>CM063497.1:12066561-12191090 GCA_032207245.1 Pardosa pseudoannulata
GTAATGAAGCTTAGAAAGATTCTTAAAATATAATGGCCTGATAAAATATCAAATGCTGAAATATGCAAACAATTTAACTGTAAACCCACAACGGTTTGATATCAGAACAGAGTGCCCCCGCCAACTTGGCTATAAAGCTCTGAGCATGGTAGCCTAACATTTTCTCCTGATTTTACCGTGTTCAAACAATCTGTATCAATATTTTAATTTATATTATATTGGTATCCAGCTCTCCTTGTAAAAACCCTTTTCTTATATATTAAATGCACGTAATGCTTGAAAGATTAGACAATAAATGGCTTACTATGGATAGTTTTAATAAATTGGCGCTGTTGGCTTTGTAAACTGTTGAAGGATTAATTGTTCATAAATATAAATGATCATTTTCTAAGTGGTTTGGGTTAAATAAGTAAGAGTATATAATTCTATTACAATGGCCCACTCTGCATCCATTAAAGACACCGAAAAAAAGCAAGGAATACAATGTTCGGAAGGAATACCTTTATGTTTTAGTAAACATCGCCAATAATTTCGCCAAAAATGCCAAGAGGCACCCTATCCTGAAGCATCATCACTCACAATAGCAATAATACAAAAACACAAGTAGTAGAGGGTTAGGACACATATTACAAATGACATATATACATATTATATATACATATATACATATATTATATATACATATATACATATATACATATGTTATATATACATATATTACATATACATATATACATATATATATACATATATTATATATACATATATACATATATATACATATATACATATATTATATATACATATATACATATGTTATATATACATATATACATATATTATATATACATATATACATATATACATATATTATATATACATATATACATATATACATATATACATATATACATATATACATATATACATATATTATATATACATATATACATATATTATATATACATATATATATATACATATATACATATATACATATATACATATATACATATATACATATATATACATATATATACATATATACATATATTATATACATATATATATAATATACATATATTATATATAATACATATAATATACATATATACATATATATACATATTATATTATACATATATACAATATACATATATATAATACCCCTATACATATATAACATATATAAAAATAATAAATAATTATCTTATACATATATACATATATATACATATGCTACATATATACATATAATATATTATATTATATTATACATTATACAGATTGTTCTATATTAAGATACATATATACAATATTATAAAATATATAATTTAATGTTCATTTAATATACATTATATATAAGAATCTATATATTTTACAAACAAATTAACGCATAAAGAACTTACATATTTTTCAAATGATTCGCCTTTCCAGATGGCAAATCGAAGAGGTCATTCAATCCATAAGACTATAGTTTTCTCATCTGTGTTCGTTTATCATACACCTGTCGGTATACTAGTGCCTACTCCAACTAAGAGAGGCCTACTTGGACCAAAGTCAATACAGTGTCATTTGAACTCCAGTTGATATACATGGTGTAGACTTCTTATTAACATAACTATTGCTTGTATTTTAGTCCCTTTCGTTTAATGAGAACTATTTTTGCAACTTGCATTTATGAGTATTGGTTGCCAGATATGGAATGTCGCTCAGATCTCGCTCAGATCTCGCCTTTCGTGACTAACTGGACCTATGTTTCTTTTGATGGCATCGATGAATTCCAAATCAAGAGTGAGCAATCATCAAACAGTGGACAGACATTTCTTTGTTTTGCCGTTACCACAGTGAAAATTCTATTTCGAATTTCACAATAACTTCAAATAAACAAAAAATGCAATTGATATACTGGTGTATTCCGATAGATATACATTGTATAACCTTTTTGTTGATTGTCGAAATGCAAAATATTTACATTTTCGCAAAGGGTGACGTCCCGTACAAACTTCTTTAGTGGGATGTAGGTTAACCCCCCCCCCTTTGGCTAAACAACACGTGCGCAAAAGAATAAAAATTACATCTCTAGCAATACAGCAAAAAATAATTAAAGGCAAAGATAATTTTCATCTACCTATAATTTTAGTCAAATTAATACCTGAGCCATTTTAATAGTCCAATTTATTTTAACACTAGAATTATGGTTGTCTTTGTATACCTAGAATTACGGCGGGTGTCATTTTGACCCCTTGATAAGATATCTGCATATTTCTCTATATGATATAATATATTTGTGAAAAATAAATTAAAATAGCGCAAATTATGACAACTACAGTTTGTTTTTAAAAGGATACAGACTTTGCAGGTATGTAGGATCAATTAAACGATTTACTACTTTCTCTCCTAAACTTTGATCACTTGGTCTCATTTCATCTTTTCCTAAATATGGAAATCCGTTTAATAAGTATTTTGTCCTAACTTCTACTTCTAGACAAAATTTTATTCCGAATTTATCAAGCTTGTTAGGCATATACTGCAAAAAATGGCATCTTGTTTTTGTAGGGAATAACTGTTCATCAAACGTAATATTTTCATTTGGTTTGTAGCAAAGCTTACAGTTTTCTATAAAAGTATTCCATACCTCGGATATTAGTGTAAATTTATCACACTGCAAACGTGAAGACCTTGTTAGTTTAAAAAGGAAGGAGTTTCATAACTTCCGGAAACCTATCTCTACACATAGTTTCATGAAAAAACTTTGATCCACAAACAAGAATTGGTAAGCCCTTGGCGGCTAATGCCCCCTTACGTACAAAAACGCTATGAATGCTTCCAGTTCTGCTAATAAAATAGTGAAAGAGTCATTATGAAGTTTACACTTGTCTTCAACATCAGTTTATAGCCTGCCGTATTTCTAGGTAAAATCATTTGTTAGGGCTAAAATAAAAATACGATTTTCTTGAAATCTTTACTATTTCGTAAATCACAATGATTTAGGAAAAGTCAAGAAAGGATTAAGATATTTGCAAAAAAAAAAAAAAAATAGAAGAGCTGTCAGAGATAGAAGTTCGCTAGGTGTCAAAATGACCCCTTCCGTAATTCTAGTGTTAATAGATTCAGTCATCAGGTTCTATTTGTAATGCATGTTTTTATCACTTTTTAATTTACATCACCACTGAATGCAGTTAGCAACTAATGCCTTCTTAAATGAGATAAATGCAATGAATTCTGTGGAATTACTTCTCTGAGATGTCTGATGAAATAACAAAATGCTGTTACAAATAAGGCAGATGTACTTGTGTGTGAAATTAGATCTTGTAACACCGACTTCAGTTTATATGAAGCACATTTTGTCACAATTTCTAGAAAAGCCGGTAATTATTTTCTAGAAATTGTGACGTTTCTAGAATTGTGTGGGTTTTGTTTTCATGTTAAATTATTTCATGCAATTTTTCTCTTATATATATTTTTGAAAATTAAAATGCATTAAAATGCTTGTCGGGAATTTTTTCTTAGGTCTTACTCTAATAAAGTACACCAGGCAGTTCATCTTATTAAAAGCTTTTAATTAAGCTTATATTGTCATCTTTAAATATTATTTTCATATGGTAATTTCATGAAGCATTTAGAAAGATTTATAATTTAATTATTATTGAAAGCTTTATCGATTGATTATAATCTTAACACAACAAAAATTCTATATTTGTTACCCTCTCTCTGTATAAATATATATATATATATATTGTATGTATGTATGTATATATATATGTATATATATATATATATATATATATATATATATATATATATATATATATATATATATATAAGCAAAGTTAATTTTCATCTGTCTTAATTATAGTCAAATTAATAGCTGAACCATTTTTATAGTTAATATCCTTTTTAATAGAACAATTATAGAACATACATATATATGCATATATATATATAGGTGTGTGTATGTAAATATATACATATATATACATACATATATATGTATGTATGTATGTATGTATGTATGTAAATATATGCATATATATACATATATATATATAACATATATATATACATATATGTGTGTGTATATATATATATATATATATATATGTATATATATATATATATATATATGTGTGTGTGTGTGTGTGTGTGTGTGTGTGTGTGTGTGTACATATATATGTATATATATACTTACATATATATAATATATATATCGATATATATACACATATATATATACATATATATATATATATATATATATATATATATATATACATATACATATATATTTCTACAAATATAATTTTTTATTTAAAAATAACATTTAATAATAAAATAAATACAAAATATATAATAAATATTATGATATTAGATTCAATGTAAATAGACTAACTTATTCAAAATTATGTTTACATATATCTTTACTCAGAAATATAATTCTGAATTCTTTATTTAGAACATAAACATTACGCTCACCAAACTGACTGACTTGATAAAAACTTTCTATTTCTGTAAAATGTTTCTAACTGCTTCATGTAAATTGTTCACGGTAGCAAAGAAGATTCCCACACAGCTGTTTTTTACATTAGAGGAAAACTGAAATTTCTTTCACTGTTCTATATACGTACTCTACTATAGACTGACTGTATTTTCATAAGATTTGGATCCGAATATTCGTACACAGTAGAAGATTTCGATGTTTTAGAAGCATTTTCTGTCTGTGAATAACAACGATTCGCTGCTGCCGCGCCGATGCATTGGAGGACATGTCGATGTAATATTATATGTGCACTTAGCTCCATGTCGATGTCTGTCTGTGTACATGAGTGTATATAAAAAATGAATGTATATAAATATGAGATCACAAATAAACCTTACATCAAAATGAAAGGGTTTGTCGGCTTAGTTTTTATCTATGTAGTGTTGATTGGTTGGTATCGTGTCTTCTTATGTAGCCTACTAAGTGGGCCACTAAATGAACAGAGCGCGAGTATTCGTCCATAGGGTCTACTGCGCAATTTAGTTGCGCATCTGGCTGCCTTTGATCTTTGGATAAAACCCTGGCTGCCTTTGATCTTTGGAAAATTAAAATGCATTAAAATGCTTGTCGGGAATTTTTTTCTTAGGTCTTACTCTAATAAAGTACACCAGGCAGTTCATCTTATTAAAAGCTTTTAATTAAGCTTATATTGTCATCTTATATATTATTTTCATAATGGTAATTTCATGAAGCATTTAGAAAGATTTATAATTTAATTATTATTGAAAGCTTTATCGATTGATTATAACCTAACACAACAAAAAAATTCTATATTTGTTACCCTCTCTCTGTATAAATATATATATATATATGTATGTATGTATGTATATATATATGTATGTATATATATATATTTAGTATATATATCTATATGTATATTATATATATATATATAAGCAAAGTAATTTTCATCTGTCTTAATTATAGTAAATTAATAGCTATTTTTTTATAGTATATCTTTTTAATAGAACAATTATAGAACATACTATATATGCATATATATATATAGGTGTGTGTGTATGTAAATATTATACATTATACATACATAAATATATGTATGTATGTATGTATGTATGTATATGGCATATTTTAATAGAACATATATGTATATATATATGTATATATATATATAGGTGTGTATGTATGTATATATATATATATATATATATATATATATATATATATATATATGTATGTATGTATATGTATGTATGTAAATATATATGTGCATATTATATACATATATGTTATATATACATATATATTTATATATATATATGTATATTATATATATATATATGTTTATATATATATATATATATGTGTGTGTGTATATATATATAGTGTGTGTGTGTATATATTGTATATTTATATATGTTTATATATATGTATATATATATATATATATATATATATATGTATATTTATATACATATATGTTCATATATATATCGATATATATATATACATATACATATACATATATATTTCTACAAATATAATTTTTTATTTAAAAATAACATTTAATAATAAAATAAATACAAAATATATAATAAATATTATGACTTTAGATTCAATGTAAATAGACTAACTTATTCAAAATTCTGTTTACATATATCTTTACTCAGAAATATAAGTCTGAATTACTTATTTAGAACATAAACATTACGCTCACCAGACTGACTGCTTGATAAAAACTTTCCATTTCTGTAAAATGTTTCTAACTGCTTCATGTAAATTGTTCACGGTAGCAAAGAAGATTCCCACACAGCTGTTTTTTACATTAGAGGAAAACTGAAATTTCTTTCACTGTTCTATATACGTACTCTACTATAGACTGACTGTATTTTCATAAGATTTGGATCCGAATATTCGTACACAGTAGAAGATTTCGATGTTTTAGAAGCATTTTCTGTCTGTGAATAACAACGATTCGCTGCTGCCGCGCCGATGCATTGGAGGACATGTCGATGTAATATTATATGTGCACTTAGCTCCATGTCGATGTCTGTCTGTGTACATGAGTGTATATAAAAAATGAATGTATATAAATATGAGATCACAAATAAACCTTACATCAAAATGAAAGGGTTTGTCGGCTTAGTTTTATATATGTAGTGTTGATTGGTTGGTATCGTGTCTTCTCATATAGCCTCCACACTATGGCCAATTACTCACCACTTCCTGGTGGTGACCTTGAAAGATGGCTCATGGGTTGCATCCACTAAGTGGGCCACTAAATCAGCCGAGCGCGTGTATTCGTCCATAGGGCCTATGGCGCAATTTAGTTGCGCATCTGGCTGCCTTTGATCTTTGGAGAAAAACCGCCTCCGAAGCCATCGTCCGCCAAGGCTATTTTATCGTCTGCCATCATCGACCACGATAAGCCATACCCCATCCAGACGGTGGTAATGGCTTGAAGTGGACCATAGTGTGGAGGGGCCTTTGGATGTCATGTGATATCTCATGTAGATATATATATATACATACATATATATATATTTGTGTGATCATCTACCATGTTTATTAGTAGTATGATGTGTTATTTGTGGTTACCCATTGGCAACGGTAGTAAATAGCAAAAATGATGTTGTGATGTTAAATAAAGGAGTTCTACGTTCTATAATGATGTGTACTCGATTTTTTCTGTGCTATTGTTTCAAATGAAAACACATTTGAAGAAATCAATGATATAAATAACCTATTATGAATAAAGAAAGCTTAATATGAATAGAGATGTAAAAAAAACCGGAATTTTGAAGAGGTGGGAATAAACTTGGGAATTTTTGGGAATAAACCCGGAATTTTGGAAACTTTGGGAAGAAATCATTTTTACAATGTTTAACATTTATTTTTTCAACAGCGGCTAATTAAGAACTAGCGTATTATTTCTAAGAGATTTTTTTTCTTACTTTTGGCAATATGTATATATATATATATATATATATATATATATATATATATATATATAAATTCAAGAAATAATTGCAGTGAGCATTTAAATGATTTTCTAGTAGTACTTATGTCATTAATTACCCTGTTAGTCTTATCAGACACATAACTGGTTGCTTCAATTTTAATTGCTAATATAATAATTATATTCATTATTTTTGATTATTATCTATTATGTAAATTACTTTATGCTAAACTTTTTCCCCTCCTTTTATAATATAAAAATAAATATCTTTAAATTTAAAATAACAGTTTATAATTTTTTGTAATGCATATATCATTTAAAGGTGTAATCAAATAACGCTGTTGCATTTTGTGTCCAATTCCTACACACACACATTATATATATATATATATATATATATATATATATATATATATAGAGAGAGAGAGAGAGAGAGAGAGAGAGAGAGAGAGAGAGAAAGAGAGAGAGAGGGAGAGAGAGAGAGAGAGAGAGAGAGATGTTATCCAAGAAAAATAATGATTTGTGGGTTTTATGACACTACAGATTATTGACTAATATTTATGTCATAATAAAAATATTGGATATTTCTCATAGGAAAAATATACTCATGCTTTCATGCTAAACACGATACCTTGCCAAATATAGTTAGTGAATCCCAATTATTCATATTTTTCATAGCATATAATAGTTAAATTTTGTGAAAATATCAACTTTTGAGGCCTACAACAAAGACAGAAAAAAATGGTGATTCTCATTGTGTCATAGGAATTGGCGACTTCAAAATACTTCAAAATTCCCATGTTTTGGAAATTTTCAAAATTTTCTTCCCAAAAAATCCGGTTTTTTCCTGGGTTTAAACCGGGTTTTTTCCACTGTTCACAACTCTAAATATGAAGCAACACTGTATTAATGAAATCGAAATATTCGTATAGTTTCAAATTATATTAAAAGTAAAATTTAAATAAAGCTATGTTAGTAAAACTCAAGAAGTTGAATTAAATTTTCATTTAATTTTGTTACTAAGCAAAGGAAATATATAAGAAAAACTTACTCTAGAATTCATTGTAATTTTACAGTCACGTGGAATAACCCATATCCACTTTTTACTTAATTCTTCATTCTTCTGAAGTCCAAAAGTTGACACTTTCTGTCAATCTTTGTGATAATTACCTCTGAATTTTGGTGTAATACATTTATATAATATTTTATTGATAATTCTAACAAAGAAAAATTCTTTTTCAAACTCGTACTCGTAGAATGCCCAAAACAGAAATTTTCGTGCATTTCGATGAAAATATTGCCAAGCACAATCGTCTGCAGAATTAAATAATGTAGCTACAAAGAAGCCAAAATCGGGCCAATTCGTGCCACGTGATAAATGTTAAAATGTAGAAAACATTATTAAAATTTAAACTATAAAAATTACATTAAAATTAGTTACAAAAGCAAAATGAAATTATTTATTTATTTTTTACCGCACGGTTTTGGGACAGAAAAAGATTGGATATTTTTATAACTACATACATTATGAGGAATGTTTCATTTATGGTTATGGCATTCATATTTATACATATAGTGTAATACCCTTTATGTTCTGTCTTGAAGGATTGTTCAAATTTTTAATATTAACAAAATAATTTATGATTGTGGTAGCTTACACAATGTATAAGATATATTAATTATATTTTATCAAGTACGTACAAAAATCACATCTATTGTAATTTCCTTGCAGAACTACTTTAAAAATTTTTAATTATGTTTTTAAATTTAAATTTTATTTGTTTATTTTTTTATTTTTTTTTATATTGATTTTTATTTATAATATTTTTTTATTGATTTATATGTGTGTTTGGGTATTTTAAGAAATGTTTGTATTGATGTTCTGTACAGATTTTATTTAATAAAATATTGGTATTTTGTGTTAGGGATAATTCAATTTTGAAGTTTGGCTTTGGTTTCAAACGGAAGGGCAGTTTATTGTTTGTCTATTGGCTGTTGTAAACATGAAAATGAATAGGAAGGGCATTATAATAGTTAGTGACGTTGCGACAAATTGCCTTATTGGTAGTGATAGTACTTTGCGGATTCTTCTTCCTTTTCACTTACCGACTCTCTCTATTTACATATACCCTCCAAGGGCAAGTTAGATACTTACTCTTAATTAATAACAAATAGCGTAATCTCTTATACCAAAGGTTGATAGACATTCCATAAAAAACAATCCAGTTGTCAATGAAACAATAAAACGAAGCCATTTATATATATTTGTGTGCTTTACGACAGAAGGAGCGTTCGCAGTCGTGACTAAGATTAGCATTATTAATGTTTTTTCATATTATTTAAAGAAATTTTTATACACAGAAACATTTACCATGTCTTCTAAAACTAAGAAAAGTTGGTAATATATTACTTCTCTGGATCAAGCGTAGAACGTTCAAGCTTTGTGAAATAATTTTGGTAAGCATAGGAATAACAATGTTTTACTGAGGAATTTCATAATAATTAAAACTGTCTTTGTTAGTGAAAGATATATATATGTACTCGCATGTCCATCTCGCTGCATACACTATTGAAACAATACATGGAGGTAGAAGTCTAAAGAGCTTAGCAGTATGAAGTTATGTTAAAATTAATTTGATATGTTTTTAAATAAACATTAAGAAGTTAATCGCTTACCAACCCATTGAACTGCATATAGTTTAGAATAATTTAAGAATTGCAGAAAATTTAGCTTTAATTAAAAAACAAACTTAATTTAAATAAGATAAAGGATAAAAAGTTTGTCCCCATTGTTTCATAGAGTAAATACACTGATGTTTTTACTGTATGCATGGTCTACTTATTTTTTTGATCGTGCAAAACTTGAAACAACTCAACTTACAAATTTCTATTAACAGCGGTGGAGCGTTTCTGGAAGTAAAACGTGGTCCAAGCGTTTATTCGCGTATATTGTAAATTTCTTTGGAAACTTTCAATTAAATTATTACAAAAATGGTCGCCCAAAAGAAACAAGTAAGTAACATTTTTAAACATATTTAGTTATTATTGTAAATTTTATAAACTAAACTGCTATTCATTTAGGCTTAGAGATGACTTGTTACCTAGTTCCCATTATATGGTTTTCAATTTCTGTTAATCTGTGAGTGAAATATTTAATCTGTCGAATAATTTAGTTCTAGTGTATATAAAATTTACTAATGTATACCTACGGATCTAGAGAAATTTCCAATTTCGTATAACTGTGGATATGAACGGTATGATCTCAAACTAACTTTACATGGCATTACATTTATTCAGCCTGAGTCAAGTTGTTGCAATATTTAATTTCGCTTTTCAATCAGTAAATCAATTTGATTATTATTTTATTTCCAAAAGCTAAAAATGTCATGCTCTCAATTTCTAAGGATTTTCATGTTACTGCTATCTATGCATTTCTCAGTTTTAGTGCACGTGTATTAATATTTGTAGTTACCTTAAGTGATTAGTTTTGCATATTTGTAGAAATTAAGAATTGACGCAGAGGGAAATTATTTTTCGGTTTATTTTACGGTTATCAGTTGTATTTTACGGTATGTTTAGGTATGCCTTAAAAGTTATCTAATTCAGCTGATCACAACTGACTGAGCTGCCATGTGAAATAACCTAAACCTTGTGGTGCAACTGAATAATAAGCTTGTATTCCGTACTTTTTGTTTAATTGTTTAGCGCCTACATGCATATTTTTAATACAACGTAATTATTATAAATGTGCCGAGTATCTGAAAAGTAAATATAAGCAAGAATGAAATATTAGAGCAGTATTGTTTCCACATTCATTTTTCCCAAATTTATCTACTATGAGTAACAGGATATTAATAAAATGTTAAGTATCGTTCTATCCATTTTACCTAATTTTTGCATATATTTACTGTTCCCATTGTTTTCTATTTGCCTTCTTAAAAAGTAATGATTAAAGGTTAAACAGTGATAGTACATTTTATTCATGGATTAACTGACGAACATTTATAATTAAGTATAACAATAGTTAAAATAATTTATTTCTGTAACCTGAGCAATATTTGATTATCCGGATTTCACCTGTATGTTATATTGCATTTTAGACCATGATTAACCACCACACTGCAAGGCCGTATGCAGGGGGAGGGATTTGGGGGACTGGTCTCCCCCCCCCAAAAAAAAAAAAAATTTTTTTTTTTGAATGACCATTTTGTAGCTAGACAATGTCCCATGTTTGTGTGTGTGTGCTATTTACCTAGCTGTTCATGAACATAAAGTTATTCTGTACAAACAAACAAAAAACTGCTCAGACCATAAGTCTTTCTATGCTGCTCGTTGGAAATACATCACTGTATTCCGAAAATACAGTGCTTTCCCTTTCATCAATTAAAGTATCATTCACAAATAAAGATGTCTTTCTCTCTTGGTCCCCCTCCGAAAATAATTTCTGGCTATGGCCCTGCTACACTGTAAGGAATATTGCTTTTTTTTTTTTTTTTCCCGCTCTGTACAGTACCTAAATATTATGTATCCTAGTATATGTTGAACGAGATTCTTAAATAAATGGATCACAATAAGAGTTGTAGCAAATGAGTAAGATACTTTATGAATAATTTATATTTGCTATTATACTCTTTAGCCTGGTTCCAAATTGTGAATTGGTTATCAGATCATTGTACAGTTCAGTACTTTGTTAAACTTTAAGGTCTCCTTAGGCGAAAATTAATGTTTTAAGTCCTTGACAAAATTCTTCCTGTGGAAAAATTCATATATTTGTACATTTTCACAGAAACAAGACCCTTTTTTCAAAATTCACAAAACGAGTAGATTGACAAAGGTACCAGACATTTCCTATGTTCTGTTTAGCTGTAGGGTTTGAAATCCTATGTTTGTGGCCTAACCTGGTTATGTCACAAGAATAGGACCCTAAAGTCTTAAAAATCTGTTGGTAAATATTAGATATTCAAACAAGTTTGTTAAAATATTCTAAAGTGTTGGGTATTTTAATTTTGACCTTATGTTGCCATGCTGTTTTTGAATTATTTCTTAAAAATGCTTTATAACTATGAATGATTGAATGAAAACACATGATATTTGTTAATTTTTATTTTACTTTTTTAATCCTAGAAAAAGGCTATGGAGAGTATTAACTCCAGACTAGCTCTTGTAATGAAATCAGGAAAATATGTCCTTGGAGAGGTGAAGGGGAGGTATTTATAAATATTACTGTACTTATTATGGTTATATAATTGTTTTAGTAAATTTTATTAGATTGTTTTTGTTATAAATAATTATATTTTTTTGTTAAATAGGTGTTGTTTGGGTGGATACTTTGAGATGGATGTTTGTTAGGTGATATGTGGGGTGTATGTTGTTTTTAATGGTCTGAGTAATATGTAACAAAGTGTTAACCTATCCTATACAGAGATGGGTGAAGATGACATTTGGGTCGAGAGGGCTTGTTTGGTTATATGAACATTTATAAATAAACAGGTATTTTTATTAGTGATTTTTTATTTTAATAACCACATGCAATAGAACCAGAAGAAATGTAAGTATGTTATTATAAAGGTTGGTTTTTTTAATGATCTATCATAAAATGTTTTTTATTGTTTTGGTAGAAAATATGCTTGAGCTTTTTATCAGTATGACTTTAATGTTTCTATTGCTTGAATGGTTTATACTATTTTGTTTTATTTTTAATTTTTCTTATCTAGATAGCAGCTAATTTATAGCTTTACTTGTATAAGGTTTGAAATACTACTATAATCTTTGAAGTTGGTGATTTTTTTTTTTTTTTACTTTTAAATGTATTAAGACAGGGGGAGTGATTAAATAGAGATGTATTATGTATTATTTGTTATAGTATTTGTAGTTGTTGGGTGGTTTTGTAATTAAAAGAGATATTTACTGAACTTAAAATCGATGTTTGTCTAAATAACAACCTGGTCTGCTAGATGGAAAGATTTCTTCTTTGGTATTGTTCATTCTATTCATAACCATTAGGAGTGGTAAAGCATCAAAGCTAGTTTTTTTATTGAAACAATTAAATCCATCATTGTGCTTAAAAAATATTGAAATAATGGTGATTTTTTATAATAGTTTATTAATTGTATTTGTTTGTTTTTTTTAATATATTAATTTATTTGTTTGCATTATATATAAAATGGTATTGTTTGTATTAAAATTGTATATTTTAATATTTGGGGTGGTGTAGTATGTAATTATATGTGGGTATTTTTTATATTTTTTTGGTTGGTGATGTTTTTATTGGTGGGTAGTTCTGATTTTTTTTAAGGCGTTTAACATTTCATCTGATTATCATTTGACAATTATTTAAGTACAGAGTTAAATATGATGAACAATTTCTGTCCTCTAATCCAGATTTAACTTCCACAAAACATTTAGATTTATAGGATTGTACTTATGCAAATATCACCTTACACTCTTCAGTGGAGATGTAAAGGCACAAATGTTGTTATATACAAACATTCCTATTTCTCTAAGCATGATCCCATATATAATATGCATTTGAAGATATGTAACTTTAATTGCTAATTTCTGCTATTAAATGCCAATTATTTTTTAAAAACTTGCATATTTCTGAAACCAAAGTGGGAGGTATTGATGCAGTAGTTTCTTCTCATGGACTGTTAAAAAAAATCGCCTTGCATTTTAAACATATAAATGCTTTGTCCAAGTTATAAGACTAATGTCACACTACCACTTCGTCAAACTTTTAGTTACGTTCAATTTCAAACTGTTTAATTTATTGTAAGCTTTTTGTTATGCTTTAGTTTTTTCCTGTGTGTTGAAGTCCTTTTTTAACTCTGCTTATTTAATTGCAGGAAAAGTGAAATTGAGTATTATGCTATGCTTGCTAAAACAGGAGTACATCATTATTCGGGCAGTAACATTGAACTTGGCACAGCTTGTGGAAAATACTTCAGGGTGTGTGCTTTAAGCATTACAGATCCAGGTATATATTTTTTTCCAATTATGTATAAACTTAGTTTATATTATACAAAACAATTTAACTTTTTTAAATGTAAGTTATTTCGTAAAACACATATCTATGTTCTAATATATTCCTAGTAACATGTATCATTTATATTTAAAATTAACCCTTCAATAGCTCTAAATGCTTTTATTTTTTCTTAATTTGGTTATAATATTACAAGAAAAGTATGATACAAAAAATAGCATGTTCTGTAAAAATTGTAAAGAAAATGATCACAAGTTCTATGTTAGATAGTAAATGTTATGTTACACAATGTGCTCTTAGCTAGAGCTGATAAAGAATATGGAGTATCAAAAGTTTTGTTACATTTTAAGTTAAAAAGGATTTTTAATTCAAACGCTTTTCATTATGCTTAATCATCAGTTGTCAGTGTTTAATTTGTCATGTAATAGTTAACTTACCTTTTTTTCTCTTTACAGGTGATTCCGATATTATCAGAACCATGCCTACTGAACAGCAGTAAAAATGTAAATTAAATTTTAATAAAAAAAATTCCACATACTTTTGTTCATTATTTGTTTGTATGTTGAGAGATTAAGTAGATTTATTAGAAATCCACTCTAAGAAGGATTAGAGATTACTAGATCTGAAATGTTCAAAGTGGAGATAACTTTTTATGATTTTATTTTTTAAAAAAAGTGTCTGGGTAGTAATGTACCTGTGTATGGTACATTACGAATTTTTCTCAATGACATTTAGATGTAATATTTAATAGTTTATACATAATACTTGCTTTTTATTAAAATTGTTTTGAATGTAGATAGAACATACCTGCCAATTTGTATGGTTTAAGCCAGTGGTTTGCAAACTTATTAGCCAAATCTGCTTGTTTAGTAAACTTTTATTACACTAAATAAAACTAAACTTCATACTTAAAAAATAATGTGAACAATGTGCTTGCATCTCCTTGAAAAGTCTTAGTAAGTCAGGTTTGTATGCTGTTTTTAATTTCAAAGTTCTCATCAATAAGACAACTTCTCAGTTCACTCTTGATAATGTTCATGCTTGAAAAAGATTGTTTGCATATATATGTAGAACCAAAAAGGGACAGGACAGCAAACACGCCCTTTTTCAGTAGATAAGATTTGGCAATGTTATTCTAATCGTTGAAAATTATCATGTCTTCCTTCTCCAGGTCATTCAAGGCAGACCACTTCTGTTGTGAACTGAGATCACATTTTTTCCTCTCGAATATTTCTAATTCAACACAAACAATCGAATTTAGAGTGCCATATCTCCTTGTGTTTTAAATCCAGCAATTGTTATGCTACCAATGTCAATTTTAAAAGGAGAAAATTTCAGCTCGGTTATTGTAGCATTAAGAGGATTTTTGACAAATACTAAAATTAATCTGCTGTTTCTAAATTCCTGAGAAATGCTTCCCTCATATTTAAAATTGTTAAAATGGTGTTTATCAATAGAGGAATTATTATCTTGGCGATGCTTCAGTGCCCTCCATGGATATTTGTGCCAGAGCCCGCACTTAAGGAACCAAAGAGCCACACTTTGCTGACCACTGCACTTAGGCATACATTGTGCGGTTTGAGTTACGTATGATTTTAGCATCTTAAAACTAAAGTTTTATGGGGGGGGGTATATCTTATTTGAATAATATTTTCTGCAATCTATGATAACTAAAGATGAATACATATAAACATTCTTTGTTAGCAATGCAATATATAATTCTGTCTAAACCACATATATATTTACTGTTATTTACAGGATTTGTTGTCAAATGGAACTTTAAAATACAAAAAAAAATCTTTCAAAATACTTAGAATCTCAAAAGTTATGCTGTATAATTTTGCAATGTCTTATTATTTAACCTTTTTTTTCATTTGACAACAAAAATATTCTAGATTAAGTATTACAAAGTTCTTATTAAAAAAATTCTTTTTAGTTTTCATGCCAAACACAAAATTACTAATCATGTTTTTGGACAGTTTTTTATTTATATTAATGCATATTTTATTTCTAATTTTTATTAGAATGCTTAAATATAAATAATTTTTTCGTTCTCTGATGATTACACAGCTCTGACTAGATCTAAAACTGGGAAACATTTTCTTGTAATGCAGCTGTTGAACCAGATGCAGAATATTGCTTGGATCAATTAAGCCTTGTTTTTCAATGGCTTTATTAGGTTGGGGAGATTTGTTGGTAGAAGTATGTCTAGTCTAATGAAATATGTTTGTTGGGTATTGACTTATTCTATCGGAAATCGCAACAAAAATTCATTGATAATTTAAAAAAATATTATATATCACAATGCTTTGGAAATAAATATCTAGTTTATCACTGTAACCTACATAATATTAGCACACAATTCTCTTGTTTTTGTCAAAATTATAACACCAACTAAAGGTTATGTACTAAATATAAATAGGAGGTTGCATTTTAGCTTTCAGAAAATTTAAATGCTATGAAACATTTTTAAGTATGATCTTTATTAATCTGTACATTAATAAATTGAAATTTCGATTGAGTTGACTTCTATATTTAAAGTTGACTAACACAGTCAGCCTTAAAGTTTATATATTTCTTTCTGGGGAATTTACTTATACGTTGACACTTTACTTATTTGTATCATACATTGAACAATGGTTCAGTTTATGGTACAAATGAAATATTTAGTTATTAAAGGATCTGTTGCAACTTAGGAGCTGGGTATCATGTTAATCTTGACAGTCGATTTTACTACTCAAGTGCTTATGAAACTAATCTATTTTGCTACTAATTATCTAAGTCCTTTTTAGACATCCAATGCCATTTGAACTTTAAGAGCATATTACCTGTTTATATAGTTCAAGACTACCATATTTCTGAATAGTAACTTAGGGACAAACTAATGCTGTGTTCTCAAATTCAAGCAAAACTTCCAGGCTTAAGACACTAACTTATGCATGCTATAAAACTTAAATGTAATTTAAAATTGACTTAACCCTTATGTTCCTTTTGTAAGAATACCACTTTACAACTTTTACCATGCGTAGCAATGTGTAGAATAGTATACATCTTGTTTTTTCATATCACGATTTTTTTTTGGTAGTTTTTTAAAGCACAAAGAAGCTACTTTTGTAAAAAAAAAATTTCTTGCTTTTCTTCATAAAAGCAAGGGTAAAATAGCTTTTTATTTCAACATTGTGAAATTAGGAGTATTTAATGAAACTCAGTATATACAGTTCTCTTTAGTGGTTTTAAACCAATCGTCACTTAATGGTTGATATCAATTGAAAAGTTATAACAGTAAATAGTGTAGTTTACAGTTGAGTAAGTTTGTGTTAACTAAAAAAAAAAAATTAACTGATGAAGTTATTACCATAGTAGTATTCTATACTATATTTTAAAATATTAAATTCTTTTTTTCAGATTTATATGTTTAGAACAAATGCTAACTACCTTTAAAAAAAAAACTAAATTTTTAATCTGCCAAACTTTTGAGCTGTTTTACTTGACATTTTACTTAAAGGCGAACATTGAACTAAAATAATGATATACAAACTGCAATTTCAGAAAGTAATATTCTTAACACATAGGTTATTATTTGTATGAGATAGTTATTAATTAGACAATTTACAACCTGTCAATAAATACATCAAGATTAATAAAATTTAGATGGTCCAAATAACATTGTTGAAAGAATTCTGCAATATAAACCTACAGGAACATGTAAATGAAGCGTGCTGAAACTGAATTGGCAGAATTGCTTTCTGATCAACTAATGAAAACTCGATAACACTGATCAAGTCTGAAATATTTAAGGATGGCACTAGGTTATTTGGATAGTTATGATGATAATGATATTAAGTGTATTAAACAGCCAACCCAGCCTAAACCACATGTAACAATAAAAATTACTTTAAAGTGTATGAAAGTAATTAAAAGTTTTATGAAGTCACAGGAAATAATGGATTAGATGGCAAATGATCTTAACACATTGTGTGTGGGTACATTTTGCTGTGAAATTGTACCGGGAGCGGGTATTTTCTGTGTAAATTTAGTTATTCAGTTGAATCTCAATAGATCAAAAATTATTTAATATTTTAACCAACTTTTCGTACTTTATATTGAAATATATAAAATATATAAATAAGAAATATATATATAATATATAAATAGAAATATATATACGTAAATATATATCATTTTCACAAGGATAAATAAAAATGTAATTTTAAATCTAAATTGATTTTTTTAATCAACCTTCCCATTCTGTGTTTTCACGTCGACTGATGTAAAAACTATATTTTATTTGTCTAACTTTTTCCAGAATCTATGTAGTAGACAAGAACATTCGGCTTCGTTTTCCTGTATATATCATTATTTTTGAACCCACAAACAAACCATGTTGTTACGCTAACCTGTACAAGTATGTGACCGCGCTCAAGTATCAATCGCCAGTAAACATACTAGTATGTGTCCCGTGCTCAGTATCAATTGTCAGAAAACGTACTAGTACGTGTGCTGATATGAGTGCTGTTTATATTTTTTGAACACATGAACATAAATTTACCTTTTTCAATGGGTTTATATTCCAAAAAATTTAATTTTATCAAATGAAAAAAATATTTATAAAATTTTCAAAAATTCCAAGCTTGGGTTTTAAAAAGATCATATTTTGAAATAGAAAAATTTTGTGCTATTGCTCAGGTTTCATTCATTATAAGATTATGCAAGAATATTGATATCCTTCACTTATATATAATAAAGTTTTTCTCTCCTGAAATCCTCAAATCTTTCAATTCAAAATTTTCTGTAATTTCCTAGAAATTTGTTATTTTGTGTATAATTAGCATGAAGTTAGGAAAAAAGACGTATGCATCATTAACTATTCTGTTTTGAAGTTAGCAGTCTTTTGTCTCATTCTACATTGGCCAAATTGGAAATATGCTATTTTTTGGCAGCAGTTTCAAAATTGCTGATTTTTGGGATACTACCTGTTGTTTAGAATTTACTTTTATCAATAGATCCTGATAATTTGCTTAGGTATTACAAACACTTAAATAACACACTGCCAAAACTAAGTACAACTGAGCTGCTTAATCATGGTGGCTCCAGTACATGATTTAGTGCTATCTTTCAGATTTTTTAATATTAAGTGTTTTCTACAAGTGTAAAAAATGTGAATTAATGTCAAAATTTTTGAGTTTATGCCAGAGGTGAGTAACCTTTTTTTTTGCTATTAGAATCGCATTTAAATTCAGCAGTAATAAAGAAGGCTGCACAAGTTGATGTACTTATAAATGCAACTTTTGTAAGATTATAGTTTATTAATTTATATTTACATATTTAAATAAAAATTATGTAGAAGCATTTTCAAATTAGCTTATTACATTATAAAAGAATACAATAGAAAATTAATAGTATTAAGTTGAAATAGTAATAACAGCAGTAAAATATTTTTTAATAAATTTATTGCATTATAGTGTCGTGTAATACAAAAATATACAATTGGGGATTAGTACAAGTAGTTACTGAAACTAATATTCATGTAATTATTTGTTTAATTTCATTGTTTTTCAAATTGTAATATAATTAAATGTTGACAGACATACTTTTATGAAAGACGTATATTTCCCACCTATGGTTTAAACTGCCATAAACGAGAGCTGTTTTTAGAAAATGGTAAACATTATCAAAAGCTATTTGAATATATTGTGCAATTTACATATTATTTAATTATTTTTTATGATGCAGTCTCTTTTTTTTCTTTTCCAAATCTTTGGTTCTGAAAACACTGAGTCATTGAAACTGTACTGGTTAGTGTGAACTTATGCAAATTCTGTACATAAGGAGTTAACAATTTACCATACATTTTCAAAACTATTTTTTAAAAATATCTAAAATTTTAAATCTCTAGGATTTGTCTATATAATAAGGGAATTTTAAAGCCCTGTCGAAATAAATGTGTAATATATATAGTGATATTATATGTAACTAAGGTATAATGTATTTACAAAAAAATTGAAATTTATTATACCTCAGTTTATTCTAAACTGCTACGAATAAATTTAACAATTCAAAAACCTATCCATACATAAAATTCCTTTGAAAGTTAGAAAATAAAATCATTTCTTTTTTGTGTATGGGTATTAAAAAATAAAATCCTGATGTGGATACTACATGATTTTATTGTATGTCTGTTAAATTATGCACATTTAAAAAAAATATCTATATGACGCATCTTCAGAATTAGCACTAGTATATTACTTAAAGGTTCAAAGTTAGTTTCATTTCTCAAGATAACAATCATAGAGTAAAAATCTCTGTATAACTCTTCTGTGAATATTTGCCATCTACAAATGCATACATCAATATCTGCATTTCACTTCTTTGTTTTTCCTTAGTCTATTCTGTTGCTTTTTTTTTTATTTCTTTTCATATTTTGTAGATGATAACATTATTCCTCTTTATATTTAAATTTTTCATTAGGTAGAATGCAGATTTCAATCAAAAATGGGTGAACACAACTAGCTATTACAATAGCCCTAAAATACATAATTTGGGGTAATTGCTATTGAGTTCGACCCACCAATGTTTACATCCTGTATATTGAAATTTCTTGCTATATATAGCAATCAAAAAGGGGGTGATAATACAACAATCCTAAACATAAAATTTCCATGTTCTACAGCTAATTTTTTCTTAATTTAATTATACAATACGTAGACAAATGACACATTAAAACTAATCAAAAATTAGGTATGGACCACAATTGACAATACCCAAATAGAATAAATAACAGCTGGAAGAATGATAGTTTTATAAACCCAGCTAGCAACATTACGTTGGGCTAACATTAATATGGCATATTGGCCGACAGTTGGTTAATGGCTGTTTTTGACATAATGCTAACGTAACACTATGATGGGCCAACGTAATAACTAGAATTCCCCAACTGAATGCCAACATGAATGCCAACAAATTGGATGGGTCTAATTATAAATTCTTGGGTTTAAAACTGTACAACTGCATTACACCTTTCTCATAGTTTAGAAAAAATGCAGTTTCTTACTACCTCAGATGTGATGTAGTATATGTGATGGGCCAACGTAATTACTACGATTCCCTAACTGAATGCCAACATAATAATTACAGTTGCCCAACTGAATGCCAACACACTAGATAGGTCTAATTATAAATTCTTGGGTTTAAAACAATACAACTGCATTACACCTTTCTCATAGTTTAGAAAAAATGCAGTTTCTTACTAACTCAGATGTGATGTAGTTGTACAATTAGCTGTAAGCATACATAAAAACTCTAGTTTCTAGAGACTGGCTGCAGAATTACATTACGCCTTTTTCAATTGCTTTAAGTAACAGATTTTTTTTTATTTTCGAAACTCTGAAAAAAGTTTGATGCATTTGTACAGTTTACTGCAAATACAAGAATTTACTCTTACAATTCAACCCAAACTTGTTTTTAAACTTAAGTGTTAAAGTACTATAACTGAAGTTTTAAATTAATATTTAATAAATGAACATTTCAAGAATATTATTTACTTAATCTTCATAGTTTAAAAAAACCATGATTTCTGTTTATTATTTTGCTATAGTGTAAAATAGAATAGGCATGTGCTTGTCTATGTGCTATTGATTTGAAATAAGTTGAAGTTTTTATAACATGTCATTTTTAAATTCTGCATGATTTGAAAAATAGAGAAAAGATATAAAAAAAGAATTTGAGATAGGTGATTTTAATCCCCACTACATATTTCATATTATACTTACTCTGTTGCAATCCTTTCATTCCTCCGAAATCTGCATTAATTTTTTTTAATGATACAAACTGTTCCTTACATAAGAAAAATGAAAATTTTTCCTTCTCAGAGCTAAAAATAAAATATAATTAAAGGCATACAATTATAGTATAATAATAGAACAATGATTTTATTATGTATAATAGCAATGATTTTGTTAAATTGAATACCAATGATCTTGTAAAATGATTCTAATAACTATTATTCAGTTATTCAATTTTAGGTTCATTTATTATATTTCATCTTTGCAGTTAAGTGATTCTGAATTAAACATTACAGTGTTCCCTTGCCACTTTGCGCTTCATGTTTTGTGGCTTCAGTGCTTCACAGGTTTTTTTCAAAATATTTATCATAAAATAAAACTAAAAAAATACAACCATGTTGGCAGCCACATTGTGGAAAGGAACATTGTTTCGTGTTGATGCAAGAGAGAGAAGGATACCTGCATGTCAAACAAAGAGATGAGTTGACTCAAAGTACATACCACGGGCTGTTAAGGTGACAAAGTCTGCCAGTGAAGAAGACAAAGAATAAACTGAAAAGCGTGGCCTTACCCTGGAAAATCTGTAACAATTGTTTATCATGGCAACATTTGGCCCAAGACATTAACGACAATAGGGTTCGAGCTGTCGAGTTCAGCAATCACGTTGCCAGGGTTATGTCCTTGTACAGGGGAATTTTAAAGGAAAAGGAAAAACAAAGACAATAACTACCCATCACCATGTTTCTCTCCAAGGTAAAGCCCCCCGGCTCTAGCGTTAGCCCCTCCAGCAGAAGAGTCTCCGAGTGAGTCTAAAACTTCTACGAGTCGAATGAGAGCCTCTCCTTTCCTCCACCAACACGAGACTCTTCGCCTCTCTCAGAAAGCAATGTCGATTAATGTTCATTACTGTATAAGGTTTTGTGTCAGCACCTCCAGCACAAGAGTCTCCGAGTAATCCTAAAACATCTACAGTCAAGTAAGAGCCTCTCCTCTGTCACCAAGACTCTTCACCTCTCTCAGAAAACAATGCTGATTAATGTTTATTAAGTTTTGTAATTAACCTTATTAGCACTGATACGTTTAAGTAAATACGTATACTGTTGTAATTTTCGCTTAAATGTGTAAAGTATAAATACTGTTTGCATATTTAAAACATTCATGTACCCGCATACACGAAAAATTCCTAGGGCCAAATCCTACTTTGCTGTTTTTCAGCTAGGTTCTAGTCCCCATTAACCGCAAAAAACGAGGGACCACTGTATTGATGTTGCTGCTCATGGCCTGGCAGCACCCATGATTCTTTTATTTGGAAGTTTATTGATGCAAAATTTATGTTCAGTAATAGATATATTTTGCAACCTGCTTTCCTTCTTGGAGATAGTGGGATAGAACAATGGTTGTTAACACATTACCAAGATCCTGTTAACCCTGGGTAACATATATATTATAACAAAAAAAACTGCTCTGCAAGGAAAGTAATTGAACGCTGCTTTGATGTTTTGAAATCCAGGTTTAGGATTCTCTCTGACAGCACTGATATATTATTATATACCCCAGAAAGGTGCTGTCAAATGATCAAAGCAGCAACAATATTACAGAATATTTGTATGAAACCAAATGTTACTCCACCTAAACAGTGGAGCAACATTTGTTGCAGCCATTGTGTGCAGCAATGAAGAATTATATGAAGATGGTGACTTTTCTAGACAGTTTCAAGATCACAGTCAATGAAATCATGCAGAGGTTATCCATTCAACCATCACTTCAACATTTCAGAGACAGCTATAATATATTGTATATTACACATTTAATATAATTATAATAAATATTTTTAAACAACAAAATGATTGTTTTAACCTTTTCAGAGGGGCTGGGACCGCATATGTCCCGCAAATGAATTAATTCTTCAGAGAGCCCCTTTCAAAATGTTAAATAAAAGAAATAATTGCCAACAGTATATTAACAAAACTTTTTTACTCATTTGGCACAATTTCTATATTGCTTTTTACAATATAAGATTGGACCAATACATTTAAGGTTGCACTTAAATTTTCTAAAGGCCCCTCCACACTACGGTCCACTGGAAGCCATTACCACCATCTGGAGAGGGTATGGCTTATCATGGTTGATGGTGGCAGACAATAAAATAGCCATGGCGGACTATGGCTTTGGAGGCAGTTTTTCTCCAAAGATCAAAGGCAGCCAGATGCACAACTAAAGTGTGCAGTAGACCCTTTGAACAAATCCACACACTCGACTCATTTAGTGGCCCAGCGTGTGGATGCAACCCATGAACCATCGTTCAAGGTCACCATCAGGAAGTGGTGGACAATTGGCCATAGTGTGGAGGCTACATAAAGTTTGCTTTATTGCAGCTGTGGATTCGTTTAATAAGTCTAATTTATTTTATATTGACTTTGATTCTTCAATTAATTCCTTAGAACTTTTTTCTATAGATTTTATGCTTTCATATATTTTTTTTTCATTTGAATTACACTGTTAACTTTAGCATCATCTTGCCTTTTTCTTTTTGTCTTTCATGCCTTCTTTTTAGACCTTGTGTCAGAATGTAGAAATATGTTTTTAAATTATTCAAGAGTTACAGATTTAAAACATAAAAATCAACATAAGAAAATAATAAAAACTATAAGTCTCAATATAATTACATGTAAGGTAAGAATGGATTAATTTATTTTTGAATTAAAGTGTAACTTTTGAGTTATGTTGAAATATATACTCTCAAAAATTACAAGAATTTCTAACTAGTTCTCATAAAAGAATAATGCATCTCTTATTGCTAAAGTGTAACAATAGTATTAAAAAATATGCATCTCTAGTATTTTTAAAAAATATGATTATTTTTTTATTAGAAATGCAACACTTACTTGTAGGTTTCTCTAAAAACTATTTCTCTGATTTAGGAGTACTTGTCATCATCAGCCTAACGATATCTATGTAAAATAATAATTGAAAGTTGCTGTATGTATTTTTTTTATAATATTTTTTTTTCCTTTTTCAATATAACTCAAAACATTGACTGTATAAAATATGTTGATTGTTTATGACTTAACTTCAAAACATTGTATAATAATCTCTAAATTGAACTATTTTATTATGTATTTGAGAATCATTATATAATGTATTGAATTATGGGAATGCAATCTATTAATAAAAGATCGACATGAGTAATAATTATTTTCACTTAATTCTCATGCCTGAAACTTCATTTTCACTTTCTTCTGATAGTTGAATATGATCCTGTTTAAAAAATCACATTCGATTATTATTATTATTGCTGATATTTCATAATTACCTTTTTTCAGCTAATTTTTTAAATATATTCTTTAATTAAAAAAATTATTCAACTTAAGCAACAATTTGCATATCCAACAGTTATTTTTTTATTATGATTTGTAGATGAAATTGCAATGAATGATGTTATATAATGTGTATAATATATTTATTGTAGTGTATTTGAATAAAGTCTGTCTTTTATATATTCATAATGCTTGAACTGCTGTTTTTTAGTTTAAGAATTATGAAGTTTTGCATAACTGTTTAACAGACTGTTAACAAATATAAATGCTCGATTGAAAACATAAGACATAAAACACAAACAATCAAAACTATAGTATAAAAAATATTCTATTGAAATATATTTCACATGAATTAATTTGTATTCTTAATTTTATAAAATTAAACAATATATATATATATATATATATATATATATATATATATATATATATAATTTTCTCTATTTCATTCACATAAAAAAATGAAGAGTATGCATAACATTAACATATAAATATGACTTACCTCTATTCATGTGTTATTATCTTGTTAGCATAATTCTGATTTTTTATGACAAGATGGAAGGATATTTGCCCCTAAAAAATGTTGACATACCAAGTGATTAATGAAGAGTTAGAAAAAAAATGTGCTAAACATTTAGGTATAATTAATAAACAAAAATACATTTTTAGAGAACATTATAATTTATTATTATTCAGAAAGACTATGAGTGTTAATACAAACGTAATCATTTGAAGTAAAATAACTACATTTTTACTTGCATAAATATGTTAAAAAATTTAATTGTTTTGCTAAATATTTCTTTATTCAGTTTAATATTCATAATACATTTTTGCTGTTATATTATAGCGCAAGTCACGGAAATAATGTTTCAATGTAATATTTTTTTTAATATATCAGGATTCTATCTTACAGATTTAAATATATATATATATATATATATATATGATTTGAACTTATCATTATAATAATCCCCTTAATTTCTCCTAAAAAGAAAATTAAAAAATAGTACTGGTATTTTCAAAATAGGAAATATACTTGTAGAAAAGAACATAAATAGACTCAAACTAAATGAATAGAATTCAAAACATTACTTTATATATTAAAATAAAACTTTATATGCTTAATGAACCAATGAATTCTTCAAATTCTTTGTTTAGATATTAACAAGTAATAATAAGACTTTTTAGTAACAAAATACGGTACATAATAAGTGCCTCAGCAGCACAAATATTAAAAAATAATGCGTTTATATTTATAAAATGTAAAACTTTAGTAAATTTATTTTCAGCACATAAGTTAAAAGTCAAAATTATGCACTTGTGGAATCATAAGCTATAGGCTTGATTCCTTCCACACAAGTTTTTTCAATAAGCGAAAGAATTGTTTCTTCAATATCATTCAGTCTTATATTATTCGAAGGGGTTCCGCCGCTCGCCTGTAAAAGTTCGTTTTTCATCATTGCTGCTCAATCCATTTATTTTTTACACTTGTGGCACTTCCGATCCTACAAAACTTACTAGAATGCAATTTTTCCCAACTTTTTTTATTATTATTTTTACTTTTAGACGATGGGGATTTAAAATCAAGATCTGTGTTTCCTCGATCTAATAATCCTTTCATATTTTCAAGGCATGATAACAACATTTTTATTTCTTCAATGAAAAATTGGTTTACCTAAGCATTTTTTTTCTTTGTATATACTTCAAACTTAACGGTCAATGTAGAAAAGAATTTTTTGTTAACCTTCGCAATACTGTATGAGAAAAACGAAATCAACCGAATTCCATTAGCGCTCTTTGTGTTATGTAATTTGATTGGTCGCCCGACCTAGCTTCGGGGAAAATTTTCCGAAGTTTGCCGAAGTTTAACAGCGATTCTCGCAGAGCGATGTGAGGTGTTTGTATGAATCACAAACACAGAGAGAGCAGTCTAAGATCGCTATTTCCTCGATCAGTGATATAGCGATCAGCGATGGGGCCGTTTGAATGACCCCGTAAATACCATAGAAGTAGGGAAGGTAATAGAAAGGTGGGGACCAAACAGCAGATCTAGAGATCATACATATGAGCAATCATCGTATCCATAAATGTAATCACTAAGTTATTTTTTTTAATCAATTATGATTATGGTTGCATGGCTTCGGCTGGGTCAACCTGCGAATTCAACTAATCAATTGTAATACCATGAGATTATATTGTGTCTCCCAGGAATTTATCTGATAACGTAGATACAACCGAGGGGCGGCTGAAAGTATTGCAATTTCTTGTAAATTATAAAGTATGTTAAATCTATTCAGGGACGGTCAAAATGAATATTTATAGTTTCAAAGTTGAATCAAAGTAACTTCCTTGTACATACATACACAGTGACGTAAGCTAAAACTGATCAAAATGGATTTGAGATTACAATACTTTTTTTTTACTTTACCAGGAAGTAAAAAGATTATAATTTGCTTGTAACGCGTAGAAAATGTATGATCGTTTAAGGCTTAACTTTGTAAAATAATTTTAAAGAATGTGAGAAAAGTTAGTAATAAATAATAACACTTTCACTTCGATCTTCTTTTGTAAACAACTACCAAAGCTGTGTGAATTGTGTCATCATTGCGCTTCTTGCGCAAGACCAGTAAACACAGCTGATATTACACAATAAATTGTAAATATATTTTCTTTGTTTTTAACATCCAGCAGTTCAGTTTTTTTACTTATCTAATTTAAATCGACTAAAAAGTAAGAAATTACTATTTCTGTATACTTATTTTAATTAGAATTATTTATGTTCAAAAACAAATTCAAACATGTTTTAGCTTGTATTTTGTTCTTGGTAACCTTCTCATAGTCCCTACTGTTTGAAATAGAAAGGAATTTTTAAATACACTCTTCCTGTTTAAAAATTTTATTATATAATTTTTATGAAAAGGACATTTAGAATTAAGAAATTATGTATTTTGTTTGTGTTTATATTTAAGGATAGAATTGTTATAAACTTATTTTGAGAAAGTGTTTGTTTTTTGTGTATGTGTATTTATGTTTTAAAACGTAAACCTTCGTTTCTAACGTGAAAAGATATAGTTTACAGAAAAATTTTATATATTCGGATTAGTAAAATTGTTGTTGATATATATATGTATACACAAACGGAGTAATTTTCTAAAATTTCGTATGATTGAATTTTAACCATTGAATTTTTAAGCTTTATTTAAATGAGGTAATTACTAGTCCATCTTTTAATTATAAGTAGTGAAATGAGATTGAAGAATCAGCTTTTATTTCCTGTAAGGAATAGAACATTTACTGTTGAATTTCTCAATATATCCATGGATTCATTGGATCAGAAATTCAAATTGGTAAACTTACATTCTTTTAGCTTCTGCCATTAGGTGCTGGAGTCAGTGGTTTTTACCTTCACTGGAGACTACCTAAGAATTGGGTTCTCTTTGGGAAATTTGGCTAAAATATTGGCGATACTTACTAAAACATAAAGGTAATCCATCCAAACATTGTATGTCTTGCCTTTTCTGGCGACTTTAATTAATACACAGTGCGCCATCGTAATAAATTATATTCTCTTTCTTAATTAATGAAAACGACTTGAAAACCAGACATTTATATTTATGGGCAATTAATCCCGTAACAGTTTACAAACGAAACAGATCCTAATTATTAAAAATCAGCCATAGTGACTCATTAATGGTTTGTTATATATATTTTAAACATTGCACACTTTTTATATATAAGAAAAGAGTTACACAAGGAGAGTTGGATGCAAATATCATATAAATTATAATATAGATATAGATTGTTTGGACATGGTGAGATCAGGAGAAAATGTTAGACTGCCATACTTAAACCATTATCGCCAAGTTCGCGGGAGAACCCAGTTCTTTAGTCAAGCCGTTCACTGTTGAGATAGAGCATCTTGCTATGCCTGCCTCATGGTTGGCAAGTTTTTGCCACATGTGGAAAAAATCGTGGCAAAAACCACCCCAGCAAAAATAGGTTTTTGTCAGCAAAAGGGGCAAAAACAGATCTTTGACACATTAATGGGCATTTATGTTCTTTCACCTATCTTAAATTAATAGTCACAGACTAGTAATACAATACATTAGGATAATCACATTCTCTGAGTAAGCAAGTGTTGATCCTCCCTCAAGTGTAATTTTTTGTATTATAAAAAAATAAATAAGAATTTTAAAACTCCACTTATTTGAACACAATATATTAATATATATTTACTTATCACTATTGCTTATATTTTGCATTTCTGAAATATTGCATTATGTTAATTAATTAGGTTGATATTTTAAAACTGGAAGTGTTTGTTTATAACTTATACATTTTGTAATATTGTTAATTTATAATTTTTAAAAATACCTATTAATTTTTAGGTATTTTTAAAAACTTAATGCTAAAATATTGTAGGGCATTTATTGAACATGTCTTGTGTTCAAGATTGGAAAAAAATCATGATTTTTTTTTTTTTAAATCAAAAAAATTAGATTTATTTGATTTAAATCAGATTTTTTCAATTTAAATCAGATTTATTTGATTTTTTTCCGTATTTTAATTTTAATTATTGTTGTGTTTATATATTTTTTGCAATATACATGGAATAGTTTGTTATAAGTAACAACTTATCTATCTAGTATATTCTACACACTGATTACCTAAAATGAAATACATAAATTTTAATCTAAATACATTTCATTATTTTGTAATTAGATGGTGCAAGCTAAATAAGATTTAAATTTAAAGAACAAATTAAATATTCATTTAATGCAAACTATTTATTAAAAAACAAAAAATTAACAAATATTTCAATACTTTTTAAGCAACGAATTATAGATTTAACTGTTTCAATAAGAAACTAGTTTCGATGTCTTATCTACTCCTAATTGGTTACGAAGGTTAGATTGAACAATACCAAAAGAAGAAAACTGTCTTTCTATTCTAGCAAATAATGTGACGGCTGTTGTTATTTGGTAGACAAACTGGATTTCGAGTTCTGTAATACTTCTTTACCCCCCAATTACATAAAATGAATTCCAGTAATCAAAACTAGTCGTACCTACCTCTACTACATACTTTCTGATAACAACCCCTAAATTCTTAGAAAACATGCTATCTATTTACACTTATTTACTTATTGGTATTTCTGCTCTGACTGATTCCCAATTCTCCTGTCTTTCGAATGTAGGTTTTAAAAGAAGTGAAAAAAAATTATTTAAATCAATGATTGTTTTTAAGAAATCAACTGATTTAAATCATGCCAACCCTGCTTGTGTTGTTCATAATCATTAAAATATGTTCCTCGTGCGATAGGGTTTATGCCATTATGTCATGTATTTGAAGTAGGTCCTTAGAAAAAGTTACTTTGGTCCTTAGAAAGCCCTTAAAAAGCCCTTAATTTTTGTTCTGGTAAAAGAGCGGGAACCCTGAGATCTAAATCTTCAATCAGTGAAATTAATTTAATATCTAGATATTGATGTAATATTGGTGATTACAAAGTAATCACCAATATATATACACTAGTAATATATATACACCAATATATATTATACTAGTTAATATGAAATTTTTTTTTATATACAAACTAAAATAAATTTAATGTGTATTAATTTTCCCTATATCTTTATCTTTTATAGATTTTATCATACTATGGATTCTACAGAAGTACTTATACCCCCTACATTGCTGAATGCTGTACCTGAACCTATCGTTGCACCCAGTCTTCCATTAGCATCATCGTCATCTTGCCCATGGAGCAAAATAGCTACAGTAGAAACTGTGTCTTTTAATGATGTGATGAGTGAGCAACTGGCTAAATCGTTAGTAGAAACTGATGAAGCAAATAATATCAAACAAAATGTGTAGGTGCATATTTTTATTTTTTATGCATATTATATTATATAGTTGTAAGGTTTAGATCTCAATTGTTTATCGATATATTGTGAAATATTGATATTCTTTAAGTATTGCAATAAGAATACAGTGAAACCTCTCTGAGCGGCCACCCCTCCGTAGTGAGAATATTTGGCCGCTCTGAAAGGTTTTATTTACTATTATAAGAGATAATTACAATAATTCGTAATATAAACAAGTCTGACATGTATTCCTTATGTAAATGAAATTTAAAAATTATCTAAAGAGAAAATAGCACTTTATTTCATGCTTCTTTACATTTCTTTTAAAAAAGGCTACAATTTGTTTCTGTTTGTTCTGTAGTCTTCGTACTCCCTCAAAATCAAATTCTTTTCTTTAATGACTTTGTTGATTTCCGTTCTTCCGCAGTTAAATACATAGTTTCTGCGCACCTGGAAAGTCATGGAAAATCATGGATTTAAACAATGGATTAATTTTGTCATGGAAAGTCTTGATTTTTCAAGTAAAATGAGTAAAGTCATCGAAAGTCATGGATCCACTAAACTACCGATTAAAAAAAATGCATTGAATTGTTTAATTATAATTTTACTTCTCATTTGGCTGAAGTTACTGAGTTTGGTATTTCTGTATTATCCTATTGACCCTATTGCCAAGTAAAATTTGTTCACCAAAGGAAACTCAAAGCAAGAAAGCTTAACGGGTGGGTAAATGTATATTATTCTGGTTTTTTTCTTAAATTGTAGATTAAAATTTTATTAAAATATAATAATAATTATTTTTTAATTAAAATTAGTTAAGATTTTTGCACAAAATATAAGTTTATCTCTAGGGATATTGTATATAAACATTATAGGGTTATCATGTTTGGCTATTATTCATTATCACCTGGATAATACCAAAGTACCCTGGATTCAAATTGGAAACATTTTGATTGAAAAGTTGATATAAGATTAAACTTAGGTATGTGGATACAACAATTTATTTTTATGTATGAGTTTATTAACACTTATAAAGTAAGTTTATAGTTTTTTATGATAAAATTCCTGTAATTTCTCCAAAAGCATATATTTTATTTGTATGTACATCAGAAGTTTTATTCCTATATACTTTAACGGAAGCTTTTTAAAGTCATGGAAAATGATCTGCTAAATCAGGGAAAGTCATGAAAAGTCATGGATTTGAAAATTTTTATTTTGGCAGATACCCTGTAAATAATTCAGCTAACTTTCTTGCTGATTTGCCATATGAAAATATTCACGCAGAACTTCAATGCTCTGCTCGAGATTTACAAAAATGTATTTTAACATTGTTGCAACTCAGATCACTGACCAACTAATAAAATGAAACAGTGCAAATGACATTTTTGCTGACAGGTGCAAATATTCCTTAACTTTACTGATTGGAATTCCCAACAAAGGCCCTAGGCCACCTTCAACGCTTGATTGTCCAGTTCCTCCCTCAGTTTCTATGGATAGTGCAATAGCGATTCCCTATCTGAAGGGTGTCGGGAGAATGTAAAAGAGATAGCAGATTTAATCTTTCTTAGAAAGGGGGGGGAACCACGGAAATGGACTTCTGAAGTTATTCCTTTGTCTTATATCCAACCATAAACATGACCTTGAGTTTTTTCGCTCAAAATTAAAGAATGGAGTGAGTAGAATTTCATGAAAAATGAAAGAGGCAATCCCACTTGGTAGTTGTTTAGAGGGGGTCAGGTGGCCGCTGATACAGATTATTTTACCATTAGGTCTTTGAGTCAAAAAATCCATGCTATTAAAAATTGGTCGTTTAAATGGGTGGCCGATCTGAGAAGTTTCACTGTATTTAAAATTCTGCTGTGCTGATATATCCTTGATCAACAATACAGTTTTTCCTCCGCATATATCTGGCATGCTAAAAGGCATCATTTATATTCTGCTTGTAAAAAGCAACGTTTCTCTCAGTTTCTGCCTTTGATTTATATATCGAATATATAAGCTGAGAATTATTGGAGTTTTTTATTGGCTTATATACAGATCCATGGAACATATGTAATATGTCTTTTTTGGCATTTTTCTTCCCCTGTTGGTGGCAAAAAGTTGCCAAATCACAAAAATAAACTTTTTTTTTAGGCAGAAAATATATAAAAGCAAATTTAAATAAAGAAAATTTGCAAAATTTCTAAAATGGGAAAAAAAACTTCAAAAATAAATATTCAATGACTTTTGCCTGTGTTATAATTGTGACCAGGGTTGGAAAAAAATAAAAAAAATCAGATCTTTTTGATTTTTTTTTTTCTGAATACTAATTTTTTAATTGTTGTTTTTATGTTTTTTGCAATATACATAAAACAGTTTGTTATAAGAAGTAATGTTTTATCTATCTAGTATATTCTGCACACTGATTACCTAAACTTAAATATATAAATTTTAATCTAAATACATTCTATTATTTTGTAATTGGATAGTGCAAACTCAATAAGATGTCAATTAAAAGAACAAATTAAATATTCTTTTAATGCAAACTATTTATTTAAAAAAAATCACAATTATTTTAATATTTTTTTAAGTACCGAATTATGGATTTAATTGTTTCAATAAAAACACTAGTTTCGATGCTTTATCAGCTCTTAATTTGTTACGAAGGCTAGAATGAACAATACCAAAAGAAGAAAACTGTCCATTCCAGCAGATGAAGCCACGGCTGTTGTTATTTGGTAGACAAACTGGATTTCAGTTCTCTTTACCTCCCATTACATAAAATGAATTCAACCAGTCATAATCAATCATTGTACTACCCCTGCTACATATTTTCTGATAACAACCCCTAAATTCTTGGAAAGCACATGCTATCTATTGACACTTATTTACTTATTGGTATTACTGTGCTGACTGATTCCCAGTTCTCCTGTCTTTGGAATAGAGGTTTTAAAAGAAGTGAAAAAAAATGTTTTAAATCAATGATTTTTTTCAAAAATATCAACTGATTTAAATCATGCCTACCCTGAACCATATACTTCATAAATATCATGCTCATAGTAGTAACAAAGTGTGTTTTGAAGGATAAAGTTAAGTTTCTCATTTTAGGTTTGTGGATGATCTCACAGGTTGTGGCGAAGAAGTAAATGACTGCAGTGATGACTTCCTACTTGCAAAAATGCTGCAGCTTGAATTTGATAAAGAGCATGATAATATTTTGAAACGGGAAGAATCAAAATATAATGGTGACAGCAAAGGTAATACATTATTTACATATACGAGTAGTGTCACTATTCCACATACATTGGAATCCACTTAAAATGTTCTGTTTCTCTATGGTTTAAAGTATAAAGTCAGCTGCCATTTCCTAATAGCTAACAGTCATGCAGATTTTAATTAAACGAAGCATGGTGGGGTGTGGTTGTAGATATTTTAGTTACTTATGGAAGTTTAATTTTCCTTGCATTGAATGAAATAGAAAAGTCTAAAACTTTCTTCTTACCCAGGCAATGCCGGGTATAATCAGCTAGTATACATACATATATATATATATATATATATATATATATATGTCATTTTTAAACTCTCAGAAAGTACTGTTTATAATATTGTATTTTATTCACAATTTATTTTTAGTTTGATCACTTAAAATACTTTAGATGTACATTTTTCAAAATTAGTTTTTGTCAAATAGATGTATCTTTTATTAATTTTTAGGCATTTTTAAAAACTTAATTCTGAAATATTGTAGGGAATTTATTGAACATGCCTTGTCTGGTTCATAATCATTAAAATATGTTCCTCGGGAAATAGGGTTTAAATCATTATGCTGCATATTTCAAGTAGGTCCTTATTAAAAGTTACTTTGGTCCTTAGAAAGTCCTTAATTTTTGTTCTGGAAAAAGGGTGGGAACATTGATGTATTCATGGTTTCTGCGCACCTGGAAAGTCAGGGAAAATCATGGATTTAGACAACGGATTAATTTTGTTATGGAAAGTCATGATTTTTCAAGTAAAATGCGTAAAAGTCATGGATCTGCTAAACTACCGATTAAGAAAAAATGCATTGAATTTTTTAATTCTATTTTTACTTGTCATTTTGCTGAAGTTTCTGAGTTTGGTATTTATGTATTATCCTATTGACCCTATTGCCAAGTAAAATTTGTTCACCAAGGAAACTCAAAGCAAGAAAGCTTAATGGGTGGGTAAATGTATATTATTCTGGTCTTTTCTTAAATTGTAGATTAAAATTTTATTAATATAGTAATCATTATTTTTTAATAAAAATTAGTTGAATTTAGGGGTTGTTATCAGAAAGTATATAGTGCGGTAGGTACAATTACTAGTTATCATTAATGGAATTCCTTTTATATAATGGGAGGTATAGAGAGTATTACAGAACTTGAAATCCAGTTTATCTACCAGATAACAACATCCGTGGCATCATCTGCTAGTTATAGAAAGAATAGTTTTCTTCTTTTGGTATTGTTCATTCTAACCTTCGTAACAAATTAAGAGTGGATGCGGCATCGAAACTAATGTTTTTATTGAAATAGTTAAATCCATAATTTGTAGCTTAAAAAAATATTAAAATAATTATTTTTTTTTTTTTTTTTTTTTTTTTTTTTTTTTTTTTTTTAAATAATTGGCATTAAAACATTATTTAATTTGTTCTTTAAATTTTCATCTTATTTAGTTTGTACCATGCAATTACATACAAAATAATGAAATGTATTTAGATTAAAAATTATGTATTTAATTTTAGGTAATCAGTGTGTAGAATATACTAAATAGATAAGTTGTTACTTATAACAAACTATTCCATGTATATTGAAAAAAAATATAAAAACACAACAATAATTAAAATTCAGAAAAAAAAATCAAATAAATCTGATTTAAATCAAATAAATCTGATTTTTTTCTAACCCTGGGTGTGACCAGAGGAGAGTAAAAGGGGAACGCTGCTGGTATCTGCAGCTTGCGGGTTAGACCTTTTGAGGAAAATAATCGCCATATTGTTTTTTAGGGGCGATGTCGACTCGAGAATAGTCTTCGATATCTACAAATAATAACTTGATTCGAGTTGTATTCCTTAGGCATTTATTTAATTGTATAAAGTCATTTAATCTAGACATATTTGTCCATGTGTTTCTTAATGAATTTTAATTTCGTTCTCAAACACTAGGCCAATGTAACATTATCTTTACAGGGGGGGGGGATGCCTGATGGATTCAGAGTTAGGATGGTGGTGGAAAGGAACTGAGCTAGCGAATGGTATGCATACTGAATAAGGTTGAGAACTGCTGCTGTACTGACACTGCTTACTAATAAAGATTTATGAGACTGGATGTAGCGAAAACTGTTGAGCTTGTAAAAGCATTTTTTTTTTTCAATTTTAAATGTCAATTTGTGAATTTGCAATTTACAAAATTGGAAAATGGTATATATATTTAAGATATTTGATATTTGAGACTAAAAAATAATTTCACAAACAATTTTGAGATTACTGAAATAGTGTTACTTCAAATAACTGTGAATGTTTAAAAGTTTGTAATAACATTTTTAAAATGAGTACAAATTCTAGTGAATTATCCTTGTAGAATTATAATGTTGTTGAATATAATAGTCATATTACTCATGGAGGATGTACGACAGTAATGGCATTTCTCCGTTAAGCAGCAATAACCTTTGACCGGTTCTTTAGTGGAAATATACGGTGGCAGACACAATTCAGTGTATTCTTATGGTAGCTTTTATATCAATTTTAAAACAGTGGTAAATGAAAATTAAAGAATAGAAAAGAGTCCCATTCCTTAGCTTATAGGATCATTTATTATTTTCTGTTACTTGCTGACTTTGTCAAAAAAAAATGCTTGTCTCTTGATGTTAGAGCGGCAAGCGGTCGTGCTTTTTCTATGTCCGATGTCCGTCACACCCTAGTCATTTGGATATGATTTTGCATGGGTCTTGTATAAGGAGCAGATATGGAGACGAAAATAATCAGCCTTAGAGGGTTAAACTTAACGATGTTGATTTATTTAAAACCAGAAAGAAATGTTTAAGGAACAATAAACTCTAATGCTGATATAACATATTGTCCAGAGAGGAGATCACTATGCATTCAACCTTCGCCCTTAAAAATTCAGCCTGGAGGCTCCTCCTGTTTCTTCTTTTCCAAATAGGAAACCTCAATTTTAGAGAAGATCGACCCCCCCCCCCCTCTTTTTTTTTTTTTTTTTTTTTTTTTTTTTAACTTTTGTCCTTGGAGTAACCAAAACGCCCTTTGGCACCCAGCCGACGCAGTCACACAAAGTACAATTTCTTTTCTCTGTCGGTGCGTTGCCAAAAACGGCACACTTGACACCTCTAATCATCCGTGCATCATAAAGACCATTACTGGTACAATAGTGACGTTTTCAATTGTTGAAAAGAATAAAAGTTTGCCCGATCCCCGGCAGAGATGGATGCGACTCTTACACTCAACATGACGCCAAAATCAAAATGGCTTAAAAAAAAAAAGATAATTTTTCTCTGAAAAAAATGATGATAATTTAAATAGATATGAGTTCATGAAAAAATTTAATAAACATATTCTTTAGACATAAAAAATTTAAATTGAGGATTAAAATAAAAAAAAAGATAAGGAATGGACAAGAATAATTTAAAATAAATCAACAATCTTTAAAAAAAAAAAGTTTATAAAATCTCAAAAATAAAATTGAAATAATTAAAAATTGATAAAGTTAAATCTACTGGTGATATGTTTATATGAAGATCTCTAATAATGTGAAAGAAAGATAAAAAAAGATTAAGATTAAAAAAATTGAATGAGAAAGAAAGAAAATGCTGTAAGTATAAGATTTTTTTTTTAAAATAATTCCTTTGCAATTTTCAATTATTACATTCAGAGGTGCAATCCTCTGTTACACACTATTTTGAACACTTCAAAAAACAAAAAAAAAATGTTTCTAAGTTTCATAAGCATTGAAATTTTATTTGTTTATATTAAATTTTGTAATTTTATTGAAATATAATTTTATATCTAAATCTAGTTTTATAAAAGAATTGAAAGAAATTGAATATTAAATAGTGTAAATTTATTAGATAATTTCTAAATGGTTTCCCCTTTGACATCCTAAATTAAAAGACATACTTGCTATTTGTTTCCTTCTTTTGTCTGCAATCACCAAGTCTAAGTATTTATTTGAATGCAGGTCCAACTTGTTTAACCCAACTGGGTAGAAATTATATCCCTGGTCATTATACTAGTTTATGGCAATTGTTTTTGCATTAAGAGAACCTGAAACCAGGTGAGGGTTCCTTTAATTTCATAAAAAGAAAATAACAGCTGGGTGTTAAATCTGAGCGGTAAAAAGAGCTGGATCCAGTCTTCTGACTTCAATTCTTACGTTTAGCTTAACATTGTCATTCAGAAAGATGGCACAATCACTCAATATCCTTGTACATTTACATTGGATAACTTAACAAACCCTTGTCTAAGTGACACATTAAGCCATCGGTCGGGGAACTTTTTTAATCATTACCCCAAAATATTTTTGTGTAAGTTGATATTACCCCATGGCAAAGAGCAATTTTTTAACCGCCTCTTCATGTGCAATTTTGAAAGCCTTTGCAGCTTTTGAAATCCAAAAAGACGTCAAATTCGATTTACTCTCAAATTGAATGCGTGCTTCAGTATTAGATCGAAGTTCAAGAATTGCTTCTGCCAAACCTGAAGGTTCTTCTTGTATCACATTTAAAAGGATCTACAATACATACTAATAAAACTCACTCTCTGACTTGTCACTTTATTTGTACTCAATTTAAAGTAAAATAAAATGTGCTTTATTGCGCAAAGAGAACACTTTAGTGGTGAGTAGTGAGATGGCGAGAACGCTTTAGTGATGGGTAGTGAGATGGCGAGAACACTTTAGTGTGGTGGGTAGTGAGATGGCGTGGCCTGCATATGTCGCTAAATTGTTTAAGTTGGAAAAAATACTAACAAGTTTATAAAATAGAAAATTAAAAATATATACTTTTTACTCAAAAAAGTTTCATTTTTACCCCCCAAAATTTCATTTTTACCCCATTTGGGGTAATTTACCCCGGTTCCCCGACCGCTGCATTAAGCCATGCAGATTCAGTCCCAAAGTGCAACAAGCAAAACTCATCAAGCCTCAAGAGTAGCTCTCTTTTGGCCAATGTGGTTCGTGCCATCCTCACTAATTCCAGCATCACCAAGAGGTCCACTTGACCATCTAGTAGTCTTTCAAATTCTTCCCATGACCACTACTCTGCTGCCTTCATTCACCTGCAGCATGATGGGCACTTTGAAGGGGACTGACCAAGTGGGATGGCCCAGTACTTGCAATCTGCCCACCACTGTCAGGACAAGCCTGGAGGGCCCCTCTTGTAAGAGTTAATTTCTGTTTAGTTTAGTTTAGGACGTGTTAGAATTGTAATTTAAGTGTTTATGCGTTGTTCTTTTGTTATAACAATAAAATTGTTATTGTTTACTGATTTATCGTGTCTTATTGCACGCTAATCCAAGAGTATAGGTCAATAAGCTTATCAGATATTTAAATCGTAATACTTCTATATTGTTTTTAAAATTTTTGAAAAATTTATCTTGGCCTGCCAATTTTTTGATTTTTGGCCCACGACCGAAAAAGTGTGCCCATCTCTGCTCTAGATACTCAAACAGGATAACATTGCATGGGTCCTGGAGTATGGTTGACATAACTGTATAATCAGAACATGTAACCTAAAATTTCTTTTTTGGTGGTGATTCAGCATGTTTCCACTCCATAGTGGCTCTTTTAGTTGTGGAAACAAAATTTTAAATCCAAGTTTTGCTCTTTGTAATGGTGTGATGCATAAAGTGCTGACTGTCAAAATAGTAGCTCTGAAAAAAAAGTAAGACTGTACATCACTTGTGTGGCTTTGTGTTCCTTGAGCAGTGCACATGGTACCTATTGAGCATAAACCTTGAAATATCATAACACATCACCCTGTAGAAAACCATTAAACATAAAATCTCTGGTTATGGAAATTTTGACCTGTTCCAAGATGGTTTTATATAGGGTAGTTTAATTTTCAATGAAGATTACATACATGGTTTCTGCGCACCTGGAAAGTCAGAGATAATCATGGATTTAGACAATGGATTAATTTTGTCATGGAAAGTCTTGATTTTTCAAGTAAAATGAGTAAAAGTCATGGATCCGCTAAACTACCGATTAAATAAAAATGCATTGAATTGTTTAATTCTATTTTTACTTGTCATTTGTCTGAAATTACCGAGTTTGGTATTTATGTATTATCTTATTGACCCTATTGCCAAGTAAAATTTGTTCACCAAGGAAACTCAAAGCAAGGAAGCTTAATGGGTGGGTAAATGTGTATTATTCTGGTTTTTTCTTAAATTGTAGATTAAAATTTTATTAACATTATAATAATTATTTTTTAATAAAAATTAGTTAAGATTTTTGCACAAAATATAAGTTTATCTCTAGGGATATTGTATATAAATGTTATAGGGTTATATTTGGCTATTATTCATGGTCACCTGGATAATACCAAAGTACCCTGAATTCAAATTGGAAACATTTTGATTGAAAAATTGCTATATGATTAAACTTAGGTATGTAGATACGACAATTTATTTTTATGTATGTGAGTTTATTAACACTTATAAAGTAAGTTTATAGTTTTTTTATGATAAAATTCCTGTAATTTCTCTAAAAGCATATATTTTATTTGTATGTACATCAGAAGTTTTATTTATATATACTTTAACGAAAGCTTTTTAAAGTCATGGAAAATGATCTGCTAAATCAGGGAAAGTCATGAAAAGTCATGGATTTGAAAAATTTTATTTTGGCAGATACCCTGTACATAATGCTATTATTTTCTTTTAGGAAAAAGCTCTTGATCAGAATACTCAGCTTATATTGCACAAACTGCTTAATAATCAGACACTAGATTCTTTGGGTGGCTGTGTCAGTACTGGAAAAGAAGCTTGTGTTTATCATGCTTGGAGTGGATTGTAAGTAGCCATACGGTTAATTTTATTATTATTATTGTTATTATCTGGTCAATGCAGGCTTGCAATTCCGTCACTTTTTTTTACAATTGATCACTTTTAGTCACTTTTTTAAATAAACAGTCACTTTTAGTGTATCACAGCAGTAGTCTGTTGTTGAAAAAAGAAAATCTGAATTAAAAACAAAATATTTTAATAAAAGACCAAAAATGGGATGCTCTAATCTTATTTTTCTTATTAAAATGTAATTAGCCATATGGTTTCCAGAATATTACATATTTCAAAACATCATTAATATATGCAGAAAATTGTGATTATAAAATTAATGTATTGTATGTATTCAAATCTAATTTATAGATTTTCTTGAATAAAAAGCAGTGCTGATTTGTGTTAAACAAAATTTTTAACCTTTTTTGTATTTGATGCTAAAATCATGTCTTGCATGAATCATTTGATTTAAAGTTAAAATAAATAGAAAAATCTTAATAATAATTTTTTTATTTATTAAAATATCAGGATAATCTTGCCTTAATTTTCATAACATATAAAGAATGCATTGTATATTGAAACTGCAAATGTTAGTTTAGAATTCTCAGGCTTGCAATTATGTCACTTTTTTACAATTTTCACTTTTAGTCACTTTTTTAAGTAAACAGTCACTTTTTTTCATGGTGTATCACAGCAAAAGTCTGTTGTTGAAAAAAGAAAATCTGAATTAAAAACAAAATATTTTAATAAAAGACTAAAAATGCGATGCTCTAATCTTACTTTACTTATTAAAATGTAATTAGTCATATGGTTTCCAGAATTTGAGTGATTTTAAAAAGTAAAGAAGTTCCTGAAATCTACATTTGTACTGAAATGTACATTTAATACATTAAAGTAATTTACGTCAAAGCACACATTTCTCTTTTTCTTTTTCTTAACATACTCTAATCTAGCTATGTACATATTTCAAAACATCATTAATATATGCAGAAAATTGTGATTATAAAATTAATGTATTGTATGTATTGAAATCTAATTTATAGATTTTCTTGAATAAAAAGCAATGTTGAGTTGTATTAAATAGAATTTTTAACCTTTTCTGTGTTTGACGCTAAAATCATGTCTTGCATCAATCATTTGATTTAGAGTTAAAATAAATAGAAAAATCTTAATAACATCTATAATCAAGAGGAGAAGAAAATCACTTTTTTTTTTCAATGTTCAGTCACTTTTTGGTCCCTTTTTCTGTATTATAAGTATCTAAGATTAGCCTTAAATATTGAGATAAAATATGTTAGGGATAGAAAAACCTAGATAAAGTTGAAATTTTAAGCATTTGTTTTTTTTTTTTTTTTTTTGTGGGGGGGGGGGGGGTGGGGGGGGGGGGGGTTAATTATATATTATATATTATATATATATATATAAATATATATATATTTTAAGTTTGTTAATATTTGAAATTTATCTCTTAATTGTATGTGGAGTGCAGTGAAGCAGCCATGGGAGAGGTACTTAAGCCCTCATTAGGCTATAAAAAATAAAAACATCAAAATTTGGAAATAAAAATGTTTAGTTTATTATAACAATCCATCTTTGGTGCTCTGCCACCAAAATATTTTACATTTGCTTATATAGTGCGATGAAAGCAAAAGGGGTCCAGCTAATCAGGGTTGAGATTAATCCTGTGCTAGAAGGGAAATTATGTCACATAAAGAACTTATATAAGAGAACAGATAATCTAGGCCTAAATTAGTTCGTGTTCTCAAAGTTGCCAAAGTTTACCACACTTTTTGGTGGGGTGGAGATATCTCACCAAAGGTTGTGATTTTAGGGTAGAATTGTCAGAAATTTACTTTAGAATACAGTTACAATTAAATTAGTTTGTTTGATATATAAAGTATGTTTGCATTAGGGTAATTCTGATCTTGTGCCAAAAACTGTAAAATAAGTTTTTTCCAACAATTTGAAATTAAGAAAATTAAAAAAAGGGGAGGGGCACCTTTTATCTCAAGTAACATTTATATATGAAATTTGAAGATAATCACAGTTTTCTCTTCCTTTTCTAATAATTTTTTTTATGGCTGCATCACAATTATTTTTTTCCATGAATTAAGTGAAACAAAAGAAAATACATACATTTTCTTTTTTTCATTTGATGAACTTGTTTAATTTTATGAAAGGTTTGAATAATATGCATTTTAAAACAATGATTTGCAGTTAAAGCAATATGTAAAAATAATTTGTTTATCCTTAATCGGAAATTGAATTTTTGTTTTTAGGATAATCAACACATAATTTATTATATTCTTGTATTTGTATTATATATAGAATATACTTATATTTACAACTCTATAATGAAGTAATATACAAATTAAAACTGATTGATATATCGAAAATATCTATATTTTGGAACAATATATCACAACATTAAAATTCAAATATTGCCCATCTTTAATACTGACATCTAAAAATTCACCATATTAATATAATTTTTGTTTTAAATTGGCATCGCATAATGTTTTAGAAAATTTGTGTTAAGCTCTAAAAACATTGTCTGATGGTCAGAAAATTTTTTTTTTAAACTTAGAATCACTCATGGTTTGCCTTTATAAAATTATTTCTTTAGAACAAGGTTTAAATTGATCTATTTACTGTCATTATATGTAATATAAAATTATATTCACAGCTCTTTGACAAAGAATAGTTTTGTTTATTTCTCACTGATTACTATTTTTTTTCTCAATATTTTCACCAAGTTACATCTGCAGTAGAACCTTGGTATAACAACCCCCTGTCGGACCAGCATCATATGGTTGTTGTAACAAATTGAAAAAATAAAAACATGAGCAAAGAAATTAAGCAACAGTACATACCTAGAGAACACTTCTATTTATTTGTATTTCCATTACTGAATTCTTGAAAAACAGTCTTTAATTGATGCCTGTTTCAAGTTCATTTGGGAATTTTCTGTTATCACTGATTCCATATTTGTTAGATTCATAATTAAATTGTCCTTCAAAATATTGATGCAAGGCATTGATTGCATCGAAGGCTTCTTTTTCATTCATTTTTTCAAAAGCTTGAACACGATTTCTCCTCTGTCATCAGAATCGCAGATTTCTTCATTTCCGGTAATACGGGCAATAAAATCGTCTTCAATCAAATTTTCTTTTCAACACTGTAAAGTTTCGTCTACCATAACTAACTCATCAAAAGATAATTGAAGATCCGGAAATTTGACTGTGAGGAGCTGGGTCATTTCATTAGTGTCTGAAGTGTCATTTACCTAGGACATCAATGTATTGTGATGAAAGGGTCCCTTAAGCAAACACAAAGAGAGGAGTACAGGTTTCTTGAAGTTGCACTATAGCACAAAAATTTTGAAATAGCCCACTTGCTCATGATTTCTGCAGACTAAAATTGGCAGTCACTCTAACGAAAAATAATACGCTTGAGGTCATTGTAATGATTCAAAATTAACAGTATTCCTATAATAAAATAATTGGGACTTTTTAAGATGGTCTTTCTAATGAAGAGGTCGTTGTATTGTAGGGTTGTTAAAAAGAGGTTCTACTGTATTAAAATTTTATGTTTAATACTTGCTCTTTAACTTTGTCATTCTTATTTATTTTTCATTTAAGCATTCATAATTTTTCCATTTTTCTCATCTAGACCTGAAGAAGAGTCTCCTTCCCCTGAATTTGCAATTAAGATTTTTAAAACTACCTTAAATGAATTTCAGAACAGGGATAAATACATCAAAGATGATCATCGGTTTAGAAATCGCTTTGGCAAACAGAATCCTAGAAAGATCATTCATATGTGGGCTGAAAAAGAAATGAGGAATTTATTAAGGTAATAAAAATATATTTCAATACTCTCATATTATCCCTCAATTGCTACGATTCAGTCTACTAGGCTCTGAATCTCAACACATTGGATGTGGAAACCATATTTTTACATTTTTCATAGACAATCACTTGAGCACGGATCACATAAAGTTAAATTAATTGGTTTTTGTAATTTTGTGTTTTTATTAAAACCATCTGTTAGTAAGCAAAATAGGACAAAATAGTAGATAAATATGAAACTTTAAACACCACACACACATATATATATATATATATATATATATATACACTCAAGAGCCAAAACATTATAACCACCCCTACATTTTGCAATGAACTTGCCTGGATGACATTGAATGCACGTGATCAGGAAATGGTATTTAACTGCTGCTGGAGAGTCTGAAGAATCATTATTTCTCTTCTGTGTACAATGGGAAACGCTGCAGATCTAAGAGATTTTGACAGAGGGCAGGTTGTAATGGCTCGAAGGCTCAGAACAAGTATTTCTGAAATTGTACGATTCGTAGGTTGTTTTTATTTCCTACAGTTGTTAGTACTTGTGCAAAGTGGATGAATGACGGTGAAACCAGCAGTAGACGACATGGCGTTGTCCACACGCTATGGAAGAAAAAGGTTGTCGGAGACTGTCTCACATGATGAAGCAAAACCGAAGCCAGACAGTGGCTCAGCTGACAACCCAATATAATGCAATCCCAAGTAGAATAGTATCAGAGCACACTGTTCAGCGGACGCGGTTGGATATGGGACTACGCAGCAAACGTCTCACTCGTGTTTCTGCTGACTAAGCATCATTGCCAACTGTGCCTACGCTGGGCATGGGAACATCACAACTGGTCCATGGATCAGTGGGAGAGAGTTGTCTGGTCAGATAAATCACGGTTTGTCACTCATCAAGCTGATCTCTGTGTCAGAATATGTCGCCTTCCAGGCAAACAGTTGCTCCCTCAATGTACAGTAGGTCATACACAGGCTGGTGGTGGCGGTATTATGCTTTGGGGGACGTTCTCTTGGGTGTCTCTGGGACCCGTGGTTGTGGTAGAGCAGACTGTGAATGCTACAGGGTATTTGAACATAATTGCAGAATAGTTGCACTTTACATGGCCTCTGTTTTTCCAGCTGGAAATGGAATGTTCCAACAGGACAACGCCCCGTGTCACAAGGCTAAAATGGTGTTGGAGTGGTTCCAGGAACATGATGCTGAATTTCAGTTAATGTCCTGGCCGGATCTCAATCCAATAGAATACATTTGGGATGTCATGGGACATCAGCTCAGAGTTCAAAGACCACTCATTCGCAATATCTCGGATTTGCGTAACCGTTGCTTAAACATCTGGTACAATCTGTCTCCGGCCATCTACCAAGGACTTGTGGCATCCATGCCAAGGCTGGTTGAAGCTGTGTTGTGTGCCAAAGGTGGGCCAACTCGTTATTGACAGGTGGTCATAATGTTTTGGCTCTTGAGTATATATATATATATATATATATGTTACATTGAGTTCATAATTTGGCATGACATTTAGGCATGCTTCAATGTAATTTGATTTAATATGTGATGGGAATGCATGGTCACGCTGTAAAATGTATAATGTAAATAAATTAAACACACTCTCAATAACAAATTTCATGAATTGTAATCATTTTTTCAAAGAGGTACAATTTAGCATGGTGTACAACCAAATAGTAGGTGAACTAAAAAATTTGGGAAATGCTGCCGTATTGTCCTAAACTTACATTGTCAAGGCATAAGAGGACATCTGCCAGAAATTCATAACCATTTCTAAATTTTCTGTAAGGGTCATTCTAAAACATCATATAATAAAAGAGCTCTAATTTTTGTATTTTCTTCAGATCCACAATACAGTGATATAAAGGTTTAAGAGTTAATGACTACCTATGGTTTGATATTAACCAAATAGAATTCTGTCATTTTGTACATTTTATTTTTGTATTTTTGATCCATTTACTACAAATTTTCAAAAGTTTTTTATACAAAGCTACATTATGATTTTAATATTTTTCTCATTTTTTATTTTTATCAAGGAAATAGTTATCTGATATCAAAGAAATTTTTAAAATAAATTTTGTCTTTGATTCATGGAAGTGTAAGAATGTTTGGTTTCTTGCTAATTTCATGCTTGCTTTTTATGAAAATAATATGGCTAGTTATTCATCATATATTATGATAGAAAATTTTAACTCCCAGAATTGTCTGTATACCTTAACAATTTGATTTCATAAAGTTAAAGGGAACTATTTAAACATCATTTAACCTTTAATTATTTTAATTAACACATTTTATTTTCTACTTAAAAAGAAAAACGCAATAATTAAAAAATTAGTTTTTAAGTTATATCTTTAAAATAAAAAAAAGGAAAATTCAACTTCATAACAAATTTTCTGTTGACTTAATTATTGACAAATTTTTGAATCTGATAAAGCACCACTTTAAAATTACTTTTTTTAAATAATTCCTTGTTTTCCTGTTTGTTTATAAGATTTTTATTTTTAAGGATGAAGGAAGCTGACATTCCTTGTCCAGATGTTGTGTCTTTAAAAAAGCATGTTTTAGTAATGTCTTTTATTGGAGAGAAAATGATGCCTGCACCAAAGCTGAAAGATGTTGATCTCCCTTTTGCTGATATGACTTTAATGTATGAACAGACTGTTGATGTAAGTAGTTTTAATTCCTTAAAGATACGAGGCGCATCCAGAAAGTAAGTTTCCCAATGTTTTCCCCTTTAAAGTAAATGTAATTAGCTGTGTCAATTGCGTGTGCGTAACAGATCTATAACGTATTAATCATATGCCAGCTGGACAAGTCCCGATTCGTGTCAGTAGTGGTGGTCCAAAATGGAAACTCTTAATTCCTTCTCCTGTCGCCTCCAAGGTTTGGTCGGTGATCTCGAATACACAAAGCATTGTGCCTATTGAAATTCATTGTCAGCTCTGTCAGGTCTACGAGCCGAAACAGACACTCGAACACAAAACTCAACGTTTAGGAGCAGCACTGACACTTCTGGTATCACGACGATGAGTTCCTTGACAGGATTGTCAAGGACAATGAGACTTGGATTTTGCACTTTACTCCAGAAACCAAGCAGCACTCAATGCATTGACATCATAGTGGATCTTCGGTCAGGATCAAATTCAAACAGACGCTGTCGGTACAGAAAGGGATGTGCACTGTGTTCTGGATAGAGATGTAAAAAACCCGGAATTTTGGGAACTTTAGGAAGAAATCATTTTAACAATGTTTACATTTATTTTTCCAACAGTGGCTATTTAAGAACTAGCCTATTATTTACAAGAGATTTTTTTTTTCACTTTTGGCAATATATAGATATATATTCAAGAAATAATAGCCATGAGCATTTAAATGATTTTATAGTGGTACTTATGTAATGAATTACCCTGTTATTCTTTATAATTATTTATTATGTAAATTGCTTTATGCTAAACTTTTCCTCCCTCCTTTTATAATATAAAAAAAATATTTTTATATTTAAAATAACAGTTTATTATTTTTTGTAATGCATATATCATTTGAAGGTGCCATCAAATGACACTGTTGCATTTTGTGTTCAATTCCTACACACACACACACACACACATAATATATATATATAGAGAGAGAGAGAGACTCTACAGATTATTGCCTAATATTGGATATTTCTCAAAAGAAATATATACTCATACTTTCATGCTAAACACGATGTTTTGCCAAATATAGTTAGTTAATTTCAATTGTTCGATTTTTTTAATACATATAATAGTTAAATTTTGTGAAAATATCAACTTTTGAGTTCTACAACAAAGACAGGAAAAAAAAAAAGGTGGTTGGTTCTCAGTGTCATAGGAATTGGCGACTTCAAAATACTTTAAAATTCCCATGTTTTGGAAATTTTCAAAATTCCCTTCCCTAAAAACCCGGTTTTTCCCCAGGTTTGAATTGGGTTTTTTCCACTGCTCAGGAAGGCTGGTTCCATTCACAGGCGGCAAAGTTCTATGACAGAGGTATGCAAAAGTGGATCCCACATACGACAAGTGTCTCAATTCTGGTGGTGGCTATGTTGAAAAATAACTGAAACTTTGTTGTACTTGTTGCTATTCAATATGTCCGTGAAAGTGCGAGTTCATTTTTTTTCTTTTAAATAGGGAAACTTACTTTCTGCATGAGCCTCGTAAATCTGAATTTATTCATTAACTATGAAAACTGAGTTTATTTTAATTTCTTAATGTTTCCTAGTATCTGCAATAATGTGTATAATGCTATTTATATAAATTGTTCACCTTCAAATAACAAAATATTTTAGGGATGTATTGCAATTTTCAATTTTTCGTATTGTCCAGACCTTTCATAGATATGATATACCCAGCTTTTATATTTAAGCCATAATAACATTTCCATGTTAAAAGTAAATTGAAAATTAAGGTGATTTATATATTGATTTAATGAAAATTATGTCAGACTACTTTTAATAGAGGTTTTATTGGCATTCTAAGCAATTCATAATTACTTTCAAATTTTGGTACTCTTATTCTGGAAACCTCTTGTAGTGTCTTAAGATTAATTGACCTGTGTTGTACTTTTAGTTTCATTTTTTAAAAATCATCAGCAATATTTAATGGGATTATACAGTACTAAAAACCCAGACTGAAAGCTAGGTATGAAGTGGATAGTTTTAAATTACTTCAATCCATCTTTGCTATACATATACAGTGGACTCCGCTTAATGTGATCGCGTTTAATGTTATCAATCCCTTATTGTTATCGAAATCACTTGGTCCCGATTTTCTCTATTCATTTGTATGTTAAAATTATCGCTTTATGGGATCGTTACATCGGTTAATGTTATCAGTTTTTGAACCTCATCTTAACTGGCAAAGGAATATTCACAATGTATTCAGAAGGAATCATTTTTTCTTTCCCTTCACTGTTGTTTGAATTTCTGAGAATCATTCCTCTTCCACCTACGGAAATGGGGAATGAATAAAAAAGTGGGAAATTACACATACCTGGAGTTTTGCTTGATTACATGCAACTTGTCAATATGAAACCCAGAAAGAAAAATAATTTAACATTAAAACAAAACATCAAAATTTTAATGTTGTTATGACAGGTTGCCATAAATGAGCCAGCACAACATTTCTCAACCTCTATTTTGCAAAATTTTGAAAACTCGTGATAATCTTAGTAGAAGAAATAAACAAAATGAAAATATAGAGACACATTCCAGTAACTTCCACATTAACAGAATCTGAAGTCTGTCAGATTGTGATAAGAAAATAGACGAATGGTGCAACTGATGAGTCACATGAATAATCTCTTGATATAAAGTTTTTTCAGAAATACGCACCCCCTGCTGGTGATCAATGGTTGTCAGATAAGCAGAAGTCAACACATTCTAATCAGAATTGAGAAGGAGCGACTTCAAAATTTATGCCTTGCTCGGTTATGAGCAGCTTGTCGATATGGAAGCCAGAAATCGAAATGATTTAACATTAAACAAAATATCGAAATTTCAAATCGGTATGACAGGTTACCAAAATGAGTCGGTGCAGTTAAACATTTCTCAGCCTCGGAATTGCATTGAAAATGGGGAAACGTGGAGCACAACACTGCTCCGATGACTTTTAAAAACATCACAGTTTATCAATGAGCTTCTTAGAAAAAATTGTAGACTGTCACCAAATGATCATTTTTTTTAATTATGTATACAATTCTTATGTGTTAAATGATAATATACGGTACATTAATATAAGGTGTGAATTAAAGGGGGGAAATTTATCTAATTTTTCATATTGTTAACAAAATCACGGTGTCCCAAAATAATCACATTAAGCAGAATCTACTGTATTAATATAAATATGTAATGTGCAAATTTAAACTCACTGTTAAATTAGAAGATAGCCCCATTATTTTGAATTGTCCAGGCTTACTGGACAATGAAAATACCTTATTAAATTGCACTTGCTCCTTTAAAATAACAGCGAAATCCATGGTGGAACATTGAGACTAAAAATGTACAAATTTACAAAAAGAGAGATCAGCATCAAATAATGACGAAAACACACTTCTGTTAAAAATGTCTCCAAAAAGCAAGTGATCATGCAAATTCTTTCCTGAGACCTTTAGTCACCGTTACGCAGCAATTTAGACATTGGAAAAGTGAACCATTTTTCCTGGAACAGTTGGAAAATGTGGCAAATGGACAGAAAATTAGCCTTTATTTTAGCATTAGTTGTTGGGAGACTGGTAAAAAGAATTTAAGTCAGCAAGTACTCCATCAAATCTGATATGTTTTGCCTAGGAAATTAGGTATTAAAGAATGAGAAGGGAAAAAGAAGGTTTTTAGATAGATATTTTAGGTGTAATAATTTTGGATACAGTGAAACCTCTCTGAGTGGCCACCCCTCCGTACCAAGAATATTTGGCCGCTAAGAGAGGTTGGCCGCTCTGAAGGGTTTTATTTACTCTTTTAAGTTAATTACTATAATGCATAATATAAACAAGTCTGACATATATTCCTTATGTAAATGAAATTTAAAACTTATCTAAAGAGAAAATAGTACTTTATTTCATGCTTCTTTGTATTTTTTTTAAGCCTACAATTTGTTTTGGTTTGTTCTGCAGTCTTTGTACCCCTTCAAAATAAAATTCTTTTCTTTAATGACTTTACTGATTTCCTTTCTTCTGCAGTTAAATAATTCAGTTAACTTTCTTGCCAATTTACCATTCTGATATTCACGCTCTACTGGAGATTTAGAAAAATGCATTTCGACATCATTGCAACTGTGACTAACTAATAAAATGAAACTGCGTTAATGACGTTTTTGCTGACAGAGGTGCAATTCCTCACTAACTTTACCGATTGGAATTCCAAACGAAGGCTCTAGGACACCTTCAACAATCGATTGTCCAGTTCCACCCTCTGTTTCTATGGATGGTGCAATAGGATTCCCTATCTGAAGGGAGAATACAAAAGAGATAACAGGTTTAATCTTTCTCAGAAAGGGGGGGGGGACCGTGCGAATGGACTTCTCAAGTTATTCCTTTGTCTTATATCAGACCATAAACCTGACCTTTTATCACTCAAAATTAAAGCATGGGTAAAATTTCCCGAAAAATGAAAGGGACAATCTCACTTGGTGGCCGTTTAGAGGGGTTCGGGTGGCTGCTAATAAAGGTTATTTTACCATTAGGTCTATGAATCAAAAAATCCATGCCATAAAAAATTGGCCGTTTAGAAAGATGTGGTCGCTCAGAGAAGTTTCACTGTATATATAACCTTATTTCAACTGAGTTTAAGAAATAAACTCTGTTAATTAGCATATTACGTTAGCAATTTCTTTTTTTAAATACTGATTTTATCTATCAAATTATCTTGTAGCATCCTGTAATTCCTTTTCTCTTTTAAACAGATAATGAAAAATCTCTACTCAAAAAGCAAGTTAGTACATGCTGATTTGAGTGAGTATAATTTATTATGGTATAATGACAAAGTATGGGTTATAGACGTCAGCCAAGCAGTGGACATTACTCACCCCAGTTCAATGGAATTCCTCTTGAGGGATTGTACAAATATAATCAATGTAAGTTCTCTTTTTTGTATGAAAATCTGTTAAGTACTAATTTAAAAATTATCACAAATTGCTCTTCTATTTTATTAAATTAAATTCAGTATTTCAGTAGCGAAGTGTAAGGTCTTCATCTTAACCTCCGAACGTAAGCAGATCAAAACATAAATTTAGGCCTCTAACCAAAAAGTGATCGAAACAAAAATTTAATACACTGCAACTCACAAGGAAGTGCGGAGGTGAGAACGTTCTCATAAAAGATTGAGTAACCAATGCATTGTCTAATTAGGGGATAATTAGACTGTAACCTTGACAATGACCATTCGGTATGGTTAACAGCAATACATAGATTCAACAACATGAAGCTCAGAAAATATATAAAATAGGTAGTACAATAATAAAAAATAGGGACGTTAAAAAGTTGCAATTTAGCACGGCAAATAAAAATAAACAAAAAGTGACAGCACTAACAAAAAGGTATATTTTTGGTTTTTATAAAATTTTAAAATTTTCATCAATATTTATTTCAGTTTTTTTGGGTTTTTATAAACATAAAACAAGACAATGCATTACATAAGCAAAAAAATATATGAGAGCAAAGTAGTGGAATGATACAATACCCAAAAAATTGGAAAATGAAAAAATTAAAATAAAATAAGCCAAAAAATAAATAAAACGGTACTTCACCATTAAAAGAAATAGCAAATAACAAATAATTAGGCAATAAAACATAAAAACTTTATTTTTGAAAAATTTGCAGGTTGTGGTTGTCGACGGGGACTGAACCGTTAACCTCAGGACTGTAAGCAAAGAAGAGGACAAGCTACCAAGCATGCCACTCATGCTTAACGAATTGTGTGAAAATAGCAAAGATAACAAAAAGCAGAAAAGAATCAATCGCCTCTCCTTCATTTAGAAGGAGGAAGGGCCATGTCAGGATGAAATAATAACACTCTAGGCCTTTTTTCTGAGCTTTGAACAGCAGGATTATACACAGGAAGGTTGTGAAGTACAGGATTCTGAATAAAATCAATGCTATGGTGAAAGCTTAAAGAAAGTCTTTTGAACTCAGGGAGAAAATTCAGTACTTATTAAATTGAATTCAGTACTTACTAAATTTTGATTTGAACTGAGAGTAATTATTTTGATTGTTGACATAAAAATTATTTGTAATTTATTCTCTTTAATCCTTGGAAACTTATGAACCCATTATTTTCAGTTCTTTGAAAAGAAAGGAGTCTTAAATTTACCCAAGCCTGAACAGTTACTTTCTGAAATTATTGGTCAAATTCATGAGAAATATCAAAGTGTGCCTTTGAAGGAATAGGTTTGTTCATTTTCTTTTATTAGTTGAAGTACTAAATTACCTTATGAACTATTTTGTTTGCATTTACATAACAAGAGACCAGTATATAGAATAACACAAAGGGATAAAAGCTAAGCATTCAGTTCAAAAAATAAATTTAATAAAATGCTTCATGTTTACATTTCATATGACATAATTTACAGCTCAAGATTTTTTTAAATAGCTTTGCATGTATTTTTAATCTATCTTGACTAAGAATGCTTAAGTAAAGTTATATCATTATCATAGTTGGCCCGACAGCCCGTTGTGGGCCTTCGCCTTCTTAAGAAGTTTTTCCCATCCTGCTCTGTTTTGTGCTTGGATCCTCCATCTTCTAATCTTTATGAGACCAAAGTCAACTCTAGGCAGTCGATCCACCGTCATTTTGGTCTGCCCCTTGGTCGTTGTCCGAAAGGGACTGCATTAAAAACTTTTAAAGCAGCCCGATCTGCTTCCATTTGCAATAGATGTCCAGCCCATCTCATTCTATTCTGCCTGATAAATTTGATGACGTCATCCTCTCTGTAAAGCTTGTACAGTTCAAAGTTAAATCTTCTCCGCTAAGCTTCCTTGTCAAAAACACCGCCAAAAATGGAAAGTTATATACATATAACATATATTTCCGTATATAAGCCTAAAATTTGTATGACAATTTATAAACCTTAAGGGAGGAGGAGCTTATATACAGAGCTATAGAATATATGTGTATATGTCCTTGGTGGCATTTTTTCCATTGGCGACAAAAAATTTCCAAATTGGCAGGAAAAAAAACTAATAAAAAGATAATATGTAATAGTAAAAATAAATGAAATTGGATGAAAAATCCACAAAATTTGAAAAATTTACAATGACTTTTACCTATATTATAATTGTGCCAAAATAGCAATACTAAATCGGTTAATCTTCTAAAAAAATGTACTTTTACACAAACTGAAAACAAGTGATAAATTGTTTTAAAAAAGTTTTGATTTATTTAACATAATATATTTTTAAGGGGCCATTTTTACTTTTTCCATACACATAAATACTATTATATTTCTCACTATCAAACTCCAGGGTTCCCACAGTCCTTAAAAGTCCTTAAGAACTCCTTAATTTTTGCCAAAGGTCCTTAATTTTTAAATTGGAACTCGATCAATTTCTCCATCGACGAGATCCGCCATCGTCATGTGATTTCCTATCAGTTTTCTTATATGACAGTATTTTCTTAGTTACTTATTTGACAAATGATCTTTCGTATACTTAAAAGGTTTAAAGTATAATGTCAGCTGACCTATCCTAATAGCTAACAATTATGCAGATTTTAATTAAAACGAAATCATGGAGGGGGGGGGGGGGTTTGTAGATATTTTAGTTACTAATGGAAGTTTAATTTTCCTTGCATTCAATGTAATAGAAAAGTCTAAAACTTTCCTCTTTCCCAGGCAACGTGGGGTATAATCATCTAGTATATACATACTATATATATATATATATATAGTCATTTTTAAACCTTCAGAAAGTACTGTTTATAATGTTGTTTTTATTCACAATTTATTTTTAGTTTGATCACTCAAAAAACTTTAGATGTACATTTTTCAAAATTAGCTTTCATCAAATAGATTTATCTTATATTAGTTTTTAAGCATTTTTAAAAACTTAATTCTGAAATATTGTAGGGCATTTATTGAACATGCCTTGTCTGGTTCATAATCATTAAAATATATTCCTCGGGAAATAGGGTTTATGCCGTTATGTCATGTATTTCAAGTAGGTGCTCATAAAAAGTTACTTTGGTTCTTAAAAATTTGAAAGAGATCAATTTCTCTGTCAACGTGACCCACCGTCGTCACGTGATTTCATATCGGTTTTCACCATACTCTTCAAAGTTTCTTGTTTTGTAAGTTCGGAGTTAAACTTGCCAAAAACTGGTTCTAAGAACACCAGTACAGGGGATAAGTACTGGTCAGAGAATATATATATTAAGAATTTTTTAAAATATTTGTTAATGTTCATAACATTTTTACATTTTCTAGCCAAAATGCAGTATTATTGATAAAGTAAATCCTCAAGTACATTTCTTAGTTACTTATTGACAAATAAATAATCTTTCGTATATTTAAAAGGTTTAAAATATAAAGTCATCTGCCCTATCCTAATAGCTAGCAGTCATGCAGATTTTAATTAAAGCATGGAGGATTGGGGGTTTGTAGATATTTCTGTTACTTATGGAAATTTTCTTTAATATTATTTTATTGTTTTAATTTTCTTGCAACAATGGTATAAAAAGCTAAATGTTTTTTCTTTAAATAATATAATATTAATATATATATACAATATATATATATATATAATATTTTTTATTCAGATGTCTGTTTTACATGATTTCACTAATTTATGGTACACTCAAAAAAATTAAGCAGACATTTTTAAAAAATGCATAAAAGATATTTAAAGTTTTTTACATTTTTAAAAACTAACTGAATATTGTTTTTATTGAAATTCCTTTGGTATTAATAATTTTTATTTTCCCTGAATGTTATGACTGTTTTCATATATCTTGTTATTTTTTATTGCATAATTTCAATTATTATTATTTTAAATTTATTACTTTTCTTTGATATTAAATTTTCTATATTTTTTTTATTTTTTTTTTTTTTTTTTAAATTTTCTAAATTTTTTTCATTGTATCATTTCCTCACATACTTTTTTTTTCAAATTATATTTGTTTTTTTGGTTTTTTTTTTTTTTTTTTTTTTTTTTTTTCACCATACTCTTCAAAATTTTTGTTTTGTAAGTTAGTTAAACTTGCCAAAAACTGGTTCTAAGAACACCAGTACAGGGGATAAGTACTGTTCAAAGTAATATATAATATATTAAGAATTTTTAAAAATATTTGTTAATGTTCATAACATTTTTTTTACATTTTCTAGCCAAAATGCAGTATTATTGATAAAGTAAATCCTCAAGTACATATGATTTCAGTGTATTACTGAAGTAATTCAAAATTCCTTTCCCTAACATCTTTAAAAAATTATGAAAATATTTTTAGTTTATTAGTACTTTTTATGGTCATGAGCTAGAAAACTTATTTGACAAATAATTTTTCATATACTGAAAAGGTGTAAAGTAAGTCAGCTGCCCTTTCCTAATAATAGCTAACAGTCATGCAGATTTTAATTAAATGAAGCATAGGGTCTGGATTTGTAGATATTTCAGTTACTTATGGAAGTTTCATTTTTCTTGCATTGAATGTAAAAGAAAAGTCTAAAACTTTCTTCTTTCCTAGCAACGTCAGGTATAATTAGCTAGTACACACACACACACACACACATATATATATATATATATGAGTCATTTTTAAACCCTCAAAGTACTGTTTATAATATAGTTTTTTAATAGCTAACAGTTTAGATTTTAAAAAAAAGCATAGATTTTGTAATTTTTCAATTACTTATGAAGTTTAATTTCCTTGCATTTTTAAAAAAATTCTAAAATTTTTCTTATTGAACATGCCTGGTTCATAATCAAAATATTATATATATATATATATTATATATATATAGGCAGTCATTTTTACTGGTCCCTCGAAAGATTTGAATATTGTTTTTATTCACAATTTATTTTTAGTTTGATCACTTAAAAACTTTAGATGTTCATTTGAAATAGGTTTGAAATATTTTAGTTTATATAACTGGCATTTTTAAAAAAAGTACTTAATTCTTTCATCTGAGGACATTTATTGAAACATGCCTTGTTTCTCCCTTGATCCTTAAAATAATTTCTGGCTATTTACCTGTTATGTCATGTATTTCAAGTAAGTCCTTATAAAAAGTTGCTTTGGTCCTTAGAAAGTCCTTAATATTTGTTCTGGAAAAAGAGCAGGAACCCTGAACTTGATTAACAAATAGAAATAAAAAACAACAAGCTTTAATTCAGAAATATTTTTAAAACTTACCAAAAAAAAAAGGATTTTTCTGATTTGAAAAATGCTGGTTTTCAGAAGCTAGATAATATATCCTGTACTGTACCCTTTTGTTTAATTTAAATATTGTTATATTGGATATGCTAACTCATCTCTTTTTCTAGGTACTCAATTATTCGGTGTTTTTTTCTTCGTGAAATCTATTGGGACAGTTGTGTGCTAATGGAAGCTTTGAAATTATTCAAGTCTGTGATGTACTTTTGTAATACAATAAAAGCTATATTATTTATGTATCAGTGATCTCCTTACTACTTAATTGTGTATACATTAATACTAACAAATTGTAGTTTCGATATATTTATGTAGTAATACACTTAGATTTCGAAACAAATTATATCTATTTAGTAGTTCTCTAACAATTCTATTATCAATTTTACAAATTGTACATTTATTCTCTTTTAACTAATAACAATTTTATTATTAAGATTTATTGTACATATAATGTTTATAAATTATATAAAAAATATAAAAATATTTTCAAAATTATTATAACTTCTCTTTTTGTCTGTTATCCAAATATAAACAAATAAAAAAGTTTATTATCCATTATATTATTAGAGAAAAAGAAAAATTTTGACATCTTTGTTATTGTTCGTGGAATTGTTAAAATTACATTTCTGTGCTATAGACAATCTTTCTTTTTATCACTTCAGTTTTTTTTTTTTTTTTTTTTTTTTTTGTGTGTGTGTGTGTGTGTGTGTGTGTAAAATTAGAAGGTAGATGTTTCTACCATTTTGCTGATGTCTAATTTTAGATATTCTTCATGTTCAAAACTTAAAATATACATCCTCTTTAAATGCATTTGTATCATTGAACTCTCTAAGCAACTTCTTTGACATTTTTCTTCTAGCTTATTTCATTCCTTTAATTTTATGTTCTGAAACATCAGATTTGTTGTGCGGAATTTTCAGAATATGCAGGTACTCTTGGCTTTATGCCTTATCTGCTTAATGACCACTCACGCTTGCAGATTAAAACTTAATTAGTCATACCAATCAAGTATCAACTTGCAATTTTGGGAATCCCTGAAGTTTATGTTAAAACTTGATTGGTCAGTGCAAATAGTGACATGTACGTTTACTATGGGTTGATATGCATTTTTCAGTCAGTTTTATTCCAACAATCACTGCATAGTCTTTTTTAGTTTTTGAAAAATATTTTTAACATATTTTAATTTTTAGTTTGTGTGTGTGTGTGTATGTATGTATATATATATATATATATATATATATATATATATATATATATATATATATATATATATATATCAGTGTGTGCTAGGGTGTGCAGTGCACACCCTAGCAAAAGTATGAGAGAGAATAATTTTCTGCACCTATGTCTACCTATCTATATGGTATATAATAAATATTATTTATAATATATTCAAATATTATGTTGATTTGCTTGCTTGTATTTACGCAGTGCTTGCGGTACTAGGTGCTGCACCACGTAGTGCGTTCAAAAGTAAACAAACAAATTTTTATGTACGCACTGCGCACTAATAGAAAATGACGCTTTATATGTATGGGCTACTGGAGAAGAACAGCATACTATAACATTGAGGCAAGTGCAGCTATTTTTCCTGCACTTGGCATTCAGAATTCATCCGAAGGTACGGTTTATTAAGCATAGTATTTAGACCGGGGACTTTACGTGCTAAAACGCTTTGGCTTTTTAACTGATTAACTGGCCATACGATTTTGCCGTCGATTAATGTTTAAATTTATATATTGTAAGATTTTGTTTTCACGGAAACATAAAAGAAATATTTCATCCATATAAAGTGAAATGTTTTAGTGAGGTAAATTAATTTCGGTGATGTATTATATGTATAAAATAATTCGCTGAAAAACAATTTTGTTTTGTTAGACAAAAAAGAAACGAATTTTAACAAAACAGTCCAAATTTTACCATTCATTGTGTCTTACAGACAGTATATAAGTTATATCTGTAACACCATATCCCTGGTTTTGTTTTTAAAAATTGTCAAGATGTTTTTCACAGAATATATGATTTCCAAATGTTAAAAACAATTAATAAATATAATTTAATCCACTGACCGAACGAGAAACAGTTCAGTCTATTGTGCCAGCATGAAGTGAAATCCTCTGCACGTAGAATAGAAGTTCGGTTTGTCGGCACCTATGGGCATCCGGATGAGGCACCGCATCGGCGGGTGCCTTGTGGTGCTACGTTTGCTGAAAATATAAGTTTTTAGTGGAAATATAAGCTTTTCGTTATTATTAGTACTACAGATATATGTATGGTTTTTGTGTAGAAATGAATAATAAACGTTAAAGAAGTGTTTAATGTACATTTTTATGGTTTTATTATTGTTGCTCTCTGCACACCTTGCATGAATACCTACCATATGCCACTGATATATATATATATATATATATATATATATATATTGACAAAAAAAAGTTATAGCTCATTAGAACTTCAGCTTATGGATCCAACTACTTAACATTTTAATGAAGTTGAACATGGAAGATAGGAACTTATAAAGTGTTACAGAGAAATTTATCATTCTCAAGCTTGCAATTTCGTCACTTTTCTCACCTTTAGTTACTTTTTTTACAATTGATCACTTTTAGTCACTTTTTTAAGAAATTTTCATGGTGTATCATGGGGTCCGACATTGTAATGAACGATATTTCGTTCTTAGTGCAAGTGTTACAATTGCTCGACATGACCGAATCAAAACCAAAACGATGAATAAAATACCAAAAATGTGATGCTCTTAATCTTATTTTTCTTATTAAAATGTAATTAGTCACATGGTTTCCAGAATTTAGTGATTTTAAAAAACCATAAAGAAGTTCCCGAAATCTACATTTAGTACATTAAAGTAACTTACATCAGAGCACACATTTCTCTTCTTTTTTACTTCACAGTTTTTGTTTAGATACTCTAATCTAGCTACGTACAATTTCAAAACATCATTTATTTAGAAAATTGTGATTATAAAATTAATGTATTGTATGTATTCAAATCTAATTTATAGATTTTCTTCAGTAAAAAGCAATGTTGAGTTGTGTTAAACAAAATTTTTTAACTTTTTTTGTATCTGACGCTAAAATCATGTCTTGCATGAATCATTTGATTTAGAGTTAAAATAAATAGAAAAATCTTAATAATAGCATCTTTAATCAAGAGGAGAAAAATAATCGCTTTTTTTTTTTTAATGTTTAGTCACTTTTTAGCACCTGTATTATTTGTCACTTTTCTCACCTTTTTGAAAGTACCTCAGCAGTTGCAAGCCTGCATTCTTAATAGATCACTAAGTAAACTGCATTTATACATATTTCTTTTTGACAGTTACATCCAAAACTATCCTCTTTAATTTTTTCAAAGGGTCAGAACAGCATATGTCCTGCACTCAACTTAATTCTTATGAGGGGCTAGGGACAATTTTGACTGCTTAGAGGGGGTAAGAATTTCTTTGACTATCTTATTGATAGAGGGTTCAGAATGTTTTTTAACCCCTTCCGGTAAAATGATGAGTCTAGCTCGTCATTAGTTTTTCATTCCATACAGCACAATGACGAGCTACACTCATGCGATTAAAGTTACTGTTAAATATGATGACTAATTTATTTTAAAATTTCTAGTGTACTGAATATAGCAACACTTTTATCACTTGTGAAAATCACAAGTCACTATTGCATATTGTTTACTTGGTACAAGTCATTGCCAAATTAATGAGTCAGAATAAAAGAAAACCTGCTAAGAAATGCCGTGTGTGTTACAAGAATCAAAAGTGAGACTACTTGGTGGTGTAAACAATTCAGTATTTCTTTGCACTTTGTTTTGAAAAGTACCACTATCTTGAAGACTATTATCTGTATACCTTATTAATGTTTTGCTTTAATATTTTCTTAATTTTACTGTTTCTGATATTATTTAACGCTATGTAAAAAGTGGATTTTAATTAAGAATATGTAAGAATTGTAAAATGAAACAAGTTTTTTAAATAAAAATTAAATGGTTATTTCATGCACGGTTTTTCATTATTAAATCATACCGGAAGGGGTTAAGTGTGTCTTGGATTAGTGAGTAACTGTGCAAGAGCCAACGCAAGGGTGAAAGTATGACTTATGCTCAAAGTGGGTTATCATAATTTAGAAGCAGAAAACCCTCAGGCGTGGCCTGCCACCTTGAAAGGTATCATTTGAAAAATAGGAAGACATTGCAATCAATAACCTATTTTATGTAACCAGCTGTCATTAATGAACATGGCAGATATTTGGTAAACTAGAGCCCTGAACTCTCTGGTTATGAGTTCAATACCTTTGACTAGGGTTGGCAGGATTTAAATCAGTTGATTTTTTTGAAAAATCATTGATTTAAATCCTTTTTTTCACCTCTATTAAAACCTATATTCCAAAGACAGGAGAATTGGGAATCAATCAGCACAGTAATACCAATAAGTAAATAAGTGTCAATAGATAGCATGTGCTTCCAAGAATTTAGGGGTTGTTATCAGAAAGTATGGAGCAGGGGTAGTACAATGATTATTTATGACTGGAGGAATTCATTTTATGAAATGGGAGGTAAAGAGAGTATTACATAACTTGAAATCCAGTTTGTCTACCAAATAACAACAGTCGTGGCTTCGTCTGCTATAATGCAAAGACAGTTTTCTTCTTTAGGTATTGTTCATTCTAGCCTTCGTAACCAATTAGGAGTGGATGAAGCATCAAAGCGAGTGTTTTTATTGAAACAAATCCATAATCCGGTGCTTAAAAAATATTGAAATAATTGTGATTTGTTATTTAAATAAATAGTTTGCGTTAAAATATTTAATTTGTTCTTTAAATTTACATCATATTTAGTTTGCACTATCCAATTACAAAATAATGAAATGTATTTAGATTAAAATTTATATATTTAATTTTAGGTAATCAGTGGGTAGAATATACTAGATCGATAAGATGTTACTTCTTATTGCAAACTATTCTATGTATATTGCAAAAAACAGAAAAACAACAATTAAAATTAGTATTCAGAAAAAAATAAAAAAAAATCTGATTTAAATCAAAAAAATCTGATTTAAATTAAATCTGATTTTTTTTTATTATTATTTTTTTAAATCATTTTTTTCCAACCCTGCTTTTGACAACTGAGCTACCATGGCTCTAAATAACTCTGGGATTATATTAACAAATTTGATATTAAAGAACTACATTTTATAGTTATTACTGTTTGTATGTTATAGTTATGTAATTACTACTATTAACTATAGGCAGCCAGAACAGTATTTTTAAAACTTTTTATAGTTATATTGTACTAATAAAACTATGCATATATTGTCATCTAAAAAGTCTGGAAATTAACATCTGTGTTTAAAAATCTGCCTAAGAAATAGTCTAATAAATGAAGAAAACAAAAGAATAGGAGAGGCACACAAACTGTTGACTATAGTTTTTGAAGTAGTTAGTTCATTCCCAACATAAAAATGCCTGAGAATTTAAAACAATTTTGGGAATTTTGAAAATTTCCAACACAATATTCAGGTTACAAAAAATTTTAACGAAAAAATGTTTATTAGCTCTTTCATTTCTATTAATGACATGTATTTAATGTGTGAATTAAATTTATGTTCTTGTTGAAATAAGCAAAATGAATAATTAGCATTAACAAAATTACAATGAAATATTTATCCTTAATTATAGTAAAAAAGAAAATCATAATAGTAATGACATACTTAGTTCTTTCTTTTGAGTTTGTGTATTAATAATAAAGCATAAATGTAAGATCTTGGTATTTTAGTTGTTAGGTTTACATAACATTGTTTTATTTATTTCAAAAGTTAATTTCTTTTTTATAATTAAAAATATAAAACTTTAAAGAAAACAAAAATGTCATACTTAACGTGCATTGGAAAATTTTTATAAATACTAATGATCAGCTTATAAATTTATTTTGTTGTTAATTGAACATTCATTATTAACATTATTTATAATACTTATTTTTTTTAAAAAATTGAAATTTTGACTTAGGGTAAAATAAAGTATTTGGTACAAATAACTTTTTAAACATAATATTTATTTAAGATTTTTTGGAATTGATTTTTTTTTAACCTAAATTCTCACTTTTTCCTTAAAAATTCCCAGGTTCTTTTTCCTTTATTCCAAAATTTCTAGATTTTTAGCAATTGAATATTAAAGAATGAATGATACAGAAATGTGAAAAGCTATGAAAAACACCCAGTATATTTACTTTTAAGAATTTTAAAAATTTAAGAGATGAAAATTATTTTTAAATTAAAATTATAAAAGATTTTTGCGCTCTTATACTATTTTTTTTTCATTAATTTTATTTTCGTGTGGGAGGGAGTTGGAAAATAAGAAATATGCTACATGTAAATGGGTATCTGAGAGAGTAATTGAAGTGAGATGCTATATTTGGTTTCTATAAGGGTAATATCCTAGTATTTTAATGCTAATAACTGAGTATAATTTCAATGTTTCATCTGTTATATTTCACAGATAAACCAAAAGTTTTAAGTCAGTAATAAATTTTTATACAATTAATACTCTCTTTTGTAAAAACCAATTTGCCTTTTCTAAGAAAGTGCCTTTAGAGTACGGGAATATTTTTGATTATAAAACATTTTCAAAATCTTTTCTAAAAATTCTACACCAGGTTTGAATAATTCTCTAGAACTTTTTTTTTTTTTTAATCATGTCTAGATAACTTAGTTTTATCTTCTAAGAAAATCTTTTGTGATATATATGTCTCGAATGTGGGAAAGGTTCAACTCTTTCAAATATGCCTTTGCCGATTGGTTAGGGTGTTGGCCTTCAATACCGGGTTCGTGGGTTCGAATCCCACATTGGCATGGATGTTCGTAGCCGTTCGGAATCGGCTTTAAGCTGTAGGTCCCGGTCTCATTGTGTCGTCTCCCGGTCGTGTTACAAAAAGTAGACCGTAACACTCCGAACCAAACCAAACCTTTCAAAAATGACTGGAGAGCTAATAGTGAAACTCTTTCCTTAAATAGTGCTTGCCATCTATTTTTACGTTTCAAATATTATTTGAGCATTTTTGAAAGTGTGAAGTAGTAAGCAAAGATTATTTCAGAATTGCGCTATAATTACGATGATACGTATCATCGTAATTATAGGGCAGTCCTGAAATTCACAATCGTATGATTGTGAATTGTGATAAATACTACGATTGCGATAATTATGCCCTGAGAGAACAATTTCCAGCCTCTATACTCTGAGAAGAAATCTTGGTCTAACGAAACATAACGAGCTACGCATCCATGGTGAACAACAAAAAAGTTACTTTTCTTGGGGTAGATGATGGTCAAATGCTTATGATTCTGTCTCTTAGTCGTATCAGCTCAAATATCATTGTTGGTATATATGAATGTTCAGAATTTGTTTTAAGCAGTAGTTCTTCTTCTAATCAACCTTCAGATAGCCAAAAGTTGACCGTCTCAATCAGCTTTACTTTGGAATTCCAAAAGCAGTAAATGTAAATAAAAAGAAATATTCCTTTTTCACATGTATTTGAATCAAATTTTTTGTGAGGTTGATTTACTTTTCGAAGCTTCTTTTTAACTTTGTAATTGGACTCCAATGGATTTCCATTCTGAATTCATGACTGAAGTTAGCAAAATTACTTTGTTTTAAATTGAGACAGATAGTTTTACAAACTATCGTTCACATCCCTCCTGATACGCTGAAAAATTACACTAATGGCAGTAATAAAGATTTTGATTTTACCTGCAGTATACACCTTAGAATTCGTTATAAAATTTATTTACTTAATATTTCAACCAAAAATGTAGTTCCACAGGATGTTGAGGTTTGTGTTCATTGCTATCGAAAGGAGCCTCCGCCTTATGCTAATGTGGAGGAGTATTTCAAGGATATATCTACATGTCAGATAATCGTGTCTTCACTTAAAATTTTATTGGACGTGTATAAAAGACGACTGATTTAAAATCTCAATTCTGAATCTTATTTTTAGATTTTCAGAATAATATTTAAGTACATATACAGTGGATCTCTTCAAACTAGAAGTCAAGATAAAAGCTTTTACGAAGAACCTTGTAGTGCAAAATTGTACTACCAACTATGGAGGGAAAGAATCCTTTCACCTTTTGATACGAAAGGAAATGAGAAACTGATATCATAGTCAAGGCTTCTGTTGAACTTGAGCTGATTCATTCTACCCTATACTTTCTATAATCTCTTTTTAAAGGATTAATGCCACCAAAGAGTTAACTACCTCTATTGTTTATTCCCCATATTTTAGTGAAACATAAAAAATGCTCATCGAAGGAAACAGGGGCTCCCCAAAAAACTTTATCTCGTTTTACCAGCCCATTACTTTTTAATTTGGGCCCTAGGTAAAACACAGACATAGACATTGATAGGATTCGGAGGCACAAGAGCTTAGCTCCATTCCACGGTTGGAGAACATATATGTTCTCCAACACATTACCATATGGTAATGTGACACAATATGAGACTTTCCTGTATCAGAGATCATGCTCCAAGATATTTATAATAAATATAATGCATAACACACTTCATGCACTTGGTTGAAGCACTACACACGATTACTAAGAAATTATTTGAGTTAGTTTTTGATATTTTGGGGAAGTTCATGGACTCATATTTACTGATTCCAATATACCTTCTTGCTAATAGGTATGACAATAATACACCATTTTAAGTTAAAAACAATAAAAATAAATGTCTATTTTTTAATTCGAAAAGAAAAACTGTTGTATTGACTTATATTTAAATATATGCAATAAAATACATTTCTTTTCACATTTTAGAATAATTCAGCATTCATCGTGTGTACTAAATAAACCAATTTAGGATACTTTTACTACTTACTACTGTTATTTTATATTTTTATCAGCTTTTATTTACTTTTTATTTATTTTTTTACCACGTTAGTACTTTATTTTTCGATATTTTATATTTCTCTTATTCATTGTGAAACTCATTCCGGTTAGATTAAATGTAAACGACAGGTTTATTTTGATCATAAAGTGCTCATTGACTGTTTTGAAATATGTGCAATTTATGTTAAGGATTTTATGAAATTCTTCATAGATTAAGTATATATTTTCTACTTGAATATTGTTTGTATATAACCATGTACTAATTAATTTTGTAACACATAGTCAATTGCTATTATATTTTTGAACATTTTTGTTATCGGTAGTTAAATGTTGACAGTGAGTACTCCATGCATCCGGTATTGTTGACATGTGACTAATGTTGCAACACATAGTTCCGGATTTCGAAACGAAAAGTCACTTATTTATCTATAGTAATTCTGTAGATAGCGCTTTTATGTACTTAGGCGTGGAATCAGTATAAAGTGGCTAATCTAAAATATGCACTTGATTATAATCTAGCTACTCAAATACTATCATTCTTCAGCAATAATTAATAGCCGAAATTTATTCGTTTACTTGTTAATACAAAAAGCTTCCGTAATTCAAAATCTTTTTCTTCTGTGTATACTTTGAAATCTAAGAATACTTACAAATCTGTATATTTTGCATGAACTAGCAAAAACTTTTCAAAGCAATAGTTAAACCATCACCATGAGATTTAAAAAATAAAATGATTTTAATTTTTAAATGTTTATTAGTTAACTTAATTATCCAATCTTTTTACATAGACAAGAGAAATTTACCATCATGTTTAACATACTCTTACATGCAAATTTAATAAAACTTCATTGAAAGTTATTTATATCGATACCTGACCTGAATAAAGCACAGAATTTTGTAAAGCTATATAATACTAACATTTAAATGAAAAGTTTTTCTGTTCATTATGATTCATAAACATATCTTAACTATAATTAATGATGCATTATTTAACTATAGCAAATGCTGCTTAATCCTATAAAATATAAGATTTTAATTGATCTTAAATATATTTATAGAAGTTTATATATTTATTCTTTGAATATTTACATCAACTGTTTAAAAGAATATTGGTATATGTTTATTTTATATATTCATTTTCTAAAGTGTAACAAACTTTATAAATGTAGGGAATTTTATTTTAATTGTCTAATCATTACATTTTCATTTTATTAAAGTGTGAAGTAATTTTGATTTATATCGATACCTGAATGAAAATAACAGAATTTTATAAAGCTGTATTTGGATACTAACATTTAAATAAAAGTTTTTCTGTTCCATTATGATTCATAAACAAACATATCCTAACTATAATTTAGTTTAATTGATGATGCATTATTTAATAATAGAAAATGCTGTTTAATCCTATAAAATATGAAATTTTCATTGATATTAAATATATTTATAGAAGTTTATATATATATTATATATATATTTTGAATATATTACATCAACTTTTAAATATTTGTTATTGTAAAATATGTGTTATTTATAGATTTATTCATTTTCTATAAGTGAAATTCACAAATTTTTAAAATGTAGGGAATTTTAAAATTGTTAAATTTATTCTTAAACACATATATGTGTTGAAGTATTTTGATATATATCTTCCTTTTTAGCTTATGAAGTGTAACAGAATTTTATAAAGCTAATATTACATTGGATACTAATATTTAAATGAAAAGTTTTTCTGTTCCATTATGATTTATTCTATCCATAATTTAGTTTAATTAATGATGCATTATTTTAGCTATAGAAAATGCTGCTTTATTGTATAAAATATAAGATTTTAATTGATCTTAAATATATTTATAGAAGTTTATATATATATGCAGTTTTGAATATTTACATCAACTGTTTAAAATAATATTGTTTTATGAGATTTTCTCTCCTTTAAACCAGAAATTCATGCTTAAACTTTTAAAAGACACTTTTAAAAAGTTAAATTTACTATTAAACACATATGTGTGTATTTATATATATTCATTTTCCAAAGTGTAAGAAACTTTATAAATGTAGGGAATTTTATTTAAATAGTCTAATCATTACATTTTCTTTTTATTAAAGTGGGAATTAATTTTGATTTATTCTTCCTTTTTAGCCTATGAATGAAAATAACAGAATTTTATAAAGCTGTATTTGGATACTAACATTTAAATAAAAGTTTTTCTGTTCCATTATGATTCATAAACAAACATATCCTAACTATAATTTAGTTTAATTAATAATGCATTATTTAACTATAGAAAATGCTGCTAAATCCTATAAAATATAAGATTTTAATTGATCTTAAATATATTTATAGAAGTATATATATATATATATATATTATGCAGTTTTAAATATTTACATCAACTATTTAAAAGAATATTGTTTTATGAGATTTTTCTTTCCTATAAACCTGAAACTCATGCTTAAATTTTTAAAAGAGACTTTTAAAAAGTTAAATTTATTCTTAAACACATATATGTGTGTATTTATATATATTCATTTTCCAAAGTGTAAGAAACTTTATAAATGTAGGGAATTTTATTTTAATAGTCTAATCATTAATCATTGCATTTTCTTTTTATTAAAGTCTGAAGTAATTTTGATTTATTCTTCTTTTTTAACCTATGAATGAATGTAACAGAATTTTATAAAGCTATATTTGGATACTAACATTTAAATGAAAAGTTTTTCTGTTCTGTTATGATTCAAGAACATATTTTAATTATAATTTAGTTAAATTAATGATGCATTATTTAGCTATAGAAAATGCTGCTTAATCCTATAAAATATAAGATTTTAATTGATCTTATATATATTTATAGAAGTTCATATATTTTTGCAGTTTAGAATATTTACATCATTTTTTAAAAATAATATTGTTTTATGAGATTTTTCTCTCCTATAAGCCTGAAATTTGTGCTTAATTTTTTAAAAGAGACTTTTAAAAAGTTAAATTTTTTTAAACACATATACAGTCAGTACCGGCTATATGGTCACCTGCTTATAAGGGCACCCCGCTTATATGGTCAGTTTTCTAAAGTCCCAGCTAACTTAATAGGAAACATGTGTTAAAGTACACAGCTTATACAGTCATTTTCTTTTTCTTGTTACCGGTTATAGGGTCAGTTTCATATTTTCAACAAGTTTCCGTTTTTTATTCTTTTTGTTTTAAAGAAATCAGTGCAAAATCGGAGAGGACCTGAATCCAAGCCTTTATTTTCCTCCCTTTCCCATTTTTGTGTAGACTCATCGTCAGAGTTTTTCACCTCTCTCAGTTCTCCCCCCCCCTTGATAACAAGTGGACATCTGTTTATTGGTTGAAGTTATTTCTCTCATACATGACCCCAGGTGTTATTTTACTAATTCTGAAGCAGCAGATGATCATTTAAAAGCTATTAGGGACTTAGAAAAAGTTGTGTTAACAACCAACAAAAGGGAGCAAACTTATATATCTGATTATTTTTAAATACATTGAACATGAATGTATGTATGTAATTGTGCTGTACTTTGATTAGTAAAGTAAGCCAATAAATTTCCTCAAAAAAGTATTGCATATTTTTAATGTAGATTTTACTTCTCGAATTAATATTTAAAATGTTCTTAAAAGTAGAATTATTTGTTTATGAGTACTACATTCTGATAGGTGAATATAATCCTGCACAATTCAATAGGGTTGTATTGTTCCGCCAGTGGCGTGCGGTCCATATGTGCAGGGTGTGCACTGCACACTCTCGCAAAATTATGAGAGACAATAATTTTCTGCACCTATGTCTACCTATCTTTATATGGCATATAATAAATATTACTTATAATATATTCAAATATTATGTTGATTTGCTTGCTTGTATTCTCGCAGTGTGTGCGGTACTAGGTGCTGCAGCACGTAGAGCGTTTCAAAAGCAAACAAATATAAGAAATTTTTATGTGTACGCATTGCACACTAATAGAAAATCACGCTTTATATGTATGAGCTACTGCAGAAGAACAGCATACTATGGCACTGAGGCAAGTGCAGTTATTTTTCCTGCACTTGGCATTCAGAATCATCCGAAGGTATGGTTTATTAAGCGTTGTATTACAGCGGGGACTTACGTGCTTTCGGTTTTTTAACTGATTAACTGGCCATACGATTTTGCAGGTTAATGTTTAAATTTATATATTGTAAGATTTTGTTTTCATGGAAATATGGAAATATAAAAGAAGTATTTCATCAATATAAAGGAAACTGTTTTAGTGTGGTAAAGTGATTTTAGTGATGTATTATATTTATAAAAATAATTTGCTGAAAAACAATTTTGTTTTGTTAGACAAAAAAGAAATGAATTCTAACAGATCAGTCCAAATTTTACCATTCATTGTGTCTTACAGACAGCATATAAGTTATATCTGTAACACCATATCCCTGGTTTTGTTTTTAAAAATTGTGAAGATATTTTTCGCAGAATTTATGATTTCCTAATGTTAAAAACAATTAATAAATATAATTTAATCCACTGACAAACGAGAAACAGTTCGTTGTATTGCACCAGCATGCAGGGAAATCCTCTACATGTGGACTAGACTTTCGGTTTGTTGGCACCAATGAGCATCCTGATGAGGCACCGCAGCGGCGGGTGCCGTGTGGTGCTACGTTTTCTGAAAATATAAGTTTTTTGTGGAAATATAAGCTTTTTGTTACTTTATTAGTAATACGGATAGACGTATGGATTTTGTGTACAAATGAATAATAAGCGTTAAAGAAGTGTTTAATGTAATTTTTATGGTTTTATTCTTATTGTTGTTGTTGCTCTCTGCACACCCTGCATGAACACCTACTGCACGCCACTGTGTTCCGCATATAGGGTCACCCCGCTTATATGATCTGATTTTCTGGATCGCTGAGCAGACCATATAACTAATACAGACTGTATATGTGTATTTATATATATTCATTTTCTAAAGTATGACAAACTTTAAAAATGTAGAGAATTTTATTTTAATAGTCTAATCATTCCATGTTCTTTTTATTGAAGTGTGAAGTAATTTTGATTTCTTCTTCCTTTTCAGCCTATGAATGAAAGTGACGGAGAATCAGCTACTGAATATACAAAACTTATGACGTCCTTTGTTAATAGTCAGTATTCTAAAACAGATAGTAGTTTGCAGTCGATATTAGCCGGCTCAGCGAGAGAGAGAATGCCTCAGTCTGTTTCAGACCCCTCTGTTTCTGGGAGAACTGAGATGTATTCACCAGTAAGGAATGTATGGTGTTTCTTAATTGCCTGCTACTTAAGTATTAAGCATGTACTTGTACTGTGTCAAATTTTTTTTTTTTGGATTTTCTATGTGAATGTTTAGATAATTAGCTTAGGTAATTCAAAAATTGTAATAACTGATACCCCCAACACCTAGTTAGAAGTATTCTAGGCAGAGATTATGCACAGTGGAATTCGAGTTGGTCAGAAAAAGAAGCAGTTTTAAAATAATAACAATTTATTCAAAGGTTAAAAAGCAATACAGATTATAATTAACTTATAATCTGTATAAATGCCATTAATTGGCCACAAAAACATTCTAAGAAATAACAAATACAAAAAAACTTATTACATATATACTACAACTAAAAACAAGATATTTTTATGAACTGGACTAGGACTACAGAAAAACAATTAAATCTGGACACAAGGTCCCTATCCAAAAAGAAAAAATGTCGCTGGAAGTTACCCTTTGAAAAAACTAGCAAAAACAAATTTACATCTCATAAACTCTCAAAAAGGGCCTATTTCCAGTGTCTTCAAAATATGGCGAGCTTCAAACATCCACAGTTCACTTTAAAAATACGTTGACCATGAAGGAAAAGACAATCTAAAAAAAAAAAAAAGGTACTGGCGGCTTCAGGATGAGCCTCTGCTATAACACTGCCTTCATCAACCATAACAAGTAGTTTGCTGCCCAGGACTTTGCCGGTAGCAACCCAGTAGGTCTCTGTCTCCTCGCCTCAGCTCCGATGAACTTGTACTTCCCGCTGGGTGGAAGACTGAATGCTGATTCGTCCACGTGTGCCACTAGCTGGGCGATCGTGATTAGCCAGCAAGTATTTAAATACGGAACGTTCTTCTTCTTCTGATTGCACGTCGAAAAAAAAATGGCGGAAAACCAAAAACTGCTCTAAATTTTGAAATATGCAAAAGAAAAATTTTTTTTAACTAAATAAAAACATCAATAAACATAAAACTGGCCATTATGCTAACAATAACACCCTATTCTGGGGCGCTATATTGCAGGGGACCTGCCTGCCTACTGTTCTGGGGCAGGTATGTTCGGCCGCGGTCGCTGTACTCAAAATAATTCCTCCGGAAAACTTAGATGGACAAAATAAATTTTATTCATTGACAAAACAAAGATTTATGAAAAATTAAAGGATAAAACAACATAAACATATTTGAGTCTCAGAACCTGGCGACAATCAAAATCATAACTCCATAACCGAGCGTTTCATGTCCGAGAAGAAAAAAAGTAATGAAGTTCTCTTCCCTTCAAAGCAGAGCCGAACGATGGGCGATTGGTTAGGGTGCTGGCCTTTGGTACCGAAGTTCATGTGTTCAAATCCCACAGTGGCATGGATGTTCGTAGCCCTTTGGAATCAGCTTTAAGCTGTAGGTCTCGGTCTCATTAGCCCTCGTGTTGAAAAAGTAGACCATAGCACCATAAAACCAAACCAAACCAAACCAAAGCCCTGCGAAAACAACCAACGATACTGAAATATCCTTATCAGGCCACCTTTTGCTGGTCACCATTTTGCTGATTGCCTTGCTATCAGTGAAGATGATATTTCTAAAATTATTGATGAATGGTATGCATTCAAAGTTCTTGGGAAAAAATTATCACTTAATTATCTTTTTGAAAGGTGTATTGTGATGAAGGACAGATTTTCACATTTAACAAATCTTCTTTCAATTGTACTGACCCTTCCTGTGAAAGAGGTTTCATTACAATGAATGTTATCAAAAACAAACTATGTTCAAATTTTAGGAGAGGATCTTTAAATAGCCTAATGTTTATACTCTTAAATTGACCATCTTTGCAGGAATTTAATCCTGAGAAATCAATTGATAGATGCAGGCTTGCAATTTCGTCACTTTTCTCACCTTTAGTTTTTTATTTACTAAATGCTATGATGGAAATTTCCATCATCATGTAAAGAAGGGTTTAATTTGTTAATTGAAAAAAATTGAAAAGTTTGGGGGTGTTTTGCAGACCTACCAGTAATTACTGGGAACAGATGCAATATCTACGCTCTTCTGGCCGCCATGTTTTTTTTTTTCCTAGCGATCTTGGCCAAAAACCCCATTTTTGAAATTGCGAAACAAAAATGGCGTTTTCTAAAAGATCACCAAGAAAAAAAACATGGATGGCACCACTTGACTTTTAAGAAACCAAATATATTACAATAATTCTACAAAAATGGATAAATATTTAAACAAAAATGGCAACAGAAAATGACATTTTCTGGGGAAAAAAAAAAAAAAAAAAAACATGGACGGCACCACTTGACTTTTAAGAAACCAAAGATATTACAAAATTCTTTAAAACAAATTTAAAATTTTTGAGGGGTGTTCCCCCCCCCTATATTGTTACAACAACTATAAATACATAAAACATACACACATTTTAATACAAACACAGTGTAGTAAAAGCTAAACAGTCATCACTTGGCAAAACACTTGAAAAAGCTGCCAAATTTGGCGACAAAAGCCAGAGCGTAAATATCTCATCTGTACCAATTACTGCACAGATCTCAGTTTAAGAACATATGCTTTACATAATTTGATTCAAATGCAATTTTGTTTAATAACTTGTACATTTTCAATGATAGACTAGTAATTTAATTATGTAAATAAAAAAAACATGGATGACTAAAACTGCTTTCACAGAATCATTTTTAAAGTTTAAAAAATTTGAAGAAAAATTCTATCTGTAATTTCTTTTGACAATTTTAAAATATTAATGTCCTTATAAGTAGATAATAATATCAAATGGCATAGTTAATTTATATAGTTATAGTTATAGTTTGTTATAAATAGCATAGTGAGAGGTAATATTCATACATTTTATTCACATATTTTAATAATTTTGATAAATTTGGTAAAATATGCATATAATACATTTTCATGTGCAACTTTTGTAGAAGATGCTTCTTTGAAATTTTAATTCCATATCTACCTAAAGCTGTCCTACATTTGTTTATCTCTTTTAAAACATTGTATTAGTTGTTATTAAATGGCTCCTTTTTTATTTATTAAAATATCCTGAATATTAAGATAATTTTGCCTTAATTTTCATAACATATAAAGAATGCATTGTATATTGAAACTGCAAATGTTAGTTTAGAATTCCCAGGCTTGCAATTCTCACACTTTTCTCACCTTTAGTCACTTTTTTACAATTGATCACTTTTTTCATGGAGTATCACAGCAAAAGTCTGTTGTCGAAAAAAGAAAATCTGAATTAATAACAAAATATTTTAATAAAAGACCAAAAAATGGGATGCTCTAATCTTATTTTTCTTATTAAAATGTAATTAGTCATATGGTTTCCAGAATTTAGGGATTTTAAAAAGTAAAGAAGTTCCTAAAATCTTCATTTGTGCTGAAATGTACATTTAATAGATTAAAGTAACTTACGTCAAAGCACACATTTCTCTTTTTCTTTTACTTCACAATTTTTGTTTAGATACTCTAATCTAGCCATGTACATATTTTAAAACACCATTAATATATGCAGAAAATTGGGATTATAAAATTAATGTGTTGTATGTATTTAAATCTAATTTATAGATTTTCTTGAATAAAAAGCAATGTTGAGTTGTGTTAAACAAAATTTTTAACCTTTTTTTATTTGACACTAAAATCATGTCTTGCATGAATCATTTGATTTCGAGTTCAAATAAATAGAAAAATCTTCATAGCATCTGTAATCAAGAGGAGAAAAAAAAATCATTTTTTTTTTCCAATGTTTAGTCACTTATTCTGTATTTGTCACTTTTCTCACCTTTTTTTAAAGTACCTCAGTAGTTGCAAGCCTGAAATCTTCTTAAAATTCATACTTTAATATTTTTCTGTGTATTTCATTAAACTTAAACTCTTGAAGTTTTGAGAATCTTTGAAAATTATATATATATATATGTTTAACATATCAACATTAGATAAAAATGATTGTTATTTTCACTGTGTTGCTTAAGAATTGATCTTTTGAACTTCCAGCATCTCAATGGTCCTACTGATACTGAGGTAACTTTTAGAGATGGAGAGTCAAGTAGAGCACCATCTGATGATTCTATTGGTAGTTCCCATCTAGTTAATAGATCTCCAAGAGGCCAAAGGTAGTATGTTCCTACAGATATATTTGATCAGCAGTATGTTGTATTATAACATATTGCTGATATATAATCCTTTAATAAGTTTGCTTCTATGTTGCTAAGTTTTCTGCTGTTTTTTGTTTTTGCTGCTTATATAATCCTTTAATAAGTTTCATTCTTTTATTTGATTTACAAAGTTTGCTGATTTGGACTGTATGAATTGTATATGTCAGTCTAGGCTTGAGTGTTACTCAGTGTGCCATTTTTTTTATCAAATTATACTCAATCTACTCTAGTACAGTAAAGCATTGATAATATGGCACCAACAGCATTTTCTATAATTTTGCTGATTTTCCAGTGCTAACAGCGGAATAGAATTTTAGGTTGCTGGTTTCAGGCAAATTAAAAGAAATATGTATTTATACATTATATATCCATCCCCTTTTCCACTTTGTTTAAATATTATATCCCAAATTTATTATCTCATGCCCAGAAGATCAGCAGTATATTTTCTTCTTATATGTGAACAAGTGTTTTCCACTTTGAGCCTTAGAAAGAATAATTTCAGAAGTAGACTGACAGATGAGCATTTAGCATCGTTCCTTAAAATCAGTACATTTCACTTCGAACCTCAGCATAAGGAACTTTTAAAAATGAAATCGCAATTTCATTCATCTCATTAACATATTTAAAGTGTAATACTTTATGTTGTTTTTAAAATATTAGAAAAATTTATCTTGGCCCGCCAAACTGATTTTCTTTCGATTTTTGGCCTGCGACTGAAAAAGTTTGCCCATCCCTGCTCTAGATCAACCTACTCTTTCAGAGTTCTGCCAGGAGTCCCTCACGCTTCTCCTTTTTCAAACAGGAAACCTCAGTTTTAGGGGAGATTGACCCTCCCCCTTTTTGACCCTTGTCCTTGGGATAGCCAAAGTGACCTTGGTGCCTGGCCGACTTGGTCAAAGCAAAATTCCTTTTCTCTGTCGGTGTGTTGATAAACAGCATGCCTGACACCTCTGTGCATCAAGAAAACCATTAAGGGGACAATACTGCCATTTTCAATTGTTAAAATGAACAAAAGTTTGCTTGACCACCAACAGAGATGGACATGACTTTTACACTGACAACATATATTTCCCATTGCTGCAGGGTTATCGATGTTTAAATGTATCTTTCTGGGTCAAAATTTTAACTCACTGAAAATTCCTGTTTATAATACATCCATAGTCTGTTTAGAAATTATTTATAAACCTATTTTCAACAATGCCCTGCAAGAAATTGGAAGATTTTCAGCAATAAATGAAAGAAAGAAACTTCTAAAATATTTTTTTTAAAGAAACTTGAGTTTTATACAAACCTTGTTGTGTCATTCTTTGTGCACATTTGTATGTTGAAATATACCATGCTAAAACAAATTTTAATAAATAAAGTTATTTAACAAACTATCAGACATGCCAACTACTCTGTAGTTGCTCCGGAGAAATGAGAAAATTTGGTAACTCCAGAAACTTCTCAGATTGCTCAGGTAAAGAACAAAACTTTTGAACAGCTAAAAGATTACAATTCAGCCATTAAATATAAAGTTTTGCAAAAAATACTGCTGAATATTACTCTTTCCACACAGTAATACTGCATGTTAAATAGTTTTCAGTACTGTGTGAAAGAACCAAACTGAATTTAGGTCAAATTTTGGTAGACAAACTCTAGAGCCCCAGCTGATAGAAAAATGGAAAATATTTTAATCGGGGTCAATGTTAGTATAAGAAACACTGTTCTGAAAAATAAGTTGTTAAAGCTAAAAAAAGCTACTCATACATTTTTAAATGGATAAATTTTAATTTACCTTTTACAATTTACTACTGTGTACATATTTGAAGTTTTAATTATAATTTAGAAACCAATAAGATATGTACTTATTCATAATGTGTAATTAGCATGTTAAAATTTCAAACCACGCTGTTGCTCCAGACACAAGTGCTTCAATGTTGGCATGTCTGAACTATTTTTAGACTTTTGTAATCTATTGCAATAAAATTTATTTAAAATTTCTCATTAATTATTAATTTATAGTAAATGCAAATAGTCAAATAATTTCTACATTAAGAATAAAATCAGTTGAAAATTTCTAGTTAAAAATAGATATAATTGTTTAAAGTATTTTAAAACATAAAGAAAAGAACTCCAAAATTTTCAGTTTATATGGTTGAAATAGTTGAGACCTGAAGGTGTTAATGTTACTTTTGTTGATAAAAGCATCAGTATATAGCTTCCAAATAATTCTTATCTGTCAAACTTATACAGTTTTGTCTTTGTGTTAAAAAATGTTTTCTCTGTTTAATTGACCACAGAAAGAAAGTCATAGTGGAAAAGAAAGTCATAGTCAACTGATAAACATTATTTTTGGTGTCAAGCCTTGACAGTCAGAAAATTAGTTAAAAGACACTGACAAAAATTATTTCATTTATGCATCAAATAAAATGATTTCTGACTGTTTCACATATTAGCTTTTCTATTGTAAAACTGAAATTTTCAATGTGCATATTTAAAGAAAATTATTAGAAACATTACTGATCTTTATTAATGCTATGTCAAGACTTATTATCTGTGGAAATTTTTAAAGATATTAAAATAGTTAATCTCTCTTTTCCTCCTTCTCCCATTCTTAAATCGATTTTCTAAACGCAGTTGTATTATATTTCTCTGTTTGAGGCTTAAAATGAACTGGCGATGTTTTTCAGCTGTCTCAAGAAAATGGTTCACTCTTCTAATGTCTAAATTGTTGCATAATGCTGACTAAGCTATTGGTCTCGTGGGAAAAATAGCTGAGTGATCTCTCACTGTTGGTTGAAATATGTAATAGAAATGTGATTTCAATATCATTTGATGAAAAGCTATTATCATGTAAAGATGCTCATTTTTAGTCTTAATAAACTACAAAGTTCTACTTTGTAGGATTTCCCTGCTGCTTTTTAATGCAGCCACAGCTGAAATTTACTTACATTGCCCAGTAAGCCTGGGCAATACAAAGTAATAGGGGATAAAACTTTATTGTAATGGTGATAATAATTTCACCCTGTTACACACACACACACACACACACACACACACATATATATATATATATATATATATATATATAATTTATTTATTTATTTATTTATATAAGTGAAATTTTGTGATAAGAAACATATTTGATATCACATGTAAACATAGTATTGTGGAGGTGAAGATTAATAACAGATCATGCTATTTGTCATGACTTCAGTTTATGTTACCTGACAAAAAAGTAAATTTATTTGCAAGGAACAAAATATCATGAAGTGTGAATTCAAAAGGCAAAACTATAAAAGTAGGTACTCAAAAATTTAATAAAATGTTTATAGAATTTGCCAGAAACCTTTGCTAGTTCTGAGAAAACCTAAAAATTTATAAAAACTATCTTTTAACTAGACATTATGTTAGTAATCTCTAACGTTTATTCTTGTCATTATTCACAGCTGGCGTCGCATATGTGAGTTATTGATAAGCTTACTGGCCTATTCTTTTGTATTAGCTGGCAAAACATGAGAAATCAGTTATCAATAACAATTTACTGTCATAACAAAAAAACGATAAAAACACTTAAATTATAACTCTAAACATATCTCCTAACACATCTCTAAACTGAACTAAACTTAACAGAAATGAATTCATATATACTTTAATTCTTACTAGAGGAGGGGGGAAAAAACCTGATAAACACATCTCCCAACTGAACTCTTATTTGGGAAAAGCACTACATAACCTAACGTAAACCTAACACATACGCCAACACCAGTCTCTTCCAAGGCTATATATATACTTGCTAGCTCACTCCGGAGCCAAATATGCCACAGCCGCTAAATTCCTCGATTGGCTCTGGCTATTACATCAATAGTCAGAAGGGGCATTTCCAGGGATCAGCGTAAAATTAAAAATAAATCAACTGAAAATAAAGGATTTTAAGAAAATTAAGTTGACAGGTAAACTGACTATTTTAAGCTTAAAATTCTGAAAATGCCAACAGTTATGATGTAATCGACAGAGTGTATGTGTTGCTTTACTCTCCCGCTCCCAGCGAAGATATACCTCCACGGGATGTATAAAATGAGACAGCAAGATGTTTTTAGTCTCGGGGGTTTGCGAGATCTCACTCACTTAGCCAATGTTTTGTTGGATGTAATTTTTTTTTTTTTTTTTTCGTGATAGTTTTTTTTTTTTTTTTTTTTTGTGTGGTGCAGGCTCTGCTCTGGTAGATGATTGATTATATCTTTTCCGTTATCTATATTAATGATTTTTTTTTTAAGTTCGAAATAAATAGTTTATTTTTACAAGTTGTGAACTTGTCCTTTCACTCTGCTAGTATGAGGCTTATAAGAATCGTTGACATAACATCACATAAATAAGTTAATAATTTTGTCCCTGGGAATTAGAAAATTATTGCACTCTCTAAATTGCATCTTTTTCAGTGAGAAATTAAAATTAGCAAAATAATTTAGTTATAAAAATTTTTTGTATGTAACATATTTGTTAGTAGAAAATGTTTTATTTAAAATAGGTATCCTGTGCAATACATGAAATTTAATTATTTTATGAATTTTTCTCATATGTATTTTGAAATTTATTTTTCAGACCAAACCTACAGTCATGGGATGAGGAAGAAGAGGAAGAGTTGAAATATGGGGCCAAGCACGTCATTAAGCTTTTCATTCCAGTATCATTGTGCATGTTAGTTGTGGTTGCTACAACTAACTCCATCACATTTTATACACAAACAAACACTTACTTGTAAGTCCCATCATTTTATTTTCAAATCATGTAAATGAACCATGTTTGTTATTGTTGACATTTTGTATAAAAATATGACATGTAAAAAGTTGCTAGTACAGTCGAACTTCCATAACTCGAAGTCCCAGTGGACCCCCAAAAATATTCAACTTATCTGAAGTTTGAGTTATCGACGTTACCTACCATTCCTCTCAACTGGCACTTAAGATGGGTCTACATGGATTAAATGGTTTGAAATGTGCCATAATACTATAGTTGTACTCATTTCAACTTTTTAATAGCCTATGTAAACAACAAAAGAAGAATGGGTTCAAAAGGTTTATTAAAACTCTAGAAATTTCGCCTCATTACATATTATTATACATACCATGCAAATCTCATTTGAGAAAGGCAATTATTTTTAAGGTTGTTGGCATTCACAAAGTCACCTAATTTTTTAACACAGTTAAATAGAGTGTTGTCTGTATCTTCGGTGGTCTCCAGGTATTGTTTGGTTTGGTTTGGAGTGCTACGGTCAATTTTTTGCAACACGAGGGTTAATGAGACCGGGACCTACAGCTTAAAGCTGATTTCGAACGTCTACGAGCATTCATGCCACTGTGGGATTCGAACCCACGAACTTCGGTGCGAAGATCAGCGCTCTAACCATTCGGCCATCGTTCAGCTTCAGGTATTGTTGTAAGATGTGAATAGCATCCTGTGCTTGCTCGTGACCTTCGAGAACTTTCGTTCTTGATGTTCAAGAATATACTTACACTCGAAGTTTTGAACAGAATTGTGTTTTTTACTGGGGAAATATATCACAAAAACTTCAACTTAGATGTTCACTTCGAGTTAACGAGACACTTTTTAAAAGAAAAGTATAGAAATGATTCTGGACTTGATTAAAATTTCGAGTTAGTGGATTATTCGACTTGTAGGGAGTCGAGTTATCGAAGTTCGACTGTATCTGTAAATTTCAAACAAGTTTTACTACCATAATTTTGCACGTATAGTCCACAGATTATCTGTGTTTAAAAAGCAAATTTCTTCAGCCGCGGACTATCTGCTGGTTGTTCATTGCTCAAATCATCAAAATCAGATGAAGGTGTAAAAAAAAGCATGTTGGCGAACGTGCGATGATTAAACAAAAAGCACAACTCATGAGATGCCAAGGAAACATTGTATCATATTAAACCGTGGAAAAAAAAAACTCCATAAAAACAGAATGAATCAGTAGTAGCAAGTAATGCAATCCTTAAATTGTGTCCTGGGATAAAAAAAAAATATCGATAGTAACTTTTTTACAGCTTCAATTGACAGCACCAAGTGGCTAATTCTAGATCAAAGGTCATTTGACCACAAGGATAATTCGTATCAGAATGTTTTGTTTTCAAAGTTTTGATTTGCAATAATATTGGTCATTCATTATGTCTCTAAAACACCGTCACAGTTTTACTGCTGATTTCAAGCTGAGAGTAATTCATGTTGGGGGTGATATTAAAAATTTAAAAAAATTCCCCCTTCAGCAGAGTGTCCATTTATCTAGAATGGCTAAAATAATAAGTTAAATAAGTTGTCGAGTGCATCTTTATATAAACAACAAATTTTTTTATTGCTACTTGCAATCTTAAAAAAAAAAAATCCTATTTACAATAGTTAAGTTGATTATTTTGCACCTCGTAATTTAATTTCAAAACTTGCACTGTGCAAAGGCCGACTGCCGATCTACCGCGATCGTCAACTGCTAGCAGCCTCCTCGGCTACTTGCTTATATCTCAAAAGCACATCCGAAATACACGTGATGCCACTCAGGTAAAGCATAACCTTCGCAGCAAACTCTGCCACAAACCCTAAAACATGCACATAAAACTCAATCGTGTAAACGTAGCCCGTTCCATGCTAACTGGTGATAAAAATCTATAAACTGTTTCAATCGATGCCAGCAAATGAAATATCGTATAAGGCTTAACGCCGTCAGTGAAGTTTTAAACATCACGGAACAGTAAGAATAAATGGGGTAAGTTGAGATTTCCCTAACAACTCAGAAGGTCAATAAAAAGCAGTAAGAAATTGGCACAAGCAAAAGGAAACCAGAAGAAAGCAGTCAAATCGTTATGGAAAAATACAATTGCCTACATTAGAAGACGATTTACATAGCTGGGTTCTTGAACAGAAAAATGTAGGCCGCTCTGTTTCTTCCATTAAAATTTGTCTCCAAGGCTATGGAAGAAATTATTTCAAATTTTAAAGGTGAAATTAATCGAGTCTAATCCATACTTTTCGGCACTCTACTGTACTTAGGTTTTTATTCTTAAAATGATTTAATATTGTCTTACTAAAATACATATTTTTGCTCTTATAGTCCGCAGATTATCTAGTGGTGCAGACTATCTGATGATGTATGATTTTTTTTTTAAATAAAAAATCACACTTGTCAAATACGTGCGAAATTATGGTAAAAATAATTATGTATTTACTCTTAAAGCACAAGGTTCCCACGTTCTTAAAAGTCCTTAAAAACTCCTTAATTTTAGCTTTCATTTTTAAGGGCTCTTAAAACTCCTTAATTTTTGTCAAAGGTCCTTAAAAACTCCTTAATTTTTAAATTGAGATGCGATCTATTTCTCCATCAACGCTATCCACCGTCGTCGCGTGATTTCCTATCAGTTTTATAATGGGACAGTTTTTTTTAGCTACTTATTATTTGACCAATAAGTAATATTTCGCATACTGAAAAGGCTTAAAGTCAGCTGCCCTGTCCTAATAGCTAACAGTCATGCAGATTTTAATTAAGCAAAGCATGAGGTTAGGGGGGGTTGTAGATATTTCAGTTACTTATGGAAGTTTAATTTTTCTTGCATTGAATGTAATAGAAAAATATAAATTTTCTTTCTTTCCCAGGGAACGTCGGGTATAATCAGCTAGTATATACACACATATATATATATATATATATATATATATATATATATATATATATATATCAGAGTCATTTTTAAACCCTCATAAAGTACTGTTTATAATGTTGTTTTTATTCACAATTTATTTCTAGTTAACTCAAAATGCTCTAGATGTACATTTTTCAAAATTGGTTTTTGTCAAATAGATTTATCTTATATTAATTTTTAAGCATTTTTAAAAACTTAATTCTGAAATTTTGTAGGGCATTTATTGAACATATTCTGGATCATATACATTAAAATAGGTTCCTCAGGAAATAGGGTTTATGTCATTATGCTGTGTATTTCAATTAAGTTCTTATAAAAAGTTACTTTGGTCCTTAGAAAGTCCTTAATTTTTGTTCTAGAAAAACAGTGGGAACCCTGGAGCAGAAGAATTAATTAAATACCTTTTTTTCTCAATTTACCAGTCTCAGGAAAATAGCAAAAAAAATTGAACAACTAAAATATTACAGTTCAGTAATCAAAAGCAAAGTTTTGCCAAAAATAATGCTGAATATATTAATATTTCCACACAGTAATGCTGCATGTGAAAGAGTTTTCAGTAATGTGTGGAATAATACTAAACTGAATTAAGGTCAAATTTGAGTAGACATACTCTAGAATCCTGATGATTGAAAAATGTAAATATTTTAATCAGGGTCAATGTTTCTACAAGAATTGACAAGCTGTATGGAAGTGAGCAAGGCATAAAATGGGAATACGCTCCTTCTCAGTTATGACAATAATGTGTTGCCTTCTGCTTATCTGACAACCAATGACCACCATAGATGTGCGTATTTCTGAAAAATTCCAGGAACTTGTTATGACCCACTCCTTTGATCATTATCCATTTCCGTAGGTGGAAGAGGGAGAATTCTCGGAAATTCATATAACAGTGAAGGGAAAGAAAAGAATGGGTTCCTTCTGAACATATTGTGACTATTCCTTTGCCAGTTAAAATGAGGTTCGAAAACTGATAACATTAACCGATGTAACGATCACATAAAGCGATAATTTTAACGTACAAATGAATAGAGAAAATCGGGACCAAGTTATTTTGATAACAATAAGCGATTGATAACATTGTCAGCCCAGGAGGGTTTAGACAGAATAAATATGGAAGCAGGCATTGGCAGAGTTGAAAAAAAATATGGTTAATAGTATTAAAAAAAGCTTCATGCAAAAAAAATAAAGATAAGTAAAGCCAGACTAAAAAAACCAAAGAAAAATATGCCGGGTGGCAAAACAAAAGTTCTTTGTACCTTATTGAAAGTACGATCATCGTCTTTCCTCCTACAGAGTCCGAGTACCACCCATTCCGAGCCACTCGAAAGCAATAGCACACGGCTTATATCTTCCAAAATGCCCACTAATCACGTGACGTGTATATACCATTTGCATACACACGTTGTCTTCTTAAATTGAAAAATAAAACATGGTAAAATGAGAACGGGATTTTTGTTAACACATTTAACTGTAGATTAGACATTAACTGGGTAAGTGATGAGAACAAAAATTAGACTAACAAACATTAACTGCGATCACATTAAGTGGAGTTCACTGTATATATTTCAGACTAGATTTTAGGTTGCGCATTTAGTATGTGAAATTGTAAGATTTTCAAAGTTGCTATGTTGAAAGAAATATTAGATTTAAAATTTTTGAAATAAACATCTTTATTCATTCATACTTCTTTTTCCCCTCAGGGTATATACTCCATTTACTGATCAGACTGTGGATACCCCAACTAAAGTATGGCAATCTTTTGCTAATGCATTCATTTTAATGGGAGTTATTGTGTGTATGACAATACTACTCATACTACTCTACAAGTTTCGTTGGTATAAGGTAAATATTTTACCGTTTCATTATTACCCCATTGCTTTATCACCCAGAAATGCTGAGTTTTAAAAGTTTTATTGAATAATTATTAGTTATATTCTTTATATTTATGTGTATATGCTAAAATTTATCAACTTTTCTAAAGCTAATGCAGGCTTGCAATTCCGTCACTTTTCTCACCTTTAGTCACTTTTTTACAATTGATCACTTTTAGTCACTTTTTTAAGTAAACAGTCACTTTTAGTCACTTTTTTCATGGTGTATCACAGGAAAAGTCTGTTGTTGAAAAAAGAAAATCTGAATTAATAACAAAATATTTTAATAAAAGACCAAAAATGGGATGCTCTAATCTTATTTTTCTTATTAAAATGTAATTAGTCATATGGTTTCCAGAATTTAGTGATTTTAAAAAGTCGTAAGGAAGTTCCTGAAATCTACATTTGTACTGAAATGTACATTTAATACATTAAAGTAATTTACGTCGAAGCACACATTTCTCTTTTTCTTTTTCTTAACAACCTTTGTTTAGATACTCTAATCTAGCTATGTACATATTTCAAAACATTATTAATATATGCAGAAAATTGTTATTATAAAATTAATGTATTGTATGTATTCCAATCTAATTTATAGATTTTCTTGAATAAAAAGCAATGTTGAGTTGTGTTAAACAAAATTTTTAACCTTTTTTTGTATCTGATGCTAAATTCATGTCTTGCATGAATAATTTGATTTAGAGTTAAAATAAATAGAAAAATCTTAATAATAGCATCTGTAATTAAGAGGAGAAAAAAAATCCTTTCCTTTTTTTTTTTCAATGTTTAATCACTTTTCGGTCACTTATTCTGCATTATTTGTCACTTTTTTCACCTTTTTGAAAATACCTCAGCAGTTGCAAGCCTGCTAATGTGAAAAGGTTGGTATCTGTTAATCTCATGAAAACGAAACATACTTTTACATTAGCCAGATGCATGCAATATATCACCAAAAATAATACAGTCAGTACCGGCTATATGGTCACCCGCTTATAAGAGCACCCCACTTATATGGTCAGTTTTCTAAAGTCCCGTCTAACTTAATAGGGAACATGTGTTAAAGCGCACTGCTTATACAGTCATTTTCTTTTTCTTGTTACCGATTATAGGGTCAGTTTCATGTTTGAGTTTTACAAGTTCCCGTTTTTTTTCTTTTCGTCTTTTTAAAGAAGTCAATGTAAAATCGGAGTGGACCTGAATTCAAGCCTTTATTTTCCTCCCTTTCCCCCTTTCTTGTTTGTGTAGACTCATTGTCAGAGTTTTCCACTCTCTCAGTTCTGACCCCCCACTGATAACAAGTGGACATCTGTCTGTTTATTGGTTGAAGTTATCTCTCTCATACATGACCTCGGGTGTTATTTTACTAATTCTGAAGCAGCAGATGAGCATTTAAAAGCTATTAGGGACTTAGAAAATATTATGATAACAACCAACAAAAGGAAGCAAACTTATATATATGATTATTTTTAAATACATTGAGCATGAATGTACGTATGTGTGCTGTACTTTGATTAGTAAGGTAAGCTAATAAATTTCCCCCCAAAAAAATATTGCATATTTTTAAGGTAGTTTTTACTCCTCGGATTAATTTTTTAAATGTTTTTAAAAGTATAATTATTTGTTTATGAGTACTACATTCTGATAGGTGAATATAATCCTGCCACAATTCAATAGGATTGTATTGTTCTGCTTATATGCATGGTTTCCGCTCACCCGGAAAGTCATGGAAAATCATGGATTTAGACAATGGATTAATTTTGTCATGGAAAGTCTTGATTTTTCAAGTAAAATGAGTAAAAGTCATGGAAAGTTATGGATCCGTAAAATTACCGATTAAAAAAAAATGTATTGAATTGTTTAATTCTATTTTTACTTGTCATTTGGCTGAAGTTACCGAGTTTGGTATTTATGTATTATCCTATTGACCCTATTGCCAAGTAAAATTGGTTCACCAAGGAAACTCAAAGCAAGAAAGCTTAATGGGTGGGTAAATGTATATTATTCTGTTTTTTTTTTTTTTCTTAAATTGTAGATTAAAATTTTATTAATATAATAATTATTTTTTAATAAAAATTAGTTAAGATTTTTGCACAAAATATAAGTTTATCTCTAGGGATATTGTATATAAACATTATAGGGTTATATTTGGCTATTATTCATGGTCACCTAGATAATACCAAAGTACCCTGAATTCAAATTGGAAACATTTGGATTGAAAAATTGCTATATGATTAAACTTAGGTATGTAGATACAACAATTTATTTTTATGTATGTGAGTTTATTAACACTTATAAAGTAAGTTTATAGTTTTTTTTATGATAAAATTCCTGTAATTTCTCTAAAAGCATATATTTTATTTGTATGTACATCAGAAGTTTTATTCATATATACTTTAACGAAAGCTTTTTAAAGTCATGGAAAATGATCTGCTAAATCAGGAAAAGTCATGGATTTGAAAAATTTTAGTTTGGCAGATACCCTGTATATGGTCTGATTTTTTTGGACTGCTGAACTGACCATATAATCGGTACAGACTGTACTGTCATTTCCTTAGTTTGTATTGCTAAATTTAAAAAATATTGATTAAAATGACATAAGTGACACTTTATGAAAATAAGTTGTTCTATTTTAAATGTTATTTATAATGTTTGTGGTAAGTCAGTACAATTCGCCAATTAAAATAATTATTGTATGTATGCAGTTAACCTTTTACAGTCCATTGTTCCCAATAGGGAACATAATATTAATAAAATTAATTAAAATTAAATCTCATCAATATTGATACAAAAAAATTAACAAATGTAGTAAAAAGTCTACTCGATTTTTTAAAAGGGAATCTATATTTCTCTGATTAATAGAAAATGTATAAAAAATCATAAAAATGACCCTTTTCATCATTTTCTATAGAGCACAAATTAAAAATTCACATAAATGTAAATAAACATGTAATGCTTCTAAAATCCGATTCATATGCTTAAAACAACTTTAATTTATTTTTAAAAAATATGAAATTCGACATTAATAATCAGAAACGTACCTGGAATAATTTGTTAATTATTGATGTTCCCAATTGGGAACAATGGACTGTTGCCACTATAATTTAATGTGCTTAAATTCAAAAATAATTTTTAAATTCATTCTAATTATTTTTCTTATTATTTAATATGTAATATATACATCATTCACTCAATCAGTGAATCCAGTGTATAGTCAGAAGTGCCCAATGTTCCCAATTGGGAACATCATGAAAATCGTAAAAGAAAGTTTTTTCTCACAATTAAATGACTAACATGCCGTAACGGAAGCATTAGAAGGCCAGATATGCAAAAAAATAATTTAAAATATATCTGGATCTGAATTTGGCCTGTAAAAGGTTAAAATTAATTTTTTAACTTCTTAATTTCTGATTAAGCTCTGAAAAATGCTTAATGTTTAGAAAGTTCCTTATTTATTTTCTTTTTAAGTATTTATACCTTTCTTAATACAGGTTATACATGGTTGGCTTATTATCTCTTCATTGATGCTGTTATTCTTATTTGCATATATTTATTTAGGGTAAGTTTATTTTTCAATAAATGTTCTTTTTGAATACTTACCATTTTTTCTTCTATTGTTTTAAAGAATTATACTTTAATTGCTTTCAAATTTCTTAAAACAACTGTCCAATAATTTTTATAGAGAAAGTGCATGTTTGTAAACAAATACTGAGTGCTGACTACAACTAAACTTTTGATGGCAAACCATTGCTTATTTTCATTGTATCTTATGAGCTTCGATATGGATCACGTATACAAGAAAACTAAATTTTATTAAAGGGAAGGTAAAGAAAACATCAGAAACTGGCCAAGTAAATAAGACCAAGTGGATTTTTTTAGAACTTACAAAATTATAAATATTTAAAAAAATTAAAAACTTTATACAATACTATTAAGTATCATAATCAAAGTATAACTATTTTGATTACATTAACAGGCACAATAAACTATTACATTAATAAGAATCTAATAAAAATGTGCAAAACCTGATCATTTTAAGGACAAAAAATAATCACATTTGTAGGTACACACAAAAGCATAGAAAATACATTAGAAATATGAAAAAAAAAACTGAGTAATAAAGTTATTCTTAGAGCATAATAGTTTTATATAATCTATTATATTACAGTAAGGTTACATTTTATTAACATTTTGAAAATGTTTGCCGCAAATTCTTGAAGAAAAACTTGGAGTCCAGTCTTGCCTTTCAAAGCTTTTATCCAAAGCATTCACAATGGAGGATCTTTAGGAAATCAATAAAATCCAATATATTCGCCTTTTTTGAAATACTTAGTACAGCCATTTGTAAAACAGCTTGTTACCATTTTCAGACAATTGACTAAATTAAAACCCTAAACAAGCTTTAACAAGCACAATCCGTATAAAATTCAAATGTTTTGCCAACAAGGAAGTTAAGCTGCAATTTTTACCGTATATAATATATATTCATCAAAGATTATGGTTTGACTGCATTAAATTTTGTTTACATTGTATATATTGAAAGATTCAAATAATATTATGTGCATATAAATTATGCAATAATAAAACGAAGTCCAAATAAATCATATGTCTGATTGGTGTTTGGGAGACTATCCTGTATTTTAAGTTTTCGTCGCATCCCAAGGCAGAGGTGAGAGCCAATTCTACACACTTATTTCAATTGGCGATTTTTCCTACTCTAGCTAAAATAGTGATAAACTACTAAATGTAGTAACCCTAATAACACATATGAGTATACACATACGTGAGCCTATTCTGTATTGAGAAGCTAGTGAAGGCTTGTTTTCATCCCAGTAATTATTAATTTTACTTTAATAAAATTTAATACAAATAAATGCATGAATATATTCAATAATGCAGGTACACTAGTTTTATTTATTTTTATCTCTTATACATCATACTTAAGATTGGTCACCGCGAGAAAATCTTAATTTACCAAAGGCATAATAACTCAGAAAAGTTTGAGATCCACTGACAGATTATTTTTCAGTATTAACATAATTTTAAAATCTTACATAGAAAAGTGATATTTTTCTTTTACACACTTTACCCACATCATTTATCACTTTTCTCACTTTTTTGAAGCCTCTGCCTGTCTGAAAAATTAAATCAGATATTTGGAGTGAAATTTTTTTCTCTAAATTAAAAGCTGGATTTTGAAAATTTTATGAATAATCTGTGTTTGAAGTTTGTAAATTTAAAACAAAATTTGCTGGATATTAAAAAATTTGAAAAATGTATAGGATAGTAATGATTGAAAAAGAAAAAAAGTCTGCCATCAGGAAAAAAATCCATAGACTATCTCTTAACTTGAAAGGGAGAGGAATGAAACCAATATCCCCTTTTCTGAAAATTGGTGGTATGGGAATCTTGAAAGTAAATCCAGCTTATAATTTAGAGAAAAAAATTTCACTCCAAATATCTGATTTAATTTTTCAGACAGGCAAGAGGTCAGAGGCTTCAAAGAAGTGAGAAAAGTAATAAATGATGTGGGTTAAGTGTCTAAAAGAAAAATACCACTTTTCTATGTAAGATTTTAAAATTTTAAAAAAGACTAACTCTACAGTGTAAAGTGAAAATTATGAAAAATATATAATAAAAGTTTAACTTTTATTCAGGTTTTTCCAGTTTTACCTTTTTTTTTTTCTTTTTCCAATTTTTGTGTTGTCCTCTTTTTGTGTTGATCTGGTAAAAATTCATGTGAAATTTGAGATCAAATTGAGTTTTTGTTACTACAGTCTGTATAGGTTATATGGTCAGCTCAGTGGTCCAGAAAAATCAGACCCTATAAGTGGGGTGACCATATATGCGGAAAAGTACAACCCTATTGTGCATATACTGTGCATTTTTAACCCATAACAAAAGAGCCTTATCTACATTCCCATAAGGTGACAAGAGCTGACTTATTCTTTCTTCGAATTTGCTTTGGCAAAAACAGCCTTTGAAAGATTAGATTTTTTAAATTTTTCAATCAATTCATTTTAAGCAGAAAATGATAAATTCTTTCTTTTCAAAGCCATAATTAAAAAATGAACATTATTATTTATGACGTATGATCCAAATTCAATAAAATTTTCCTTTACTTGTTTCGTCTCAGTTTCAACTTAAGCAGGGAGAGATACTTCAACCAATAAACAGACAGATGTCCCCCTCTTGTCAGGGGGCAAGAGAACTGAGAGAGGTGAGAAATTCCGACGATGAGTCTACACAAACAAGAAAGTGGGAAAGATAGGGTAATAAAGGCTTGAATTCAGGTCCTCTCCAGTTTCGCACTGACTGCTTTAAAAAAACAAAAAGAAAAAAAAAAAGGAAACTTGTAAAACTCGAAACATAAAACTGACCATATAAATTGTAACACTAATAAAAAGAAAATGACTGTATAAGCAGTGCACTTTAACACATGTTCCCTATTAAGTTAGACGGGTCTTTAGAAAACTAACCATATAAGCAGGGTGACCATATAGCCGGTACTTCCTTCCTTCCTCAGTAGCATGACAGCCCAGGATGGGCCTTAGCTTTCTCTAGAATTCCATACCAGGAAGTCCTATCTTTGCTCTGGATTTCCAATTTGAAATTTTCAAGGATCTTATGTCTTTCTCAATGCAGTCTAACCATCTAAGTTTTGGTCGTCCTCTCATTCGGGTTCCTATTGGTTTGGCCGTAAAAACTTTTTTTGTGGATCTATTGTCATTAAGTCGAACTAGGTGTCCGGCCCATTTTAATCTTTGTAAAATATAATTTATTTTTATCTATTTTCTTATTTGTATTCAATATTTTTTTCTTTTTATTCATTTTACTTACATTATTTTAAAAATATTTTTTTTTTCTTCAAAATCTTTATCAATTTTATTCCAAAAATTTACATAATTTTATATTTTTTTCATTATTAGTTTTTATTTTTTTTTTTCCTTTAATATTATATTTTTTTTTAATCAATTAAATAATTTTTTTCTTTAAAAAGAAAATCTTAACAAGACATAATTTCTTTTTTAATTTCAATGATTTATGTAATTTACAAATAAACTGCTTTTTTTTACTCTACTCAATTTTCATTATATTTCCATCTTTATTAAAAAAATTTTTTTAGTTTCAAATATAAATTTCATCTTTTCTCATTTTTCCTTTTTTTTATTGATTCCAGTAATTGTAATAGTAAAATGGAAATAAAATTTAATTGTTCTATGTTTAAAAGAGAAACATAACATTGACATTTTATTGAATACCATTATTTTTAATAATTTTGAATTTTTCATAAGTCTTTATTTTTTATTTTACAATTATGCTTTATTTCCTCAAAATAAAGATATAAAAGCTTTTTAACATAATCTTTTAATAAAAAACACAATTCAAACAAACTTTTTAATAAAACTATTAAAATACTTTAAATTTTCTTTAAAAAAACCAGTTTTTGCTAATTAGTTTCAGTGATAATCAAAACAGGTCTTATAGGCATTTATACAATATTATTTTAGTCAATCTTTAATGTACTTAGACTTAAATATTTCTTTAATCCAAAAAAACATCGATTAGCAGCAGTAATTCTGCTATGAATTTCAACAGATATATTATTTTGTGTATTAATTTCCGAACCTAGGTATATAAACTGCTTTACAGTCTCAAATCTATAACTGCCTATTTCTAAGAAGGAGTGATTATATTCTGATTTTAAACAAGGCATATATTTGGTTTTAGTTTCATTAATGCTCAAATTCATCTTTTTGGCCTCAGTTTCCAGAGAAATAAATGCTTGTTTTAGTGCATCTGTAGAGGCGGTACTGATTGTAGTAAAAAATTCATTTACCAGTAACAAAAAACTCGATTCTATTTTAAACTCTATTTGTTGGAAATATTTTGAAAAAGGAATGAATTTGTTTAATGTAATATTTCTTTAATACAGAGAAGTCCTGCGGGCATACAACATCCCAATGGATTACATAACTGTGTCAATCATCATGTGGAACTTTGGAGTTGTAGGAATGATGTGTATTCACTGGAGGGGGCCCCTCTTATTGCAGCAGGCTTATCTTATATTGGTGTCAGCTTTAATGGCATTGGTATTCATCAAGTACTTGCCTAATTGGACTGCATGGGTGGTCTTAGGAGTCATATCTGTTTGGGGTATGTATACATTGCTTAACTGTTTTTGCCATAAAATCAGGGATGATTGTGTTCCAGGGGTACTCTGGAATTATTCAATTACAATTCTTGTTTATTCAATTATTTTGTGTTTGGAAATAGTCATATCTCCAGGCTTGCAATTCCGTCACTTTTCTCACCTTTAGTCACTTTTTTTTACAATTGATCACTTTTAGTCACTTTTTTAAGTAAACAGTCACTTTTTCATGGTGTATCACAGCAAAAGTCTGTTGTTGAAAAAAGAAAATCTGAATTAATAACAAAATATTTTAATAAAAGACCAAAAATGGGATGCTCTAATCTTATTTTTCTTATTAAAATGTAATTAGTCATATGGTTTCCAGAATTTAGTGATTTTAAAAAGTCATAAAGAAGTTCTTGAAATGTACATTTAATACATTAAAGTAATTTACGTCAAAGCACACATTTCTCTTTTTCTTTTTCTTCACAATTTTTGTTTAGATACTCTAATCTAGCTGTGTACATATTTCAAAACATCATTAATATATGCAGAAAATTGTGATTATAAAATTAATGTATGTATTCAAATCTAATTTATAGATTTTCTTGAATAAAAAGCAATGTTGAGTTGTGTTAAACAAAATTTTTAACCTTTTTTGTATTTGACGCTAAAATCATGTCTTGCATGAATCATTTGATTTAGAGTTAAAATAAATAGAAAAATCTTAATAATAGCATCTGTAATCAAGAGGAGAAAAAAAAATCACTTTTTTTTTTCAATGTTTAGTCACTTATTCTGTATTATTTGTCACTTTTCTCACCTTTTTGAAAGTACCTCAGCAGTTGCAAGCTTGTATCTCCCAGGTTGAAAACTTTTACCATGGTACCCTAATTTTCTGACTATAATCCACAGGTACAAATATCACGATATTTTCAGAGAAAAATATTGTATAATCCGCAGATTAAATTTTTCATTTTAATCTCATGTGATTCCCAGTTTTCAATGTATATGGAAGAAAGTATTATATATCTTTTAGTGTTAAAAAACTTAAACTTAGACTCTTTACTTAATGATAACATTTTCTTTAAATTAAAAACAGTAATCTAATAAAGTGAAAATTTGGATAGACTTAAAAAATTTTACATTTAACCAGAGTAAAAATATAGTTAAATTATTTACATTAATTAGTACAGAAACAGTGATACAAATAAATTATTCAAACCCATATTTAAATAAAAAAGATGTCAAAATTTAGAATTTTAAAATGCATCTTTTCATCTTAATTTAATATGGTTATTTGCGATCTGTATTAAAATTTTATACTGCAGTTAGGGTGCCTCCTGGTGAGCTAAAAGTGAAAAAAAATTAAAAATGCAGGAAAATGCCGCTATTTCAGATTATACAAGTGTTATTTCTTGATAGAAATAAATATACAAAATAGAATATATTAATTTAAACGGGTATTTTTATCCAAACCACTGTGTCTTTGTATGAAAAGAATTTTTAGTCTTCATTAAAAAAAAAAAAATAAATCTGTGTAAATATGAGCAGGTGCTGCCATCTATTATTATTTATGAAAGATATTTGTAAATTTTATTATAAAAATAATTTTTAACAGCAGATAATATGCGACGGCATATAATACGCAGTAGAAGGAATTTAAACTTTTTTAACGTATAATCCATGGATTATGGTTTGGAATGCTACAGTCTATTTTTTGCATCATGAGAGCTAATGAGACCGGGACCTACAGCTTAAAGCCGATTCCAAACAACTACAAACATCCATGCCATAGTGGGATTTGAACCCACAAACTCTGGTACCGAAGGCCAGCACCCTAACCAATCAGCCATCATTCAGCTTAACTGGCAAAGGAATATTTACAATGCATTCAGAAGAAAACTATTGTTTTCTTTCCCTTCACCGTTGTTTGAATTTCCAAGAATTCTCCCTCTTTCACCTAGGGAAATGGGGAATGATCAAAGGAGTGGGGTATTGCACGTTCCTGGAAGTTTTCAGAAATTCGTACACCCTGCTGGTGGTCAGTGGTTGTCAGATAAGCAGAAGGCAATACATGCTTATCGAAACTGAGAAGGAGCGTATTCCCATTTTATGCCTTGTCTGCTTACGTGCAGCTTGTCGATATGGAAGCCAGAAAGCAAATTTATTTAATATTAAAACAAAATATCATAATTTTAAATCGTTATGACAGGTTACTAAAAATGAGTCAACGCAGTGCTGCAGGGTAGTTAATCATTTCTCAGCTTCCGAATCGCATTGAAAGTGTTGAAACATGGAGTAACACTGCTCCGATGACTTTAAAAAACATTATGATTACGAACAATTTATCAATGAGCTTCTTAGAAAACATTGTAAACAGTCAGCAATTGATCAGTTTTTTTAAATTATGTAATAGTTCTTATGTTTTAAAGGATAATATACAGTACATAAATATTAGGTGAGTTTTTTCATTTTATTTAGTACCTGTGAATTAAAGGGGGGTAAATATATCTAATTTTTCATATCGTTTATTGTTATCAATGGGTTATTGTTATCAAAATCACAGTGTCCTGAACTGATTACATTAAGCAGAGTCTACTGTAGTTTAATCTAGTTCTTATTGTACCAGAAAATCAGATTTATCGTAAATAAAATGTATTTGTGTATAATATGTATAAGATTTAAAAATCCAACTCAAAGAAGGCTAATTTGTTTAACATCTAAGAGTGAGATTCTCCTAAAGATTTTTGGCAAGTTTTTCATTTTAATTGTTAAATTAAAGCAGTGTAACAATTATAACCACTACTTGAAATTCACTAACAATTTATTAAATCTATTATTAGTAAAATGCAATTATTTGTTACACTAGCAGTCCGTCATATGACGAGATCATTAAAATTTTTTATTTTTCCAGAATTGTAAAGTACCCTATGAGGCAGGGAAAAAATGGTTTGTTTTTTGGCTGAGAATTATCTCGTACACACTCAGTAATTTGTTTATTTTCATACTCCTCGAAAGTCTCCTGATACTGTGAATGCAGTTTAGAATCTTGTTGAATTCATTTAGTCAAATTGTGCGGTTATGTATAAAAAACAAACACACAAACGAACAAACTTCTTAATTTTCAAAGATATATAACTTAAATGATAGATATTTCTTAGGCTGGGAAATAGATTCATAGACTTTTATGAAAAGAATTTGTTGTTAATGCCAGTGATAAAATTTTCATGGCAACAAAAAATAATCGATGATTCAATTTAAAATTATCACGTATGTACCTAATTTATTATTTATGACGAATATAAAAGAAAAGTATTTATATAATATCTAAGTTGAGTGATAAAACGTATGAAAGTAATGCAGATGAGATTGAAATAATTTAAAATAAGAAATGATTAAATGAGATGGGTAAAAAAATGACGTCATAATGATAGAAAAAATGTTATTTTTACCTATTTATTGTGTGATAAACTTAATATCCTGCTCTTAACCAAGGAAAATAGGGCTTGGAATAATGGCATTAAACTCTCAAAAAAAGGGGGGGTGATTTCTAACATTTTAAAGACGTGTTTTGAATTTTGCTAACCCTAACGCATCAAGAATCCAATGTGGATGCCCCTATCCATTCCAGGTCCAACAGCTTCATCAATTCGAGGACAGACGGACAGATAACTTAGGCTATTATTAAATAGGGGATAGGTATAATTCCGTGTTTTTAATTGCAAATGATATAAATTTCTGGGTTTTTTACTTAGAGTCACAATCATACCTGTTTATATTTTCATAGTATGGAAATTATTTAGGTGTTATATGAACCCAAGATATTTGTGACACTGTTTTGCTTATAGGGCTGTATTCAGGGATTTTGTAAAAGTTATCTACATTTATTTGCTGTTATCCTTGTTTATTTCAACTTTTTCTTACCTGTTATAAATAATACTTTTTAGTGATACATACATAAAGTAAATAAGAGAAAATAATTGATTAATTTTCATAAATTAATTTTCTTTTCAAAATCTCTACTACAGAAGGTGTTCACACATTTTTGTAACAATTTTGTAATATATATGTGTGTGTGTGTGTGTGGTATCATAGGCCTTGTAGCCTTTTCCTCATATTATGTATATATATATATATATATATATATATATATATATATATATATATATATATAAGGAAAATTCTCAGAGGTTTTCAAAATTTAAATTAAGGGCTAAAAATTTCCGCATCATTTTGCATTCCCCTTTTTAACCCCTAACCTAAATGGACCACTGGGGCTATAGTTTACACCCTCAGAGAAGGGGCCTGACCAATTATAACTTTACATAGCCCTAGTGGACAATTTAGGAAATTTCCAAATAAAAAGGAGATACACACTGTCGGAGACAGATTTTTCTAGAGATATTTTCCCACAGATGTTGACCCAGGTGTTAAGGGTCTTGTACATATAACTTCATGCTAGCTGACCCTTCAGTTTGTCCTGTCCCTATGATGAAGTGGAAACCCATCCTCCAACGTTATCTTAATAAAGGTCTTTAGCCAAAATGGTGTCATTTTTATGGCCATGACTGCAACCACCCATCGAGAAGTCCGTCTCATTACATATTTATATATAAGCCAAACTCCCATGGTCTATGTTGCCAATCTTTTTTTTCGGGACCGAAAGCCCTGGTTGCAAAGCATGTCTCAGTTAGGTGGTTAACTTTACAGTGTTTAGTTCCCAAGCATGCTTGGTCCTCAGTTTGTCTACCCACTGAAAGGATAAAAGGCTGAGTGAACTTTGCCCTACCTGTGGATTGAACCTCAGATATATAATATATATATAAACAAAAGAATTTTATTTTCTTATAAATTCAGTCTAATAACTCTTTGCTGAACGATAGGCGATTGGTTAGGGTGCTGGCCTTCAGTACTGGAGTTCGTGGGTTCAAATCCCACAGTAGCATGGATGTTCGTAGCCGTTTGGAATTGGCTTTAAGCTGTAGGTCCCGGTCTCATTAGCCCTCGTGTGCAAAACAGTAGACCATAGCGCTCCAAACCAAACCAAACCTCAGGAAATAGAGTTTATGTCATTAGGCCATGTATTTCAAGTGGGTCCTTATAAATAGTTACTCTGGTCCTTAGAAAGTCCTTAATTTTTGTTCTGGAAAAAGAGTGGGAACCCTATTATTATTGACTTCAAATGAGATTTTTTTTTTATTCATAGTTCCTGTTCAGATATTTAAATATTTTGCAATAGCTCTTTGGAAATTTATTGCTGTAGAGAATATTTAAACATTATTCCAATATGATGCCAGTCACTTCTGCATTTTAATATTTTAGTTTAAGTTTGCAGACAAAATCATTACAAAAATATGTGAACAACACCCTTTGTATTTTATTTGCAGCTTTAGCTTTCTCAATATTATTTGTAATAGATTGCATTTCTGTAATTTCTTAGTAACATTGTGTAACCTTTATTTCAGATTTAATAGCTGTATTGTGTCCCAAAGGACCTTTGAGAATTTTAGTAGAAACTGCTCAAGAGAGAAATGAACCGATTTTCCCAGCTTTGATTTATTCCTGTAAGTTCTGTTCAATCATATTATATGTTATTATGTGTCAGGCATCTGTTCACAACTCTTAAAATATTAATAACTAGAAAATAGTTTTTCTATCAGTTAACCCTCTGACTATAGAGATTTGAGACAGAAAATATTTGTGAGTTCTCTTTTTAAGGTATCCGTCTACGTTCAGAGAACTTTTTTCTTTAAATGTAAAAACTAGTTCATGTTTTTACATTTTTAGATTTATTTTTTAAATTATCATAGAAAATTGAACTTAAAAAATTTATTCCTGGAGAAGTTTTTATAAAATTTCGAATAAAGAAAGAAAATTTAGTAAAAAAAATTGAGTTTTTTCAAAAGGTCTAATTTTTTTATAAATTAAATTATTTCAATATTTTTTGATGCAACACATTTCTTATACACTGGACTAGTGAATCACCTAAAATCTTTGCTTAATTTATATTTGGTAAAAAATTTTGGTCCTTCAAAATCATACACATTGAATTTTTAACGAATTTTCATTACCTTTATAGCTAACTATGAGTGTAACATCATTAAAAATTATCCTAATTTAAAGCTTTTAGGTCATTCACTAGTAAATGCTATCAAAAGCATTCATGATAATTTTCAACAAAATATTTTAAGAACTTTTTGAGAAATCACATTTCAAGTTTCAACATTTTATTAAAAATACCGTTCTGAGAAAAACGCATTTGAAGTTTATGAAAGCAATTCTAACTATTAAAAAATTAAAATACATTTTTAAAATTCCCCACACTTATATGTCATACCTTCACATTTTTCAACTTTGGCATATTTTTTCTTCTGTAAGCTGTTATTTCTTTCTGATCCTTTTTACATAAGCCAACGAATGCCTTTTTGCATCAACAATACTGGTTTGTTAATGCTTTTAAATGAATTCAATGTATAATGCCAGAATTTTATCTCAAGAGCCTCAAAAACTGAAAAAAAACCACCTGAACCTTCATTAAAATTTATTGTAGCTATATATGCCCCTAATTTAAATGAAATTCAATGATCAACAATCTAATTCAATGAAATTTTCTTTTGGCACTATTTGCTACATGCATCCACTGAAAGATTCGTTGGCATTTTGTGTCTTACCATGCAGACACTTTTTTAAAAGCTCTTGATCACAGAGTTGCATATATGTTGGCTTTATAATATTTACAATTTCTGAAGGCAATCCTGTACTCTTTTCTAAATACGTTTTAATAGTGGCTTTCGCTCCCTCGTAAGCACACCAACTAGGCACTGGCATTGCATGGATTTTGCTTGCTGGATGTGCAGTGAAAAAAAAACTGCAATTACAACACTCTGCATGCTTTATAAATACCTTATATTACTTAGAATTAAAATGCCATAATAGTTTTGAATTTTATCTATTATGGCATCTGTAAGTTTTCATTTTCCACCTAAACTTTTTTGTTTACTTTTGTTTTTGTGAAGTCTGCTGCCCACTCGCTTTTGAATATAACCTAGGTTCTCAAACTTTTAGACACTGTGTTTACCATAAATATATTTTACAGCCAAATGACCCTGTGAATCTCTGTTGCCATAAAATTGCAAATATTCCAACTTTCTGAGATCATGGGATCTTTCAAACAATCTGTAAGCTCTGGCAGACTCCATACTGTGTGTCGAACCAAGATGTTTGCAGAAGCAAATGTGCTCATTTTTGTCCATTTTTTTATTTGGAGATTTTTGTTGTCTGTTGCAGTAGTCCAGTTTTTCTTCAAAATGCAAGATTAAATAACGATTAGCCAAATGTAAAATGATGAAAAAAAAACAAGCATACAGCAGCGAGATAAAAGCATATGATACTCAATTTATTTCCCACTTTCTTGCCTGAAAACTTTCAAATTGCCAAGTTGCCAATTATTAAAAACACCAGAAAAATGTTTAAACTAATCTTGATGAAAATTTTTAAAGTTTTGTCCAAAAATGCCCTTTAAAACGCTTTAAATTTACAACTTCCATTTCCGTAATTGTTACTTCTGGTTTGTTTTGATAGCTGTTACTGATGTTTAAACAGCTCTGACTTTTCTTTAAAGTGCCATAGAGATGAAACAAAAACAGAATTAGATGCTTAAAAGTTAAAATTTTACAATAGAGAAATAAAAAAAAAAGTTATGATTTTTGGCAAAAAATGACGTTTTCAACATAGACGGATACCTTAATGCCACTAAAGCACATTGACTTCATCCATAAGAAAAATTCAGTATGCTATAATAAAATCCAAATACAAAGGTATAACTGAACAATTGTTGCAATTCAAAATCCCAATTTAGAAGTTTCATTCTCATGCTTTTATCAACAGAAGTGCCATTGATTGATTCCGTATCTATACAAGTTCTATGGCTAGAGGCTTAAATATACAGTATGTTAACTCCTTAAATATTTTACCAGAAGTAACTTTTTGAGCTGTTTCAGAACTTCAGTATTTCACTGCATTAAATTTTATAAATTGCGTCTTATGTTTTTGCACATTGTTAACTTTTTTCTTTAGAATATAATTAATTTTCATAGAAAAAGAAAAAAGAAGATTAGCTGATTTGGTATAATCTCATATTTATTAATTTAAAATTTGTTTGAAAATTAATAACTTTTATTCATTCTTTCATGAGCAATTATTAACCTATTAATGCCTGAATAATTTCTGCTAAACATATATTGGTGAGTATCTCATCTAAAGTGATTATGGACTCATGAGATTAGAAAATAGAACATGAATTGGGAGAATTCTCAAGAACTTTAGATACAATAATTATATTTATATAGACCAGTTGTTTGTAACATTTTAGAAAAGATTGATTTTGAAAGAAAAAATGTTAAAAAATTATAAATTTCTGTTTGATAATACCAGTATAATTTCTTTCATCAGTTATTCATAATTTATTTAAATGTATATCTGTTATAATCCTTTTTTTCAGCTGCCATGGCTTGGTGTGTTACTATGAGTGACACAGATCGCACAACTCGAAATAATCAACATTCAGGAGATAATATTTACAATGCAGGTAGGAGATAGTGAACTAACAATTTTTTATTAATAAGTCATTATTTCTTAGATATTTTAATTAAAATAACTAATAATTAGAATACTGAAATACTTAAAGCAAGTTAAGATGTCAATTAGTTTAGAAAATTTATTTGCATATACAGTAAAACCGTTTAAGAAGTTTATATTTTCGGTACCCATTTTTCCCCCTATTCATACAGTGTTAAAATAACCCATTTATAAAATTTCATTTCAAACTCTTTCCCACTTAAAAAGTTTTCTTTCATTTCTAAGTTTACTTACAGAACGAGTTTATAGCTGCTTTTTGATTACTGTTTTTTTTTCCTCCTCTTTGTTTGTAAAGGTCAATGTTTATGACTGAAAACGATTGTTGTCATTTTTATTTAAAATGTGCCTGAAGAAGTTATTAAAAGCTTAAGACAGCTGGATTGTTATCAATTACAAATTTCCGATAAAAACAAAAAGCTATAACCGATTTTTTTTCTGTAAAATCGATTCCAGTGGTGTTTACAGCAAAATTTCTGGGCTCAATTAAAGATAGTCTAAGGTAATTATGTTGTTTTTCTTTATTAGCTGATTTTTTAAGTATGCAAAAAATGTAAATTTTTGAGAAAAACCAAACCTATCCCTTATATAATAATAGCCTAAGTTGTCTGTCCACGAATTTCTGAAGCTGTTGGACCTGGAATGGATACAGACATCCATATTGGAATTTTTCACAAGTTAGGGTTAGCAAAAGTGAAAGCGAGTTTGAAATCCACCCCATCCCTCCTTTTCGAGCATTTAATGCTATTATTTCAAGCCTTATCCTTCCTCTTATTCTATACAAAATTCATTCTTGATAGGATGGCAAAGGCGGAGAGTAATATTTAAATTTCTGGACTGTTTCTACTTGAACCTTCATATACTCTAATTAGTTTGCTCCTAACGTGCAAGCGTTGTACATTTGGTAGAAAGTCCGCCCACTTGATCGTCGTTCTTCTCAAATCGATGGTTCTATCCCCGACGCAGCCAATTTTTTTAATGTCTAATAAATTTAATATTTTCTGCTTTTTCTTTTAAATTCTTATTCCGAAAGTTGTTTTATTATTTTTAAAATAAATTTTTACTATTTTTCAACTTTTTATTGTTTTTATTTTATTAAATTCACGTATTGCTTTACGGATGTCCCTGGCCACATAAACATTTCATGTTGTGTATCCTTAAACTTTCTTCTCGTAATGTAATAATAGCCTAAGTTATCTGCCCGTCTGTCCTCGAAGTTATGAAGCTGTTGGACCTGGAACGGATAGAGCATCCATATTGGATTTTTGATGAGTTATTGTTTGCAAAATTCAAAGCGAGTAAAGTTTATCTTTTCCTAAACTGTAGATCCGATTCTGAAGTAAATTGGTATGAATAAGCAGCGAAAAATACTGTCCTCTTTAATACGTTCGATATCCACCCCGTCCCATTTTCGAACGTTTAATGCCATTATATCAAGCCGTATTTTAAGAGCAAGCGATGAAATTTATCAATTTATCACATAATAAATAGGTAAAAATAACAAATTTTTTTCTAGCATTATAACTTCATTTCTTTAACCATCTCATTTAATCATTTCTTTTTTTTAATTATTTAAATATTTTCTGCATTATTTTCATACGTTTTATTACTAAACTTTGATATTACATAAATAATTTTCTTTTTTATTTGACTTAAATAATAGATTAAATACATATGTGATAATTTTAATAGATTATTTTTGTTGAAAGGTAATTCTCAGCCAAAAAAAAAAAAACATTTTTTTTTTACCTGCATCATAGGGTTCTTTACAATTCTGGAAGATTAAAAATTTTACCGATCCGTCATATGACGGCCTATATGCTAGTTTTTTATATATTATTTTATAGAGAAAAAAAAATCTCTCCTCATTATCTATGTGATTATTTTGTTTGTAAAAAAATTAATAAGAAGTTTTCTCTTTCTATTCCCTTAAAAAACTTAAGTGTGTTTTACCGTATATATATATATTTATATATACAAGTATATATATATACACACACACATACATATGTGTAAATAATGCTTATTGCCTGATTTCCCGCTTAAGAAGTTTTAATCAGTTAAGCCCTTGGAAAACTTCTTAAGCGGGTTTCACTGTAAATCCAGACATGCCAACTGCTCCAGATTTTCCAAGTTGTTCTGGTGAAAGAAGAGAAATTAATAATTCTGGAATCTCCTCAGATTGCTCTAGAAAGTAACAAAACTTTTGAACAACTAAAAAATCACAATTCAACAATCAATACTAAGTCTTGCCGAAATTATTGCTGAATATATTACTCTTCCCACGCAGTAATGCTGCATGTTTTCGATACTGTGTGAAAAAACAAAACTGAAGTTAGGTCAAATTTGGGTAGACAAACTCTAAAATCCCTGAATGATAGAAAAATGTAAATATTTTAATAAGGGTGAATGTTGCTACAGGAAAAACTTTTCTGAAAAATAAGTGATTAAAATTTTTAAAAAAAAAGCTCATATAATTTAAAATAAACCAAGTACAGTGAAACCTCTCTGAGCGACCACCCCTCCGCACTGAGAATATTTGGCCGCTTAGAGGGGTTGGCCACTCTGAAGGGTTTTATTTACTATTTAAGATAATTATTATAATGCGTAATATAAACAAGTCTGACATATATTCCTTTTGTAAATGAAATTTAAAATTTATCTAAAGAGAAAATAGTACTTTATTTCAAGCTTCTTTACATTTTTTTTAAAAAAAGGTTACAGTTTGTTTCTGTTTGTTCTGTAGTCTTCGTACTCCTTCAAAATTAAATTATTTTCTTTAATGACTTTGTTGATTTCCTTTCTTCCGCAGTTAAATAATTCAGCTAACTTTCTTGCTGATTTGCCATTCTCATATTCACCCAGAACTTCTGTGCTCTGCTCGAGATTTAGAAAAACGTATTTTGACATCGTTGCAACTCAGATCACTGACCAACTAATGAAATGAAACTGGCGTGAATGACATTTTTGCTGACAGGGGTGCAATTCTTCCTTAACTTTACCAATTGGAAGTCCAAACAAAGGCCCTAGGACACCTTCAACGCATGATTGTCCAGTTCCTCCGTCAGTTTCTTTGGATGGTGCAATAGGGATTCCCTATATATGATCAGTGTGGAGAGAATACAAAAGAGATAACAGATTTAATCTTTCTTAGAAATGGGGGGGACTGCAGGAATGAACTTCTCAAGTTATTCTTTTGTTGTATATCTGACCATAAACCTGACCTTGAGTTCTTTTTCGCTCAAAATTAAAGCATGCAGTGAGTAGAATTTCCTGAAAAATGAAAGGGGCAATCCCACTTGTTGGCCGTTTAGAGGGGGTCGGGTAGCCGCTGTACAGGGGTGGCCGCTCTGAGAAGTTTCACTGTATATATATATTGTTAGCCTGCTGCTTATTTATTCATATCTTCTGTTAATTATTGAGGCTTTTGGTGTTTGGGGTGAATATCTGGATACAAAATTTATACTCAGAATCGTATAGATTGCATAAAATATGAAATTTTAATGAACAAAGTAAAGAAAAATCCAGTTATGAAACAATTTTAGCTATAAAAACCTAATGCACTGCTTTATATATCTTTTGTAGTTCTATTACTGATACCATACTGTTAGTCTTGTTAAAAAGTTTTATTTATCACTCCTACTTTAAAAAGTACTGTGATATTGAGAGTGATACAGTGATATAAGAGTTACAAATACCTATGCAAAGATGATACAGGTTATTTTACCATTAGGTCTATTGAGTCGAAAAAATCTGTACCATGAAAAATTGGCCGTTTAGAAGGGTAGCAGCTCGGAGAAGTTTTACTGAATCTCTATTTACATTATAAACACTAATGATTAATCGTATATCTTCCAAAAAACAAATGGACATTATATAGTCAGAACTTTTTTCACTTATTCATTGAATCATTTTTTTAAAAATTACTATGTACAAAAACTCCCTGGATTATCAAGATAAGTAAAATAAACTTTAAGATACTGAGAAAAAGTTTCTATTGAATTACATTGATGTAAATTTGGGACTTTTTAAAAACTTAAAGGGAAATTCGGAACTGATTTGACATCCACACCGCTTCCAGCCACCATGTTTTTTTTTTTTTTTTTTTTTTCTTGCCAATCTTGGCAAAAACCCCATTTTCTGAAAGTTGCCAAACTAAAATGGTGGCAGAAAATGTTTTTTTCGGAAAGATCATAAAAAAAAAAAAAAAAAATGGACGGCACCACATGGCAAATAATCACACAGCATATATTTTACAGATTTTGACTATTTAAGAACTATATAATCACACCAAAAATGAGAAAATTCTTTAAAACAAATATAAAATTTTTGAGGGGGAACCCCCCTTAATGATATAATACATATTACCAAAAAACATATATTTTACAGATTTTTACTAATTTAATAATTAAACTCTTTAAATTATTTAAAATAAAAATTCTTTAAAACAAATTTAAAATTTTTGAGGGGGGAACCCCCCCCACTCCGTAATGATATAATAATACATAATACTACCAATAAATGCATGTTAACAAAAAAGCATATATTTTACGTACTTTTACTATTTAAGAACTATATAATCACACCAAAATGGAGTTTTATAATTAATTCCTTAAATTATTTAAAATAACTAAAAATTCTTTAAAACAAATTTTAAATTTTTGAGGGGAAACCCCCCTTAAAAATGTAATAACAGTACATACAAATTTCATACATTGAAAACATATTAAGAACACAAATATTTTAATAAACATTAAAAAAATAAATATATAAGGACATAGAAGAAATTAATGAAAGGAGGGGGACCGTGTGCTCAACAGGATGCTGTAGATGCATACTAGTGGGGTGCAAAGACCTCACGAATTATCCCCGAATAATCCCCTCAAAATCTTAACCAATGATACTTCTTAACCATGTTGAAAATAGTTACAACATCCATAACTAACTATAACTAAAAAACCGAAAAAAACTGAACAAACAAAATTGTACAACCACGCAGCCTGGAACCCGCGCTGACCGAGAAAACCACGCAAAAGAGCCGAGTTTTGTAAGTCACAAATCATGTGCACCAATGGGGATAAAATTAAGAACCAGTGTTGCCACTACAAAGGTACAATCAAAATGCCAAAAGTAACAGCAACGTCATACATCGACCAAAAAATCACCAACAGATTTTTTTTTTTTTTATAAAATAGTTTTTTTTAAAAAAAAATCGTTTAATTTTTATGAGGGTTTTTTTTTTCTTAAGAGTATTTTTTTTTAGTCATAGTTTATTTTTTTTAGTTTTTAGTTTTTTTTTTTTGATTTTTTTTTTTGGTATTTTAGGCGTTTTTTTTTTTTTGTGTTTTGGATTTTTAGTTTCTGTAGAGGAATGTTTTTTCTGTTTTTTGTTTTTCTAGTTTTTTGTTTTTTTTGTTTGGAGTTTTGATTTTTTGATAGTTGTTTTTTTTTTTTTTTTTTTTTGTTTTATGTGTTGTGGTTTTTTGTTCGTTTTTTTGTTGCATCATATTAAGTTTTTTTTTCAGGTAATGAGTGCAATGTCAAGTCTGATCGCCTGTATATCGATTATGGAAAAAAAACTGCAGTGTGTATAAATCATACGGAAATTAAAATAACAAAAGCACTATATCAAGAGTAAACTTTACATATAGACATAATGCTCCCTTGAAAATAAAAATGATGAAAGTAAAAGAAAATGGAGCAACTGTAAAAAATCAATCCATTCAACTTGTAGCTAATTCTTTTTTAATTTGTATTTAGAAAATATGCAGGCTAGTAATGGCACAGAGGCACCTGAAGAGAATGGACCTCACGAACTGGGTGGGTCAGCTCGTTCCTCTGAAAGGAGTCGTCGAGCTTCTGGCTGGCCTTCAGGAAGTCGAAATAATTCATTGCCAACTCAGGCTGAATCCCATGAAGAAGAAGAAAGTAAGTTAATTATTATAAGACAAAATGTTTAAAAAATGTACGTAAAGTAAAACTGTAATTTTATATATAAATATATATTATATATATATACACATGGTTTCCGTGCACCTGGAAAGTCATGGAAAATCATGGATTTAGACAATGGATTAATTTTGTCATGGAAAGTCATGATTTTTCAAGCAAAATGAGTAAAAGTCATGGAAAGTCATGGATCCGCTAAACTACCGATTAAAAAAAAAATGCATTGAATTGTTTAATTCTATTTTTACTTGTCATTTGGCTGAAGTTACTGAGTTTGGTATTTATGTATTATCCTATTGACCCTATTGCCAAGTAAAATTTGTTCACCAAGGAAACTCAAAGCAAGAAAGCTTAATGGGTGGGTAAATGTATATTATTCTGGTTTTTTTCTTAAATTGTAGATTAAAATTTTATTAATATAATATTTATTATTTTTAATAAAAATTAGTTAAGATTTTTGCACAAAATATAAGTTTATCTCTAGGGATATTGTATATAAACATTATAGGGTTATATTTAGGTATTATTCATGGTCACCTGGATAATACCAAAGTACCCTGAATTCAAATTGAAACATTTTGATTGAAAAATTGCTATACGATTAAACTTAGGTATGTAGATACAACAATTTATTTTTATGTGAGTTTATTAACACTTATAAAGTAAGTTTATAGTTTTTTTTATGATAAAATTCCTGTAATTTCTGTAAAAAGCATATATTTTATTTGTATGTACATCAGAAGTTTTATTCATATATACTTTCACAAAAGCTTTTTAAAGTCATGGAAAATGATCTGCTAAATCAGGAAAGTCATGAACAGTCATAGATTTGAAAAATTTTATTTTGGCAGATACAATGTATATATATATATATATATATATATATAATATATATATATACAGTATACTCTGCTTAATGTGATAAGTTTGGACACCGTGATTTTTTGATAACATTAAACGATATGCAACATTAGATAAATTTACCCTCCCCCCCCCCTTTAATTTCCATGTACTAAATTTCAAAGCAAAATGAAAAACATTTATGTACTGTATATGAATTGTATACATAATTAAAAAAGTGATCCATTGTTGACTCTACAATTTTTTTCTAAGAACCTCATTGGTAAATTGTTTGTAATCATAACCATTCTGTCGTAACGATTTAAAATTTCGATCATGTGTTTTAATGTTAAATCATTTTGCTTTCTGGCTTCCATATCGACAAGCTGCACGTAAGCGAACAAGGTATAAAATGTGAATACGCTCCTTCTCAGTTCCGATAATAATGTGTTGCTTTCTGCTTATCTGACAATCATTGACCACCAGCTGGGTGTGTGTATTTCTGAAAAAATCCAGGAACTTGTAATTTACCCCTCCTTTGTCATTCCCCATTTCCCTAAGTTGAAGAAGAGAATTCTCGGAAATTCAAACAACAGCGAAGGGAAAGAAAAGAATGGGTTCCTTCTAAATATATTGTGAATATTCCTTTGCCAGTTAAAATGAGGTTCAAAAACTGATAACATAAACCGATGTAATAATCACATAAAGCGATAACTTTAACATACAAATGAATAGAAAAAATTGGGACCAAGTAAATTTTGATAACATTAATCGCGATCACATTAAGCGGATTCCACTGTATATATTTTTGATGACCAGCTACCTAATAGTGCTGGACATCTGTGATACAAAAGAGATATTTAAAGTGGAAGATAGCATGACTGTGCAGAATGACGAGAAATAAAAAATCGAGTATTTGAACTAAACATTTTTAGTTTAAGTTCTAAAAGTTTTTCAAAAAAGTTAACACAATAAATATAATAAATTTAACAATCACCTATTACCAAAAAAAGGTTCTGATAATATTACAGAAAAACATTTAACCCTAATACCATAAACTATTAGAAAAAATACTAAGTCGAAAAAGGATTTTCTAATCTGATACATAACTAAGAAACAACGATTTAATCTAATACGTCATTTAGAGGAATTTTATCTACAGCCTGAACAATGATACCCTCACAGCTGACCAAAAAAAGGGATACCTTGCCTCCTGCTTGTCAGCCTGATATACCGAGCAGCAGGTATATCATGCTAATTAACATAATCATGCAGCTTCCTCCCCCACTCAGCCAATCACAAAATTACACAGATCGTAGCTGCCGAGTGAGAGTTGAAGCCACATTAGCGTCGGCCGTGCAGACGTCATGACCAAAATAACTGCGAGAGTCAGCTTCCTTAACAAAAACAATCTAACTGGCGATTAAGGTGGCTGTCAAATCTCCTGCCTTGGTTGACTTAAATAAATAAACGAACTAATAGACAAATTGCCGGGATTCACCGAAAGTTACGGAAGGTGCCGACTTGGCTGCAACTTCTAACAATTTAAGTTGCTATATAATATTTTAACTTTTCTATAATAATATACAAGCCTTATCAAGTTCTTTTAAAAAAAGTATTTTTACAATTTTGGTTTGTAAAATAAGTATTTTCAATCCACTAACTAGATTTTATTCCAACTTTCTGCATTTAAATTTTTTTTCCCTTAAAGATTGCAACCTGTATGAAAGATTGAAGCAAAATAAATTATTCTACTGTTTCATTCTAATTCATTTTGTGTATGTTCAATCAACCATTTTTTACAATACTTATAGTGATGCTTTGGGATAAATATTTGCATTTTGATTTCTTTGTTCTTCAATAGGAGGAGTCAAACTAGGTCTTGGTGATTTCATATTTTACAGTGTTCTTGTGGGTAAAGCCTCATCCTATGGTGACTGGAATACAACTTTAGCCTGTTTTGTAGCAATTTTAATTGTAAGTTAATTGTCTTTTTATTTATCTTATTTGGATAACTTATTTAACATTGCATATTCAGGGTTCCCACAATCCTTAAAAGTCCTTAAGAACTCCTTAATTTTAGTTTTTCTTTTTAAGGGCTCTTAAAACTACTTAATTTTTGTCAAAGGTCCTTAAAAACTCCTTAATTTTTAAATTGGAACACGATCAATTTCTCCATCAGCGAGATCTGCCATCCTCATGTAATTTCCTATTAGTTTTCTTACTTGGCAGATTTTTTTCTTAGTTACTTATTTGACAAATATATTCCTTATACTGAAAAGGTTTAAAGTATAAAGTCAGCTGCCCTTTCCTAATATCTAACAGTCATGCAGATTTTAATTAAACGAATCATGGAGGATGGGGGTTCATAAGTATTTCAGTTACTTATGAAAGTTTAATTTTCCTTGCATTTAGTGTAATAGAAAAGTCTAAAACTTTCTTCTTTCCCAAGCAATGTCAGGTATAATCAGCTAGTATATACATATATAAATGACTCTGATATATATATATATATATATATATATATATATATATATATATATATAAGTCAATTTTAAACCCTCAGAAAGTACTGTTTATAATATTGTTTTTATTCACAATTTATTTTGTTTCATCACTCAAACTTTAGATGTACATTTTTCAAAATTAGCTTTTGTTAAATAGATTTAACTTATATTAATTTTTAGGCATTTTTAAAAACTTAATTCTGAAATATTGTAGGGCATTTAATGAGCATGCCTTGTTTGGTTCATAATCATTAAAATATATTCCTCAGGAAAGAGGGTTATGCAGTTATGTCGTGTATATCAAGTAGGTCCATATAAAAAGTTACTTTGGTCCTTAGAAAGTCCTTAATTTTTGTTCTGGAAAAAGAGTGGGAACCCTGATATTTAGATGCAACAAATTTATTTATTTATTCTCAGATGTAATCTTTTTTTATGTCATGAAATTATATTTCATATTAAATTTACCATGAATCATGCAGTTTGATTTTCATTTTTAAAACAATAAAATGGTTCAACAAATAATTATAAAACTCACATTATAGGATACATGTATGCTTATTATTAACAATATAGTATGAAAAGTTCTCAACGTATTTAAATCATAAAAGTTATAAAATACTGTTCAGTTTACTGATTTGCTGTAATTTTTACTTCAAGCTGTTAAGTTCAAAAATACATTCTAAAATTTCAAAATCGCTTTTTTATTCATTAATGTAGGTTCAAATTGTGTTCTGCAGTATTGGATGTATGTAGACATTAACATATAAGTAAGCAGTACCCGTACTACTCATTCCAGATTTAGGAAGTGCCATGGACTTTTTTTTTTTTCCTCAGCTAGTAAAAGTGTAATCATATTATTGGCTACAAGTAGTTAGTCTTTAGTTTGGAAGCAGAAAATAAAATGATGGCATATTAGTTACAAGGTTCCGGTTCTTTTTAGACCAAATTAAGGACTTTCAACAGAGCAAAGTAACTTTTTATAAGGACCTACTTGAAATACATGACATAATGCATAAACACTGTTTCCTGAGGAATCTATTTAATGATTAGGAACCAGACAAGGACATGTTCCATAAATGCCCTACAATATTTCAAATTAGTTTTAAAAATGCCTAAATTTTTAATATAAGAAAAATCTTTTGACAAAAACTTATTTTGAAAATTGTACATCTAAAGTTTTGGGAGTGATCAAATTAAAAATAAATGTGAATAAAACAAAAACAGTATATTTCTGAGGGTTTAAAAATGAATTTTTATATAAATATAAAAAAAATAGCTGATTGCACCTATGTTGCCTGGAAAGAAGAAAGTTTTAGACTTTTCTATTATCATTGAAAACAGGAAAATTAAACTTCCACAAGTAACTGAAATATCTAAAAACTCCCATCTTCCATGCTTCGAATAATTAAAATAACTGACTGCTAGCTATTATGAAAGGCTCGCGGATTATACTTTAAATACTTTTAAGTATATTAAATTTATTTATTTGTCAAATAAGTAAATAAAAAAAAATTATGTCATATAAGAAAGCTGATAGGAAATCACATGACAAAAGATCTCATCGATGGATAATTGATATTCCAGCCGTACATCAGCTAAACCCAGAGCTTTGCAAATCGTCCTGATAGACACCCATTCTAACAGGGAAAATAACTCACTTTCAGTTTTACATCACTTTGCTACTTTGTGTCAGAACACTGGGGGTTGTGGAAGTCCGTCTTCTTAGACTTTCCTGAGGTTATGGTTCTGTCCCACAACGACATTGCTTTCAAAATTCGAATTAAAAATATGCTTTTAGGTTTTCATGCCTAATTTTTTGTATTTTGCATTACCATTTTCCAGTGCTTTTGGCTATTTTTCCCAATATTTTTGGGTTTTGTATCATCCCGCTACTGCTCTCACTTATTTTTTTACTTTGCGTAATGTTCTGTCTTGTTTTAAAGTCTTGAAAAATGCTAATAAAAATTATAAAATGTGTAAAATACAAAATTATCTCTTGGGAATTGCGTCACTTTCTGTTTATTTTTAATATTTTTTGTACCAAGTTGCATTTATTATAGTCAGTTTAACTTTCTTTTTTTTTTTTTTGTTTATTTGTTTATTTATGTATTTTCTGAGCTTTAAACTCTGTATTGAATACTATGTGTTCTTGTTAACCATATTTACTGGGTCTTAGTCAAGTTTTAGTCTAATTATCCCCTAATTAGACAACAACCCATTAGTTACTCATAATTTTTTTATGAAAATGTTCTCACCTCCTCGCTTCCTTGTGAGCTGTATGTTATTAGATTTTTGTTGGATTACTCTTTGCCTAGAGGCCTCAATTGATGTTTTTGATCTGTGTTATGTTCGGGTAGGTTAAAAGTGAAGACTTTCCACTTCACTAGTTACTCTGATAAACCTAATTAACCTTGTGACATTTTAAATCTTCGGTAGTTGTTTTTGCTGTAGTCTTTGGGATGGGTAATGCATAATAATTCAAATTACCAGTACTGGATGGTCAAGCTTACAAATACTGTATTTATACTTTAACCTTTGAAGTATTTAAACAAATAGTTAACATCTGTTAAATACATGCAAAAAAAAAAATGAGAAAGCAAATAAAACCAGGGTTTCACAAATCTCAATCGTTGAGCAGTTAAGTGGCTAACTATTAAACCTTGTTTACATTCCTACCTGGATAGGTATAAAAAACAAGAGGTAGATTAAGTAAAATATATGAAAAAAGTGACAGGGAAAAAAGATTCTCACAAATAGATAGTTGTTTTCACAAATAGTATTGTAATACAAGTTGTAAGCCTTGACCAGTACTGGATGGTCAAGGCTTACAAACACTTGAAGAAATACTGTATGTATACTTAAGCTTTGAAGTATTAAACAAACAGTTAACATCTGTTTAAATACATGCAAAAAAAATGAAAAACAATATACAAACCAAGGTTTGACAAATCTCAATCAGATAAGCATTTTAAATGGCTAACTATTAAACCTTGTTTACATTCCTGCCTGGATAGGTATAAAAGAAGGTAGGGTTAAGTAAAATTATAATGAAAAAAGTGACAGGGAAAAAAAAATATTCTCACAACAAAGTAAGAATATAATAAATAAGACTTCATTTTGTTTATCTTTTAACTTTAATTTTTTTTTTATTAACTTTATTTGATGATGTACCAACAGAATCTAATTCATCTTTTCATTATATATACATGGTTTCCGCGCACCTGGAAAGTCATGGATTTAGACAATGGATTAATTTTGTCATGGAAAGTCTTGATTTTTCAAGTAAAATGAGTAAAAGTCATGGAAAGTCATGAATCTGCTAAACCACCGATTGAAAAAATGCATTGAATTGTTTAATTCTATTTTTACTTGTCATTTGGCTGAAGTTACTGAGTTTGGTATTTATGTATTATCCTATTGACCCTGTTGCCAAGTAAAATTTGTTCACCAAGGAAACTCAAAGCAAAAAGCTTAATGGATGGATAAATGTATATTATTCTGGTTTTTTCTTAAATTGTAGATTAAAATTTTATTAATATAACAATAATTATTTTTTACTAAAAATTAGTTAAGATTTTTGCACAAAATATAAGTTTATCGCTAGGGATATTGTATATAAACATTATAGGGTTATATTTGGCTATTATTCATGGTCACTTGGATAATACCAAAGTACCCTGAATTCAAATTGGAAACATTTTGATTGAAAAATTGTTATATGATTAAACTTATATATGTAGATACAACAATTTATTTTTATGTATGTGAGTTTATTAACACTTATAAAGTAAGTTTATAGTTTTTTTATGATAATATTCCTGTAATTTCTCTAAAAGCATATATTTTATTTGTATGTACATCAGAAGTTTTATTCATATGTACTTTAACGAAAGCTTTTTAAAGTCATGAAAAATGATCTGTTAAATCAGGGAAAGTCATGAAAAGTCATGGATTTGAAAAATTTTATTTTGGTAGATACCCTGTATATATATATATATATATGTGTGTGTGTGTGTGTGTGTGTAATGGTTCAGTGTTAAGGTGAATGGAAAACAGTCATGGCATAATTTATTCGTGGCAAAACTAAGCGTGAAAAGATGTTGACAGCTCCATGTCCACGTGATAACTAACTTCTTGCTTGATTAGTCATCAACTTCCTGTGAAAAATCTCTATGCCTGACCGCATTACTCTAAAAGGTTATGCTAGTGTGGGTCTTTTTCATTTATTTTATTATTTTAAAAGAGTTCACTTTTTAAAATCATTTATAACTCACGTAATTTCTAACTACCCCCTTTTTAGACCCGACATATATATATATATTTATATATACGGTGATGGTGAAATTCTAATATTCATTAAAATAAGCAATTTTTTCCACTACCTGTCGTAAAATTCTTGTCTTGTTCCATTATTCTTTTCGAAAATTTATTTGAGTGTAGGTTTTAATAAAGCATAAAATGTTTAATTATAAAATTAAATATGTGTAATAAAAAAATTAAAACAAAATATCATTTTTTATGTTTTTATATTATTTAGTTGGATGTAACAAATTGTAATGGAACAAAAAAAAATATTATCTAATTTAAGTTTAAAAAGTTATAATCAAACAAATGTTATTTATTTTAGATATTCTGTTAGATTTTTCTAATTTCTGAACATTAATAATTTATTATTTAATGGTTTGTTTGCATTTGCTATTTGAAATTAAATTTTAGCATTTTTCTATCTTAGTGTTTTATGTATGTTGTGTCATAATATCATATATTCATTGTCGCATATACTTAAAAAGTTTTTTAATTATTCTTTTAAAAATATTGTTTAAAATAGCATTAACTTTTTTGTAATTTTAGCTGTTTAATATATTTTTTAAACCAATTCATTATAAAGTTTTTAATAATAATATACATATGACGTCAATTACCATTAATATTTATTATACAACATTCTTTAATGTTTGTATCAGATTGATTTACTTGTTTTTTACGAGGGTAGTATGAAAACTGAAGCTTTACCATAGCATGTGATGAGTTTTTGTTTTTAAAATAATTTTTCATTTCTTATTATAAGCTGTGAATATATAATTATTTCTATTATATTTTTTTTTCTTTTTCAGGGATTATGTTTGACTCTGCTATTATTGGCTATATTCAAGAAAGCATTGCCTGCTCTCCCAATTTCAATAACTTTTGGATTAATATTTTATTTTACAACTAGTTCTTTAGTACAACCATTTGCTGACAGCTTAGCCAGCGAACAAGTTTATATTTAATATATACAAACACAAGCTTTTATCAGCACTTAGTCGTAAATTTTTCCCATTCTTGTCTGTGAGATGTATATATATGTGGCTATCGTTTATTGTGTCAGTTGTATTTATCTTTTCTCTAAAAAATTGTAAATTATTTTTTAAACTCAAATGAAACTTTCATACTTTTTTTCTTAGTATTAATAAAATTATGAGTGATATATCTGATTTTTTTTTTATTATTTATTTGTTTGTTTTTTTACTTTGGAGTAATCACAATTTTTCGTATCAGCAGATATATGTTTAAATTGTGGGAATAATGCAAGTTTCTGTAAAAATTCAAGTAAATTCTTTCATTATTTTGAAAGCACTTTTACTATAAAATTTTGTGATTGTTAGGTATACATAGAGGACAAAACTTTATACATATGTTAATACAGAATTTAAAATGATTTATAATTGGGTAAAAATTTCTTTTGGTATTTAGTGATGTATTAATTTTTGTCACAAAAAATGTTTTATTTAATATATGACGCTATTCATATCTCTTAGTAAAATATTCTATACCATTTAGTCAAATGTTAATTTTTTTTTCAAATGGGTTGTTTGTCAGTTTCTTGTGAATTTTAAATTCCATGGTATTTATTTTTATTATTTTCCATCTACAAAAAGAGTTAGAGCAAAGTTCTAATTTAGTAACCAATATTTGTATCAGGGTTGGCATGATTTAAATCGGTTCATTTAAATAATGATTTAAATCAGTTGTTTTATATATATATATATATATATATATATATAAATCATTGATTTAAATCTTTTTTTTTTTTTCACTTCTTTTAAAACCTATATTCCAAAGACAGGAGAATTAGGAATCAGTCAGCACAGTAATACCAATAACTATATACTATATACTGTATGAACTATACATATATACGTACTGTATGTACTGTACATATTGTATGTACTGTACATGTACATACTGTATGTAGTGTACATATACAAACTCTATGTACTGTACAGATACATACTGTATGTACTGTACAGATACATACTGTATGTACTGTACAGATACATACTGTATGTACTGTACAGATACATACTGTATATGAGGGTTGGCATGATTTAAATAAATTGATTTAAAACATGATTTAAATCAGTTGATTTTTTTTTTTTAAATCACTGATTTAAATCATTTTTTTTTGTTTCAATTCTTTTAAAATCTATATTCCAAAGACAGGAGAACTGGGAATCAGTCAGCACAGTAATACCAATAAGTCAATAAGTGTCAATAGATAGCGTGTGCTTTCCAAGAATTTAGGGGTTGTTATCAGAAAGTATGGAGTAGGGGTAGTACAATGATTGATTATGACTGGTGGAAATCATTTTATGCAATAGGAGGTAAAGGGAGTAGGACAGAACTGGAAATCCAGTTTGTCTACCCAATAACAACAGCCATGGCTTCATCTGCTGGAATGGAAAGACAGTTTTCTTCTTTTGGTATTGTTCATTCTAGCCTTCGTAGCCAATTAGGAGTGGATAAAGCATCGAAACTAGTGTTTTTATTGAAACAAATCCATAATTCATCTGAATATTATCTTGCAAGCAGCTAATAGCCCAGAACCAGTCCTGGCGTAGACAGTATCCCAATCTAGGTTTGAATTAAAGTGCCAAACTGTACTCTTTAGCTATACAGGGGATTATGAGATCAGGGACAGGAGTGATTTCAAAAATCCTGAAAACTACAAGACCAAAAATCAAACATTATTCAAGCTATAACCTCTTAACCCCTTAATGCACAGTTTTTTTTTTTAACTTTCCAAAAATAATAAATTTTTTTTAGACATGCCAACATTGAAGCACTTGTGTCCAGAGCAACAGCGTGGTTTGAAATTTTAACGTGCTAATTACAGATTATACATAAGTACATATCTCACTGGTGTTGAAATTAAAATTAAATTTTAAATATTTACACAGTAATAAATTGTAAAAAGGAAAATTAAAACTTATGCATTTAAAAATGTATGAAAAACTTTTTTAGCTTTAATAACTTATTTTTCAGAAAAGTGTTCCTTGTAGCAACGTTGACCCTGATTCAAATATTTCCATGTTACAATCATTAGGGATTCTAGAGTTTGTCTACTCAAATTTGACTTAAATTCAGTTTGGTTTTTCTGCACAGTACTGAAAACTTTTAACATGCAACATTACTGTGTGAAAAGAGTAATATTCAGCATTATTTTTTGCAAAACTTTGTATTTAATTGCTGAATTGAAATCTTTTAACTGCTCAGTTTTGTTATTTTCCGGAACAATCTGAGGAGTTTCCAAAATTATTGAATTTTCTCATTTCTCCAAAGCTGCTCCGGAGAATCTGGAATTGTTGGCATGTCTGTTTTTTTAATGTAAAAACACAATTTAGAAAAAAATATGTACATTTTATACTAGAATAAGTAAGTGTTATAGCTTATAACCCCATGTAAATGATAAATATCAGTAAAACATTTTTTTATTTTTATTTTTATTTTTTTGCTTTACATTGTTATTTTCAATTCTCGATTGCATTTGAGTGTGAAAAATTATAGCAACATAAAGTACAACGCCACGCGAATTATCTCGAGTGTGCACAGAGTGGTCAGGTTAGTCCAACTCAAGCATGCACGTTAAGGGGTTAAATCAGGATTTCAGAAAGAAAAAATCAGGGCTTCGAACCAGAACTGAACCGAAAACCAGAAAAAAACCGTTATTTTGGTCGGAACGAAAACCGGAACTGAACCGAAAAAAATATCGGTTTATTTCAGTTCGATATATCTTTCAGTCATTTTGTTACTGTTACCAACTTATCAATATTTTCTAATTTAACGTCAACTTTATAATTACATATCCGCACTTGTATAAGATTGCAATGGTGGTTTTGGCAGCTCCAGCTACACAAGTTAGTGTTGAAAGAGCGTTTTCAGGTTTGAAATTTATTCTCCGAGACAACAGAAGTAATCTCAGTGAAACCACGTTAGAAGATATATTAATAATTAGAGGCAATTTTCATATGTTAAATAAATAATATATTTTTTACATAATTATTGCAAGGCCAAGTGCACGATGTGAGAGTCAAACGACGAATGTGGGTAATCATGAACCTAGTTGTCAAATGCGATTTTGATAATGGATAACAATGCCAATGCTCGCCGTCCTCTGCTCACCGCTCTTATCGTACCTGTTGTTTGTATCAATTCACATAGTGTACCAATTAAAAAAAGAATAAAATCTTCTAAATTTTGATAGAATTACATTTTTTGTTTATGGTAGAATTATATTTTTAGTACAAATAAGAATATACATAAAATGAAATTATTCATTTGAAACTGAAACGAAAACAGTTATTTTTGGCGGAGCGAAAACTGGAACTGAACCGAAAACCGTTACTTTTGGTGGAGTGAAAACCGGAACTGAACCGATATTAATTTTTTAGTTGAACCGAAACAAAAAAAAATTATGGTTCGAAGCCCTGGAAAAAATAATATGGTATTCCAGACATCTGCAATCACATTCACTCCTGTGGAACCTATTGCAGAGCTGACTGTGAACAAGTGTGAGTATCTGTATGTGTTGTAAAGTTTCAACTCATGGACTTTGTTACCAAAAAGCAGCTCCCTTATTTAGCCATCCTCCAGCTTCATATAGTAAAATGCCAAATAGCCACCTTTATACAGTAAAATGTTCACTCGAAATCTATTCAGGGTTCATACTTGTCCTGAAAATATTTTTTTTGTTTTGCCCTTAAATGTCATAAAATTTAGTTGTCCTGAACATCTTAAAGAAGCCCAGTGGATTTCCAAAAATGTGCTTCTTTAAGATGTTCAGGACAACTAAATTTTTAACCAAATCAAACATTTTTAAATGCTTAAATTTTAATTTTCCTTTTTACAATTTATTACTGTGTAAATATTTAAAATTTAATTTTAATTTCAACACCAGTGAGATATGTACTTATGTATAATCTGTAATTAGCACTTAAAAATTTCAAACCCGCTGTTGCTCTGGACACAAGTGCCTCAATGTTGCATGTCTGAAAAAAATTTATTATTTTCATTTTTTAAAAAAAAAAAAAAAAACTGTGCATTAATTAAGAGGTTATTATAGCTTGAATAATGTTTGATTTTTGGTCTTGTAGTTTCAGGATTTTTTAAAGCAAAATTTTTGGAAGCAAAATTTGGAAATAAAAATGTTTAGTTTATTCTGACAATCCATCTTTGGTGCTGGCCAAAATATTTTACATTTTTATATACTGCGATAGCAAAATCAGCTAATCATAAAAATAATTGTGCTAGAAAAGTTATAAGAGTGGCTTTTAGTTCGTACTCCTACGACACAGGTCCGCAGTTCAATCCCGGGCTCAAGTTGACTCAGTTTCATTTCAGTTTAGATGAACTGAGGACCAATGCTTGGGAACTAAACACTGTTCCGCATTAGATTGACCACCTAACCAGAGCATATGCTTGAAGAGCCTTGGTCTCGTAAATGGAGATTGGCACTTATCCCCCTACTGTTGTGCTGTGGAGGTTTAGTTTAGAACATCTTAAAAATTTTAGTAACTATTTTGTGTCCCTCTTTCATCTGTTATGATTTTTTCCTCTGCAAAATAAAAAAAGTTCTTTTTTTTTTTTTCAAACTATTTGTAATGTGTGAAAAGATATACAAATCAAGAATGTTATAGAAAAAAACAATTTTCCAGTGAGTAATAATATATTCTTGGTTTATTGGTTTTACCACTACTAAACTTTTTGACCCAGCAATAGCCTTTTTGTTAAAAAGGAAATTGTGTTAGCTACTGGTGTTTGAAAGTATTATTTGATACATAAACCAACATTTTAAAAAATTTTTGATGGTATATTTTTTTATAAATTGTCTTTATTTTTCTGAAATAAAAAAATTTTAGTCTTTTTTTTTTCAATTTTTAGTTAATCAAGTTTTGAAAATTAAATATTATTTTTTATTTCAAATTAAGAAAACAATCTTTAGACCAAGAACAATTTTAGTGGAAGTTAATGAAAATGATTTTTTTTCATCTACTTTTTGCAACACAAGGGCTAATGAGATACTATATTTTCAGTTTCTTTTTAAACTATAATGTTACTTATGCTATATTTTTAGGAATTTTTCCTCTAATTTCTACTGATTATTTGAGTCTAGTATTTTTTGCCATTTTATTGTTAAAAGATTACTGAATTTGTTAATTTCAAAATTGTTTTACTTTTCATAAATTATTAAATTTAGTTTAGAATTCTGTATGCTGTCAAAGTAACATTCCAATATTTATTTGTAGACTGTATCACAGCAGTTGTGAACTATTTGAGAGCAATAAAATGTACTGTATTCTATAATTCACTCTCAAAGTAAAAAAAATTTATTTCTCTGATATCCCAGAAAGGTTAGTGTAAAATTCCTGCAATTCTGGAGTTTAGCCCCCTGGAACACAGACATGCTTAGGAACAAAATGTTAAACTTTTTTTCAAGAGTTTTGAGAAAGCGAGTTTAAAGATTAAATTTATATTAGTTATTTATCCAAATTCTGAAGGGGCAAAACAAGTCAATAGGGAACTCAGTGTGCTTCCCTCAGGATGGTCGAAGAACAGTTTTGTGAAAAAGCGTGAAGAGGTAAAAATACACTCAATATACTAAGTAAATTCATGTCATTCATGTTTCAGTTATGCATCACTTCAACAGATATTTCAAGATTTTGGATTTATTCACTCTTAACATTAGAACATAAGGAGTTTTGTCCAGGGTTGTAATTTCGACCGGTCAAAACTGATTTTGACCAGGACACTGGATAAAAGTGGTTTTAACTGTCCAAAACTGGTCAAAAATAGTCAGAAGTAGTAAGAATTGTTAAAAATAGTTTTAAATGGTTTTAATTTTAATATATATCTTTTGTGAATCACTTAGAAATGACTTTTAATAAGCAAAAACAACAGTAGTGAAGTTAAAATATTCACTAACAAGTTCATGAGATTTAACATGCTAATACAGTATAAAAATGATCTAATAAAACATCAAAATACAAAAATTAAAATTACAATAAGTAATTTTAAACTTTAGATTATGAGTATTTTCACCCTTTACTTCAATTTTTACCTATTAAATTATACTTAGTATTTAATAAAAAAATACTTTTAATTGTTGGTATTCTATAGTTGTAGCTTACAATTACTTCACATTTTCTAAGTAACTTGTTGAATGAAATCAATGTTTTCAAATTTTAAGTAGGATATATGGATTCTAATGTCTCAAATTACCAGTTTATTCAATGCTCTGCAACTAAAAACTATTAAAAAGTTGAATTTTGTGGGAGAAAAAATCTTAAGTAGATTTGGAGCATAATTTTAAGTTCTTGACAATAACTGTCAAAAAGACTTGAATGAAATTGTAGCATAAAGCAGGGTTCCCGCTGTTTTTCTAGAACAAAAATTAAGGACTTTTTAAGAAATTTCTAAGAACGAAAGAACCATTTTATAAGTACCTACTTGAAATACACTGAATAACGAAATTGTGAATAATGTGAATAAAAACAATATTATAAAACCTTCAGAAAGTACTATTTATAATATTGTTTTTATTCACAATTTATTTTCAATTTGATTACTCAAAAAACTTTAGGATGTACTTTTTTCAAAATTAGTTTTTGTCAAATAGATATATCTTATTACTAATTTTTAGGCATTTTTAAAAAATTAATTTGAAATATTGTAGGGCATTTATTGAACATGCCTTGCCTGTTTCATGTTCGTTAAAATATGTTCCTCAGGAAATATATATATATGTATATATTAGCTGATTATACTCGACATTGCCCAGGAATAGCTTTTTCTATTACATTCAATGCAAGGAAAATTAAACTTCCATAAGTAACTGAAATATCTAAACTCCCCCAAGGTTCAGACTCTTTCCACAGAAAAAAAATTAAGCACTTTTTAAGCACCTAAATTTTCATTATACTATGATCAACCTACAGCTAAAGCTTAAAAATTGAAGATTTTCATGAGCTTTATGACTTGTAAAATGACATTAAATAATATATATAGACAATTTAATAATTTTATTAAACACAATTGTTAATATCTCATACTTTATGTTAACACATCTTTTTTCGCAAACATAAATTTTAGAACAGCAATAGTCCTTATTGATCAAATGCTCCC
>CM063497.1:12191190-12201190 GCA_032207245.1 Pardosa pseudoannulata
ACAATTTAATCATTTTATTAAACACAATTGTTAATATCTCATACTTTATATATTATATATTAGCTGATTATACTCGACATTGCCCGGGAATAGCTTTTTCTATTACATTCAATGCAAGGAAAATTAAACTTCCATAAGTAACTGAAATATCTAAACTCCCCCAAGGTTCAGACTCTTTCCACAGAAAAAAAATTAAGCACTTTTTAAGCACCTAAATTTTCATTATACTATGATCAACCTACAGCTAAAGCTTAAAAATTGAAGATTTTCATGAGATTTATGACTTGTAAAAGGACATTAAATAATATATATAGACAATTTAATCATTTTATTAAACACAATTGTTAATATCTCATACTTTATGTTAACACATCTTTTTTCACAAACAAATTTTAGACCAGCAATAGTCCTTATTGATCAAATGCCCCCTCCCCTTTCTCTAAACAAATCTGAAATATTTGTAAAGTTAAAGTACTATCCGTGGTGGAAGATCAGCAAGTTTCACATCACAGCAACAGTATTTTTACAGCAACATAGATGTAAAATAAGATAATAAAAAGTACTTCTGTATTATAAACAGGTAAATATAATATTCACACACACACATAGGGAGACAGAGAGAAAAGAAGATGCAGTATCTACACTATAAATGTTTTAATTATCACATACTCAAAACAAGATTCAAGAAATTATCAATGCCATTTTAAAAATGTAACGGAAGAACTATTTCCATTCATAATAGAAGATGAGAACCAAAAAATATAGGAAGGGGGAGAATATGTCTAATTTTGAAGTTAATTTTTCTTTTCTTCTATACATTTTTTTTTAATTAGTCTAACTCTTCTTTCTTATCTTTAGCTTTGTTGAATGGATTGACGATTAATTACCAAGGGAAATAAAAATTCAGCAACCAATATTTGGGAAAAAATAAGCACTTTTTGAGCACTCAGAAAAAATTATAAATTTTAAGGCTACAAAAAGAAAACCAAGCACTTTTTAAGGACTTATTAGGGACCTTAAAAATGGATCTACAAAATAAGCACTTTTTAAGGATTTTAAGCACCCGGCTGAACCATGTCCCCATCCTCCATTCTTCATTTAATTAAAACTAGCAGGACAGTTAGGAAAGGGCAGCTGACTTTATGCTTTAAACCTTTTCAGTATGCAAAAGATTATTTATTGGTCAAATAAGTAACTAAGAAAAAACTGTCCCAAAAGAAAACAGATAGGAAATCACGTGAAGACAGTGGATCGCATTGATGGAGAAATTGAACATATTCCAATTTAAAAATTAAGGAGTTTATAAGGACCCTTAAAAATGAAAGCTAAAATTAAGGACTTTTAAGGACTCCAGGGAACCCTGCAAGGGGAGTAAGCAAGACACCCCCTACTTTTCTAAATACACAGACACAGGTTTAGTAAAGTAGAAAATCCTGTTGAGAAATTACACCAGTCTTTCCTGAAACATGAGATACTGCAGTTAAGTTAGAAACTCCACAGCTAGATATTTGGTAAAAGTACTGTTTCATAGTGTTATCAGGGTTGCCAACCTCCAACCAATGGAATCAGGAATCAGCATTGATGAACCTACCCCCCCCCCCTCTCAACAGTACTTTTCACCATCTGATAAAAAAAAAATAAATAAATAAAAATTAAAAAAAACACGAAAAATATAAATAAAAATTTTAAGCAATTTACAGTGCACCAGATGAAAAATATATAATTTTCAAAATTAAGAATTTAAAACTTAGCAAATGATTTTCATTTTTAACCTTAACGAAACTTAGTAATACATATACAGAGCTCTGTTCAAAGAAAAAAAATAGAGTCCACTTTTGAACTCTTCAGAAAAAATAAATATGAAAAAAATGGACCCTTAACAAAAATCTATGTTTAAAAGTGTTTTAGTAAACAAATTTTTACAAAAATATCAAAATTTGAAAGCATTTTCATAAGAATAGAAATTAAAGAAAAAAAAAAAAAAAAAAACTGGAATATGCATATATATTTTCAGATTCAAAAGTCATTAGTTTGAGAGTAAATACTCAAAATTCACAAAAGCGGACCATTTTACCCAGTTTCCCCTAACCAAGAAAAAAACTGTCCCAAAAGAAAACTGATAGGATATCATGTGACGACAGTGGATTGCATTGATGAAGAAATTGAACACATTCCAATTTAAAAATTAAGTAGTTTTTAAGGACCCTTAAAAATAAAAGCTAAAATTAAGGAGTTCTTAAGGACTTTTCTGGACTGTAGGAAACCTTGCAAAGGGAAGTAATCAAAACACCCCCTACTTTTCTAAATACAGAGTTAGACACAGGTTTAGTAAAGTAGAAAATCTTGTTAGGAAATTCTACCAGTCTTTCCTGAAACATGAGTTACTGCAGTTAAGTTAGAAACTCCACAGCTAGAAGATTCAGTAAAAGTACTGTTTCATAGTATCATTATCCTTTTAAATTTTAAAAAGTACTACTGAAGAACCGGGTACCCCTTCCCATTTTTGGCGATTTGTAAATAGCGCCAACCCTTTCGTGTGTGTAGTAACCCGAAGGCTATGAGCAGAAGCAGATTTTCGATGGAAATAACGTAGCTATACTTATAGTAAGCTATGGAAAATGAAAAATATAATGATAGTGCAATTAAAGCCAACAAAAGGGAGAAATTAAGAGTTAAGTTATGTTTGAATTCTTATAAAAATTGTTTGTGAATATTTAATGTAATTAAGGAAATTAATTTTAAAACATTAAAGTACCTTTTTTTTTTCTTTAGATTCATAAAACAATTCTTGATTTTTAGAAACAAAACAATTAAAAATTTTGTTTTATATGATATAAAACCAATAATAAATAAAAAAAACTATCTTACAGATGTAGCTCAAATTTTTAAAGAATATTAAAAGAGTAATACTTTTTACATTTAAAGATTCATTTAGAATTTATAGTATTAAACATGTTTTTTAACCAAGGCCTCCCCCCCCGTAACCCCCCATGAATGTTGTAACAATTTAAATTAACTTTATTTGTAATTTAATAATATTTTGTATTGTATCAATAAGCAAAATAAACTAAAACACATTAGCTTTAGGAAACAGTATCTGAATTCCACCCTCGGTCATAAAAATAAAACACCAAACCATTCGATTCACACGAGAGAGTGTTAGAACATAAAATATCACTTTAAAAGAAAAATTTTAAAAATACATACCTCTTTACCATTATAAAATTATAATTTTAATTTCCAGATAAATCAATTACTCAATAGATAAAATAAACTCGAATAAATAAGTATATTAAATGCAAATGCTTTTTACAATTTTAAATTTTTGATTTATAATATTTAAATTTTATCAACTATTCATCCCCCCCTCCCAGGAAATGTAGATACAATTTATATATTATAGTTTTAGACATCAATGGGTCAGACCGAAATTTCAATTTATGAAAGATGAGAAAGCACTTTAAAAAAATTACAAGTACACTAACCAGAAACCCATTACAAAATAGTAATTCAGTTTTATGCACAATTAATCCATCCCAATCATAAAATAATTAGACAAAATGAACTACTGGAGAATGGTACTGTAAACCATCAAGAAACAATATCCTAACGGAAATGATAGAATAAGAGTTTTACCCGTTTGAATTTTCGGTGAACCCGGTGACTACCCAACCAATGAATTCAATTTCACAATTTTATAACAATGAGAATTAGGTGCATTTCATAAGTTATTAAATGGTTGCAAAAAGAAAATATGCTCTAGAATTAACAAAAATCAAAAAACGACAGGGCAAAGAGAGGAGTAAATAGCAAGGGTTGTCATACTTGGCACTTTATCGCCCATTTGGCAGGGGGCACCCACATGTTCAGTCAAGCCATTTTCTTGTTTCATAGTATTTCATGACCAAATTCTTATGCATTATAATATAAAAAAATGAAAGTCACAAAAAAAATGGTGAATATCACATTTAAAATCAAGTTAAAATATACCACACAGGAGATTAATTAAAAAAGCAGTTAAAATTATTTAAAAAGATGATTTATTTTATGACATATAAAAACAATTGATGAACATTTTCACTCATCCATTTTTTCCTCTTTAGGCTTTGCACGATACACACCACAAATAACTGTATGATCTCGTTCATAAGGTTCAAGAGTTAAGGATTCGAGGGGTTTCATCTTTTCGGCACGTAGCGTTTCAATTTCATTAGCCACTACCACTTCGGTACTTGCAGTTGAGTCCACACAATTCGCTTTGATAGAAATAATAAAATGTCCCTCATTTTTCAAAAAATGATGAGCATTTAACGCAAGGATTCGAGCCTGATCAGGCTGGGCAACATCAGAAAATATAACATCGACTACGTCGACATACATTTTATACCTTAACGGGTGTCTTGCATCTTCAATTATAGGTACTATATTCATTCTTTTCTGAGCAACATTAACTAAATCTCTTCCAGAACGCTGAGAAAACTCTACAGCATACACAACACCTTCAGGACCAACAAGATCTGACACATGCGATACAGTGGTGCCAGATGCAGCACCGAGATATAGCACTCTTGATCCCGGTTTCATATATATGTTATCTACTCCACCCATTATGGCAGCAGCTAATTTAGATCGGAATGGGTTCCATGTTCTGTATTCCACCTTTCCATCATCATTCTCAACAACTACAAGTTTCTCATTATAAACTTTAATTCCAGGAACAATATTTTTCGTTAATAAGGCATCTTGGGCTCCTCTACCAATAAACACACCTTCGTGCCTATGAGGCTCAACTATTGTTTTCTTAGGACCTTTAGGGCCTCCTCCTCTTCCACGGCCACCTCCACGACCTCCACGAAAACCTCCTCTATCTCCTCGCGGGCCTCCTCTACCTCCACGAAAACCTCCTCTGTCACCGCCACGAAAACCTCCTCTATCGCCGCCACGAAAGCCTCCTCTTTCTCCACCACGAAAACCTCCTCTACCTCCTCTGTCATTGCTTTTGAAGCCGTACGAGCCACGAGGTGATCCGGCATCAGGCCGTCCGCCTCTTCCACGTCCACCACCTCGTCCACCTCGGTCCATACGAGACGAATACCTCATTTTTGCTTCGAAGTTACACAAATTTTACCATTAAATTATAACTTTAATTAGCTGTCGAGTGGCACTTAACGGCTTCTGTAAACACGTTGTTTAGAGTTCAACATAACAAACACCAACACATGCCGAAAAACAGTTACAGTTGCGGATAAAGACTTTAAATTGCGGATATTTCAGTACAGTCAAATCATTCCGGTAAACACATCAGGTAACAGTCAGGAACACGTCAGACAAGTGAATATTAATAAATTCCAAAAGCTTTTTTGTGCCAATCATGCACTTTCTTAAAGGTTACATCATGGTTATGTGAAACTTAAATTAACTAGTTCATATCCGCACACAATTTTAAGATTTACAATATTATTTCCGATTTGTAATATACATTGAAACTATCATAGTCCATAATATGGAATCTTATAATCATAGTTATCACTTTATATTCAACTTTTAAAATTGGTCTATTTTATAATTATAATAATACACAAATTAATCAGTTTGAATCAAGATTATTAATCTTCCCCATCCTAAGATTTACTAAAATATTTTTACTTAAAATAACTGAAAAACAAATTCCATAGTTTCGTTTGAGAAATGAACTTAAAGAAAATATTTTTACAAATATAAATCTACCGTTTAAGAAAAAAAGAGATATATAAAGGTCGAGGTGCATTTAGGTGGCCCTAAATGCACATCGACCTTTAGAAATAATTATAAATAGATTTAGATAGAATTTAGATTGAATTAGAAATAGATTTAGATTGAATTAGAAATCCGATTACTCGCTGATCACTGATCACCGAGTAATCGCATTTCTAATTCAATTGCACCTTTCTTGGACTATAAAGAACACAGCAACAACTATGTGCCACTATTTAGCATGGTACCTTGACGAGAACATAATGTGGTGATATAAAGTAAAATTACAATAAATAAGGCAATTTGTCGCAACGTCACGAACTACAATAATACTCTTCCCATTAATTTTCATGTTTACATCAACCAATAGACAAACAATAAACTAAAGCCAGAATTGACATAATTTGAAAATTTGCCCTACTGCGTGAATCGCCTTATTTCAGTGCAGCCATCTGCCTACAAGGGGATGAACTAATTAAATAAAGATTTGAATAAATAAAAAAAACTAAATTAAAAAGACTGCGAAAAAGAAAGGAATACAAAACAGAACTCTGGTTCGAATCCAATTGTTCGGTTAGATATTTATAGTCTTTTAAAGTTGTAGATCTCCTTGTCTAATGAACATTTCCAGAGGGAAAAAAAATGACCGAATCAAACTATTAGATAATTATGGATAAATCCAGATAATCACAGTTTACTTTTTCATTTTAAAACAAAACCCAACTGCTTCTGTGTTAAGGTGCACTCTGTGTAATTAGTCTATAAACCGTAATCGACTAGGCCGAACAATAACCAAATGAGTAGGACATTGCTGTTCGGTACAGAAGTTTGTGGGTTTGAATCTCTTGGCAAGAATTCTTGCTAAGAATAATAATGTTAAATACATGCACAAATACCTGCAGCGTCACGTTAATATATTAGATCGTTGGTTTGAGAGGTGGCGAATTAAAATTAACCCCTCTAAAACTAAAGCTATTTTCTTTAGTTTTAACAGGATTCCACCTCCCCCGATCTCGGTGTGTGGACAGTCGGTTTACTTCGAGAGGGAAGTTAAATATTTAGGAATATTTTTAGACAGTAGGTTAACTTGGAAAAGTAATACTAACTACACAATTGCAAAATTTTATAAAGCTAGGAATTCTATTGCCCACCTTCTGTACCATAATCAAATGGGAATGGGAAATAAAGTGTTATTATATAAGATGGTGCTTAGACCCATTCTCCTCTACGCAGCCCCGGTCTGGGGTTCGGCTTCCAACACTCAGATCCAGAGACTGCAAACTATTCAAAATAAAACCCTTAGAATGATAATCAAAGCTCACAGGTATGTCAGAAATGACATTATTCATAACACTCTTAATATCGAACCCATTCGGGACTTCATAGCAAAGCTATCCAATAACTTCTTTAATAATCTGAACAATATAAATAATGAAGAAATTTTCAACCTCCCCGATTATGATCCTGCAGAAAATCGGCGCAGGCCGAGAGCCACCACTTTATTATCGGGCATTCGCCCTCAGGTTTAAAATGTCAATTCTAATGTTGTAAACATACTCATGCCAAAAAAAAAAAAAACTTCTCTGAAACTCTCTTATTTGATTTATGTAATTTATTGTATATCAACCAATCTCTTGTTTCTAATCTTGTCTTATACTATGTTATTTAACTGATTTTGTATTGTACTCACCCTTTGTAAAGAGAATATTCAGAGTGGGAAAAAAAATATGGGCAATGTTTATATCCTTATATAATTGTATATCTTGTTTACTTTTATTCTGCGCTGTGTTGTCTATGTTCTTTTCTCTTTTCCTTCCCCTCTCCTCTTTCCTTTTCTATATATATTATCCAAATATCAGCCAAAGGATTAGTTGTAATGTTGATCACATATATATGTCCAATACTGGGGATAAAGGGCCCTTGGCCCTAGGCGCCCCTAAATGTTCTTTCCAGTGTCCAGTGTCTTGGCAATGATGGAAGTTCGGAACCATCTTTAAGCAGTGAGTCTCTCTCAAAAGCCCTCGCATAGCAGAAACAGTGGACCTTAGCGCTCCAAACAAATCCAATTTAATCAACTAGTATGAGACAAGACAAAATATTTTTAGTATCACCTAATCATAATTATTTCCATTAATGTAGCAATCAATTTAACATTAAAAGTACAAAATATGAATCAATGTAAAACATTAGGATTGGTTTTTACATCAATTGCTACTACAGCTTTGAACTAAAACATAGAGGTAGTAATTAAGAGATGAATTTATATCTTACAACATTATTATTATAACTGTCGCCTCATAAATGAGCCAAGATGGGTTCTTTGGCGAAATTAAATGAATCAGTTGAGAGATAACACAAGGATAGCCATAACATTATTTGGACACATAATAAATTATTTATTCGACCCTAATATAATTTGCACTACTAAGAAAACTATTACGTTTTTACATTCGATAATCGTATAAATTAGGGTCATTGCTTTAAATGAAATTCCATATTATTCCATTACGAAATATTAAATATTAAAGGTGATTATAATTAAACAATAATTTATAAGCGCTTAAATTTCTGGCATATTTAACAATCATGAAAACTAAAATATTTCTTGTATGGTCAGTTCTTGATATTCGATGAACGTCATTCATTTCATCATAAATCGTTATTGTGTTTACTTTTTTAAAAAAATCTTTATCGTTTTTTGTTTTAAACACCTATTTAGCATAAGGGCAGTTCTAATTCTCATGCATATTCTAATTTTATAATATCAGCTGCATTTCTAGATTCTTTTCTTCTGAATTTTAGTTTGATTAATAAATAAAAAGAATCAAAGATTCAATCAAGTGGATAATGGTGCAACTTGCAAAAAGCATACGAGTTAACCACTAGATGGCGCTAAGCGTTCACGAATCGCTGAATGACTGGGATCAAACGATAGCGTTTCAATTTAGAAGTTTTCAAAAGCACGTGCTTCTGTAGAAACTTACGTTCTTAATAGCTGGAAAACAATTAGAACGTACGTCTGGTAAATTTTTCAATATGCATTGTTTCGCTTTAAATACTAACGTTATTACCAGATTGATTATTTATTTTTTTTTTTCTCAGAGTATAAACTTCTTAAAAAATGTAAATATAACATCGTGGTAAAAACTGTCCCGGTTCAATTGAAATATCGGAATCAGAAGAAAAATACTTTTTGGAATATAAGTAGTTAAATCATTAAATCTAAATTTTTCAAAAATGTTAAATTTTATCGACATAGGAAAATTATTTCAGTTTCTGTGGATACAAAAATAATTTTACAACTATTTTTTTATTTTAGTACTCTCAAGAAATGTTCCAATCTGATTGTCTCTTAATTATTCTATTGTATCTTTACCGATTTAAACGGATTTTTGATTATAATAGTCTAAATTTTTAAGGGATTTTATCATAGATTCTTGATAGTTAAATAGTATTAGTTAAAGATTTGTTATTCTTTTGATTCGTAGTTAGCATTTATCCCAAGTTTATGCAAAAAAGTATTATGTAGCATATCTGTTATTGTTCTTGAATATTCTAATGAGTCAGAGGTATAAATACATAAAATTCAACCATAAGAAAAAACGTGTAGCTTTTTATGAATACTGCTACCATTTTTCGAAATACAAAATTCTAATCTTTTGTTCTTTACTGTGACAAAATTTAGGAACAGGTAAACCAATAAACTATAGTACAAAATAAATGAATTGCTTTCGATGAAAATTCATTTCGATTACTTGAATATAGAAAATAAATTAGTAGTAAAATTAAATACAATAATAGATACTACTTTTAGTTGGTAAGTTCATTATCGTTAAATTTAAAATTTTTTTTCCATAAATCTGTATTATTATTTTAATTTGTCTATAGGCCATTTTTCTAGTTACTACAATCCCCTATATAATAATAGCCTAAGTCGTCTGTCCGCGAATTTATGAAGCGGTTGTACCTGTAATGGATACAGACATCCATATTGGATTTTTTATGAGTTAGGGCAACACCTCCTAAAGGATCTTTTAGGAGGTGTTGGTTAGGGTTAGCGAATTCGAAATCCACCCCATCCCCCTTTTTCGAGCATTTAATGCTATTATTTCAAGTCTTATTCTCCCTCTTATTTTATACTAAATTCATTCTTGATATGAATTTAGTATAGAATAAGAGGGCAGAGCGTAATATTTAAACTGAACTGTGTTTATTCGATAGTTCTAGAACGTTCGGTAGAGGATCTGCCCATTTGATCAGCGTACTT
>CM063497.1:12206190-12241190 GCA_032207245.1 Pardosa pseudoannulata
ATGATTAAGTGAGATGGTTAAAGAAATAACGGTAAAAAATGTTATTTTTACCTATTTATTAAGTGATAAACTGATAAATTTATCGCCTGCTCTGAAGTAGGGAAATTAGGGCTTGAAATAATGGCATTAATTGGTAGAAAAGGAGGTTTTGGAGCGCTACGGTCTACTTTTTGCATCCCTAGAGCTAATGAGACCGGGACCTACTGCTTAAAGCCGATTCCGAACGGTTACGGACATCCATGCCATAGTGGGATTCGAACCCACGAACTCCGGTTCCGAAGGGGTAGAAAAGGAGGAAAGAGTGGATTTCAAACGTTGTTAATCCTAACTCATCAAGAATCCACTATGGATGCCTCTATCCATTCTAGGCACAATCGCTTCATAAATTCGAGAACAGACTGATAGAGAACTTAGGCTATTATTATATACGGGATTCAACAAAATTAAGTTTATTAAAGTACGTTTCATTTACATAGATATGCATATATGCATGTATTTAATAAAAACTAATGAAACAAAAACATTTATAAGAATTTAAAACTTTGATTAGCTTCATCGAAAACATTTTTTTTAGTACTATGCCATTTGTTCTCTTAAAACGTTCCAACCGTCCTGGATTTGTAGAAAATGTAATACTCATTTGTTTCGCCATTGCTTTATTCTAGTGTTAAAGGTACGGATATGGGAACATTCTGAGTTAGTTTTCGATGTTGCTCAACCGTACTCCGTTCAAAGATTTCCGTATTTGTTCCTTAAAAAAAAAAAAAGAAAAAATTATAGTTTATAATGTAGAGTTACCAATACCGAAATCTTTACATATTTCGGTTTTCGTTTTTTGTTTTTGATCAGAAACCTTAAGAAGCTCCATTTTCTTTTTAAACGAAATAGTATTTTGCTTTCACCCCTGAGCTCTCTGTTATTGTACTTGTAAAAAAAAATCTTCTAAATTAAAAAATAAATAAATAAAACGATAAATAAAAAACTCACTGATTTTTGCTTACAGTGCAATGTAATCGTTACCCATTTCGCGGTTGGTGTTTTCCGTACTTCTTTCATTCTCGGGGGAAAAAAATCTTCGTTTCGTATTAAGAGAAGGGGAAAAAAATGCATGGAAATACATAGTAGTGTGACTGGACTGTTTTATTTTATCGTCTTAAGCGTTTTCGCGGTAAACGTATTTCACTGTATTCGAAATTTTAAATTTCGCTTTTAGTTTTCCTTACTTGTAAGACTTTATAGCAACGTAAGCAAATAAATATAGTTTACCCATGAAAATACATTCCCGTGTATATACATTCGAAACCCGTTATAATGAACTTAAAGGAACCAGATATTCTAGTTGCTATATCCGAACTATTTTAAATTAATATATAACTTATATATAACTTAGATTTAAGATAGCCTCCAAAATGTAATCGGCAGAAATCACTTGGGCATTAAAGGATTAAAGCCGATTTTGAAAGGCTACGAAGATCCATGGAACAACAGTATGATAGAACTCGGTACCGAAGATCAACGCTCTATCCGTTCTTCCTACTGGTGGCATAGCCTTTTTCAAAATTCGATAGCAGGCAGTCATCTTTGGCTGTAAATTTCCAATTAATGATTTTTAAAATCTTTTAAGTCCTTCCCAATAAAGTCCAATTTTCTGAGGCGGGGCGATGGCCGAATGGTCAGAGCGTTGGTATTCGGTACCGGAGTTCGTGGGTTCGAATCCCACTGTGGCATGGATGTACGTAGCCGTTCGGAATCGTCTTTGAGCAGTAGGTCCCTGTCTCATTAGCCCTCGTGTTGCAAAAAATAAATAAATAAATAAATAAAACTTAGCACTTCAAACCAAACCAATCATCCTCAATAATGATGGAAAGTCTATAAAAAGTGTTTAATTAAACTATGGATTATTTCCTATATGTACATCTATCCTATTTGCAGAATTTAACGAAAATTAACAAAATATGAAAGTGCGGCATGGAATTATGCTTAAGTTTTTAATATGTAACTCTTGGGCTTTTACAAGTTGAAGACCCCGGATTATATAACAGCTTTTGTAAATATCTTAAACTTTAAATAACAGAAATTCTTATTTACATCGCGAGAAACTGCTTGAAGCAATTTATTTTTAAAATTCGAATAAGTTGAAAGCCATTTTCAACGGGCTTTTTTTTTTCCTTATATTTCAAATATGCTTACATAATCGCAGACGATAAATTTGTAGATGATAATTTATAAAAATAAAATAGCCAGAGAACGTGTTTTCAAAATTAGACGTGAATTACGGATACACATCACCTCCATGGTTTTAATATTATTCTAAAAAGTTTTGGCTCTACGACGCCATTTCCTGAAATATTGTTTTTATTATTTACTTTTAAATTCGTTTTTTTTATATAAATTAAATATTTTGCTATTAATTACTGTACATGCCATGAATTATTCAAATATCTCATATTCTGGAAAATATCACCTCCATGATTTTAGCATTATTCTAAACAGTTTTCGCACTAAGACGCCATTTCCTGATATATTACATTTATTCATTACTTATAAATCCGCTTTTTTTAAATATATAAATTAAATATTTTGCTATTAATTACTGTACATGCCATGAATTATTCAAATATCTCATATTCTGGAAAATATCACCTCCATGATTTTAGCATTATTCTAAAAAGTTTTCGCACTAAGACGCCATTTCCTGATATATTGCATTTATTCATTACTTTTAAATTCGATTTTTTTTTAAATATATAAATTCAATATTTTGCTATTAATTACTTACTGTACGTGCCATGAATTATTCAAATATCTCATATTCTGGAAAATATCACCTCCATGATTTTAGCATTATTCTAAAAACTATCGTACTAAGACGCCATTTCCTGATATATTGCATTTATTCATTACTTTTAAATTCGTTTTTTTTTTTATATATAAATTAAATATTTTGCTATTAATTACTTACTGTACATGCCATGAATTATTCAACTATCTCATATTCTGGAAAATATCACCTCCATGATTTTAGCATTATTCTAAAAACTATGGTACTAAGACGCCATTTCCTGATATATTGCATTTATTCCTTACTTTTAAATTCGTTTTTTTATATGTAAATTAAATATTTCGCTATTAATTACTTACTGTACATGCCACGAATTATTCAAATATTTCATATTCTGGAAAATATTCTGAAAAATTCAAATATTTCATATTTGGTTGCTAGTGTGGCACTCGAGCCTTTACATGTTAGAATTTCTGTTTTACAATATCACCCTTCTGCTTAGTAAGGCTACAAATGATTAGATTATTACGGGTTTGCCCCAAAATTTAACGTTTTTCACGTTTTACTCTGTAATTGAGGCTGTAGACTGCTGTTTTGGTACGTGCCGATAAATGAGACCAGAAACATTGCTTAAAGCCGATTTCGAACCGTTATGAATACATTAGTCAGCAGTGGGATTCGAACCCGCGAACTCCGGTACCAAAGAACAGCGCCCTACCCATTAGACAGTCATTCAGTAAATAAATGTAGTAATAAAAAACATGTTAAATAAAGTTACCGAAAACAAAACAGTAGACTGTAGCTCTCCAAACCAAACAATAAAAGAATTAAAAATCAACATAGGCCCTTACTCTGGAAGTTAAGGTTCGGTTCGAACATTCGTTGTGACGTCAGCTTGCGGACTTTTTGATCCAAACGATCGAGCTGAAGTCAAAATGACGTCATAACGAACGTTTGAAACGACTCGCAACGTCCAGAGTAAGCCCCATAAAGTTATTATACTCGAAACAATTTAATTCTGAAGACAATTACTCAATAGCGTTAGTTTAATTGAATTAATATTGAAAAATAGCAAGAAGAAATAATACCCAAAGACGAAATAAAATTAGTAATGTAATTTGAATGAAATTTAAAAACAGATAATTAGTTGGAGTATTAAGGTCACCTGCATCGACTGTTCATTACCTGCTAATGATAACCGCAGACGATAAAGCAAAAGACAAATTTGCAAGTCGAGTTGTGTACTCATTTTTAATGAATGTCATCGGCGAAAAAGCTAGGAAGATTAGTTCTTTTATTTATTTATTTTCAAAAAGCTTTTACAAAATTATTCTCGCGGGCCACATGAGGATCATGATCCGCCAGTTGGATACAGCTAGTTTAAAATACAGGTAATTCTCTAATTATTTAATCTCGAATTTTTTCAATTTTATTGGAATAATACAGGGTTTGTTCGGTGCTAGAAAGTGCTATAAAACTTTTTTTTTCCCTTAAAGTGGAAAAAAAAAATCTTCAAAACTGCTTTTTTATATTACATATGAGAATGCCATTTTTTTAAGACTTGTTTTTATTCCTTAGCAAAGAAGTATCACAGATTTTTATAATAATACCAAATCATTTGATAATTAATTACAATTTATTTTTTGTAATACGCGTTTATCGCAAATATAGTTTGTTTTCGTTTGATTGTTATTACAATGTTTATTTTAATGTAATTAATATTACATTGAAATAATTAAATTCCCCATTAATATGGAAAACTAACTTCACAGTATAAATCTTTAATTATTTTTAAATTATGTCACATTTCAATATACATAATCAGTAACACTTGAAATGCAATAAGTATATTCAGCAAGTTTGCTTTCAATTATCTACAATCAGGGCCCGACTAAGATACTTTTGTGCCCAGGGCACAATCCAATTTTTGTGCCCTCCACCCCCATTGCAAATTTATAGCGAGAAATTATTATCATAATTACAGTCATGTAAAAATTATAACATTGAATTAGCTAATAGATTTAAGAAATTAGCATTAAAGTAATATTCAAAATCAAAAACACCAAATTTTCATTTTAAGTAATCCTTATTATCTCTGTTTAGCCATGATAAAAATTAAGGACTTTTAAAGACCTAGAGTGACCCACTTTTTTTAATTTTTACCTTGTCACACACATAGACTCTGTGGTGCAGAAAATAAATAATAATTGAATTAAAAATAATCTAAATTGATGAGATGATTTAATGATTTATAGTGGTATATTGCTAATAATCTGTCTTACAAAATATGCAATAACCCATAGGATAAAAAGAGCACCAGGTTCGTTGAGGGAATTAATTATCAGGTAAATAACAATTATATTACAGTAAATAGAAAACGATAGAGTTCATGACAAACACAATTACCTCGTACAATAATTTATTAAAACTTTACGATGGTAGCGTGAGTTTGCAATTTTCCCCCACTTAATATGTGTTTCAAGCACTCGACTAAATTTTTGTGCCCCCTAAAATTATTTTGGTCGGAACGAAAACCGGAACTGAACCGAAAAAAAATCGTTTATTTCGGTTCGATATATCTATCAGTCATTTTGTTACTGTTACCAACTTATCAATATTTCTAATTTAACGTCAACTTTATAATTACATATCCGCACTTGTATAAATTGCAATTGGTTTTGGCAGCTCCAGCTAAAACACAAGTTAATGAAATTTATTCTCCGAGACAACAGAAGTAATCTCAGTGAAACCACGTTAGAAGATATATTAATAATTAGAGGCAATTTTCATATGTTAAATAAATAATATATTTTTTACATAATTATTGCAAGGCCAAGTGCACTATGTGAGAGTCAAACGACGAATGTGGGTAATCATGAACCTAGTTGTCAAATGCGATTTTGATAATGGATAACAATGCCAATGCTCGCCGCTCTTATCGTACCTGCTGTTTGTATCAATTCACATAGTGTACCAATTTAAAAAAGAATAAAATCTTCTAAATTTTGATAGAATTACATTTTTAGTACAAATAAGAATATACATAAAATGAAATTATTCATTTGGAACTGAAACGAAAACAGTTATTTTTGGCGGAGCGAAAACCGGAACTGAACCGATATTAATTTTTTAGTTGAACCGGAACAAAAACAATTACGGTTCGAAGCCCTGGTTTCAAGCACTCGACTAAATTTTTGTGCCCCCTAAAATTTTAGGGGCATGTGCCCCAAGTGCCCGTGCGATAATCAGGCCCTGATCGCAAATATAGTTTTTGTTTTCATTTGATTGTTATTACAATGTTAATGTAACTAAATTACATTGAAATAATTAAGTCCCCAATTAATATGGAAAATTAACTTCACAGTATAAATCTTTAATTATTTTTAAATTATCATGTCACACTTCCATATAATATACATAAGCAGTAAAACTTGAAAATGCAATAAGTATATTCAAAAAGTTTGCTTTGGAAAGATTGCTTTAGTCGATGATTCAATTATCTAGAATGAAACCTGTATAAATTTGTAATAACTAAATCTGCGTTCGATCTATGGTGTAGTGTCAGTAGATGTTTCTCTTTTACCTTACCAATTGATTACAAATCCTGTTAACAAAATAAATGTTTTACTTGTTTATTCGTGATTAAAATACTTTTCAAAGAAATAAAAGATTACTCAAAATCTTACCAGTTATTCTCTTTAGCATAAAGCAAAGGCGAGAATGTAGGGATTGTAATCCTCCATAATAATACATATAAGTATTTTTACCTTAATTTTGAGGCCTAATTACAAAGGGTGGACCCATTCTAAATTAGTCTATAAAAGAGAACACAAACGAATATTTTTATAGGAAAGTTTATATTAATTTTTTTATGTTTACATACCTTTGTAGTAAAGTCGAATGCCAAAAATTTGTATATCCTCAAGGATGCAAACTGTAACACTTCCAATTAAATTTTTATATAAAAAATAAAATAAAATAGCATAAGGAAGATTAACAAATAATAGCTATTCGTAGATTTTAAGACAAAATTAATAAGAGAAAAAAATAATAAAATAATGAAATTCTTAAGCAAATAACAATTGTACCTAAGTTTCAGAAATATAATAATAAAAAGTGCTAATATTTCCTTATAACTGGCTGAAATTTTTAATTGATTACTAATTTATATTGTATAATATATAAGATAAATGCTTTTTTTTCCTTTAATAGTGTATAAAATATTTTCTTAACGATTCCTATTATAAATGTTGAATGTAATAAACTGTTATTCCAGTATTATGCCCCTTTAATTACTGCAAATCATAATAAATTTCTTTACGTATGCTATGAGCTAATTATAAATAAATACTAAAAGTTTAAACTGAGCATTTGATTTACTTTGATTGTTTCTAATAAGAGAACAAAATCATGGAGTAAGTAATGTGTAAAAAAAGTGACTGTAAATAAGTAAACTGGAGTGTGTTTTAGATAAAATTGTCGACTTTTTAACTGTTTTTATTTAATTTCCAGGCTTGCAATTCCGTCACTTTTCTCACTTTTAGTCACTTTTTTTACGATTGATCACTTTTAGTCACTTTTTTAAGTAAACAGTCACTTTTAGTCACTTTTTTCATGGTGTATCACAACCAAATTTTGTTGTTGAAAAGAGAAAATCTGAATTAATAACAAAATATTTTAATGAAAGGCCAAAAATGGGATGCTCTTCTCTTATTTTTGTATTAAAATGTCATTAGTCATATGGTTTCCAGAATTGAGTGATCTTAAAAGGCGTAAAGAAGTTCCTGAAATTTACATTTGTACTGAATTTTACATTTAATACATTAAAGTAATTTGCGTCAAAGCACACATTTCTCTTCTTCTTTTTCTTCACAATTTTTGTTTAGACACTCTAATCTAATTACATATTTCAAAACATCATTAATATATGCAGAAAATTGTGATTATAAAATTAATGTATTGTATGTATTCAAATCTAATTTATAGATTTTCTTGAATAAAAAGCAATGTTGAGTTGTGTTAAACAAAATTTTTAACCTTTTTCTATTCGACGCTAAAATTATGTTTTGCATGAATCATTTGACTTAGAGTTAAAATAAATAGAAAAATGTGAATAATAGCATCTGTAAACAAGAGGAGAAAAAAATTGCTTTTTTTTTTTTCAATGTTTAGTCACTTTTTAGTCACTTATTCTGTATTATTTGTCACTTTTCTCACCTTTTTGAAAGTACCTCAGCAGTTGCAAGCCTGAATTTCTGAATAAGGTTTCATAAAATAATACTTGAAGAATTAGCAAAAGACATTTTCAGATTTTGTTAGTTAAATTGTTTCAAATTTAATAATTAAGTACCAAATTTTAGGCGGCCCGTGTTTTAATCAGGCCCTGGCTGTGTTTTTTTTTTTCCTCCTGTCAACTAAGTATGAACCTTAAAATACGATAAATGAAGATTTTCAATTTACTAATGTACTTCTGAAAACGGTTATCTCTCGAAGTAACATACGACAAAAGCGTTAAAATTCCAGCTCCCGTATACTTCAAGTGCAGCACAAAGATAAATGTTTACATAGTTAGTAACAATGAGTGTAAAATCAACAATTCCAGTCAGATAATGGGTACAGAGTCGGTTATCTGCCGAGAAATAGAAATGGATGAGGATGTCAAAGGGAGAATAGTAGTACCCAAGTCCTAGAAGGAAAATGGCTAACAATGGCGTAGCTCGAGGCGGTAGCTCACCAATATCCTGTGAAATTCTCGTGTGTGGTCTTTGTACTGACTGTATGACAAATGTTTCCCCGAAGAAAATGTGACCATCTGCCAAAACGGACCGAATGACCTTCTAGGTCTGCGATTCCTATTTTAATCTTGAAATTTTCAAGAAAATCAAATAAAAATAGAAATAGAACTGTTAAAAAAATCTGATAAAAAATTTTAAAATTTGCCAAAGAATGAATACATAGGTGAAAAATGATAAGTAAAGTCAGTATTCTAAGATAAGTTCGTCAGTTCTATTTTCAATTTATTTAGCACGAGAAGTTAGCTTTTAGTCCATTTTAGTTTTAGTGTTTAGCGCCATTTTTAAAAGTGTTCTTGTTTTAAAACTAACTAACAAGTACTTAACCAAACGATGATCATGTAATGGCACAAAATGTAAATAAATAATTAATTTAAAAGTGACCCAGAAATATTATTTTAATAATTGCAGGTGTTATTTTGAAAATTATTAATTAGTAAAGCTTTTCCTGTTTTGCTGCTGGCAACAATTATTCATTATATATTTTTTTATGTTTACATACTTTGTAGTAAAGTCGAATGCCAAAATTTGTATATCCTCAAGGATGCAAACTGTAACACTTCAATTAAATTTTTATATAAAAAATAAAATAAAATAGCATAGGGAAGATTAACAAATAATAGCTATTCGTAGATTTAAAAAAAATTAATAAGAGAAAAAAAATAATAAATAATGAAATTCTTAAGCAAATAACAATTGTACCTAAGTTTCAGATATAATATAAAAAGTGCTAATATTTCTTTATAACTGGCTGAATTTTAATTTATTACTAATTATTGTATAATATATAAGATAATTTCTTTTTTTCCTTTAATATTTATATATTATTTCTTAACGATTCATATTATAAATGAATGTAATAAACTGTTATTCCAGTATTATGTCCTTTAATACTGCAAACATAATAAATTTCTTTACGTACTATGAGCTAATTATAAATAAATACTAAAAGTTTAAACTGAATTTGATACTTTGATTGTTTTAATAAGAGAACAAATCATGGAGTAAGTAATATGTAAAAAAAAGTGACTGTAAATAAGTAAACTGGAGTGTGTTTTAGATAAAATTGTCGACTTTTTACTGTTTTATTTAATTTCCAGGCTTGCAATTCCGTCACTTTTTTTACGATTGATCACTTTAGTCACTTTTTTAATAAACAGTCACTTTTAGTCACTTTTTCATGGTGTATCACAACCAAATTCTGTTGTTGAAGAGAAAATCTGAATTAATAACAAATATTTAATGAAAGGCCAAAAATGGATGCTCTAATCTTATTTTGTATTAAAATGTCTTAGTCATATGGTTTCCAGAATTGAGTGATCTTAAAAGGCGTAAAGAAGTTCCTGAAATTTACATTTGTACTGAATTGTACATTTAATAATTAAGTAATTTGCGTCAAAGCACACATTTCTCTTACTTTTTCTTCACAATTTTTGTTTAGACACTTAATCTAAATTACATATTTCAAAACATCATTAAGATATGAAAATTGTGATTATAAAATTAATGTATTGTATGATTCAAATCTAATTTATAGATTTTTGAATAAAAAAGCAATGTTGAGTTGTGTTCAAAATTTTTAACCTTTTTTGTATTCGACGCTAAAATTAGTTTTGCATGAATCATTGATTAGAGTAAAATAAGAAAAAATCTGAATAATAAAATTCTGTTGTTGAAAAGAGAAAATCTGAATTAATAACAAAATATTTTAATGAAAGGCCAAAAATGGGATGCTCTAATCTTATTTTTGTATTAAAATGTCGTTAGTCATATGGTTTCCAGAATTGAGTGATTTTAAAAGGCGTAAAGAAGTTCCTGAAATCTACATTTGTACTCAATTGTTCATTTTATACATTAAAGTAATTTGCGTCAAAGCACACATTTCTCTTCTTCTTTTTCTTCACAATTTTTGTTTAGACACTCTAATCTAATTACATATTTCAAAACATCATTAATATATGAAGAAAACTGTGATTATAAAATTAATGTATTGTATGTATTCAAATCTAATTTATAGATTTTCTTGAATAAAAAGCAATGTCGAGTTGTGTTAAACAAAATTTTTAACCTTTTTGTATTCGACGCTAAAATTATGTTTTGCATGAATCATTTGACTTAGAGTTAAAATAAATAGAAAAATCTGAATAATAGCATCTGTAAACAAGAGGAGAAAAAAATTGCTTTTTTTTTCAATGTTTAGTCACTTTTTAGTCACTTATTCTGTATTATTTGTCACTTTTCTCACCTTTTTGAAAGTACCTCAGCAGTTGCAAGCCTGAATTTCTGAATAAGGTTTCATAAAATAATACTTGAAGAATTAGCAAAAGACATTTTCAGATTTTGTTAGTTAAATTGTTTCAAATTTAATAATTAAGTACCAAATTTTAGGCGGCCCGTGTTTTAATCAGGCCCTGGCTGTGTTTCTTTTTACTCCTGTCAACTAAGTATGAACCTTGAAATACGGTAAATGAAGATTTTCAATTTACTAATGTACTTCTGAAAAACGGTTATCTCTCGAAGTAACATACGACAAAAGCGTTAAAATTCCAGCTCCCGTATACTTCAAGTGCAGCACAAAGATAAATGTTTACATAGTTAGTAACAATGAGTGTAAAATCAACAATTCCAGTCAGATAATGGGTACAGAGTCGGTTATCTGCCGAGAAATAGAAATGGATGAGGATGTCAAAGGGAGAATAGTAGTACCCAAGTCCTAGAAGGAAAATGGCTAACAATGGCGTAGCTCGAGGCGGTAGCTCACCAATATCCTGTGAAATTCTCGTGTGTGGTCTTTGTACTGACTGTATGACAAATGTTTCCCCGAAGAAAATGTGACCATCTGCCAAAACGGACCGAATGACCTTCTAGGTCTGCGATTCCTATTTTAATCTTGAAATTTTCAAGAAAATCAAATAAAAATAGAAATAGAACTGTTAAAAAAATCTGATAAAAAATTTTAAAATTTGCCAAAGAATGAATACATAGGTGAAAAATGATAAGTAAAGTCAGTAAAAGTCAGTATTCTAAGATAAGTTCGTCAGTTCTATTTTCAATTTATTTAGCACGAGAAGTTAGCTTTTAGTCCATTTTAGTTTTAGTGTTTAGCGCCATTTTTAAAAGTGTTCTTGTTTTAAAACTAACTAACAAGTACTTAACCAAACGATGATCATGTAATGGCACAAAATGTAAATAAATAATTAATTTAAAAGTGACCCAGAAATATTATTTTAATAATTGCAGGTGTTATTTTGAAAATTATTAATTAGTAAAGCTTTTCCTGTTTTGCTGCTGGCAACAATTATTCAGCAGACAAAGAAATTATTAACTTCAAAATGCTTTAGGCGTATTCCTTTTACACATTAAAACCAATTTTAATTTACTAAGTAAAAACTCGTACATTGATTTTTATCTATTGAATTTGCGATATTAAAAGTGAAAATTATGAGACAGATATTACTTTGACTTAAATAACAAATAAAAGTATAAATAAATATTTTTACACAAAGAACTTTAAGATTTGGAAACAGAAAAATCAAAGTAAACTCCTACATTACAAAATTCCAAAAGTAACTTTTTTCATTTCATTAAAATTTTATTTATACCTATATACTAAGCGTTTTTTTTTTTTTTTTTTTTTTTTTCGTGTTTAAATATACTTTTAAAAATTTATAGAGCAGAAATGATGAGATCTATAGAGCAGAAGGATGATATAGTAATTTGTACAAATTTTACTTTGACTAAATATAAGATATATACAGTTTATTAGACATAACATGGATCGGGCAAAAGTTTTAAGACTATTTTTTCCCTGATGTTGTAAAAGAGCCAAATGCAAGTACATACATCGGTAATATTAGAAAAATAATATAACGGTTATATGCTGCGAAACATGTATTTATTGTAAAACCTAAACAATTTATTTTACAAGAAAACGGATAGACTTTTTTATAACTAATGAAAATAAATTTATAAAGGTATTATGAATAAAGCATTTTATTTTACTTAATAATAGAAGTGTAATTCAACTTATTAAAGAAAACGGTTTAACATTTTTTGTAACTTATTAAAATAAACTTTATAGCTAGTTTATAAACCAAAATATTTTATTCTTAGTAATAGAACATATAATTTAACTTATGAAAGAAAACAGATTAACTTTTTTTTTTACAAGTGCTTAAACATGGTAACAATCTTATTATCATTTGATAACTTTTTTACGATACATAAAAAAGCTGTAAAAAATATAGAAAAGCAAATCTATATATAAAAAAATGAATTTGTGTTTGTCTGTCGATCTGTATGTACTCGATAGATCAAAAATCATACAATCGCCGTAAAAATTTAAATTATTAGGTAATCCCTAGGTTTTTGTAAATTTTTAACTATCCATTTTTTTTTCGAGCATTTTATGCCTTTTTTAAGCATTATTTTTTTAAACGCAAACGATTTTTTTTAATTTATCGCATCATAACTAAGTGAAAGAAGCAATATTTCTAGCAATGTGACGTCATAGTAATTGTTTTAACGCAGTTTTCCTCGGTTAAGATAAGATTAAAGTTTTCAATTTATCACATAATAAAATAGGAAAATGATATTTTTCTATCATTTTGACGGATTTTCTTTAAATATTTCATTTATCATTTCTTTATTTTAAAATTTAAACATATCTGCTTAGTATATTCGATTTGACCTGGTTTTTTTTAGTTTAGCTCTCGGTCTACTGTTTTGCACACGACTAATTGAGCCCGGTATACAGCTTAAAGCCGATTGAACGGCTACAAACAACCATAATTCGAATAACTCTATTAAAACAGCTCTACCATTCGGCCATCGTAATTTGATAAATATAGATAAAGTCATTAACTTTCATTTCTATGTGACGCATATAACATTTTTATATGAGAACTAATTTTAAGTTTAACTGGTTCATTTTTACGTTGCAATGAAATGCTTATCAACACTATTCTAAGAACAGAAAGTACATAATAAAAAGTACATAAATAAGTTGAAATAACTTTTTTCTATCATTATGAGGTCATTCCTTAATCATCATTTAATCAATTCTTACTTCAAATTATTAAATATCGTCTGCACATTTTTGATCCATTTATCTTGAATTTAGATATGGGAATAATTTTTCTTTATATTTGATTTGCATAATAGATTATACATCTGCCGTAATTTAAAATTTAATCATTGGTTATATTTTTTACTTTTAAAGTCTAATTTACAGGAGTCAAATAACGAAAATAAATTATAATTTATAGATCTTGTAAATTAAGAAGTTTGTTCGTTTGTGCGTCTTTTTATTTAAAAAACCACACGGTTTCCGTCGTTTGATCAAATTTCTGACAGCATTCATTCTGCCAAATAAACTCTGTAATATTAAATCCTCTGCTCTCCATCCGGATATCGTGATATGACAGAATTTTTTAGTTGGTAATTAAAGTACAGCACATCCATTAAGTTATAACTAGTGTGTAATATTATGAATGTTTTGAATTGATAAGGGCACAGAATTTTAACAACTCGATGAATATTCAGAAGTTTTACATTTAACTTTCGAGCGTACTTCTTAATTAATTTGATTATAAAAATGCTCATATCTATCAGTGGCAATACTACAACTAATTTTTTAAACTAATCACGAGCCACGAATTATCACATCCTGTCTTAGAACAAAACGTAAATCGAGAAAAATATCCAGGCCTGTAATTCATTATAATCTTAAATTTTTGAGAAATTCAATAAAAATGGAAAAAGAATTGGTTAAAAAATCTGATAGAAATGTAAAATTTTCTAAAAAATAAATACAAAGTGAAAAAATAATACTACAACTAATTTTTCTAAAATAATCATGAGCCACGAATTATCACCTCCTGTCTTAGAACAAAGCGTAAATCGAGAAAAATATCCAGGCCTGTAATTCCCATTATAATCTTAAAAATTTTTTCAGAAATTTAAATAGAAATGGAAAAAGAATTGTTATAAAAATATCTGATAGAAAATTAAAATTTCTAAAAAATAAATAAAAGGTGAAAAATAAAATACAACTAATTTTTCTAAATAATCATGAGCCACGAATTATCACTCCATCTTAGAACAAAGCGTAAATCGAGAAAAATATCCAGCCTGTAAATTATTATAATCTTAAAATTTTTTTGAGAAATTTAAAATAGAAATGGAAAAAGAATTTTAAAAATATCTGATAGAAAATGTAAAATTTTCTAAAAAATAAATACAGTGGCAATAATACTACAACTAATTTTTCTAAACTAATCACGAGCCACGAATTATCACCTCCTGTCTCAGAACAAAACGTAAATCGAGAAAAATATCCAGGCCTGTAACTCCCATTATAATCTTAAAATTTTTGAGAAATTCAAATAGAAATGGAAAAAGAATTGTTTAAAAATATCTGATAGAAAATGTAAAATTTTCTAAAAATTAAATACAGAGGTGATAAATGATCAACAACTAATTTTTCAAAATAATATTGAGCCACGAATTATTTGTTTAGAACAAAGCGTTGGCTAACTGTAATTCATTTTTAAAAATTTTTGAGAAATAAATAAAATAAAAAGAATTGTTTAAAAATATCTGTAGAAAATGTAAAAATTTTTAAAATAAATACAAAGAAATATACAACTAATTTTCTAACTAATCATGAGCCACGAATTATATTTCTTAGAACAAATATCGAGAAAAAATAGCCTGTAATTCCCATTTATCTTAAAATTTTTCAGAAATTTATAGAAAATAAAAAGAATTGTTTAAAAATATCTGATAGAAAATGTAAAATTTTCTAATAAATACAAAGGTGAAAAATAATACTACAACTTTTTTTTTCTAAATAATCATAGAAAATTATCATTTTTAGAACAAAGCGTAATCGAAAAAATATCCATGTAATTCTTATAAATCATAATTTTTGAGAAATTTAAATAGAAATGGAAAAAGAATTGTTAAAAATATCTATAGAAAATGTAAAATTTTCTAAAAAATAAATACAAAGTGAAAAATAATACTACAATAATTTTTTAAACTAATCATGAACGAATATCATTTACTTAGAACAAAGCGTAAATCGAAAAAAAAAATTAATCCATTATAATCTTAAAATTTTGAGAAATTTAAATAGAAAAAAAAGAATTTTTAAAAATATCTGATAGAAAATGTAAAATTTTCTAAAAAATAAATAAAGGTGAAATAATACTTAATTTTTTTCTAAACTTCAGAGCCACGAATTATCATCCTGTTTGAACAAAGCGTAAATCGAGAAAAATATCCAGGCCTGTAATTATTATAATCTTAAAATTTTGAGAAATTTTAGAAATGGAGAATTTTTAAAAAATATCTGATAGAAAAGTAAAATTCTAAAAAATAAATACAAAGGTATTACTACAACTAATTTTTCTATATCATTCATTTCATCCTGTTTAGAACAAAGCTAAATAGAAAAAATACGTATTCCCATTAAGTCTTTTGAGAAATTCAAATAGAAATGGAAAAAGAATTGTTTAAAAATATCTGATAGAAAATGTAAAATTTTCTAAAAATTAAATACAGAGGTGATAAATGATCAGTAAAGTCGGTAAAAATCAATATTTTACTGATAGGTTTATTTGTTCTATTTTTAATTTGTAGCAAAAAGCTCTTTTAAGTCGTTTCCATTTTTAAAAATTCTTATATAAAAACTACCTTTCACAATGATCATGTAACAGCACACAATGTAAATAATTTAAAATTCATATTTTTTTTAATAATTAGATATTATTTTGAAAATTATTGTAAAGCTTTTTCTGTTTGCTGCTGGCAATAATTTTATGTTTTACGTATAGTTCTATACATAGGGAAATAATGATCTTAATGTTCAGAAGCATCAGGTTTCGCAAGAACTAGCTAGAAAATTTATTTTAATTAGTTATAAAAAAGTTTAACTATTTTCTTTAATAAGATGAATTTACGTTCTTTTATTACTCAAATAAAATCTTTGGTTTCACAGAATAAAATAGCGGAAATAACCATTTTTCTCTTTACAAAATGTTTGTAACAAATTTTCTAGCTGAAAAGTTTTCTTAAATTGTTTTGATTCAATTTAAAAAAAATAAATTCTACTTTTTTTAGAAGAGTAAAACGTTTTCAAAGATCTTCAAAAAATGGGTCTAGCTCTAAAAATTATTTATTTTTATTGTACCGAGCAATACATTAAAAGAAAAAAACATACACTATGCATACCAGGTGAAAAAACAAATGTAAACCCATTTAACCGCATAAATATTTTAGAACTTTGTAAATAAGGATATAATTTTTTACGCTAAATAGAGGACAATTATTATTTTTATTCTGTGAATTTGAATTTTGCTGTGGCAACAATTATTGTTATTCCATATATTATTGAATTCCATACTGAACTTGAAAATGTTTAACCCATTTGAGGACAGTCAAAAAATGGTTTGTAGAGATTTTGTTTTCTTGAAACGATTCTTCCTTTTTAATGGAAATAGATATTAATCTTATGAATAATCTCCCAAGTTTTCAAGTATGATCTTATCTATAATTTTGTCATTTCGATCGGCATTTTATGATTTTCAATCTTAGAATAGGAACGTATTCTAAGGTTTTTAGACGTATTTAACGTCCAAACGGTTTAAGATTCTAGACGTATCTAAATTTTGTCATTTCGATCGGCATTTTATGATTTTCAAGCTTAGAATAGGAACGTATATGACCATTCAACGTATAAAAAATCATGGCAAATAGCCATATCTGTAATAAGTCATCTCTTTTCAGTACTTTTCTCATATATGATAGCAAATAAATCTCTCACCACGAAGTTTTCCTTATTTTTAAAGACATCTTATTATGTTTGAAAATGACACCTCCTCACTAATGATGACTTGATGTCACATTTAAAGGTGTTTAAATTTCATATTTTGTTTTACTTCCAGGTGTCTAATAGCTTCCATGTTAGGTATTTACTAATATATAGTCATCAGAAATATCCGGGGGTTAATGAATTAAGGCACGTTCAGGTTTCGCAATAACTAGCTATAAAACTTATTTTAGTTATACAAAAGTGTATATTTTAAATTATAATTATACGAGCGATATATTTTATCTTCTAACATGATAAAGGATAATTTTTATAAAAATTTCAATTTGTTGACAGTTTTTAAATTTTGAAATGGGAGAGTTTTGGTTTGCATAATAAAACAGACATTTGACTTCAATGGACAGAAAAACGTAGCTTCCAAAACACTTATTTCAAAAGTTAACTTGTGGATTTCCCGTTTCATCATTTAATGTATGTTTTATTAAAATGAAAATATTAAAAAACTGAAATTTAACGTCCATTGTCCACATAAGTACAAAGTAAACAGATGTTCCGTTTTTGTTATAGGTCTTGATAGTCTCTTTTCCCCTATCAACCTTCATACAATTTTAAGTTGAAACAAATGCGGAAATGGGGTGAATCATACAGGGAATATCCGCGGGAGAATTTTGTAGAGAGCAATCAGGAACTTATCGGGACCGTTGGAATTTTGTGGAAGGAGGGAGGGGTTAGTTCGGTTTTCCTGGAATTTGGTAGTAGTAGTAAAAAGGGAGAGAAACGAAACTCCGAAGAACCTGTTTCGAGGTCAGGAAAGGACATATTGTACATTACTGACCTACTTAGAACTACAACGGACGCTGTTATACTGTAGTACATCGCTGTCCAACTGCAGGTCACTTTCATACCTGGAAACTTTTACATAATACGCATTTTAACGATCGTTTTGATTCTACGTCCAAATTTCTTTTTTATTGTGCCATTTTGACTGCTTGCTGCATTTTATATGTTCTTTGCGACCAGAGGCATAGCAATTAAAAAAAATCTTGGGAGGGGGGAATTAAAACGATTTAAATTCCAAATACTCAAAATTATTTCAAAGATAATAAATTAACGATTAAAATACTATTAATATTCACTATTTATTACCACGTTTAGAATAGAAAAATCTGTAATAAGCTGCTGCAGATCACTTTCATCCCTGGAAACTTTTACATAATACGCATTTTAATCGTTCGTTTTGATTTTACGTTCAAATAGCTTTTTTATTGTGCCATTTTGACAGCTTGCTACATTTTATATGTTCTTTGCGACCAGGGGCATTGAAATTTAAAATCTTAGGGGGGGGATAAAACGATATCAATTCAAAATACTCAAAATTATATCAAAGATAATAAATTAACAATTAAAGCGCTATTAATATTCACTCATTATTACCACGTTTAGAATAGCAAATTCTGTAATAAGCTGCTGCAGATCACTTTCATTCCTGAAAACTTTTACATAATACGCATTTTAATCGTTCGTTTCGATTCTACGTCCAAATTGCTTTTTTATTGTGCCATTTTGACTGCTTGCTGCATTTTATATGTTCTTTGCGACCAGAAGCATAGCAATTAAAAAAAATCTTGGGAGGGGGGAATTAAAACGATTTCAATTCAAAATACTCAAAATTATTTCAAAGATAATAAATTAACGATTAAAACTTTATTAATATTCACTCATTATTACCACGTTTAGAATAGCAAATTCTGTAATAAGCTGCTGCAGATCACTTTCATTCCTGAAAACTTTTACATAATACGCATTTTAATCGTTCGTTTCGATTCTACGTCCAAATTGCTTTTTTATTGTGCCATTTTGACGGCTTGCTACATTTTATATGTTCTTTGCGACCAGAAGCATAGCAATTAAAAAAAATCTTGGGAGGGGGGAATTAAAACGATTTAAATTCCAAATACTCAAAATTATTTCAAAGATAATAAATTAACGATTAAAACGTTATTAATATTCACTCATTACCACATTTAGAATAGCAAATTCTCTAATAAGCTATCTGTGTCGATGCGGATCAATAACACAAACACAAAATGTAAACAATAACATTTGTCTTTAAACTTATTTTAATAATCATAATGCCAGCAAATTGTTCTCCTTTTTGAAAACTACAAAAAAGTGTTGCCACAAAAATGCAACTAAATTATACTACAAAACAAAACATAGCACACTGAGCATAAAAAATAACAGTACAAAATGTAAGACATCGAGTTCCAGGATAAACAACAAAACAAAATACAAAATATTAATAAATGATTAAAACAATCTGTTCTTTAAAAAATTGAGAAAAATACAATTCATTTAAAATTATCTGTGAGAATTAAGGGAAAGATAGCATGTTACAGAATTTGCTTTATCTGTGAGAATTAAGGGAAAGATAGCATGTTACAGAATTTGCTGTTTTATATCAGGTGATATAATTTGTTCAAAGAATTATTAAAGTGAGAATTTTATTTTCCCGTATATAGGGAGCGAGATGAAATCAATATGGCAGGTACAAGATACCTTATTTGCAAAAAATCAGTAATAAATATTGCTGTAGAACATTTTGTTGACTTGACATAAATTCATAATTTTCATAAAATATCGACATCCAGTATGATTGCTTTAACCATACATTTATTAAATGTAAAATACTAGTATACATTGTTTTACTAATAAATATTGTTAGAGAACATTTTGTTCACATAAATTTAAAATTTCCATAAAATAACGGAATCGACATCCTGTATGTTCGCGCCGAACGATCGCCGAATGGTTATTGTGCTGGCCTTCGGAACCGGAGTTCGTGAGTTTGAATCCCACTGTAGCATGGATGTTTGAAGCCGTTCGGAATCGGCTTTAAGCAGTAGGTCCCGGTCTCATTAGCCCTCGTTTTGCAAAAAGTAGACCGTAGCGCTCTAAACCAAACCAGTATGATTGCTTTTCCTACATTTATTAACACTAGATTTACAGATGTTGATCATATACCTATATTTACTGAAGTGAGCCAATTTGACTCATACAAGAAAATGGAAGTTTTTTGCAAAGAAAATAGTTCCAAATTAATTTAAATGAAATGTTTATTATAAAAAAATGCATGAAAAACATTTTTTACATATAAAATCTGTTTTTGAAACCCATTTTCCTGAAACATTTCTATTACATTTAGCACAATGGTTTCTACATCTGTTTCTTTTAAATGATTGTCGAACTTGACAATTCTTCGTGCGTCAGTAGCATGAATTTCTTTCATTGGAATGGAAGTGTTCTCGACTTCTTCTCTATATTTACTTCTATCTAATATAAAATAAATATTTACTTTTTATTTATATATTTACTTATTACTTTCTTATATATTTATTATATACATGAGTCAAATTGGCTCACAACCGTGAAAATAGGTATACCCCATTTGATAATGCGAAATGAAGGGGTCTGCGGGGAAGAGGAATGAAAGTTTACATATATTTTATTACTTAACTAAAAACCAACATATGTTTTTGAAAAATGATATTAAAGTTTTATATGTATATAGTGATCAAATTTTTAATGAGTCAAATTGGCTCGGTCCGTACATCTAGTGTTAAATGTAAAAAATCACTAGTATATTTTTGTTTCAAATCTTCCAAACTAGTGAAATACCGAATTCGAAATAATCTGGAACTTGAAGGAGGAAAACTGAAATGCAATTTTAAATACATTTTTCTATATTTCACAGTAATGTCAAAATTTTAAGATGTAAACTTAAAATTTTTATTTTAAAAGAAGGTATTAAAATGAAAATTTTCTGATTTTCGTTGAACAGTTGCTCACAATTATTCTAACATAATTTTAGAATAATAATGCGAAATTAAAATTTTCAAATAAAACACAAATAAATGCAAAAAACTTTTTTTTATATCCAGTATTGACCATTCTTCGTCTGAGATGGAAGCTTTTGAAAAATAGGTTTGATTATTAAAACTTTTATTATTTTTTATTAATTCGTCTTCTAGCACCTGTATCTTTAAAGTGCTTTTCTTAAAAAAAGATAGAAGGTTTAACTGCACTGCCCCACTAGTGAAATTTGAACCCATAAACTCTAACACCGAAAGACAGCGCCTTACCTCTACGGCCGTCATCCAGAAACTGTTGTTTTTGAATCTAAAAACCTCACTAAAAGGAAATTATCCTACGTCAAGCAGAAAACTTCCTCGTAAATTTTAAGAACATGACAAAAAATCCGAAATAATCATCGAGTTTTAGTTTTACAATAAAGTACGAACAATTCCCAAATCCAAATTGAAATACTAGATGCAATGATAAACAAAATCACCAATATAGTGTAAAAGGTGCTCTTTATGCGATTTTGTCTTGTCTGTTATTCTATTCTAAAGAATCTTTTCTTTTGGTAAGAAAAACATCTTTCACAACATAACAATTTAAAACGTTCTTCTGGTTATTAATTTTTATTTAGTTTAAATTAATCCTGTTATCTTTGTAATATTACAAATATTTCAAAGCATTTTCGTATCACAAATAAATGCAGTCTCATTTTACTGTTATGACACGATTTCTAGTTTTCTTTTATTTTCGTAAAGAAATGGTAGAGGTATTAACAACCTAATAAGAGATTTTCGTTAAAAAAAATAATTAAAAAAAAACAACAACAGAAAATGAACTAGAAATTGAGAGAGAAAAATGTTCGTGTGATATTTTGCAACCATAAAATTTGTAAGTCATTTGTTTATCATAATTTGGCAACACAAAAACGCATGATATGGAAATAGTTTAATAGAAACGAAAAAAAAAAAATAGAGAATAGTCACTTTATAACACTTTTAAGTATATCACGATTTTTATAACATGAAGATAATTATTTCAGGCTCCAGCTTTCTTAAATAAGTTGCTAGTATTTCTACTTTTTTCCTTGTCTACAAACAGGAAGAATCGAACTTGCTGTAAGTAGAAACTTTCCACTATTGTTCGTCTGGTAGTTTCGTCAACATAAAAAAGGATTTGTAAACGTCACATGATTCTAGTCTTTTTTGAATTTGGCTTTATTTGGAATTACTTTTATTTAGAAGGAAGTTGGTTGACTAACAGAACGAAATATGTTTTAGAAATTTTAGACATTATTGTTCTTTGGAGAAAATTTAAGATGTCTTTTTTTATTTGTGGAATCTAAAGATTTTAAGAACAAATTTCATTCGAGTGTTTTATTCAACAAAAACAAATAAGTGCTCACACTATCAATTTCCATTCAATTTTTTTTAATGTTTATAATAAAATAAATATAAATCGCCATCAGAAATCAATGTTTTGAATAAAATAGGCATTTGATAGTTAAAATTTAGAAATTTTGAATCTATAGAGAGTGTTTAAATATCTTTTCATCGATTTTGACTTTCTCCATGAATTTAAATTCAAATGTTACTATAAAAACGTCACTGGCATTAAGTTAGAAAATGGTTTAAATATCGTCTGCTGTATTCAAAATATTATGCGCTTTAAAATGTCACTGGAAAAGAAACAATGGATGGTAGGATGTTAAAATTTAGGAATTTTGAATCTACAGAGATTGCTTACACATCTTTTCACCGATTTTGACTTTCTCCATGAATTTAAATTTCAATATTAAAATAAAAACATGACTGGCATTAAGTTAGAAAAGGTTTAAATATCGTCTGCTGTATTCAAAATATTATGCGCTTTAAAATGTCACTGGAAAAGAAACAATGGATGATAGGATGTTAAAATTTAGGAATTTTGAATCTACAGAGTGCTTACACATCTTTTCACCGATTTTGATTTTCTCCATGAATTTCAATTTCAATATTAAAATAAAAACATGACTGGCATTAAGTTAGTAAATGGTTTAAATATCGTCTGCTGTATTCAAAATATTATGCACTTTAAAATGTCACTGGAAAAGAAACAATGGATGGTAGGATGTTAAAATTTAGGAATTTTGAATCTACAGAGATTGCTTACACATCTTTTCACCGATTTTGACTTTCTCCATGAATTTAAATTTCAATATTAAAATAAAAACATGACTGGCATTAAGTTAGTAAATGGTTTAAATATCGTCTGCTGTATTCAAAATATTATGCGCTTTAAAATGTAACTGGAAAAGAAACAATGGATGATAAGGTGTTAAAATTTAGGAATTTTGAATCTACACAGTGCTTACACACCTTTTCACCGATTTTAACTTTCTCCATGAATTTAAATTTCAATATTAAAATATAAAAACATGACTGGCATTAAGTTAGAAAAGGTTTAAATATCGTCTGCTGTATTCAAAATATTATGCGCTTTAAAATGTAACTGGAAAAAAACATGGATGAAATGTAATTTTTTTCGCTTTCCGAAGAAAAATACTGTTATTCTATTATTACATAAAAGATATGAGAATGTATGTTTTTATATTTCTACACATAAAATAAGTGAAAGATACGCATAAAGAAAGATTGCGCAGTACGAAGAGGAAAGGCAGAAAAAAAAAACCTTTCAAATTTAAAGAATAAAAAGTTTAAGATTCTTTTATTCATATTATAAAAAAAGAGAGACGTGGATGAGTTTGGGAACCTTGTACAAACCGTGATTATACAGAGAGGGGTCTGTCTGTGTGTGTGGGTGTGCAGAAAAGGCATAAAAATTGTTTGCTTATGAGTTCGACTCATAAATAATTCTCAGACTCCTTATATAGATAGTATATTGGATTCCCACTATTTGTAGCTATTTTAACCGGCACGTGAGGCTTTGTAGAAAGCTTCCCCTCCTCAACAATCGTGCACTCCTATATACTGACACATCCTGTTATTTTGCTTATCGCGTCTTTACTCCTTATCAGGCGATTACAACCTGTGAAGACGAGTGCCTATTCACACGACACGGCTAGTGCTGCACTACACCGAATTTTGATGGATTAGGGGTAGGGGGGGGAGGCGGATAAGCAGTTAAACTTCCTGTCCAGAGTAGAAAGGGAGTCTGAGTGTCCAGGCATATGACTCCTTCGACAATATTATCGCCCGTTGATTCTTTTTCTGCCTTTATCAGCGGTCTGTTTCACTAGGAATTCGCACAGGTGTTAGGTTTGTCGATGCTTAACAAAAGCTTCACTAATTCTTTTAGATATTTTAACATTGGGTGAGATAAAGGCAATGAGTAATGATGTTACAGTAAGTAGATTATCTAAAATGACTGAGAAATCCCGACAGAATAAGCTATAGTAGTTTTGCCGCCTCGGAAAAAAACATGGAGATACAGGAATCCAATACTACCTGAACCCTATCGCCTTGAAATAAATAAAAAATTAACAAATCATACTCAGTAAGGTTTTACAATTTGAGGCAGCTGACTGCATGGCCCATGAGATCAATTTTGCCACCAGCTACTGCCAATATCCAATCACCTAAAACTAATAAAAAATAAATATAACATATTCTCTATATAATAATAGACTAAGTTGTCTGTCCGTGAATTTATGAAGCGGTTGTACCTGGAATTGAAATAGGCGTCCATATTGTATTTCTGATGAGTTAGGGTTAGCAAAATTCAAAGCGAGTTGGAAAACGTTCCAAATCCACCTCTTTCCCCCGCATTTTCGAGTGTTTTATGCCATCCATTATTTCGAGCTCTATTGTCCTTGGCTAAGAGCAGAACATTAAATTTATCAATTTATGACATAATAAATAGGTAAACCTAACATTCTTTTCTAGCATTGTGACGTCCTTCTTTTAACCGTCTCATTGAATCATTTTTTATTTTAAATTATTTAAATATCGTCTGCATTATTGTCATACGTTTTATCACTGAACTTGGATATGACGTCAATAATTTGTTTTATATTTCTATTAAATAATAGATTAAGTACATATGTGCTAATTTTAAAGTGAATCATCGATTATTTTTTGTGGCAATGAAAATTGTATCGCCGGTATAAACAACAAATTCTTTTTATAAAAGCATTGGAGTCTATTTCACGGACTAATAAATATCTAGCGTTTAAGTTGTATATCTTTGAAAATTAAGAAGTTTGTTCGTTTGTGTGTTTGTTTTTTATACATAACCACTCGGTTTGCAATCGATTCTCTCAATTTTGGACATCATTCATATATACCACCAAATAATCACTGTCAGTATTAAAACCTCTGCTGTCCATCCTATCACGTAATATAACAAGATAAATTAAAGTTGGCAACTAACATGCGGTCAGTAAAGATAAACAAATTATTGAGCGTGTACCAGATAATTCACAGCCAGAAAACAAACCATTTTTTTAACCTGCCTTATTGGCTACTTTACAATTCTAGAAAATTAAAAATTTTACTGATCCCGTCATATGACGGGCTATATGCTAGTATAGCAAGAGTTTACAACTGGTCCGTGAGGTCAATTAAGCGGCCCGCAAAACGGAATTAAAAAAAAAAAATTTATTATTTCTTTAAGAAAAAAGAAAGCAATAACTCAATATTTTTAAAATAAAATTTAGACGAAATTCTTTAAAATTCAGTATGGAACTATTTAACACTAGAGCCGAACGGTAGAGCGCTGCTCTTCGGTACCGGAGTTGGTTCGAATCTCGCTGCTGGCATGGATGTTCGTAGCCGTTCGGAATAACAGCACAGATTCATATTAATCGAGGTAAGTTTGACATAACCCGGGTTTTTTTAGGTAGATCAAAACATCCTCCGATTCTAGTGCTAAATTAAAAAATAAGAAAAAAAAGGTTTGAATAATTTTCTCACACTTGCAGGCAGAATGTTATCGCCTTCTCGATCCCACATTGGCATGAATGTTCGTAGCCGTTCGGAATCCGCTTTAAGCTGTAGGTCCCGGTCTCATTAGCCCTCGTGTTGCAAAAAGTAGACCCTGTTACTCCAAACCAAACCTTCTCAAACTTTCTCAAATGTCCGATCCAGGGGTGATTCTGATCCGAAAATTTGTGTGACTCTTTCGCTTCTTTAAATACATCGAGAAAAATTTAAAATTATTTGATTAAAAATTAATTGTAAAAAATTGTTTATACTCCTTTTCAAATGCAAACAAAAGTACTGAACACACATTTCTATCGATCTTAAGAACAAGGGTAATTCTGATTCAAAAATTTCCGAAAATTTGTGTCACTGTGTTCAGAAAATTTAAATAAACAAATTTTTTTCTCTCCCGAAAGTTTGAACAGAGTTTTTGAAAAAAAAAATCTGTTTCTGAAAATTGAAAAGAAAGTTTTTCAAAACCATCTTCCACTTCAAATAAAATATATATAAATAAATTTTGAAGATAAGCGGAAAGTTTTATATCTTTTTAACCCTTTTTTCTTTTCTGACGCAGCCACAAATCTTTTTTTCTAACGAAGAACAGTAATAATATGTTATATGATTTTCTTTTTTAAAGCAATATGTTAAAACTTGAATTTTATGTATTCCGATTAAGAAATTGAATTTTTGTTGTCTAAATAACCAACACACGCATTGATATATGTGTGTTTGTATTATTTTATACAGAACACACTTTTATTTGCAACTTCATAATAAGGTGATATATAATAGAACATATTAATATTTTTGTTTTCTTATTCAAATACTGCATGATATAGACGGTTTCATGGAAATATAACACCATAAGATTTCTTTTATTAATTTAATTTCATATATGTTCTTTCAGTTATCTTACAATACTGCAGTCTAATTATAAAAACTTATTCTTTCTTTTCAAAAGTTGCCACACCACAAAAGAAAAATTAAAATAAAGTTAATGTCAAACGATAAAATTTTTAAAACAAATATTTATTTCCTTTTTGCCCCGTCCACAAATCTTTTTTCTACCGAAGAACAGTAATAATATGTTTTGTGATTTTATTTTTTAAAGCAGTATGTTAAAAAATTTATGTATTCCGATTAAGAAATTAAATTTTTGTTGTCTAGATAACCAACACACGCATTGATATATGTGTGTTTGTATTATTTTATACAGAACACACGTATATTTGAAACTCTGAATAAGGTGATATATATTAAAACATGTTAATATTTTTGTTTTCTTATTCAAACACTGTATGATATAAACTGTTTCATGGAAATACGACAAGAAGTACCATAAGAATTCTTTTATTAATTTGATATATATGCTTTCAGCTATCTTACAATACTCCAATCTGATTAGAAAAACTTATTCTTTCTTTTCAAAAGTTGCCACACCACAAAAGAAAAATTAAAATAAAGTTAATGTCAAACGATAATATTTTTAAAACAAATATTTATTTCTTTTTTTGCCGCGTCCACAAATCTTTTTTTCTACCGAAGAATAGTAATAATATGTTTTGTGATTTCATTTTTTAAAGCAGTATGTTAAAACTTAAATTTATGTATTCAGATTAAGAAATTGAATTTTTGTTGTCTAAATAACCAACACACGAATTCATATATGTGTGTTTGTATTATTTTATACAGGATACACGTATATTTGAAATTCTGTAATAAGGTGATATATATTAGAACATATTAATATTTTTATTTTTTTATTCAAATACTGCATGATATAAACTGTTTCATGGAAATACGACAAGAAGTACCATAAGATTTCTTTTGTTAATTTCATATATGATTTTAGTTATCTTATAATACTCCAATCTAATTAGAAAAACTTATTATTCTTTCTTTTCAAAAGTTGCCACACCACAAAAGAAAAATTAAAATAAAGCTAATGACAAACGATAATATTTTTAAAACAAATATTAAAACCATTGATGTATGCAACAAATATATTGATATTTGGTAAACGATAAATCACAATATTAAAATTCAGGTATCATCCAGCTTTAGTTTTGAACACAAGATATCCTATATAGTTTTATTTTAAACGTAGCGTATATTTTTTTCCGAATATTTTGTAGGATATTCAGAAATTTTTTCTTACTCCATGGTCCGATTTCAGAGCTGGTTCCTCTATGTGTATAAAAATAAGATGATGCCAACAATGAGTCAACGATCTTTTGTTGACGTCAACTTCAACAATGGAAATGAATATACAATATGATTATACTTTATTTTATCAGATTTTTCCTCAATTACTCATGAAAGAATTACTCAAACCCTAATTCAAGAATTTCTACGACATGACGCAACTGTATATCAAATTACTAAGCATAATGTAAATTTTTATACCGACAAACATTTTCAGAATTTTCAATCCCCTATATATTAATAGCTTAAGTTATCTGCCCGTCTGTTCTGGAATTTGTAAAGCGGTTGGACCTGGAATGGATAACGGTATCCATAGTGAATTCTTAATGACTTAGGGTTATCAACGTTCGAAATCCACCCCTTTCCCCCTTTTCTAGCAATTAATGTCATTATTTTAAACCCTATTTTCCCCGGTTAAGAGCATGCGATTAAATTTATGGATTTACCACACAATAAATAGGTAGAAATAACATATTTTCTATCATTATGACGTCATCTCATTTAATCCTTTCTTATTTTAAATTATTTAAATATCGTCTGCATTATGTTCATGCGCTTTATCACTGAACTTAGATGTGACGTAAATATTTTCCTTCTATATTTGGCTTAAATAATAGATTAGGCACATATATGATAATTTTAAATTTAATCACTGATTATTTTTTGTTGCAATGAAAATTTTATGACTGGTATTAACAACAAATTCTACTTACCTCCAGGGTGTAGTGGAAATGATAATTTCATTCCTTAACTTCCATTAATTACTGTGGTAAAAAAATTTGGGAGGAACTTAACGATCATTTCGACGTAGGTAAGAATATTTTGAATTATCTTTCTAAACTGCATTCACAGTATCGGGAGTCTTTAGAGGAGTATGAAGATTAACTAGTTATTGAACGTGTACCAGATAATTCTCAGCCAGAAAACAAACCATTTTTTTTGCCTGCCTCATAGGGTACTTTACATTGGGAAGAATTTAACGATAATTTCGACGTAGCTAAGAAAACTTAGAATTATCTTTCTAAACTGCATTCACAGTATCGGGAGTCTTTAGAGGAGTATGAAGATTAACTAGTTATTGAGCGTGTACCAGATAATTCTCAGCCAGAAAACAAACCATTTTTTTTACCTGCCGCATATAATACTTTATAATTCTGGAAAATTAAAAATTTTACTGATCCCGTCATATGACGGGCTACACACTAGTTTATTAGCTAGACACAGCTAGCTACTTACAGCTAGATAAAAAGTTGTTGAGCTTGTACCAGATAATTTTCTGCCAAAAAAACAAACCATTTTTTATCTGCCTCATAGGGTACTTTACAATCCTGGAAAATTAAAAATTTTACTGATCCCGTCATATGACGGGCTACAGACTAGTTTATTAGCTAGACACAGCTAGCTACTTACAGCTAGATAAACAAGTTATTGAGTTTGTACCTGATAATTCTCAGCCAGAAAACAAACCATTTTTTTACCTGCCTCATAGGGTACTTTACAATCCTGGAAAATTAAAAATTTTACTGATCCCGTCATATGACGGGCTACAGACTAGTTTATTAGCTAGACACAGCTAGCTACTTACAGCTAGATAAACAAGCTATTGAGCTTGTACAAGATAATTTTCAGCCAAAAAACAAACCATTTTTTTATCTGCCTCATAGGGTACTTTACAATCCTGGAAAATTAAAAATTTTACTGATCCCGTCATATGACGGGCTGTATGCTAGTTTTAAATAATTCACAAAAAAAATAATTTTTACACACATTAGATTTTATAATAACATAAATTATTTTTCAACTGTTCCTTATTTCTACTTGAGGCGAATCGTCCTCTTTCAGATTCCATTTTCCTTACGGCGTGGCGACCCTATGACTGATGCGAACGTGGCAAATGCCATCTTTGCCACGCCCTAGTGACGGTTCTGGCTACGTACAACCAAACTACAGTGGGATTCGAACCCACGAACTTCCGTGCAGAAGATCAGCGCCCTAACTATTCGGACATCGTTCGGTCCATAAACAGCGAAGAGAAGAAAATAAACGAAAGTGAAAGGAGAAACAGATCACTAGAGTACTCGGAATTGCGAGACCCCTGTTTACCCAAAGTAGGTAAATCCCCTGAGGCTAGTCCCCTGATATGATCCCCCTGGGGCAATGTTCCCGGTTATACACTGGGTACCCATTCGAATAGCCTGTTACGACATGGATTTCGAATAATCCATGGGGACTAATCTTAAAGAACTTGAATTATTACCTTGGGGGCTCAAAAGATGTTGACTTTCAATTTTTCGGATTTTTTTAAAATTTTCAACGTCATTTTCTAATGAGAATGGGTAACGTTGTATGATGTTGAATGTACAAAAAATCATGGCCGAACAGTACATGGGTGTTTCGAAGTAAGAAAATATTTTCTGAACATCCTACAGAACCGTAACTGTACAAGAATCCAATATGGATGCTTCTATCCATTCCAGGTCCAACCGCATCATTACTTCGAGGACAGGCGGACAGATAACTTTGGCTATTATTATATGGGGGATGCATGATATTGGCTAGATATTATGGTGGCGTTTGTGTACACACCTGCAACATATTAAAACTGTTAATTCAACACAAAAATCGTCAAATTGAAAAAATGTGTTTAAAAAAGGGGGGCTGGAAGAAAAAAAATAAAACAAAAACAGATTTCTGTGCAGTGAAATAGATATACCATTCGAAAAATGACTTTTGATAATAAAATATATATATACCTAACATTATTTTTCCAGAATAAAAAAATGCTATATTTTTAAGAAAAATTTAATAATCATTTCGAAGGATCTTTACCGCCTAATTTTTAAAACAGCATTTTTTTCTCTTTTGAATTTCCACTTTTCTCATGTTTATTCCTGCATTTAAAATGTACAAATAATCGTGAGCTCCACTAATGTATTTTAGATCACAGAGGCTATAACTACATTAATACACAGTATCTGTGTATAAATACAGTATATATGTATAGTTCATACAGCATGTACAGTATGTATCTGTACAGTATATACAGTTTGTATATGTACAGTACATACAGTATGTGCAGTATGTATCTGTACAGTACATACAGTATGTATATGTACAGTACATACAGTATGTACAGTATGTATATGTACAGTACGTACATTATGTATATGTACAGTACATACAGTATGTATATGTACATTGCATACAGCATGTACAGTTAGTATCTATACAGTATATACAGTTTGTATATGTACAGTACATACAGTATGTGCAGTATGTATCTGTACAGTACATACAGTATATATAGTATGTATATGTAGAGTACATACAGTATGTATAGTATGTATATCTAAAGTACGTACAGTATGTACAGTATGTATATGTACAGTACATACAGCATGTACATTATGTAACAGTACATACAGTATGTACAGTATGTATCTGTACAGTACATACAGTATGTACAGTATGTATATGTACAGTACATATAGTATGTACATTATGCATATGTACAGTACATACAGTATGTATATGTACAGTTCACACAGTATATATCTGCAGTATATACAGTATGAATGTAAGTAGAGTGTGTATGTATCTGTGTGTTTATATACAGAGGCTTAAAGTGTTTTAAGCAACTAAAATGACCAAATTTTGGTCAAAATCAAACTCTGTATATTATCATATACTGGTATGTTTATACTACTAGCGGAATGTTATAAAAATTGGCCAATTAGGAAAGAGCGGGCCGCAATCATACATTAAGTGTCCCATGTGGCCCAAGACTCCTTACAAGTTCGAAACACCAGGACTGGAGTACACTGCTCAAAATCGATTCCGAACGTCCCAGAGCACCCATACCAGCACTGGAATTCTAACCCACGTCTCTAATGACGAAAGGGTAGGGCGAAGCTCTTCGGTACCAGAGTTCGCGGGTTCGAATCTCACAACTGGCATAGAAGTTTACAGCCGTTCAGAATTGAATTGAAGGTAACCATTTCATTAGGCCTAGTGTAGTAAAACAGTAGACCTTAGCGCTCCAAATCAACCAAGTAACTAACTCAGTCGGGCACGTGATGAAGGGGTAAGGCGGTGCTGTTGGGTACCTAAGTTCGCAGGTTCGATTCCCACAACTTGTATGAATGTTTGCAGCCGTTCGGAATTGAATTGAAGCGGTAGGTCCGGATCTCATTAGACCTAGTGTAGCAAAATAGTAGACCGTAGCACTCCAAACTAAACTAATGAAGCGACCAACTCAGTCGAGCAAGTGGTTTTATGTCTACTAATTTTCTACACGAGGGTGAATGAGAATGGGTCCTACCGCTTAAATCGTATCACAATAATCCCTCGTTTTTCGCGGTACATGGGGACCAGAACCTTCCGCGAAAACTGAAAAACCGCTAAGTAGGATTTTGCCATAGGAATTTTCGTGCATGCGGGTACACGAAAGTTTTAAATATGTAAACAGTATTCATACTTTACACATTTAAGACAAAAATGACAACAGTTTGCGTATTTACTTAAACGTGTCAGTGCTCATTAATGAGGTTAATTACAAAACCTTATAGAGTAATAAACATTAATCAACATTGCTTTCTGAGAGAGGCGAAGAGTCTTGTGTTGGTGGCGGAGGAGAGGCTCTCACTCGACTCGTAGAAGTTTTAGGCTCACTCGGAGACTCTTCTGCTGGAGGCGCTGACGGTAGAGCCGGGGGGCTTTACCTTGGAGAGAAACATGGTGATGGGTAGTTGTTGTCTTTGTTTTTCCTTTTCCTTCAAAATTCCCCTGTACAAGGACATAACCCCGTCAACGCGATTGCTGAACTCGACAGCTCGAACCCTATTGTCGTCAATGTCTTGTGCAAATTCTTGCCATGTTGCACAATGGTTGCAGATTCTCCAAGATAAGGCCACGCTTTTCAGTTTGTTCTTCGTCTTCCTCTTCATTTTCTTCCTCACTTGCAGACTGTGTCATATCCAGAGCCCGTGGTACGTACTCTGAATCATCTCATCTCTTTGTTTGACATGCAGGGATCCTCCCCTCTCGCGCCTCAACATGAAAAAGAGTACCTTTCCGAAATGTGGCTGCCAACATGATTGTATTCTTCATTTTTATTTTATGATGAATATTTTGGGAAAACCCGCGAAGCACTGAAGCCGCGAAACATGAAGTGCGAACTGGCGAGGGAACACTGTACGAGCGGCTATGAACATCCATGCCAACTGTGAGACTCGAACCCACGAACTCCGGTACTGAAACGCCCTGCCCTAGAATTGTGAATAAGAATTCCACTGCTTTTATGGTTTCTCATGGATGTTCGGATTCGATTTTGATCAGTATACCGTTGGTTTGGTTTGGTTTGGAGTGCTACGGTCTACTTTTTGCAAACGAGGGCTAATGAGACCGGGACCTACTGCTTAAAGCCGATTCCGAATGGCTACGAACATCCATGCCACTGTGGGATTCGAACCCACGAAGGCCAGCACCCTAACCAATCGGCCATCGTTCGGCCAGTATACCGTAGTCTTAGGGTTTCGAATTTGTAAGGACCCTTGAATCACATTGAAAAATTAATGCTTAATTGTGGTCAGCTCTTTCCTAATTGGCCAATTTTCATCACATTCCGCAAGTAGTACAGACTTACCACTATGAAATAATATACATAGTTTGATTATAAATAAATGTTTAGTTATTTTAGTTACTTAAAACAGCCACAGGATGGAAAATGAGAACGGGAGTTATCGCTTAAATCTGATTCCTAACGGCTACGAATATCCATGCCATGTGTGGGATTCGAACATAGGTGATTCTAAGTTTAAAAAAAAAAAAAAAAAAAAAAAAAAAAAAAAAAAAAAAAAAAAAATTCTGAACGTCTTACAAACTTTTCTGAAAAAGTATTCGCTACTCATTTAAAATAAAAACTATATTAAGGTTTAATTTTTGGATGTCAAAACTGGACTCGTAAATATCTAGCATTTATGTTTTAAATCTTGAAAATTAAAAAGTTTGTTCGTTTGTGTGTTTGTTTTTTATACATAACCACACGGTTTGTCTAAATGAATTCGACGGAATTCTAAACTGCATTCACAGTATCGGGAGACTTTAGAGCAGTATGAAGATAAGCAAATTATTGAGCTTATACCAGATAATTCTCAGCCACAAAACAAACCAGTTTTTTACCTGCCTCATAGGATACTTACAATTTTGGAAAATTAAAAATTTTTCTAATCCCGTCATATGACGGGCTATATGCTAGTTTAAAATAAAAACTATATTACGGTTATTTTCTGGATGCCAAAACTAGAGCTGGATGACATCCGAATTTTAATATTGTGATTTATCGTTTGCCAAATATTAATATATTTGTTGCGTACATCAATGGTTTTAATATTTGTTTTAAAAATATTATCGTTTGGCATTAGGTTTATTTTAATTTTTCTTTTGTGGTGTGGCAACTTTTGAAAAGAAAGAATAATAAGATTTTCTGATGAGATAGTGAGTATTGTAAGAGAACTGAAAGCATGTACATGAAATTAATAAAAGAAATGGTATGGTGATTCTTGTTGTATTTCCATGACACCGTCTGTATCATGCAGTATTTGAAT
>CM063497.1:12254261-12259261 GCA_032207245.1 Pardosa pseudoannulata
ACCGCTAAGTAGGATTTTCCCATAGGAATTTTCGTGCATGCGGGTACACGAAAGTTTTAAATATGTAAACAGTATTCATACTTTACACATTTAAGACAAAAATGACAACAGTTTGCGTATTTACTTAAACGTGTCAGTGCTCATTAATGAGGTTAATTACAAAACCTTATAGAGTTAAATAATCACATTGCTTTTCTGAGAGAGGCGAAGAGTCTTGTGTTGATGGCGGAGGAGAATTCTCACTGATGTAAGTTCTATCAATCGGAGATTTCGTAGCTCAAACTTTATTGGAGAGAAACATGGAGAAGTTGTTGTTGTCATTTTCCTTCAAATTCCTGCAAAAAACACCGTCACGCGATTGAAACTGACAGTCGAACCTATGTCGTCATGTCTTGTGCCATTTATGTTAAATAAAATATAGATATTTTTCTAAATCATCTATACTTTAGTTTAATCAGTTTCCTCTCACTTTCTTCTTACTCAGTACTTTCTCAAGAAACAGAATATTATAAATATGTTTGTTGATAAATTATAAATTATAAAAATTAAACAAAAAATAACTGTAAAATATATGGATATATTTTTTTTTTTTCGGTTTTCGTAAAAACGGTTTTTTTTTCGGTTTGTGATATTAAACAAAATTTATTACACATTTAAAAAAACAGTATATATTATTTATATGTCAGTGTATAAATTGTTATTAAACACTTATAAATATAATAAATATTAAGACATCGCTTTCAGAGAGAGACCAAGATTTTTTTATTATATATACATTTTATTTTTTTATATTTTAACATGAGAGAAACACGGTGATGGGTAGTTATTGTCTTTGTTTTTCCTTTTCCTTCAAAATTCCCCTGTACAAGGACATAACCCCGTCAACGCGATTGCTGAACTCGACAGCTCGAACCCTATTGTCGTCAATGTCTTGTGCCAATTCTTGCCATGTTGCACACTTGTTGCAGATTCTCCAGGGTAAGGCCACGCTTTTCAGTTTGTTCTTCGTCTTCCTCTTCATTTTCTTCCTCACTTGCAGTCTTTGTCGTCTCGAGAGCCCGTGGTACGTACTCTGCGGCAACTCATCTCTTTGTTTCACATGCAGGGATCCTTCTCTCTCGCGCTCATCAACATGAAACAAAGCTCCTTTCCGCAACGTGGCTGCCGACATGGTTGTATTCTTCATTTTTATTTTTTAATGAATATTTTGGGAAAACCCGCGAAGCACTGAAGACGCAAAACATGAAGCGCGAAGTGGCGAGGGAACACTGTACGAGCGGCTACGAACATCCATGCCAACTGTGAGACTCGAACCCACGAACTCCGGTACTGAAACGCCCTGCCGTTCTGGCTCTAGAATTGTGAATAAGAATTCCACTGCTTTTATGGTTTCTCATGGATGTTCGGATTCGATTTTGATCAGTATACCGTTGGTTTGGAGTGCTACGGTCTACTTTTTGCAACACGAGGGCTAATGAGACCGGGACCTACAGCTTAAAGCCGATTCCGAACGGCTACGAACATCCATGCCAATGTGGGATTCGAACCCACGAACGCCGGTACCGAAGGCCAGCACCCTAACCAATCGGCCATCGTTCGGACAGTATACCGTAGTCTTAGGGTTTCGAATTTGTAAGGACCCTTGAATCACATTGAAAAATTAATGCTTAATTGTGGTCCGCTCTTTCCTAATTGACCAATTTTCATCACATTCCGCAAATAGTACAGACTTACCACTATGAAATAATATACATAGTTTGATTATAAATAAATGTTTAGTTATTTTAGTTACTTAAAACGAAAATGAGAACGGGAGTTACCGCTTAAATTTGATTCCGAACGGGTACGAATATCCATGCCATGTGTGGGATTCGAACATCGGTGATTCTAAGTAAAAAAAAAAAAAAAAAAAAAAAAAAAAAAAAAAAAAAAAAAAAAAAAAAAAAAAAAAAAAAAAATCTGAACGTCTTACAAAATTTTCTGAAAAAGTATTCGCTACTCATTCAAAATAAAAACTATATTAAGGTTTAATTTTTGGATGTCAAAACTGGACTCGTAAATATCTAGCATTTATGTTTTAAATCTATGAAAATTAAAAAGTTTGTTCGTTTGTGTGTTTGTTTTTTATACATAACCACACGGTTTGTCTAAATGAATTCGACGGAATTCTAAACTGCATTCACAGTATCGGGAGACTTTAGAGCAGTATGAAGATAAGCAAATTATTGAGCTTATACCAGATAATTCTCAGCCACAAAACAAACCAGTTTTTTACCTGCCTCATAGGATACTTACAATTTTGGAAAATTAAAAATTTTTCTAATCCCGTCATATGACGGGCTATATGCTAGTTTAAAATAAAAACTATATTACGGTTATTTTCTGGATGCCAAAAGTAGAGCTGGATGACATCCGAATTTTAATATTGTGATTTATCGTTTGCCAAATATCAATATATTTGTTGCGTACATCAATGGTTTTAATATTTGTTTTAAAAATATTATCGTTTGGCATTAGATTTATTTTAATTTTTCTTTTGTGGTGTGGCAACTTTTGAAAAGAAAGAATAATAAGATTTTCTGATGAGATAGTGAGTATTGTAAGAGAACTGAAAGCATGTACATGAAATTAATAAAAGAAATGGTATGGTGATTCTTGTTGTATTTCCATGACACCGTCTGTATCATGCAGTATTTGAATAAGAAAACAAAGGTATTAATATGTTCTAATATATATTATCTTACTATAGATTTGCTAATATAAGTGTGTTCTGTATAAAATAATACAAACACACATATGTCAATGCGTGTGTTCGTTATTTAGAAAACAAAAATTCAATTCCTGAATCTGAATACATAAATTTAAATTTTAACGTATTGATTAAAAAAAGAAAATCACAGAACATATTATTACTGTTCTTCGGTAGAAAAAAATATTTGTGGACCCGTCAAAAAAGAAAAAAAAGGGTAAGTAAAGATATAAATTTCTCATTATCTTCAAAATTCATTAATATATTTTTTATTGGAAACGGAAGATGTTTTTAAAATACAGAAACAAATTTTTCCGAAAATTCTTTTCAAAAAAGAATCTGTTTTTTATAATTTTTGGAACAGACAGACTCACACAATTTTTTTTTTGAAAATTCGGAGATTTTCGGATTAGAATCGCCGCACAAATATCAATGTGTGTGGTGGTTATCTAGAAAACAAAAATTCAATTCCTTAATCTGAATACATAAATTTAAGTTTTAACATATTGCTTTAAAAGAGAAACTCACATAACATATTATGACTGTTCTTCGGTAGAAAAAAAGATTTGTGGACCCGTCAAAGAAGAAAAAAGGGTGAGAAATGATATTAATTTCTCATTATCTTCAAAATTCATTTATATATATATTTTTTTTATTTGAAGGGGAAGATGGTTTTAAAAAAACTTTCTTTTTAATTTGCAGAAACAGATTTTTCAGAAAATTCTTTAATTTTTGGAACAAACGCGCACAAATTTTCGGAAAATTCAGAAATTTGCGGATGAGAATGACACTCTGCATTCGAACCCATGAAATCCGGTTTTGATCCTTGTTCAGTGAATTTAAGTTATAGGCAATTATCTGACAGATTTTATTTCTCGAAAAACAATAACTTTGGACAAATATCAGGTCATGTGTTTTAGCTTCATAAATATTTTTAAAAATGAGAAAATTATTATTGCTATATATATATATATATATATATATATATATATATATATATATAGTCATATTTATTTATTCAGCACTTTTTCTTTTTAAATACTTATCTTCAGACAATAATCTGCTTTTACTATTAGCAAGCGTGAGAATTGCACGAGAACCCACATTTATTAACCCTCTGACTGCTCAATTTGTAAACAGAGATCTCTTTAAAAATTCCGCATTTGTTTTTTGCATAGTTTAAGTATATATATATATAATATATATATATATATATATATATATATATATATATATATATATATATATATATATATATATATATATATATATATATATATATATATATATATATATATATATATATATATATATATATATATATATATATACATATATATATATATATATATATATATATATATATATAATATATATATATATATATATATATATATATACATATATATATATATATATATATATATATATATATACATATATATATACATATATATATATATATATATATATATATATATATATATATATATACATATATATATATAATATATATATATATATATATATATATATATATATATATATATATATATATATATATATACATATATATATATATATATATATATATATATATATATATATATACATATATATATATATATATATATATATATATACATATATATATATATACATATATATATATACATATATATATATATATATATATACATATACATATATATACATATATATATATATACATACATATATGCATATATACATATATATACATATATATATATATATATATATATATATATATATATATTACTATCTATCATTCTATTATCTAATATAACTATAATAGTTCTAGTCATATAAATCTATTTATAACCTAATTAAATGTCTAATACTGTGTATAATTTATTCCACTGGTTAAACGGTGAAAAGGCGGAATGTGCTTCTTAATAAAGGAAGAAAAACACATGCCCGCGAAAATCGCGGGATGAGCAAATTTTGCTACATTTGAATTGCCCGTGGAAATCGCGGGATGAGCAGTCAGAGGGTTAAGAAATATGTAAAGTAAAACAAGTCAATAAAACACACGCTGTTCTTAAATAATTTAATTTAATAATAATTTTAATCGATTGATACTCACTAAACCAAAACAGTACAATTACATTATAACTAATTATTTCAAAGGATTAGATAATAACTGTGACGAGCCTGTAAATCGAAAATCCAAAGACAAGAAAAAAGAACAAATTTCATTCAAATTCTA
>CM063497.1:12264261-12269261 GCA_032207245.1 Pardosa pseudoannulata
TATATGTATATATATATATATATATATATATATATACACACTATATATATATATATATATATATATATTATAAAGCGGCTGATAAGTTACTTGTACGATTCCCTCACTTATACGACCGGGGCTTGGATTGGAGTGCTACGGTCTACCGTTTTGCTCACGATGGCTAATGAAACTAGGACCTACTGCCTAATGCCGATTCCGAACGGCTACGAACATCCATGCCAGAAGGCGGATTCGAACCTGCGAAGTTCCACCATTCGGCCATCGTTCGGTAGAGAATAACAATTTCGTTTGTTAAAACGTATGCTAAGTCACTTGTACGATTCTGTCAGTTATACGACATTTTTGTTCGGTGCTTCGAGCATCGTATAAATTAAGAATGCAAAGGATGTCACTTATACGACTGGCTGCTTTGCTTTGGTTTGGATTGGAGTGCTACGGTCTACCGTTTTGGGCACGATGCCTAATGAAACCGGGGCCTTAAAGCCGATTCCGAACGGTTACGAACATCCATGCCAGAAGTGGGATTCGAACCTGCGAAGTTCCAAACCGAAGTTTACACACACATATTTAATCAGTACAATTTTAATGATAATGTATTGTAAACTAATGTATTGTATGTAATAATGTTTTATATAATATTGTATTCTCATATCTTTAAATTAATTTTTTTTATTTCTCTGTCAGTTTATGGATGATATTGCATTATATAGCACATAGCTATTATAGCCTTTAAGATATTACCAAAAATCTCTGCTTTATAAAGTAAAAAAAGCTTACTAGTTATTTGTACCATTCTGTCACTTATACGACTGGGTGCTTTGCTTTGGTTTGGATTGGAGTGCTACGGTCTACCGTTTTGGTCACGACGGCTAATGAAACTAGAAGCTACTGCTTAATACCGATTCCGAACGGCTACGAACATTCATGCCAGAAGAGGGATTCGAACCTGCGAAGTTCCAAACCGAAGAGCAGCGCTCTACCATTCGCCCATCGTTCGGTAGAGATTAACAATTACGTTTGTTAAAACGTGTGCTAAGTCAGTTGTACGATTCTATCAGTTATACGACTTTTTTGTTCGGTGCTTCGAGCATCGTATAAATTAAGAATGCAAAGGATGTCACTTATACGACTGGGTGCTTTGCTTTGGTTTGGATTGGAGTGCTACGGTCTACCGTTTTGGTCACGAGGCCTAATGAAACCGGGGCCTTAAAGCCGATTCCGAACGGTTACGAACTTCCATGCCAGAAGAGAGATTGGAACCTGCGAAGTTCTAAACCGAAGAGCAGCTCTTACCATCCGGCCATCGTTCAGTAAAATTAGATTTGAATACATACAATTCATTAATTTTATAAAATCACAATTTTCTGCATATATTATGACGTTTTGAAATATGTATTAGCTAGATTAGAGTGTCTAAAACAAATTGTAGAAAAAAAAATGTGTGCTTTGACGTAATTACTTTAATATTTAAATGTAAATTTCAGGAACTTCTTTACGACTTTTAAAATCACTAATTTCTGGAAACCATATGACTAATTACATTTTAATAAGAAAAATAAGATTAGAACATCCCATTTTGGTCTTTTAGTAAAATATTTTGTTATGAATTCAGATTTTCTTTTTTAAAAACTTTTGCTTTTCTTTTTACGATTCTATCAGTTATACGACTTTTTTGTTCGGTGCATCGAGCATCGTATAAATTAAGAATGCAAAGGATGTCACTTATACGACTGGGTGCTTTGCTTTGGTTTGGATTGGAGTGCTACGGTCTACCGTTTTGGTCACGAGGCCTAATGAAACCGGGGCCTTAAAGCCGATTCCGAACGGTTACGAACTTCCATGCCAGTAGAAGGATTGGAACCTGCGAAGTTCCAAACCGAAGAGCAGCGCTATACCTTTCGCCCATCGTTGGGTTTACATTAGCAATTCCGTTTGTTAAAACGTGTGAGAAGTCACTCGTACGATTCCACCAGTTATACGACGTTTTTGTTCGGTTCTTCGAGCATCGTATAAATTAGCTCGTGCTGTAATATTAGAATTAATAGACCATCATAAAAAATGTAAACCGTCCTAAAAATTTAATACTTTAGCTGCTGCTGTAAATTAGAATTAATTTACTATCCTAAAGATTTTGTTGCATGAGCACGTGCTGTAATATTAGAATTAATTTATCATCCTAAAAAAATTAATGCTTTAGCATGTGGTATAATATCACAATTAATTTAGCTTTATAGAAAACTAGCAAGTTTGCCCGTGCTTCGCTAAGGTGAAGTTAATATATTACTTTTAAACAAAGATTTTATTTTCGTGCATAAATCTCTAAATTCGTCACAGTTCAGTTCGAGTCATTGGCATATTTATTCATTTCTATCAGAGGCGTATTATAACATTATTCAGTTTTTATAATCGAATTTGTTTTATATTAAATTTGCTCAAACTTTTTTATGGTAAAATATAAGTTTAACCCTAAATTGCATTACTGTATTACTACTGTACGTTGATTAGCAACGTTAAAAGATCTGGCCATATTACGTAGTAAAGTTGGAAGCAGAGGTTTTGACAGCAAAAGTGCTAATTTTGTTGGTAGTAATAAATGTTGTTCAAAATTAAGGAAATTTATGACAAACCAGATGGTTTTGCATGAAACAGGAACACATTCATATTGACAACCATATGAATATAAAGATAACTATATAAAATGATAGGTTTTTATTTTCCTATGAAAGTCACTGAAATGTGCACTTTTTGTTGTTAGAATATTGTTGATAAACATTTCATTGTAAAGTAAAAATTAACCAAGAATTAAGTTCAAAATTAGTTCTTATATAAAAATGCTATAATTTACGTCACATAGAAATGAAAGTCAATCACTTTATATCTCAACTTCCAGGTCAAACCGAATGGATACTACGCAGACGATGTTTAAATAATATAAAATAAGAAATGAATAAATGAAATATTTAAAGGAATGACGTCATAATGACAGAAAAAAATGTCATTTTCACCTATGTATTATGTAATAAATTAAAAATTTTAATCTTCTGCTTTTAACCGAGGAAAGAAAATTTTCTGCTTGAGCACGTGCTGTAATATTAGAATTAATTTAGCAAACGAAAAGAATTAATCCTTTAGCATGTGGTATAACATCCCAATTAATGTTCCATCCTAGAAACTTTGCTCCTTTTGCACATGTTTAATGCTTTAGCATTTGGAATAATATCATAATTAATTTTGCATCCTAGAAAATTCGCTTCTTTAGCTCGTGCTTTAATAGTAGAATTAATTTAGCATCCTAAAAAAATTAATCCTTTAGTATGCGGTATAATATCACAATTAATATAGCATCCTACATAATTTGCTGCTTTATCACGTGCCTTAATATTAGAATCAATTTAGTATTCTTAAAAATTTAATGTTTAGCATGTGGTATAGTATCAAAATTAATTTAGTATTTGAGAAAATTTGCTGCTTTAGCCCGTGTTGTAATATTAGAATTAATTTACCACCGTAAAAAATTTAATGCTTTAGAATGTGGTAAAACATTACAATTAATTTTCTATGTTTCAAAATTTGCACGTGTTGTAATAATAGAAATAATTTACCATCATAGAAAATTTAATGTTTTAGCATGTGGTATAATATTAGAATTAATTTAGCATCTGAGAAAATTTACCGCTTTAGCATGCGTTATAATATCACAATTAATTTAACATCCTAGAAAATATACTGTTTTAGCACTGCTGTAATATTGGAATTAATTTTGCATTATATAAAAAAAATTAATGCTTTAGATCCTGCTGTAATATTCGAATTAGTTTAGCATTTTAGAAAATTTAATGCTTTAGCATGATGTGTAATATGACAATTAATTTTGCTTTATAAAATAAATTAATTCTTTGAATTGTGATGTAATATTCGAATTAATTTAGCGTCCTAGAAAATTTCATGCTTTAGGATGTGGTATAATATCACAATTAATTTGGTATTCTAGAAAATTTGTTGCTTTAGCCCGTGCTGTAGTATTAGAATTAATTTAACTTCCTAAAAAAATTAATCTTTTACCATGTGGTATAATATCACAATTTAGCATCCTACTTAATTTGCTGCTTTAGCACGTGCTGTAATATTAGAATTAATTTATTATTTTTAAAAATTTAATGTTTTGCATGTAGTATAATATCACAATTAATTTAGTATTCTAGAAAATTTGCTGGTTTAGCCCGTGCTGTAGTATTAGAATTAATTTAGCATACTAGAAAATTTAATGCTTAACTCGTACTGTAATATTAGAATTAATTTAGCATCCTAGAAAATTTATTGCTTTAACGCGTAGTGTAATATTAGAATTAATTTACCATCGTAAAAAATTTAATGTTTTACAATGTAGTATAAAATTACAATTAATTTTCTATCCTTGAAAATTTGCACGTGTTGTAATAATAGAAATAATTTACCATCTTAGAAAATTTAATGTTTTAGCATGTGGTATAATTTCAGAATTAATTTAGCATCTGAGAAAATTTGCTGCTTTAGCATGTGGTATAATATTACAATTAATTTAGCATCTGAGAAAATTTAATGCTGCTATAGCACCTGCTGCAATATTGAAATTAGGTTAGCATCCTAGAAAATTTAATGCTTTAGCATTTGGAATAATATCATAATTAATTTTGTATCCTTTAAAATTCGTTTCTTTAAATCATGCTGTAATATTAGAATTACTTTAGCATACTCAAAAATTTAATGCTTCGACATGCGGTGTAATATAACAATTAATTTAGCATCATACATAATTTGCTGCTTTAGCACGTGTCGTAATATTAGAATTAATTTAGCATTCTTAAAAATTTAATGTTTAGCATGCGGTATAATATCACAATTAATTTTGCATTCTAGAAAATATGCTGCTATAGCACCTGCTGCAATATTGAAATTAATTTAGCATGCTAGAAAATTTATTGATTTAGCATGTGGTATAATATCATAATTAATTTTGT
>CM063497.1:12281761-12329261 GCA_032207245.1 Pardosa pseudoannulata
TTAATAAAACAAATCTTATGGTGCTTCTCGCATTTCCCTGAAACCGTCTATATCATGCAGTATTTCAATAAGAAAACAAAAATATCAATATATTCTAATATATATCACCTTATTACGGAGTTGCTAATATAAGTGTGTTCTGTATAAAATAATAGAAACACACAGATATCAGTACGTGTGTTGGTTATTTAGACAACAAAAATTCAATTTCTTAATATGAATACATAAATTTAAAATATTGCTTTAAAAAAGAAAATCGCATAACGTATTATTACTGTTCTTCTTCGGTAGAAAAAAGATTTGTGGAGGCGGCAAAAGATAAATAAATATTTGTTTTAAAAATATTATCGTTTGACATTAGCTTTATTTTAATTTTTCTTTTGTGAAGTGGCAACTTTTAAAAAGAAAGAATAACAAGTTTTTCTAATCAGATTGGAATATTGTAAGATAAACGGAAAGCATATATATGAAATTAATAAAAGAAATCTTATGGTGCTTCTGACGTATTTCCATGACACCGTCTATATCATGCAGTCTTTGAAAAAGAAAACAAAGGTATTAATATGTTCTAATATATATCACCTTATTATGGAATTGCAAATATAAGTGTGTTCTGTATAAAATAATTCAAACACATAAATACGAATGTGTGTGTTGGTTATCTAGAAAACAAAAATTCAATTTCTTAATATATAAATTTAAATTCAAACATATTGCTTTAAAAAGGAAAACTCACTATACATTAAGAATAACAAAATCTCTGTTTTATAAAAAAAAAATTACTTGTACACGCACTTATACGTGGATAATGTATTTAAAAACTTTTTTTTTTTTTTATTTTATGAATTTTTAAATATTTATTTTTTTTTAGTTATAAATTTTTTTATTATATATAAAAAAGAATTAGTGATTTAGATCTAACTAAACAATTTATTTGCTTTATCAAATATTATTCTTATATATTTAATTTCAAAAATCCTTTTAAATAAAAAAATGATTTAAATAAAAGAATTGATTTTTATTTTTAGAAAAAAAAAATCTTTTTTATCAACCCCTTCATTCCTGCTAATAAAGAAACGCTGTTTTAATCGATTCAGAAATAAGATTTTTTTAAAACTTAAAAAATTCAAAAAATAAAGGAACTTCACATGTAGAACAATTTAAAGCATTAATTGATTATACAATCCAATTTGCCCTTTTTAATAAAATTCGTGTAGAACAATTTATATGCCATTAATTGAATACAATCCAATTTGCCCTTTTTTAATAAAGACTTCGTATGTAGAACAATTTAAAAAATTTAGAAAAAAAAAATTACAGAAAAATTATGTTTTAAAAAATTTTTTTTTTTTAATTTTTGCAGATTTTTCAAAAATTCATTCAAATTTCGAAAAAATCGTTTTTATATTTTTTTTTCGGAACAGACTCGCATAAATTTTTGGATTAGAAAATCACCCCTGATACAAACTGATTTTATTTCTGGAAATATTCTTCTCATTAGGAACAATGCATGTTAGAATGTTTTATGATTTAAGCCCTTTGGAAAAGGATTCTTCCTACACCTGGACAGGCCCCAAAAGAACTGAAAGGAGAGATTGATAATCCTTCACTTCCTAGAATAGAAGAGAAATCTTTTCTCAGACCCCTAATTCTTAAGAATGCAGATGTTTTCTCTCCTGGATATTGCTTAGCAGTGTTTAATACTTGCATTCCTTTAGAAGCAATAACTTGTAAATCGGGATATCATAAAGGTTCGAACTTCAAAGCTGGTAGTTAAAGATTAACACAATATAGACAGTGGACCCAGATGGTCATTTCCGGCTATCTCAGGGTGTCTGTCATCTTGGTAGCACATTGGGAACACCTGTTCCACAAAGGCCAGCCTTCCTAACCCTGGACGCAAAGAATAGAACACTTTCCGGAATTATGTCTCCGACGAGGTGCAATCGTCGTTAGACAAAGATCGTGGGAAGCCGAAATTTTCGAACGTTCCCCTACCTACAATTTCGACCTACAAGTTGACAAAGGAAACTTCACCTTTACACCTTGAAAAATTCTATTTTTTTTTTTTTAATTTTTAAGTTTTAAAAATCTTATTTCTGAATCGATTAAAACAGCGTTTCCGACATGGGTGATTCTAAGCAGGAATGCAACGCAGGGTTGATAAAAATCGTGATTTTTTTTTTCTAAAAATCAAAAAAATCAAATTCTTTTATTTAAATCAGATTTTTTTGATTTAAGTAGGATTTTTTAAATTTAAATATATTTAAGTATAGTATTTGACACAAGCAAATTAAATTGTTCAAGTTAGATGTCTAAATCAATTATTTTTTTATATATAATAAAAATACATATAACTAAAAAAATAAATATAGTATATAAGAATTCATAAACCAGTAGAAAATAATTACTTGCAATATAGGGTTTTATGCTTGTTTTAATTATCTATATTATAATCCCAGTCGTATAAGTGACAGAATGGTACAAGTAACTAGTAAGTTTTTTTAGTTTATAAAACAGAGATTTTTGGTAATCTTAAAAATATTATAATAGCTATGTGCTATATCATGCAACATCATGCATTAAACTGGCAGAGAATTAAAAAAAAAATAATTTAAAGTTATGATAATGTAATACATTATCATTAAAATTGTACTGCTTCAATATGTGTGTAAACTTCTTACACACACATATTTAAGTATATGTATTATAAAGTACAGTAGAATCGATTATAAGTAATTACCAAACCTAATTCGGATAATGAGAATTCATCAATAATATCTATGTATGTATATGTATATATCTATATGTGTGTTATATATATGTATTTATATATATATATGTATATATATGTATATGTATATATGTATATATATATGTATATATATAGTATATGTATATATATATATGTATGTATATGTATATATATATGTATATAAAATATGTATATATATGTATATATATATATGTATGTATATATATATGTATATATATATGTATGTATATATGTATATATATATATATGTATATATATATGTTTATAATATATGTATGTATATATATATATATATATTTATATATATAATATATATGTATGTATATATATATATAAAATTATAAATATATAATAGATATAAGATATAAATTACTGTATAAAATATATATAAATATATAATATATAATAAAATATAAATATGATATAATAAAAATATTTATAACAAATAATGTTAAATATATATATATATATATATAATATATATGTAAATATGAATATATATATATATATATATATATAATATATATAAGACATATATAATATATATATATAAAATATAATACATGAAAATAATATGTATAAGATATAAAATGATATATAATATTATATATATATAATAAAATAACGTAAAATAATATGTAAATTTTATAAAATAATAAATAATAAAAATGTATATAATAAATAAGAATAGATGAAATAAAAAAATAGTATAAATAAAAATATATATATGTATATAAAATATATATAATAAATAAAAAGAAAATAAAAAATAATAATAAAATTAAAGATAATAAAAAAAAAAAAAAATAAAAAAAAAAAAATTAAAAAAAATCATTGAATTTGAAAATTATAATTTTAAAAAGAAAACAAAACGTCTATATAGAAATAAAAAGAGAAAACAATATATCTTGTGAAATGTAATTTGATTTATCCCTCTTATCATAGATTATCGAAACCGTCGGTAATTTTAAGGTCCCGATTTTTAACCTAAAACGGTAGAAGTAGCACTCAATTCAAAAAGCAAAGAAAGCCGTATAAGTATAGAATGTTAAAAGTAACTATATATTTTTACTTTATAAAACAGAGATTTTGTTCATATTAAAGGCTATAAATATGCTATATCATGCATTAAACTAAGAGAAAAAAAAATAATTTGATATTTCTAATTAAATAATATCGAATTGTGGTATTGAGTATTGAAAGTTAAAGAAAAAAATTTAAAAATAAATTATAGTACAAAGATAAGACTAATTAAAACATATTAAAGATGAGAAAAATACTACATCAGGGTTGCAAAAAATAAAGTACATAAAGCTGATTTATTTAAAATAAATTAAACAGGGTTCCCTCTCTTTTTCCAGAATAAAAATTAAGGACTTTTTGATGACTTTCTAAGGACCAAGGTAACATTTTATAAGGACCTACTTGAAATACATGACTTAAAGGCACGACATAAACCCTAATTCTTGAGGAACATATTGTAATGATTATGAACCTGACAAGGCATCTTCAATAAATGCCCAAAAATATTTCAGAATTTTGCTTTTAAAAATGCCTGAAAATTAATATAAGATATAACTATTTGATAAAAACAAAATTCTGAACAATACTTTCTGAGGGTTTAAAAGTGACTTTTATATATATATATAAATATATATATATATATAAATATATATATACATATAATATATATATATATATATAATATACATATATATAATATATATATAAATATATATATATATATACATATATATATATATACATATAATATATACATAACATATATATATATATATATATATATACATATATATATATATACACATATATATATATACATAATATATATACATATATATATATATATAATATACATATATACACATATATATACGTATATACTAGCTGATTATACCCGACATTGCCAGGGAAAGAAGAAAGTTTTAGACTTTTCTATCACATTCAGTGCAAGGAAAATTAAACTTCCATAAGTAACTGAAATACCTACACCCGACCCCCAACCTTCACGCTTCGTTTAATTAAAATCTGAATGAATGTTGGGTATTAGGAAAGGGCAGCTGACTTTATTCTTTAAACCTTTACAGTACACGAAAGATGATTTATTTGTCAAATAAGTAAATAAGAAAAAAAAAACTGTCATGTAAGAAAACTGATAGGAAATCACATGACGACGGCAGATCTCGTCGATGGAGAAATGGATCGCGTTCCAATTTAAAAAATAAGGAGTTTTTAAGGATCTTTGACGAAAATTAAGGAGTTCTTAAGGACTTTTAAGGACCGTGGGTACCCTGTTAAAAAAGAAGTGGAATACATACTGACATCCGGCTGAAACTCTGGCCAGATATCCGGCCAAACTGAGAACTGTTGCATCTCTAGTATCTACGATGATAGTTAAAAGAGATATGATAGTGCAAAAAACAAGAAAAAAAAATTAAACTTAAAAAAAAAAAAACTTTTAAATTTCTCACAGGTGCTGTGCACCCTTAAAGCAATCCGAAATACAGATTTATTTAAAATAAATAAATCTTCAATTTTTAATTTATAATCCTGTAATTTACTTAAAATAAATAAATAGTAGAGGATTGCTCTTCGGTACGAGAGTTCGTGGGTTCGAATCGCGGTGCTGGCATAAATGTTCATAGCCGTTCGGATTCGACTTTAAGCAGTTGGTTGCGGTCTCATTAGCCCTCGTGAGCACAATAGACCATAGCTTTCCAAACAAAATATTGGTTGGATAGTTGGTTGAAATTGGTGGTATAATTAATTGTAATTATATTTGTTAATTATATATTTCTTCTATCCCAGGATAAATAGTAGTTTAATTAAATTTTATTCATTCATTAAATATGTTAAAACATAATTTTTTTATTCAATTAAATTTGATTTTAGAAGAACATAAAATTAACTTATTTCAAAAGAGGGATCATTATACTAATTTTTATTACACTTATTAGATTTAATAAGTAAGATTAATTTATTTTCATCTGTGTAGTCATTTTTGAATCATTTATAATTCCTTTATATATATATCAAGGATAGTCTTTTATAAATTATTCTACGTAAGTGCCTATATTAAAAAAGAATCAATATGATTGTTTTAAAATACAATTGTCAATTAGTTATATACAAATTGTTCTGCGTGCTAAGTTCTTTTATTTAAAAAAAGGGTAAATTGGATTGTATAATCAATTAGTCGCATATAAATTGTTCTACAGGCGAAGTTCCTTTATTAAAAAAGGGCAAATTGGATTGTATAATCAATTAATCGCATATAAATTGTTCTACATACGAAGTTCCTTTATTAAAAAAGGGCAAATTGGATTGTATAATCAATTAATCGCATATAAATTGTTCTACATGTGAAGTTCCTTTATTAAAAAAGGGCAAATTGGATTGAATAGTCAATTAGTCATTTACAAATTATTCTCCGTGTTAAGTTCCTATAATAGAAGAATGATAAACTGGATTGTATAGTTACCAATTAGTTTTACGGATATTTTACATTAATATCGTTAACTTAACGTAGAACCTCATATCTCAAATTTTATTTTAACTAGGGCCGAATGTGTAGTGCGCTGCTCTTCAGTACGGGATATCGTGAGTTCGAATCCCACTCCTAGCATGGATGTTCGTAACCGTCTGAAATCGACTGTAAGCACTAGATCTCGTGTAGCAATAAAGTACCAAAGTCTTCTAAAGCAAACTACATCGCTGAAATTTGGTCCAGATATTCTTAATATTTGCGAACTTTTACGCATTACATGCAAAAATTACTACCTTTTCCCCTCATATTAATTTAAAAAAATTAAACATTCTTTGCGGTTTTACGCTTAAGCCGCCTTTTTATGTACACAATTTTCTCTGTTAGCTACCTTTTATACTTTACTTGACACTAACTGCAATATTTCTAAAAAATGTTTTGAGCAGATTAAGCGTTTTATATCGTAAAGAAAGAAAAGGAAATTTGATTGTATAATTATTTTACTTTCTTCATATTAGATATATTATAACTACTTAAATATAAATTATTTAAAGGAAAATCTATTATCTTTGATTGCTTTACTTAAAAGTTGTGTCTGTACATGCCATATTGGATACCTCTCGCTCAATGTAAACCAATAGAGAAAAATAAAATCGCTGCCTTAAGTTTAGGAGTTCTTTTAAAAACATATCACGTGACAGAACAACAAATTCTGAGGAATGATATATCTCTAATTTTTAAAGTGAAAAATATTTTTCATCTTAAATTATTTGTGAGAAATTTTGGTATTATCTTTTTTAAACGCAAATAGAAACGTTTAACAGACATAAATTGAAAAAAAAGGAAAAGGTATTATCTTAGAACATTTTTTTGGAAAGAATTCTTTAAATGCGAGCCAGACAGATGGAATTTTATTTTACATATAGGTTAAAATTGAGGAAGAAGAATTCAATATGGAAGGTAGACACCCACCTTAAGGAAACACAATCCCTTTAATATATTTTCTTATCAATTTACGCCTAAAGAAATTAACAAATTTTGAAAAGATCCACCGACGATAAATATTTACAAAACCAGTTAATTTTAACGACAGTTATTTGTAAATTAGCTAAACGAAACGCTTTTAATAACTTTCTTCTTTATCGATTACATCGTAAGCCGATTGCGAAAGTGAAAACGATTTTATCGTCGATTCACAAATAGAAAAACAAATTCTTCTAAGATTCAAAGAGTTAAAAAATAAAGAATCGATTTGCAATAGTTGGGTTGCAAAATTATGCCAAGAAATGCATTTGAGGAAAATTTATTATTAGGGAATGATTGGTCATTTCTTTCCTTGGTAGACTTTAGACATTCCGATTCATTTATTTTTATTTTTTAATTCAGCGCATTATTATGGCATCACTTGTAAAATGAAGAAATATTTATTCTTTTGTAATGGAAGGAAAGAGTAAAAACAAGATATATGTTGTGTTTAGAAACCGCTCTCATTTTGATGCAGTTCTTTCCTAAATTAATGAGGATCAAATTATGGATCGAAGAACAGCTAATTGTCAATTTTACGGATTTTATATACGTTTTAAGTTTTAATTTAATGTTACGATAGCTTAAATAACGAGTGATATGAAAGAATAAATTAATTATTAAAGCAGTAGTATCCAACTTGTGTGTTGTTAGGTAAGTAATGAAAGTCGCTTGGTATTATATATCGTTAGCAGGATTTTTTTTTTTTAATATTTATTGTGCGCCATTTTCCTGGACCACTCCTTTTCCTATATGAACATTTTAATCGTGCGTTTCTTTTCTCACTATGAGTTTAGCTTTAAACTAGAACAGTGTGCAACTTACTTATTTAGTGTGATACTAAATGAAAAATAGTATAACAAACGTTTTGGAAAACTTCTCTAAAGTACAGAAATAAAGTATACGATATTAATAACAAAAAGAAAAATCTTCATGTAATTTTTCAGAATTTCCGCTTTTTATATGTTAGTAATTAAACTCTAAAGAACATTTTATCAAATTTTTGCTGATAATAGCAATTTTTAAAATCACTTTTGATAATTAATACATCTTTTAATCCAGATTCTGAAAGTATATCCTCTTTTTTAACTTGACTGAAATTCTTACGTTTTTTAAATAATTCGTTTAATTCTACAACCATCTGTAAATTCGTACATTATACGTACAAGTTGAAGCATTACAAGTACTATGTAAACAGTAATTGCCTTCAAAGGTTTCTTAATAAATCTCTTAAAATTTACTATTTTTGCACCTTTTTTTGATTTTTTTAAGTAAGTCGCAAACAATTTCTGATATTTTTAGTGTATTTTCAAAGAAAAATGGTTAATAAAAGCTGTACCAAGAGATCAAGGAAAAAATGGCAAATTCGATCAAAAGTATAAGGTGTTTTGTCCTTAAAAGGTCAATCTAGTTATACGCTTACTAGATTGTACGTTATACGTTACGCTAGTTATACGTTATCAAACGAAAATTTTACCCCACTAAACCCTTAATTTTATCGTAAATGCTTAAAAGTTAAAACATTATATTTTTCAGTTTGACGATTTTGGTATCGAAATAGCGATCTCAAAATATTCCCATATATATATATATATATATATATATATATATATATTCCCATATCATTTATATATTATACATTAACGATTTTCCGTTCTCTATCATAAAATTGAGCATTATTTTTAAAATGTTAAGAGTATTCTCAAGTTACAGAGAATTTGATACCGTGGAAACAAAGAAAAAAATGGCTAAAATATCGTACAATTTGTTCTAATTGTCTTACTAAATCGTATTTAACTTTGAGTTAGAATTGATAAACAGTTTCGTGCTCATATAAATGTTAATCATTTTTGTTTGGTTTTGGAGCGCTACGGTCTACTTTTTGCAACACGAGGGCTAATGAACATTTTGTTAAATCAAAGTAATTGGTTGAAATGCAGTGCACTAAAAGCTTTTTTAATAAATGTTACTGGACACCTCAATTTTTATGAAAAATTCTTGAATTTTATTTAAAAGTTCTTTTCTAATAGAGTGTGAAACAGATAAAGAGTAATAGATTTTATTTGACAACGTTATTTATACTCATAAAGAATGCAGTCAAAAATAAAATATTTATTAAAACAGATTCAAGATTTCTGACCCCCTAAGAAAAATTATAGCTTGCTTCATTTTGGAAAGCTACAATCAGGGTATCTGCCAAAATAAAATTTTTCAAATCCATGTACATATTTGATTCCTCTCATTCAACGTTAACCTGTGCGAAAAATAAAATTCCGCCTCGCCGGATCATATTCTAAAGTCTTTAGAAATATTATACCACGTGATACAGGGTTCCCACTCTTTTTTCAGAACAAAAATTAAGGATAATGTTCAATAAATGCCTTACAATATTTCAGAATTAAGTTTTTAAAAATGCCTAAAAATTAATATAATTTAAATCTATTTGACAAAAACTAATTTTGAAAAGTTTTTAGTGATCAAACTAAATAAGTTGTGAATAAAATACAATATTATAAACAGTATTTTCTCAGGTTTAAAAATGACTCTGATATATATGTATATACATATATATATATATGTATGTATATATATATATATATATCTGTGTGTGTGTATACTGACTGATCATACCCGATGTTGCCTGGGAAAGAAGAAAGTTTTAAACTTTTCTATCACATTCCATCCAAGGAAAATTAAACTTCCATAAGTAACTGAAATATCTACACCCCACTCCCACCTTCCATGCTTCGTTTAATTAAAATCTGCATGACTGTTAGCTATTGAGAAAGGGCAGTTGATTAACCTTTTCAGTATGCGAAAGATTATTCATTTGTCAAATAAGTTCTCTAGCTCATGACCATAAAGAGTACTAATAAACTAAAAGTATTTTCATAATTTTTTAAGAATATCAAGGAAAGGAATTCTGAATTACTACAGTAATACACTGAAGACATATATGTATTTGAAGATTTTCTTTATTATTAATACTGCACTTTTGACTAGAAAATGTAAAAAAAAAATATGTATGAATATTAACTAATATTTTATATAATCATTGACCAGTACTTATCACCTGTACTGGCATTCTTAGAACAGGTTTTGGGCAAGTATAATTCCGAACTTACAAAACTAGAAAGTTAGGAGAATACACCTAAAACTAATAGGAAGTGAAGAAAGCGGATCGCGTCAATGAAGAAATTGATTTCATTCTAATTTAAAAATTAAGGAGTTTTTAAGGACCTATGACGAAAATTAAGTAGTTTTAAGGGCCCTAAAAATGAAAGCTAAAATTAAGTTCTTAAGGACTTTTAAGGACCGTGGGAACCCTGTGATAGAACAACAAATTGTTTAAGATGCTACCTTAATTGTTTTTTAAAATGAGAAAAATACAATTAACCTCACAAATATATATTAACAAACGCAAATAGTCTATAGATTTTTTTAAAGAATTCTCAAAATTTCGAGAGGCCACAGGGAATTCTTTTTCTCATAGGTTAACACTGAGTAAGAGGAATCCAATATGGTAGGTAGACTTACCTTCAGGGTTGGAAAAAAATCATGATTTTTTTTTTTTAAATAAAAAAATCAGATTTTTTTGCAATATACATAGAATAGTTTGTTATAAGAAGTCACATCTTATCTATCTAGTATATTCTGCACACTGATTACCTAAACTTAAATATATAAATTTTAAACTAAATAGCCGAACGATGGCCGAATGGTTAGGGTGCTGGCCTTCGGAACCGGAGTTCGTGGGTTCGAATCCCGCTATGGCATGGATGTTCGTAGCCGTTCGGAATCGGCTTTAAGCAGTAGGTCCCGGTCTCATTAGCCCTCGTGTGCAAAACAGTAGACCGTAACATTCCAAACCAAACCAAAATTAAACTAAATACATTCTATTATTTTGTCATTGGATAGTGCAAACTCAATAAAAGAACAAATTAAATATTCTTTTAATGCAAACTATTTATTTAAAAAAACAAATCACAATTATTTTAAAATTTTTTTAAGTACCGAATTATGGATTTAATTGTTTCAAAAAAAAAAAAAAAAAAAAAAAAAAAAAAACCACTAGCTTTGATGATTTATCCGCTCCTCATTGGTTACGAAGGCTAGAATGAACGATACCAAAAGAAGGAAACTGTCTTTCCATTCCAGCAGACGAGGCGACGGCTATTGTTATTTGGTAGACAAACTGGATTTCAGTTCTCTTTACCTCCCATTACATAAAATGAATTCAACCAGTCATAATCAATCATTGTACTACCCATGCTACATATTTTCTGATAACAACCCCTAAATTCTTGGAAAGCACATGCTATCTATTTACACTTATTTACTTATTGGTATTACTGTGCTGACTGATTCTCAGTTCTCCTGTCTTTGGAATATAGGTTTTAAAAGAAGTGAAAAAAAAATGATTTAAATCAATGATTTTTTTTAAAATCAACTGTTTTAAATCATGCCAACCCTGCTTACCTTAATCCTTATTATCCGATCTCATTAGCCTTCAAGTAGCAAAACAATAAAATGTAAAGTTCCTAACCAACCATAACTATTTATGTACATTGCTAAATTTTTATTCTGCACTATTGTTATATTTAAAGTTGCATTATTTTTAAATTTTCCCTTTGCGTATATATTTATACACAAGCATACACATACATACAGTGCATATGTATGTGTATGTGCATGAGGGGAGGGGTAAAAAAAAATTGTGTATTGCTCAGCATCAAATAAAATATAATTACCTCGAAAATGGTGGTGAGACATTAAGATATTCTTTACGTTCTTACGGTTCAACAATCATTCTCGTAACTGCAAATGAAACACCTGCCGTTATACGGCAGATGCATTCCACTTATAAGTTGTGTATGAGAAAAAAAGAAGGGGGCTAGGTGAAACCACACTGAGAAAAATAATCAATAAAATGAGCAGCTGGCCAGATGATCATAGCAGTAGCAACTGTCGCAAATTACGTCTGCCATCACATACGGGTCTTTTTGATTTCGGTTCATCATCGTTATCAGCCTTTTCGAACATGGTTCTTACACTTACCTGGTGACTGACCACTTGCATTCGGTTTACATTACGTTAAAAATATGCCAAATTTTTTTTAATGTACGTTTTCTAAAATAAACTTTTTTGTAAATACTGTTTTTTTTTTTTTTTTTAAATCAGTTGACATCTTAGTAATTCTTAAAATAACTTGCCCTAAGGTAGAGCTCTGAAAATTTAATGAGTACCAATACTTTTTTCGCATTTAAGATATAATCAGTGTATCTGCCAAAATAAAATTTTTCAAATCCATGACTTTCCCTGATTTAACGGATCATTTTCCATGACTTTAAAAAGCTTTCGTTAAAGTATATATGAATAAAACTTCTGATGTACATACAAATAAAATGCATGCTTTTAGAGAAATTACAGGAATTTTATCATAAAAGACTATAAACTTACTTTATAAGTGTTAATGAACTCACATACATAAAAATAAATTGTTGTATCTACATACCTAAGTTTAATCATATAGCAATTTTTCAATCAAAATGTTTGCAATTTGAATTCAGGGTACTTTGGTATTATTCAGGAATAATAGCCAAATATAACCCTATAATGTTTATATACAATATCCCTAGAAATAAACTTATATTTTGTGCAAAAATCTTAACTAATTTTTATTAAAAAATAATTACTATATTAATAAAATTTTAATCTACAATTTAAGAAAAAAAACGGAATAATATACATTTACCCACCCATTAAGCGTCCTTGCTTTGAGTTTCCTTGGTGAACAAATTTTACTTGGCAATAGGGTCAATAGGATAATACATAAATACCAAACTCAGAAACTTCAACCAAATGACAAGTAAAAATAGAATTAAACAATTCAATGCATTTTTATTTAATCGGTAGTTTAGAGGATCCATGTCTTTCACTCATTTTACTTGAAAAATCAAGACTTTCCAAGACAAAATTAATCCATTGTCTAAATCCATGATTTTCCAGGTGTGCAGAAACCATGTATAATAATAATTAAATATAAATGTGGCAATAGTTAAAGCAATTTAAAAACATTGATTTAAAAGTGGTATATTTCAATAGCTGTTTGTATTGATGTTTATATCTCTAAATTTCTTCACCATTTTGCAACTAACTCCCAGCTTTCTAGGCATCTGGGAACGTTGTTTATATAACACTGATCACCCAAAATAAATTCCAAAATTTATATATACTGATATAAATAACATTACTTGTATATTTCAAACGATTCTGGAATCATTTTTTTAATTAAAACAGCTCTGAAGTAGTTCTAAAAGTTTCTAAAGTACATCTACACTCAAATCAGTTAATTTAATTGATGATAATTGAAAACTTACCTGAAATTTTCTAATCCAAACTATTTTAAGATGTACCATAATAATTGTAAAATATCATTCGAAAAATAGCTTTGAGAAAACCATTACAAAGGTTTTCGTTAAATTATTTTCGTTTTATAGAATAACTTAAAATTCACCACTGATGATTTAAACTTTTCATTGTTCCAAAACACTCTTTTGTTTAAGGTAAGATAACACATCTCTTTCTTGACTTTTTTAATCTCTGGGAAAATTTGCTTTTTCAGCCTACGGCTTAGTTGTTTACTTTTTGGTAAACAAGGGATAAATATATTAACCAGATTTCACAATTTACATCATTTAGTTCATTTTAATAGAATATCTGTGAAATATTTTGCAAAGCTATGTCTGTGTTTCTAACACATGCTTAATTAATTGCATTAGATAATGAGTAAGGGCAAAATAGTGTAAAACGGCAGTTAAAATGTAGATGGTCTAAAGTCTTTAAATTAAAAATTGAATCTGTTCATATTTTCTTCACCTGTAAAGTAATTACTGAAAATAGATTACCTCTTAAAAAAAAATAAAAGATAAATAAAATTTAAATTTTTTATAGTGTTTCCACTCTTCTTCCAGAACAAAAATTAAGGACTTTCTAAGGACCAAAGTAAATATTTATAAGGACCCACTTGAAATACACTCTATTTCCTGAGGAACTATTTTAATGATTATGAATCTGATAAGGCATGTTCATTAAATGCCCAACAATATTTCAGAATGAAGTTTAAAAAAAAATACCAAAAAATTTATAAGACTAATTTTGAAAAATGTATATCGAAAGTTTTTTGAGTGATCAAATTAAAAATAAATTGTGAATAAAATACAATACATATATATACATATATATATAGTAGCTGTTTATACCCGATGTTGTCTGGGAAAGAAGAATGTTTTAGACTTTTTTATTATATTCAATGCACGGAAAATTAACTCATAAGTAACTCAAATATCTACAAACCCCATCCTCCGTTTAATTAAAATCTGCATGAATGTTAGCTATTAGGAAAGGGCCGATGACTTTATACTTTAAACCTTGTAAGTATACAAAAGGTTATATATTTGTCATATAAGAAAACTAATAGGAAATCACATGACGACTGCAGATCTCGATGGAGAAATTTGATCATGTTGCAATTTAAAAATTAAAGAGTTTTTAAGGACCTTTGACAAAAATTAAGTAGTTTTAAGGGCCCTTAAAAATGAAAGCTAAAAGTAAGGTGTTCTTAAGAAACATGGGAACCCTGCATAATAAATATTAAAAACTTGAAAAAAAAATCTTCCTCAGATTCTTTTAATTTTTTATAGTATAGTTACTTTATCAACAGTTAGATTTGGGCATAACAAAATAAATTTCAAATGCACCAACTAATTAAATACATTGACCAACTTTAAAGTAACCCACCCATGTAACCTTCTTTTTACAGGACTTCAGTAATTTTATGTGCTCTGCAAATCAAAAATTGTCTAAATCAAAATTAATAATTTTTCATCCATATCCCAAATAAAACAATTGTAGAAGAAAACAAGCTACACAAAAATTCAAATGTAATAGAATTTATTGTAATATCTAAATAAAAAGGATGATGTACATTCATAAAACAGATGATATTATATATTAAATATACGGAAGCACTAATGCATTTACATAACTAGAATTGAAACAATTTCACATTAACAAAGTAATCAGATTAGTTTTGTTTGATAAACAAAATGACAAAAAACAATAGATATTTACCTTCTTACCAAACAAACAGAAACTATATGTCAAACGCAAAAAGTCCAAGTCTTAACACTATATCTTCAAAGTTAATTTACCAAATTCTGAAAGTTTAAACCACCTTAGGAGTATAAGAATGCCTAACTTAGTGCAACTTTACTCTGTGTCAACCCAGCTTTGTTACAGTAACTTTAGTAACAAATCTTCTCCTACTGAAAAAAGTAAGAGGGTATGCACAAACGGTTCACACAGAACAAAATTGAAATAAAGCATCATCGAGAGCACTCAATGCAGAATTTTAAATTAATCAGCTCAAAGCACTAAGTGAGGTATTCCTTTACTGTCTGCCAGAAGTATAGCATCTATATTAATTAAATACTTAAAAACACATGTTTCTAAATTCATAGCAACCAAAATGCATTACTGCTAAAAGTTCAAAAGTTTTGATTATAAAAGTAGACGACCATTACAGAAAATTCAATCACACTTGGCTTTTTTTTTTTTTTTAAAAATTTACACATTTAACAATTTATAACTCATAAAAACTAAGAATGCAAATATTTGTCAGAGAAAATCTAGATTAAAATTAGGGGAACAGACAATATAAATAACACAAAATTCGATTTTCCAGAAAAATATTGATTTAACATATATACAAAATATTGAAATAATAGTTTTACTAACTCCAGTGTCACTATTATTATCAAATTAATACTATGTGATGTATTTCACATTTGTCTCAATACAAAATCTACATTTAAAAACATATAAAAAATTCAACTGAAAAAAAAGAGGGGAAGAGATGAATTTTTTTCTCGATATTTTCTGAACACAACTCGACTTCCAAAGCAATTTTTACTAAAATTTACAAATACTAAATCTTAAAAATATCAGACAAATAAATCAGTGACAAGAATTTCCCCCTTCCTTACAGTACATACATACAAAAGAATTACAAATAACTAATACAAATACAATGGGTACACAAACTTCTAGCAAATTTTGATATCAAAAACAATTAAAAAAGAAATTAATTACTTAAGTCAATAAGAACATTCAGAAAAACTAAATATACAACAATATAAGAAAGCTACCTAAGTTTAAACAAAGCAGCAAGAAACACCAAAAACACAATTATTAGATAAATTCCATTTCAAACACAAAAGTCTTTAAAATGGTTATCAGAAAAATGAATAATGAATCAGGGGTGTTTATACGGCTAAAACAATTCCGGATGATTTTACGGACCGAGTCAAAAGGGAAGCAAAATCTAATAACAGCAAATAATCTAGTGAATGGGAGGGGCATCAGATAAACTCAATTGAGGCATTACTTGTACTTCCAACCTTATTCAATGAAAATGCCATCTCGTTTACGGTTTTAACCTTAACTGTTATACGAGAATTTCACAGGATCTGTGACTATCGCTCAATAAACATCCCTCACCTTCATTTTATCATACTGTGGACAGAGTACCACACCTAATTTCAACTTATTAAGATTTGGAGCTAATCTGGTAGACTATCGCAAAAGTGGTGATATTTAAGGCCCACAGTGAATATGCTGTGAAAGAGAAAGAAGTTAAGGGGAGGGGAAAGAAGGAAAGAAAAATAACTCATTTTTTAGAAACTCGGAGACAGTGTATACAGACAGAGTACCACATCTAATTTCATCTTATTACTTTAAGATTTGGAGCTAATCTCGTAGAATATCACAGAAGTGGTGATATTATTTAAGATCTACAGCGAATGTGCTGTATTCTTAGAATCACTCTGAAAGAGAAAGGAATAAAGTAAATAAGAAGTTAAGAGATGTAGAGGGGAAAGGAGGAAAGGAAAATAAGTCATTTTTCTAGAAACTCAGAGACAGTGTGGACAGGCAGGAGTACCACATCTAATTTCATCTTATTACTTTAAGATTTGGAGCTAATCTGGTAGAATATCACAGAAGTGGTGATATTATTTAAGATCTACAGCACATGTGCTGTATTCTTAGAATCGCTCTGAAAGAGAAAAGAGTAAAGGGAATAAGAAGTTAAGAAGGAAAGGAAAATAACTCATTTTTCTTGAAGAGACAGTAGAGTACCAGATCTAATTTCAACTTGATTTCTAAGATTTGGAGCTAATCTGGTGGAATATCACAGAAGTGGTGATATTATTTAAGACCCACAGCGAATGTGCTGTACTCTTAAAATCGCTCTGAAAGAGAAAGGAGTAAAGCAAATAAGAAGTTAAGAGATGTAGAGGGGAAAGAAGGAAAGGAAAATAACTCAATTTTCTAGAAACTCAGAAATAGTGTAAAATTCCCAGAATTCCAGGGGTTTGTCCAGACCAAAAACACCCCTGATAAATTCATCTGATAACTTGTCACGTTAATAAATGCACTGAAAGACAAATTATAATGTAGAACTTATTTATGCCTAAAACAGAGGACACATTTCTGTAAAACACCATACAGGATATCCACTTTATTTCTAAGAATTCATTTCCTGAATTTTAAGACAATCTTTTTTTTCTTCTGAAAACCATTACCTTTTCATTAACCATGTGATGGACAGTATTTTGTAGCAGACGGGGAAAGAAAAAATAATGCATGTAGCACCAGGATATTTTGATGACGATATATCATCAACTTGCTATGTTAATATGTCTACATGCAGTAACCCAGAACAGGGTATATCAATTCACCCATGCCAGCTACAAAAAAGAGAGCCACTTGTTTCTGCATTTAGACAAGTTCAGGCGACAGGGCTATTCCTAAAGGAGATGCAGCGCACAAAAGTACTAAGGCAGCCACAATATAAAATATTCTGACAGAATAAGTCAATATCTTACTGATATATAAACATGGTTACTGATTTTGTTTTCAGAGCTTACCAAGGAACTTATCTAATAATTGTGTTATTACTGCATGTATACCTGTGATGACCCCATCACGTAAATTCATAAACACATTACACACAATTACACAATTAATAACGTACGATAAACACATTAAAAGAAAAATGGAAGATCCCTCATTCTTAGGATAACATTCCGCAATGTGAAAAACTAGTAATTCTTATGTACAATATATACAAAACAATTGCATATTTCACAAGTTTTATGCAATAATTTTAGAGCTTCTGCTCTTACGAAAGTAAAAACTTTTTGTAATAAAAAAAAGTAACATAACCCAGTCTATTTTTACAAAATGACAATGAAAGCTATATTAATCAATCAGCTAATAGCTAATGTCAATGCAAAATAATTTTAGAGAGAAACTGGGAAAAAAAAACTTTTTTTTTTTGAATGCCTATTCTTAAAATAACTTACTACATTATTGTAGTACCTCCCCAGCCTTACTATTAAATAACCATCTTTAGTATTATCTGACATATGAATTTAATATAAAATTCAGTTGCAAAATAACAACTGATGATTTTAGTACTGAACAGATACTCCTTTGAACAAGCATGTTTAATTTACTATTCATGGATCGAACTGCAAGAAAAGCAGCATTCCAGTTAATAAATCGTTCTCTGAGCAACTACTGAGACATTTATATACCAAATAATTAGCATAATAAAATCTATTAACCATTATTTATAGATTAGTAATTCAAAAACGAACATCCATTAATAACATGATTATATAGTATAAATTTAGATAATTTAGAAAGACTTAATTCCCGATTCAAGGTTTTAAATAGTTTTTTAACATTGAATTAAAGGTAAACACAATAGTTTGTTGAAATGAGAAAGTAAGCATTTAACTAATCAATGGCATTGCTTACATTGTTTTAACATCACTGAACAATAGTTTTGATTAGACACAAAGCCAGTAGATGACATGAAAAATAAAGCAATTAGTTATATATAAATAACTCGTTAAATGAACATGATCATACACCAGAAATTCAAAACAGAAACAAACTAAGAGGTTTAAAAATAAATTTAAAGCTAATTCAAAGATTGCAAAGGAATTTTACAAAAACAATTCAATGTAAAATTATTGCAAGCTCTATATGTCATATATATCCTTTAATTAAAACAATTAAGTCTGAAAGGTTCCTTACGTTTACCATGAGTTAAATTTAAAACCTATCTATAACATTACCTTCGGTTTACAAATTTATGGATAAAACTGCAAGGAAAAACATTCATATTGCCTATATCTCAGTGAATTACTTAATAATTAAACTTCACTGAACATTGAATTTGAACTACAAAGTCATTTCTATACCAAATATCTGGCATAATATAAATTATATAAATAAATCATGTATTAAGAAATATTAAAAGGATTAGTTATCATTAACATGATTGCATAGTGTATATTTTAGATCGGTATGTTAAGATTTAAAGTTTCTTCAATTCAATTCAATTAAAATCAGATAATCAACAATAGTTTAACACAACTATACATTTTTTCTTAAAGAATGCATGTATTATCAAAATTTATCTATGAATTCAAATTTATAAATGTGCCATAACAATAATGAAAAACAATTTATAATACATATGCCATATCACGGTCATTTTTTAGCAGCCTTCTTAATATTTATGAGTGATATAAAATATTAATACAAAGGAATAAACTTCATGTCATGCATTGAAAATATTAGGTAATTCATGAGTTTATCTCAAATTAAAATTTTTTTATTTAAACTTGCACCTTGTATTAACGATTAGCTTTATAAACAGAACACAGGTTTCACGATTGGGATTTTTTTAAATGATCACAAATTAAAGTTTTATAAAAATAGCGAGAAAGGCTAACATGAAATAGATTGTATAGCAGATTATATTTTTTCCCAGAAAAAAAAAAATCTTAATGATTGAAACATACAGAAGATGTTAATATGTTAACAAAATGAAAATTCATTTGTATGTAAAGTCAGCATAGTTAATTTCACCATCAAACTTTGAAAAAAAAAAATTATGTAATGGCTTAAAAAATTCTATAGATAGAATTATAAATTAACACACTAAGTATCTAATTGCTGCAATGTTAAAACCCGTGGGTATAAATATTTAGAAAATTAGATTATCAAGATAGATATATCTATAAGGCATATATATTACAAAAGAGGCATATAGCCCATACAGAAATTATGATACATTTATATACAAATGGTCTATTTCAAGATCTGATATATCATAACATACCTAAATATATCCCTTATCGTGGTGGTTCTGGAGACTTGTTGTGTAGCGTTGATTTTTCGTCAGAAGAATCTGTACTATTCGCTAAAACTTCAGTAGAATGTGCCACATAATAATGTCCTCCACTGTTGTACATTATTACGCCACTAGGTCCAAAATAACCATCGTAGGCACCCATTTCACTCATATGTCTTAAATCAGCTGAGCATTCAAGTCCGTTTGATACAGTTTGTCCACACGTCGAAGCATTATTTCCATTCAACGGATGAAATGATTCTTCGGCTTTAACACACATATCATGAGATGAAAACTCCCCATTACATGGAGGTGGAACCTGATCTGTAGAGCAAGTTTGTCCATTCGGTAAATTTGAATCACTGGGAATATCACTTACACCATTAGGTAAGACATGAGCTTCGGGCACTGCACCATATTCAGTACCATTGGGTATAAAATGACTAGGAAATTCACAATAATAGTCTGAATTAGGAGAATGCTGCTCAGGTGGGGAAATGTGTCCATTTGCAATTTCTAAACCAGTGGCGGCAGCAGCACCAAGATAGTTCGTGTCAGGATGAGCATAAATATCACCAACTGGTATATAAGACCATACAGGTTCTCCTGGAAGGTGAGATTTAGATCCCTGATAGGAATGATAAACAGAAGGATCTATTGATAGATTATAAAATTGTGCAGACATCATATCAACAAAATGTTCACCAGTGCTAACAGCATTGTGCTCGTACACTATTGGTTTCAATGGCCATCGTAGAGGATCCACAACTGGTCGTATTTTTGTATCTTCAGAAACTTCCAGATGACTGCTTTCTTTAACTGCATTCAAAACGACGCTCATATCATCTGTCAATCTTGAAATTCGTGGAAATTCTGCTATGAACTTTATATCTGCATATCCTTGCTCATCCATATGACATCTCAAATATGTATCTCTAACAAGGTTGGCTGCACTAAAATAATATTCAATCTGGCCCCGTATTTGAGCTTTTAATGACTCTCTGAATGCTGGCGATCTCCTATTGATATTATTTCCTTGTGAAGAAGCGAATTGTTGAGAAAATGAATTATAGCGACGAGAATCAGAATTTGCAGCAGCATCCCGACGATAACGATATTGTCCACGTCCACCTCGGCCACCTCTAAACGCACGTCCTTTACCATTATCATGCCCATTCGTAATGTTATTAGCAGCTTCATTATATCTCCGACCACTTGCAAATCTGTGAGATTCGTTATAATTTCGTTCATTTCGATTATCTCTATAAGACGGCAAATCAATATGAACAGGTGACCACTTAGTTTTACCCGATTGTTTTTTTCTTGCACCATTCTTGGAATAAGTTGACGTACAAGCATTAGGTAATCCATTTGCAGCATCTGTAATATCACTATTGTTGTTCGATGAGTTTTTATCAGTAGTCCTCGATATACTGGAAGATTGTTTCGATCTTGCTTTCTCCTTTGAACTATCCTGATGTTTACTTTTGCTGGAAGCACATGCCACATTGGAGTCGTTCAAAGTCGGCCAATCTTTATTATTGCCACTGTCAGCCATCATCTTCTAATTCTTTAACAGTTCTTGATTTTGAAACACAACTTTCCGCTAAAAAAACGCCTTCAACAATTGAACTTGCACAAAATAATGTGCATTAAAATAATATGCTATAAAGCAGGTAAACCCTATTACCGCCGCGTGGAAGATCCGACCGCTCTAACAGCAATCCTAGCTGCACATGTTACGGTAAACCAAACAAATTTGAGCACACAGCTTGGAAACAACACAAACTCTTGAATGTCAAGTCTCCAATGAGGAAGGTAGCACTTGCTCAGATTGCAAGTAAATGAAACAAGCACAGACGCTAAAGCAACAAGGGTGGTGACTTGTGGGCGGTGACTAAGGTCACGTGACTACTCCTAGCCATCCTATTCGCCTTACACGATCTGGATTGGCTAAAATGGAGAGCTATATGCTGATTGGTTACCCTTCACTCTATTCTTTTAAAACAGGTGTCTTATCAATACTTTTTCAGAAAATCCCTTTACGCAATAGAAAGCAATAAAAGGCAATTTAGTTAATACACCTAGAGTAATACATAGGTATTGTAAAATCGAGAAACTATTTACGTTCTATTGTATTTTATTTATGCATATAAATTTAAAATCTGACTCAATTTTAATATTTTTATAATTGTCTTAAAAAAATAAAGCAATATTTAAACATAAACATTTTTGTTATTAATATCAACATATGTAATCTGTAAACAGTAGTTAATGCTAAAATATTTTTTTAAGAACTTTAGATTATTTTAGGAAATATTCGCTAATTTCAGATTTCTTTATTTTTATAAAACTATATTTTTCAAGACGGGGGATTAATATAAAGACAAAATTTTAGGGATCGGGGTAAATATTAAGTTGCAAAGATATTTTTCACATGGCGCTACTGGAAGGGGAGGGGTGTAATCGTGGGGTATATGTAAAGGATTTTAAGTTCTATTCTTGTGGCCAGTAGGTCGTTAAAAAGAAAAAACTGAGTGCGGGTATTATTTGTAGTATTTTTACGAAACACTTTCCCTTCGTGGTGGTTGTTTTTGGAGCACTTGAGCAGTATACCATACCTCGAGTGCAGATATGATTAACTGACAATTCCTATAGTATTGATCATAGTTAAAATACCAGATCATGACTAATTTATAAAGTTATGCAGTAAGAAAAGAAAAGAGCAAAAATAAAAAGCCACGGGTAAATAAGTTAAAGTTAAACATTCTTGAATAATGAAGATAAGAAAAGTAAATACTAATATACTGAAAATAAATGCATTCAAAATATAAGAGTTTGATTATATAATTAAAATTAAAAATATGTACAAAAGTGAAGAATAGTGGTGAGAAAAACACTGTTAAACTGAACACGAGGCATAAGGCCTCCCCCTCTTTTCAATTTTTAAAGAAATCATAGATTGGAATTTCTATACAGATTTCACTTGAATCAAATTTAAAGTAGAATAAAAGTTGTGGGAAATTTAAAAAATTATTCGTTGAAGGTTAGTATGTTTAATCTTCGCAGTTTTCTGAAATGCCTAGCTTGCGGTTTGCTTAATATATTAGTTAACTTTTAATCGAATATAAAATAAAGAAATCGTATATCAGTATTTCATTTTCAAAAACACGTGGACGTTGTTATAATAATATAAACTGGGCTTTTATATAATATACATAAATAATTATTAGAAAACAAAAAAGATATATCCTATATATGTATGTCTAATAGAATATTAAATATAGAAATGTGCGTATATTAAATATACTTTCTTAATCTAAGATTTATTAATCTGTAATCAAAATTTGAAGCAATAAAATTTTAGATTTGCACGCTAGTTTCTTGTGCAATTCAGCATTAGGAATGATCTGGTTTTCTCTCCGTGATAATAAAATAAATTTATAGATATAGTTAATCTTTCAAGAATTAGGTGTAAGGAATTTGTATAAAATGTTTTGTACAGTTTGAAATGCATATAAAGATTACTGCCATGGATTTTAATTCCTCTGTTCTACTAATAAACTTTATTTCTGAAAATGTATATATGTTACAACATTTTTGGGAAAAAAAATTAAATTTTCTTTTATTGACATTATCCCCATTTCACTTATTAAAATAAATTAGTGTTTAATAAGAGAATGAGTAACACTTTAATAATTAGAAATTTAAAAAAAATATTAGGAAAATCGATATTTGGTAGGTTACGTAAAATTTTTTGTTTGGTTGCTATGATACGGTAGCCTTGGCTGTGTTTTGAGAAAGCTAAGCCACGTGTTTTTACGCTAATTTTCATATTTATGTCAGTGTTACGTGGTTGTGAGATTTTCTGTTTGAAGATATTAATTAATTTTGTTTAAGAAAAACGTATTAATATTGTATTATAACAGCACTGCCATTTTCTTTAAAACAGAATTGATATGTCTTTCCGTTTCAATTTTTCACAGACGTTAGACGATGAGGTTACGTGCAGCCATAATTTAATATCTTCTCAAAATGAAGTACTATCGAATGCCCCTAATGAAACATACCTAAAGAATTGTGACTTTTTAATTTTATCAGAGGAATCTTTAAAGGTTCGTATTAAAAAAAAAAAAAGAAAGCATGCAATGCTAATGCTATATACATACATAAGATAATTATTTATGATATTATTGTTAATAAACCTAATTAGTAGGATGCCCGGTATGAAACGTATCTTGCTGCAAAAATATGAAATTAATATAAGCGAATGTTACTTGAGAAAATAATGTTTACTCCATATTTGAATTATGTTAAAGCAGATAATGGCCATTTAAAATTATCTTTAACATTGAGCTTGGAGCACAGTAATCAGTATTTTGAATCTCAAGAGTTAATTACACTGGGCCTTACTATTTAAAACTTATTTTGAATATCTACGAACTTCCATGCCAGGATAATGTTTCTAAATTTGGACTCAGTCCTCCGTTTGATATTTTACTACTTTTTAATTTGAAAACGTAACATTTTATACAAAATTTTAATATTAATGATTGTATTAAAAATTTATGTTAAATTTAATATACATAGTCTTGTTTAACATATAGTCTTGATTAATGTTTCAGTAAATGTAGAAGACAATTTTATACAAAAATTTTAATAATGAAAAAATTGATAAAATTTTGTGTCAAAAATTGAATTTTTGCTAAGCATGCAGTTTAGGATAATTTTATGTTTGATATGGTACTTTTATCTCAATATTAGAATGCAATAAACTTCAGAATTTTTAGGAGGGTAGGGGACAGGGCCGTAGCCAGAAATTGTATTCGGAGGGAGACAGCTTTTTGAGAACAATACTTCAATAAACATGGTTTCCGCGCACCTGGAAAGTCATGGAAAATCATGGATTTAGACAATGGATTAATTTTGTCATGGAAAGTCTTGATTTTTCAAGTAAAATGAGTAAAAGTCATGGAAAGTCATGGATCTGCTAAACTACCGATTAAATAAAAATGCATTGAATTGTTTAATTCTATTTTTACTTGTCATTTGGCTGAAGTTACTGAGTTTGGTATTTATGTATTATCTTATTGACCCTATTGCCAAGTAAAATTTGTTCACCAAGGAAACTCAAAGCAAGTAAGCTTAATGGGTGGGTAAATATATATTATTCTGGTTTTTTCTTAAATTGTAGATTAAAATTTTATTAATATAATAATTAATATTTTTTAATAAAAATTAGTTAAGATTTTTGCACAAAATATAAGTTTATCTCTAGGGATATTGTATATAAACATTATAGGGTTATATTTGGCTATTATTTATGGTCACCCGGATAATACCAAAGTACCCTGAATTCAAATTGGAAACATTTTGATTGAAAAATTGCTATATGATTAAACTTAGGTATGTAGATACAATAATTTATTTTTATGTATGTGAGTTTATTAACACTTATAAAGTAAGTTTATAGTTTTTTTATGATAAAATTCCTGTAATTTCTCTAAAAGCATATATTTTATTTGTATGTACATCAGAAGTTTTATTCATATATACTTTAACAAAAGCTTTTTAAAGTCATGGAAAAGGATCTGCTAAATCAGGGAAAGTCATGAATAGTCATGGATTTGAAAAATTTTATTTTGGCAGATACCCTGAATAAAACTAGAGGTTTTCTTATGTAAGTATATTTACTCAATATTGTATTATGATACTCATTATAAGTATATAATATTTACTCAATATACTTATAATGAGTATCATAATATAATGTAATTTTAAAATATCAAAATAATTAAAAAAGGATATTGTGGACAAATTTGTAGGTTTGAAGAAGTCAGGTAGTAGCAACATAATAAATTTAATAATAAAATTAACACTGAAAATGTATAACTATATATGGTGTTAAATACTAATTTTTAAAACTTAAGTATAACTAAAGAAGAAGAATAATTTTCAAAGAAAATTTAAATGTTCAAATTTTTACTTGTATAGTATATAATATGCCCTGTTTGAAATTTTTGCTAAAAAAATTCCACAATTTCTTCTGATTGTGCAACAATATTGTGACGTGATGCCAAAAGTGATAATCTGTTTTTACATGTTGAATCCAATTTGCACCTATTCCTTGATTCAATGTCACTGTTCTAATCCCACTGTTATCTATACACAGCTAGGCAGATGACGTATCCACAAATATGGTCCCATTTCTTTTATATATATCATATATATATATATATATATATACACACATATTTATATATATATATATATATATATATACATATATATATATATACATATATATATATATATATATGATCTTTAAGAATTTCAGAGGGGGATCAGTCCCCCAAATCCCTCCCTTTGCCTACGCCCTTGGTAGGGGATGAAAGGTACTCAAGCCCATTAAACCCTCTTATGGTAAGAGTTCTTATCCAATCAGCTCTAGGATTTTTACCCTTAAAATGATAAGTAGTATCCTAAAGTTGGTTTGTTTTCAGTGGTACACAAGGGTGAGTTTAGGGGTTCTTACCCTGTCCATGCACTAGTAGTCTGAAAAGTTTTTCACCTTAGCTTGCATATTTGTATTATATTATGACTCTTATTATTTTTTGACAAATAATATATGTTCTTGCATTATTGTAATATGCCAAAATGTATGGGCATCATATCCAAAAATGTCATCCCATGAAAGAAGTCTGCATATGTCACTGATTTAGCCTGTAATAATAAGCAGGCAATGCAGAATGCTTTAGCCTTTAAAGCATATGATTTTGTGTTGATATATTAACCCGAGAATGTTATCCTTTGAAATACTTACGGTATTGATAACCATTTGTCTCCAAGACAAAATATACATAAGCAGCAGGGTTGGCTTCATTTGCCCAACCCGAAAGTACCCGGGCAGGTTTTTTCAAAAAAACCCACTTGAAAAAACCCAAGTGGGTTTTTTCAAAATTGGGTTCTCAAAATCTTCATTTAAAATTCCACATATTTAACTAATAATAAATATATTGAATTATATCTATAATATATATTACATATTTCATCTTTGACAATGATCCTATATGTTGTTTAATTTGAGGGGGTCTAAACTGCTAGAAAAAACAAAAACTTAAAAAATTTTCAGGGAAAAATAGTTATCTGTATAACAAATACAATAAAATCTAAATTAAAAAAAAGTTAATAAGAATGTATGATGAAAAAAATAATATTGAAGTATTACATGTGATAAAATTAATTGAAAAATGGACAAGAAAAATTGGGGAAAAAATATGTATAACTGCAAATAAACATGTGGATAATATATATAATTAATTCTGCTACTTATCATATATAACTTACAAATTAACTAAAAAAAATCTTGTGAATGCTTTAATAACACAATACTGCTAGTAAATATAGAGCAATAATTTAATACATTTTATTGAAAAGAAAAAACTTCAAATGCAACTATTTCAAAGCCAACTTTTAATATAAAATAATTGCCATTCAAAACTAGTTTTTTGATGTTAGAAAAATTTTATAATATGAAAAATAGTTATTTTAAGATTTCAAAATTTCCTTTAATTTAGACAAAAATTTCTTCTGCATAATTTAAAATTGATTTTTTAATTTTTCAATATTAAAAAGTTAATAACATTTTAAATTAATTTTAATCATACAATTAATTATGTATCTTGTCCTCTTATGTAACAAAAACCTGAATAGTTTTCAAATACCCAAAAAAAGCATCTAAAACCTATTAAAGTATAGTAAAAACCCTGAAAAAAATCCAAAAGGTTTTTTCTGAAAAAACCCGGGTTTTTGCCAACCCTGATAAGCATGCCTTAATCCTACTTTAGAAGCTAATTATAATAGAAGTATACCACTTGTAGATGATTTCCTGTCTCTATCTTTAAATTAATAAGATATTATAGCTTATTTATTTTCATTGCAATCTTTAACCATTTAGTGGACAGTGGTTTCGTAGTGAAACCACCTATTAAACATCTTTCTTTTAAACTTTACTTTTTGGAGTACTTTACTTTATCTTTGCATAATTATTTACAGCTCCAATCCCATACATCTGTGATGTATGGAAGCCAATAATGTAGAATCAAGAGCTTCTGCAATTAAAAAAAACTTTTTAGAGACATGGATGATTTTTCGATTTTTTTTATGTTTTTGACATTTTAAATTTACAGCAGATGATAGCTCTACATTTAATTTATTTTTTCTTTTGAAATATATGTATTTAAACTTGCTGTACCTGAGAAGTCAGTAATTCAATTTATCCTTCTTATGACCCCAAATAAAAGTATCTATAGAAACCCCACTTATAAACTGTTAAGCTATTTATTTATTATATCATTTTAAGGATTAATATTTATTGTTCTTCTAGTATAGTTAAACTTTTAAAAAGTATAATGTTCAAGCTGTACAAGGGGAGGAGTTAGTCAGTTAAACAACTCCTCAAAACCTCCTTGCCTAACGATGGTCGATTGGTTAGGGTGCTGGTCTTTGGGACTGGAGTTCGTATCCCACTGGGGCATAGATGTTTGTAGCCGTCTGGAATTGGCTTTAAGCAGTAAGTCCTGATCTTATTAGCCCACGTCTTGCAAAAGAGTAGATCGTAGCACTCCAAACCAAACCCTTCTTAGGTATCCTCTAAGGCAAACCCTCCTAAGGAATGTAAAGAAAACTTATCATATATTTTACATTTACAAGGTTCATAGATAACATTTATAAACTAATTACACTGAATTCCAATGAATTTATTTTGGTGATCTTTAAAGAGTTAAATATTAATATCTAATTAACTAATGAAAGGAGAAATTTTGTAGTGTTTTATTAAATGTACAATGTCAAAATATACAATTCACTCAGTGTTGGGCCTAATTAGTCTCCACTACATGCATGAAATAGCCAAATTTCTAGGGTGATCAGCAACACTACAATATGCTAACTAAAACTTTTTTTAGTAAATGAGAATTTTACTAAAAATATTTAGAAGGAAAAACTATTTTTTTTTCTGTCCCTTTTCAAATTTAGGTATAATTGTCATCATGAACCTAGTTAAGTTTTTAATGAATACTTTTTCACATACATTGTTATTTTAAAAAATTGTGTTGGAGTATATTAAGTAATTTTTAAAGGAATTGTTACTGAAATATATTTCAGGAATGACAACCAAAAAGAAAAAATCCACACAGAATTGTAAGAAAGGATGAATTGTAAATTATAATGTATAGCTTTTATATTATACTGTACTGTCCCTTATCTCGTAAGATAGTTTTATTAGTAACTGAAAAGAAATTATTTAAAAATCTAGAGTTATCGATATTAAGGTATCCGTCTACGTTAAAAACGTCATTTTTTGCCAAAAATCATAATTTTTTTAATTTCTTTATTGTAAAATTTCAACTTTTAGGCTTCTAAATCTGTGTTTGTTTTGTCTCTATGACATTTTAAAGAGAAGTTACAGCTGGTTAAACACAATGACAGCAGTCAAAACAAAACGGAAGTAGCGACTTTGGAACTGGAAGTTGTGAATTTAAAGCCTTTTAAAACACACTTTTTTGTACAAAACTTTTTAAATTTTCATGAAGATTAGTTTAAACATTTTTCTAGTATTTTTAATAACTAGCAAATTGGCAATTAGAAAGTTTTGAAGCAAGAAAGTGTGGTTAATTTTAAACATGTATTTTAATTTTTTAATAGTTAAAGTTGCTTTCATAAACTTCAAATACATTTTTCTCAGAACGGTATTTTTAATAAATTATGAAACTTAAAATGTGATTTCTCAAAAAGTTCTTAAAATATTTTGTTGAAAATTATTATGAATGCTTTTGATATTATTTACTAGTAAATGACTTAAAAGCTTTAAATTTGGATCATTTTTAATGATGTTACACTCATAGGTCAATATAAAGGTAATGAAAATTCGTTAAAAATTCAATGTTTATGATTTTGAAGAACCAAAATTTTTTACCAAATGTAAATTAAGAAAAGATTTTAGGTGATTCACTAGTTCAGTGTATAAGAAATGTGTTGCATCAAAAAATATTGAAATAATTTAATTTATTAAAAAATTAGACCATTTGAAAAAACTCCGACTTTTTTACTAAATTTTCATCATTTATTAGAAATTTTATAAAAACTTCTCCAGGAATAAATTTTTTAAGTGCAATTCTCTACGATAATATAAAAAATAAATCTAAAAATGTAAAAGCATAAACTAGTTTCTACGTTTAAAGAAAAAATTCTCCGAACATAAATGGATACCTTAATAAACTGCTAAATAAGAAAGCAAAAAGAATGCAATTTGCAGTTTATAGGTGAACATTATAGAGTTAATAAACATTATAGAGTTATATTTGGCTATTATGGTCACCTGGATAATACCAAAGTACCCTGAATTCAAATTGGAAACATTTTGATTTAAAAATTGCTATATGATTAAACTTAGGTATGTAGATACAACAATTTATTTTTATGTATGTGAGTTTATTAACACTTATAAAGTAAGTTTATAGTTTCTTTATGATAAAATTCCTGTAATTTCTGTAAAATCATATATTTTATTTGTATGTACATCCGAAGTTTTATTCATATATACTTTAACGAAAGCTTTTTAAGTCATGGAAAATGATCTGCTAAAACAGGGAAAGTCATGAAAAATCATGGATTTGAAAAATTTTATTTTGGCAGATACCCTGTATATTCTAAAATTTTTTTTTTTTTTTGTATCAAATTTAATTAAAGAATTTAGTTTACCTTTCCTTAATGTTGACTTTTAAATTAATTGATAGTACAATTTCTATATAAGGCTGTGTTCAATAAAAATTTAATTTTTTAGAATTGTAAGCTTCCTAAGCTAAGAGATAACCTATAACTTATTCATTTCACGATTGTATTGTTCATTGTTTTCCTTCAAGTTAGTTTTGTATGAATAATAAAACTTAATTTTTTTTTTATCTTTAACACTGTTTATAATTTTCTTATGCTTAGTGTACTACTGAAGATATTTCACTACTGAAAGTTGGAGATTTTGAATTGAAATATGTTTTAGTAAACTCCGTTGAGATGGCAACTGAAAATGAAACATTTTCGCAAATAAGTACTTTGGAAACAGATTTAATACCTGGAAAATATGAAGGTATGCATCTTTTTGTCTGGTATATTCTTATTTCAAATATGCATATAGAAAATTTTCATATTGTACTGCATTGTAAACTAAATTATATTTAAAGACTTTTTTTTTGGACCCCAGAATTCTAGGTTTTTTCTATTATTCTTCTGGGTTTGGAAATAGTATCTTCTGGGTTGAAAGTTTCCAGCATGTTCGTTTGAATTTTTAAAAAAATTAAAAAGGCTTCTCTTCAAACTTTTGTTGTGTTTCATGATTCAGTTTCAGAACAAGTTTTTACTACAGTCAGCATTTTCATTCATCATGGGGGGGATAGGAGAGAAGACATGATTTGCAGAACTATAATAGGGTTCCCACAGTCCTTAAAAATCCTTAAGAACTCCTTAATTTTAGCTTTCATTTTTAAGGGCCCTTAAAACTGCTTAATTTTCATCAAAGGTCCTTAAAAACTCCTTAATTTTGAAATTGGAACACAATCAATTTCTTCTATGTAAAGATATAAAAGAGAAAGTAGCTGAGTTACAGAACTTGAGCAAAAAAATTTCTGATACAAAAAAGAAATCTGTTGAACCTTCAAAATTAAATTTTTTATGTATGCAGGCCCCGACTGACATACCTTTGTGCCCGGGACACAATCCAATTTTTGTGCCCTCCACCCCCATTGCAAACTTATAGTGACAAGTTATTATCGTAATTACAGTCACTATGATTTCTATTAATTGAACTAGTGTTATAATTTTTAATTATAACATTGTATTAGCAAACATATTTAAGAAATTAGCATTAAAGTAATATTCAAAGTCAAAAACACCAAATTTTTATTTTGCGTAATCATTATTATCTCTGTTTAGCCATGCTAAAAATTAAGGACTTTTAAAGACCTAGAGTGACCCACTTTTTTTATTTTTACCTTGTCTCACTCACAAGCTCTGTGGTGCAGATAATAAATAATAATAGAATTAAAAATAATTTAAATTGTTGAGATGATTTAATGGTTTATAGTGGTATGTTGCTAATAATCTGTCTTATAAATATGCAGGATAAAAAGAGCACCATGTTTGTTGAGGGAATTAATTATCAGGTAAATAACAGTAAAATTAAATAGGAAACAATATAGTTCATGACAAACACAATTTACCTCCTACAATAATTTATTGAACTTTAACGATGATAGCGTAAGTTTGCAATTTTTGCCCACTTAATGTGTGTTTCAAGCACTTGACTAAATTTTCATGCCCAGGGCACATGCCCAAAGTGCCTGCGCAATAATCAGGCCCTGTATGTATGTGAATTTGCTCTATTGGAAATTTCTTTGAAAATAGTAAATAAATATTTGTTAAACTATAATAGGGTTCCCACATTCCTTAAAAGTCCTTAAGAACTCCTTAATTTTAACTTTCATTTTTAAGGGCCCATAAAACTACTTAATTTTTATCAAAGGTCCTTAAAAACTCTTTAATTTTGAAATTGGAACATTTTCAATTTCTTCCATAGAAAGATATAAAAGAGAAAGTAGCTGAGTTATAGAGCCTGAGCTAAATAATTTCTGATATAAAAAAAGAAATCTGTTGAACTTTCAAAATGAAATTATTTATGTATCTGTATTTACTCTATTGGAAATTTTTTTGTAAATAGTAAATGAGTATTTGTTAAAGTTCGTAGCAATCTTTTACATTTTCTAGCTAAAAGTGCAGTATTAATAATAAAGAAAATCCTCAAATACATATATGTTGTCAGTATATTACTATAGTAATTCAAAATTCCTTTCCTTGATATCCGTAAAAAATTATGAAAATACTTTTAGCTTATTAGTATATTTTATGGTCACAAGCTAGAAAACTTATTGGATAAATAAATAATCCTTCACATACTGAAAAAGCTTAAAGTATAAAGTCATCTGTCCTTTTCTAATACCTAACAGTCAAGCAGATTTTAATTAAACGGAGCATGGAGGGTGGGGGGTTTGTACATATTTCAGTCACTTTGGGAAGTTTAATTTTCTTTGGATTGGTTGTAATATTAAAGTCTAAAACTTTCTTCGTTCCCAGGCAATGTCGGGTGTAATCAGCTAGTATATTCAAACATATATATATATATATATATATATATATATGAGTCATTTTTAAACCCTCAGAAAGTACTGTTTATAATATTGTATTTTATTCCCAATTTAGTTTGATCTCTCAAAAAACTTTAGATGTACATTTTTCAAAATTAGTTTTTGTCTAATAGATTTATCTTATATTAATTTTTATACATTTTTAAAAACTTGATCCTGAAATATTGTAGGGCATTTCTTGAACATGCCTTATCTGGTTCATACTCATTAAAATATGTTCCTCATGAGATAGGGTTTATGCCGTTATGTCGTGTATTTCAAGTAGGTCCTTATAAAAAGTTACTTTGGTCCTTAGAAAGTCCCTAATTTTCCTTCTGAAAAAAGGAATATAAGCTTTGACCTTTGTACGGATGTTGATTTATTTGTGTAGTTGTAGTGTTGCAAGAATGTATTCTTGCGACTCTTGTGGGTGTAATATTATCTTAAATAAAATATATTTGATATTTAAGATTTTTAATTCCAATAAGATGGCTAACTTGTTTAACATCTAAGAGTGAGATTCAACAAAAGAAGTTTAGTAATTTTTCATTTTAATGGTTATGAATGAATGAAATTGCCTTTAGGGCAGGTCTTGGGGCATTCCCCAAGAGCAGGGCACTGCGACCAGAGGTCTATTGTACCCAAACTCAAGAAGAACAAAACACGACCCAAGTGCGTCTAAAGGCCACAAGCTGAGGCAAATCTCAGCAGACAACTGACAGGGATGTCCTGCAGCTCCCATGGCTCAAGGAGGTGGCGATCAAGGTGCTCAAACCTAAGAGCCGAGAAATACTCGCAATCACACGAAATGTGGCGAGCACGAATGTGTCTCCTCTTCAAGACGGCAGCCACGGCACAAGGGATCAGAGCTAATACCCATTATGTTGAGGTGCCTATTGAGGGCGCAATGACCAGTAAGAAGACCAACTGCCTTTCTCAGGCCATTCCTATGAAGCGATAAGAGCTCCTTACTACACAAGCTGGGGTAGTCACGATTAAGCTCTTTAGCTTGCCTATGACCATTCCCAATAAACCACTTGGAATACTGAATGTGCCTAAAATGCCTAAAAACAGAATTCCTAATAGACCCCGGAGCAATACCAAGGACAGGCTTAGGTCCAGTAAAGGAAGTGCTGGACCCCTTCCTAGCTAAATCATTAGCTAGCTCATTACCCTGAATTCCCATATGACCAGGAACCCAGTAAAGATTAACCTTGTTGTTTGAGACAAGGTCACAAAGAGACTCCATTTTAATGGTTAAAATTAAAGCAGTCACTGCTTGATAGTATGTGAAAGAGTTCAGTCAATGTATATACCTTGATTCTTGGAAATACACCTGTTACTAAACATTTTTGATTATGGAGAGCTAAGAATAGATGTTAGAATGCTATAAATTTATATTAATCCCTAAAAAGTATTGTACAGGACTGTTAGACGAGGTCCAAATTTCTATTTGTACTCAGGGCTCTCTTTCTCAGAAATTGTTCCCTGCCCCCTCTTACTCAGAGGACTGAGACAGCTCCATATTATCAGCAGGGCATGTGTCCAGGGCCCACTGATTTCAGGGGCCCAAAAAATTTAGATCCAGAGGTAATTTTGAAACAAATAAATTTTGTAGATTTAAAAGCTTCATGATTTATTCTATATACAAATGATGAGAGCTAAAATTTTTCACTATTTTACAGAGTATCTGCAAGTATAAATAAGCCCACAGATTTGTCAGTCATGGGTTTGCACTTAAAAATTAAAGGCAAGAATGCAGGTCATTTTGAAAATGGAATCCACCAATTAGACAGCTGGATTTTGAGAACTTTTCTCAAAAATGTTCACAATCACAAAATTGAGCAAAAACTAGAGGAGGGGCATGTATCTGGAGTACCAAATGAAGATTAAAGATGTATGGGATAGATATCATGGAGATGTAGAAAAACATATACAGTCAAACCTGTCTATCTCGAATTTTTTCAATTTCCTTACATTTTCAATAAAAATTTAACATATTTTCCAAACCTATCTCAAATTATTTTTTCCCAAACCTGTCTATCTCGAATTTTTGTAAGAAACATAACATTCCAGTTTAGAGCCTTATTGCGTTGACAACCACACAAGTTCCCATTTCCAGGAAATACACTTCTAGTTGCAGTAGGTCCTGGTCTCATTAGCCCTCGTGTTGCAAAAAGTAGACCGTAGTGCTCCTAAACAAACAAACAAACAAACACTTCTAGTTTTCTCTCTGGGAGGGTTATTTGGTCAGGGACTCGGTGGGAATTGTACTAAAATCAGGTTCTCTGCTCTGGAATAATAAGGGATCGGGGTTGAGGAGGGGGGAATAGGAAACGGGAGAAATTTCTTTTTGGAAATAGAACTGGTTCTCAGTTTATATAGCCTAATGACTAAAGTATCATCTCGCAACTTGCTGTCTCAATTTTAGAGCTAAAAATGACAGGTGTTAAATGAAAATTGAATGTTTTAACCATAAAAAAAATGGAAATTCTGTCATTTTTGAAGGAAAACCCTTCAATGAAGAAAAGCGTACTCGCCGCTAAATTTGGAATTCCACCCAGTACTATTTTACTATCATGAAAAACAATGATATTGTACAAAAGAGCTTCAAAAACGGTTGCGAAACAATGAAAAAGAGACGTGCATCTAAATAAAACTAAAAGTACTTCAAATTTTCAATCTTTTGTATTGCGTAATTTGTTTGCGACATTTTCTTAGTCTATTTTCATAAAACCTGTGTATCTCGAAACCCGTTTATCTCAATTTTTTTTTTACTCCCAAGAGATTTGAGCTAAACAGGTTTGACTGTACTTGCTTCGGATGAATCATAGTTTATACCCTAGTAATGTTAGTAAATACTATGTACTCAGTCATCGATGCAAATCTTTCAGCTGTACATTAATAAAATGTAATAATGATCTACAAGGGCCCAAAGCATATTCTCTGCCCTGGGCTCAAAATCTTGATAATCGGGGTCCTGGACTGAGACATTCCATACCCCTTGCCCCACCCTTCTTATGTCTGTGCATATAAATACTTTTATTGCCTGCTAACTTATTCAGTCTACTCAGATTGATTTTTGATACAAGTTTGAATCATTTATCTATTATCTTGTTGATTCAACTGGAATTGAATTTAGATATACAGTAGATCCTCAATATAACGACCCCCTGTGGGACCAACATCATATGGTCATCGTAACAAATTGAAAAAATAATAAAAAAAATGAGCAAAGAAATGATGCAACAGTACATACCTAGAGAACACTTCTATTTATTTGTATTTCCGTTACTAAATTTTTGAAAAAATGTCTTTGATTGATGCCTGTTTCAATTTCATTTGTGAATTTTTCATGATCACTGATTCCAAATCCGTTAGATTTTGAAGAATATTTTCAGAATTAAATTGTCCTTCAAAATATTGATGCAAGGCATTGATTGCATCAAAGGCTTCTTTTTCATTCCTGTTTTCAAAATCTTGGACAATTTCTTCTCTGTCGTCAGAATTGCAGATTTCTTTATCTCCGGTAATATGAGCAATAAAATCGTCCTCATTCAAATTTTTTTCACAGCACTGTAAAGTTTCATTTACCGTAACAAACCCAAGTGGGTTTTTTTCAAAATTGGGTTCTCAAAATCTTTATTTAAAATTCCACATATTTAACTAATAATAAATATATTGAATTAAATCTATAATATGTATTAAATATTTCATATTTGACAATGATCCTACATTTTGTTTAATTTGAAGGGATCTAAACTGCTAGAAAAAAACGGAAACTTAAAAACTTTTCAGGGAAAAATAGTTATCTGTATAACAGATACAATAAAATCTTAACTAAACAAAGTTAATAAGAATGTATGATGAAAAAAATAAGAATATTGAAGTGTTGCATGTGATAAAATTAATTGAAAAATGGACAAGAAAAATTGGGGAAAAAATATGTATAACAACTGCAAATAAATAAACATGGAGATAATATATATAATTAATTCTGCTACTTATAATATATAACTTACAAATTAAATAAAAAAAATATCTTCTGAATGCTTTAATAACACAATACTGCTAATAAATATAGAGCAATAATTTAATACATTTTATTGAAAAGAAAAAATTTCAAATGCAACTATTTCAAAGCCAACTTTTAGTATAAAATAATCGCCATTCAAGACTAGTTTTTTGATAGAAAAAATTTTATAATATAAAAAATTTTTTTTTGAAGATTTCAAAATTTCCTTTAATTTAGACAAAAATTTCTTCTGCATAATTTAAAATTGATTTTTAAATTTTTCAATTTAAAAAAGTGATTAACATTTTAAATTTATTTTAATCATACAATTATTTATGTATCCTGTCCTCTTACATAACAAAAAACCTGAATAGTTTTCAAATCCCCTAAAAAGCATCTAAAACCCCATTAAAGTATAGTAAAAACCCTGATAAAACCGGAAAAAAAAACCCCAAACCTCAAAAACCCTGAAAAAACCCACTGGGCTTGTTTTTTTCTGAAAAAAACTGGGTTTTTGTCAACCCTGCTACAGCAACTAACTCATCAAAAGATAATTGAAGATCTGGAAATTTGACACTGAGGAGCTGAGTCATTTCATTAGTGTCTGGAGTGTCATCTACCTAGGACACCAATGTCGTACATGATGAAAGGGTCCTTTAAGCAAACACAAAGAGAGTAGTACAGGTTTCTTGAAGTTCCACCACAGTACAATAATTTTAAAATATCCCACTTGCTCATGAGTTCTGCAGTCTAAACTTGGCGGTTGCTCTAACAAAAAATTATATGCTTGGGGTTGTTGTAAAGATTCAAAATTAACATTATTCCTATGGTAAAATAATTGGGACTTTTTAAGATGGTCATTCTAACGAAGGGTTCGTTAAAAAAAGGTTCTACTTTATTAAGATATTTGAATACCTTTTATAACTATTGAATATTATGGTGTTTTGGATAGTGGTAAGTATTATTTTGAAATCACTAGCTGATTTGATGAGATAAACTAGTATTGATCAACTTAATATATATAGCAGACCAAATGGAACTTTAAAATCGTGCAATCAGTGTCTGTAACTAGTGTGTATTTCAGATGAATAGTCAGTTTATATGATATTTTTTTGCTTTTTAAAGGTTAAATATGAATTTTTTAAGTGCTATTTTGTAATTATTGAAAAATTTACGGATGAAAAGATAAAAGAAGTGAGATAACTGTATTTAATAGGAGTACTTAGTATTTTTTGTTTTGTTATAGGTGGATTGAAAATATGGGAATGCAGTATAGATTTGGCCAATTATGTCTCAGAACATATAGGCATTAAAAGTGGTGATACAGTCTTAGAGGTTAGTTTTATGTAGTATGAGAAATTCCTGATCCAAAAATTAAAAGGAGAGTTATTTTAATCCTGTGTTTTGAACTATGTTATTTTTATTTATTTATTTATTTTTAATTTGAAACATTATTTGCAAAACTAGCATATAGCCCGTCATATGACGGAATCAGTAAATTTTTCATTTTCTAGAATTGTAAAGTATTCTATGAGACAGGTAAAAAAATTGTTTGTTTTTGGCTGAGAATTATCAGGTACACGCTCAATAATTTATCTCTATACTCCTCTAAAGTCTCCCGATACTTTGGATGCAGTTTAGAATCACGTTGAATTCATTTAGAAAGATAATTCAAAGTTTTCTTAGCTACATCGAAATTATCAATAAGTTCTTCAGGTTTTTTTTGCCGCAGTAATTAATGGAAGTAAAGGAATGAAACTATCACCCCGGTAGGCATGTGCCTGGATTGCATGGGCCGAGCCCTCTAATCCAGAGATTTCTTTCAATAAACACAAAAATGAAGGCGAGCAGAAAAATTAACAGCTAAAAGGTGAAAGGACACATAAAAATAGACGAGAAGAAAGTTTAAGGATAGAAAACATGAAATGTTTATGTGGCCAGGGACATCCGTACAAAATACGTGAATTTAATATAATAAAAATAATAAAAATCCTAAAAATTGAAAAAAATAGTAAAAATTTATTTCGGGAATAAAATTTTTTAAAAAATAAAAGCAGAAAATATTAAATTAATTAGACATTTAGAAAAATTTGGCAGCGTTGAGGACAGAACCGTCAACCTGAGTAGTACGATAACTGAATGGGCAGACACCTTACTAATCGTGCCATGCCTACACATGGAAGAGACTAAATAGAGTATATGAGGGTTGCGTACGTGATAGAATGGACAGCAGAGGCTTTGATATTTACAGTGATTATTTGGTGGTATATATGAATGATATCCAAAATGATTAATTTAATCTCCTGCTCTTAACAGGGGAGAATAAGGCTTGAAACAATACCATTAAACGTTCAAAAAGAGATGATAAGGTGGATTTCGAACTCTCTGTGAATTTTGCTAACCCTAAGTCATAAAAAAAAACAATATGGATTCCTGTATCCATTCCAGGTACAACCGCTTCATAAATTCACGGACAGACAAGTTAGGCTATTATTATATAGGGGATATTGATGGCTAGATCCTTTTTTTTTTAAATAGCATACTGTGAAACCCATATTTTAGTCACAATTTTACAAATTCAATGCCGAAATTAAAGAAAAAAATTATGTGGAAACCACATGACTTTTTTGCGTGCTTATTATACCCTAATTTCCTGCTTATAATCCGCAGGTACGAATATCGCGATATTTTCAGAGAAAAATATCGTATAATCCACAGATTAAATTTCCATTTTAATCTCATGTGATTCACAGTTTTCAATGTATATGGAAGAAAGTATTATATCTTTTAATGTTAAAAAACTTAAATTTAAAGTCTTTACTTAATGATAACATTTTCTTTAAATTAAGAAAAGTAATCTATTTGTATCATTGTTTCTGTACTAATTAATGTAAATATTTTGACTATATTTTTTACTCTGGTTAAATATAAAATCTTCTAAGTCTATCCAAATTTTCATTTTATGAAAGATGTTTGTAAATTTTATTATAAAAATAATTTTTAACAGCAGACAATATACAGTGGCGTATAATACACATTAAACAGAAATTTAATTTTTTAAATGTATAATTTGCAGATTATATGCAGAAAATTAGGGTATTACTTTGCATGATGCATCATTGGAATTATTATTCATATATTCTCTTCAAGATTCAAAGTAGGTTTTGTTTCTTGAAATAACCATGTTGTCTAAGTAGAGCTCAAGTACTGTGATCTGATGGAGATACACAGCATTAATTATCATCCCCTATATAATAATAGCCTAAGTTATCTGTACGTCTGTCCTCGATTTTATGAAGCGGTTGCACCTGGAATGGATAGAGGCATCCATAGTTAACAAAATTAAAAGAGAGTCATGTTTATCTTCTCCTAAACTATCGATCTGATTCTAAAATAAATTGGTATAAATAGGCTTCCTATCACAGCAAAAAATACTGCCTTCTTTAAAACGTTCGAAATCCACCCCTTCCCCTCTTTTCGAGCTTTTAATGCCATTATTTCAACTCCTATTTTCCCCAGTTAAGAGCAGGCGATTAAATTCATCAATTTATCCCATAATAAATAGGTAAAAATAACATTTTTCTAGCATTATGATGTCATTCCTTAAACCATCTCATTGAATCATTTCATATTATAAATTATTTAAATTATGCCTTATTTTCATACGTTTTATCATTGAACTTAGATATTACGTAAATAAGGCAATTTGTTGCAACTTCACGACCTACTATAATGCTCTTCCCATTCATTTTCACGTGTGTAAAAGCCAATAGACAAACAATAAACTGCCCTTCCGTTTGAAACAAAAGCCAGAATTGTCATAATCTAAGAATTTGCCCTACTACATGAAATCGCCTTATAATTTTCTTTTCTATTTGGGTTCAATAATACATTAGGTACATGTGTGATCATTTTAAATTGGGTCATCGATTATTTTTTGTTCTCAGCCAAAAAACAAACCATTTTTTTTTACCTGCCTCAGAAAGTACTTTACAATTTTGGAAAATTAAAAATTTTACTGATCCCGTCATGTGATGGGCTATATGCTAGTTATATTGAGATTTTTTGCTTTATAGATATTTTGTTTTAAATCAAAATTTTGTCATAGTTACAATACATTCTTCACTCCTTAGCATGAAGTGATAAACAATAAGAATTCCAAATAATAGATTTTAATTTTTGTTTCCTAAAAGTGAATTTTAAAGTCATTGTTTTTGCTTTTTAACTTGTGAAGTGCAATGAAAAGGCCTGGGGATGGGTAGTGAACTTTCCCTTTGGCTGTGATTTATCCTTGACGATTTTAAACAGAAAATTTACTGTCAGTCTACAAGGACTGATTCATTGAAAACTAAAAGCCTCCTTTCAGTCCCCAGCCGAATGATTAGGACATTGACCTTCGGAACCAAAGTTCATGGGTTCGAGTCCCACTGTGGCATGGATGTTCGTAGCCGTTCGGAATCGGCTTTAAGCAGTAGGTTCTGGTCTCATTAGCCCTCGTGTTTTAAAAAGTAGATCGTAATGTTCCCAACCAACCAACCTTTCAGTCCCCAGAAACTGAGCCTATCCAAAAAAAAAATTTTTTTTACTGTCAGTCCCCACTTTTTGTTCCGGTTTTCGTTCCGGTTCAACTAAAAAAATAATATTGGTTCAGTTCCGGTTTTCGCTCCGCCAAAAATAACGGTTTTCGGTTCAGTTCCGGTTTTTGCTCCGCCAAAAATAACTGTTTTCGTTTCAGTTCCAAATGAATAATTTCATTTTATGTATATTCTTATTTATACTAAAAATGTAATTCTATCAAAATTTAGAAGATTTTATTCTTTTTTTAATTGGTACACTATGTGATTTGATACAAACAGCAGGTACGATAAGAGCGGCGAGCATTGGCATTGTTATCCATTATCAAAATCGCATTTGACAACTAGGTTCATGATTACCCACATTCGTCGTTTGACTCTCACATCGTGCACTTGGCCTTGCAATAATTATGTAAAAAATATATTATTTATTTAACATATGAAAATTGCCTCTAATTATTAATATATCTTCTAACGTGGTTTCACTGAGATTACTTCTGTTGTCTCGGAGAATAAATTTCAAACCTGAAAACGCTCTTTCAACACTAACTTGTGTAGCTGGAGCTGCCAAAACCACCATTGCAATCTTATACAAGTGCGGATATGTAATTATAAAGTTGACGTTAAATTAGAAAATATTGATAAGTTGGTAACAGTAACAAAATGACTGAAAGATATATCGAACCGAAATAAACCGATATTTTTTTCGGTTCAGTTCCGGTTTTCGTTCCGACCAAAATAACGTTTTTTTCCGGTTTTCGGTTCAGTTCCGGTTCGAAGCCCTGCATAGAACTCTACCGCCTGTGAATGGAACCAGCCTTTCTGTCCCATAATACCATGCACTTCCCATTCTGTACCGACAGTGTCTGATTGAATTTGGTCCTGACCGAAGATCCAATATGATATCAATGCATTGACTGCTGCTTGGTTTCTGGGGTGAAGTGCGAAATCCAAGTCTCATTGCCCGTGACGATCCCGTCGAGGAACTCTTCACTGTCATCGTGATACTGTAGCAGAAATGTTAGTGCTGCTCCTAAGAGTTGAATTTTGTGTTTGGGTGTCAGTTTGGGCTCATAGACCTGACAAAGCTGACGATGAATTTCAATTGGCGCAATGGTTTGTGCGTTCAAGATCACTGACTTAACATTGCAGGTGGTGGGAGAAGGAATTAAAGTTTCCATTTCGGACCACTACTACCCCACTACTGGCACGAATCGAGACTTGTCCAGCTAGCATATGATTAATACGTCATAGATCTGTTATGCATGTGCTATTGACATGGCTAATTTCGTTTACTTTAAAGGAGAAAACATTGGGAAAATACAACATTTTTATTGCTAATCATTTTTGAGTTATACCCTACAGCATTAATGTATCTTATACTGAAATTTTTATTAGAGTTTAGATTGTAATGAATGAGCCTTGTATTGAGATTTTTCATTATATAGAGTGCAAATTATGACAATAAAAAAGGAGAGTAGCACTATGAGATATTATAACTGTCCTAAATACAACATTTTATTGCTAATTATTTTTAAGTTATACCCTACAGCATTAATGTATCTTATACTGAAATTTTCATTAGAGTTTAGATTGTAATGAATGAGCCTTGTATTGAGATTTTTCATTATATAGAGTGCAAATTATGACAATAAAAAAGGAGAGTAGCACTATGAGATATTATAACTGTCCTAAATACAACATTTTATTGCTAATTATTTTTAAGTTATACCCTACAGCATTAATGTATCTTATACTGAAATTTTCATTAGAGTTTAGATTGTAATGAATGAGCCTTGTATTGAGATTTTTCATTATATAGAGTGCAAATTATGACAATAAAAAAGGAGAGTAGCACTATGAGATATTATAACTGTCCTAAATACAACATTTTATTGCTAATTATTTTTAAGTTATACCCTACAGCATTAATGTATCTTATACTGAAATTTTCATTAGACTGTAGATTGTAATGAAAATGGTAGTTTTACAACTAGATATTTTAACAGTCCTAAATACAAAATTTCATTTTTTTAGCTAATTATTTTTTTTAGTTGTGTCCGACAGTATTATGTTATATTGAAAGTTTTCAGTATATAGTTTAGTTTTGAGTGCTACAACCTACTATTTTGATACACTAGGGTTAATGAGACTGGTACCTATTGCTTAAAGTCAGTCCCAAATATCTTTAAAAGTCCATGTTTGTAAAGCGATTCGAATCCATAAACTGCAGTACAGAACAGCAGCACTCTACCATAGATTACTGAGATGCAATGTTTCCGTGCAAATTTAGTATTTTTAACAATTTCTCTGGCATTTATGATCATGCAGCCTTTCTTCTTGAAATTACAGTAGTCAAAATTCTTTCAGGAAGGATTTTAAATGATTTTAGGATTAAAAAAGGGCAGGCATTAGTGGAAGAAAAAGCACTATGTCTTAAAAGAGTATTCTGCTTTAAAAAACATGTCATGTCCTTGAAAAAGATGGTAGCTTTCTTCTTAATAGGGCATGGTATATCATAAAAAATAGAAAAGTGGCTCCTCATTTTTTTATTGTGTGCACATAACTAGGATCAAAGGGCATGCAGGGTAGAAACGTTTAGATCAAAGGTTAATGGGATGAACCACCCTATAAGACCTGCATAGAATAAACCGTGATTTAAAGTTTACATGTATATACATATGGATGTAAAGGTAAAACTACCCTAATTTCCTGCCTTTTATCCGCAGTGGCGTATAATTCGCAGGTGCGAATTTCGTGATATTTTCAGAGAAAAATATTGTATAATCCGCAGATTAAATTTCCACTTTAATTTCATTTGACTCAAGGCATGTGGAAAAAAATGTTTTATCTCCTAGTGTTAAAAAATTATATTTAAACTCTTTTTCTTAATGATAACATTTTCTTTGAATTAAAAAAAAATAATTTAACAAAGTGAAAATTTGGATAGCCTTAGTAAGAATATATTCTAAAAATTTACATTGATTAGTACAGAAAGAATGATACAAATAGAATGTTCGAACGCATATTTAAATAAAAAAGATTTTAAAATTAGAATTCTTAAAATGCATCTTTTTATTTTAATTTAATATGGTTATTTGCGATCTGTGTTAAAATTTTAAACTGGTATTATAGCGCCATCTGGCGAGCTGAAAGTGAAAATTCAAATAGAGAATGCAGCAAAGTGCCGCCATTTCAAATTAGTTTTTTAACGTATAATCCACGGATTATAGGCAAGAAATTAGAATACTCAAAATTGAATCAGGCATGATCACTTTTGCGTATTAAAGATAAATCTACAGAATAGATATTTTATTTTAAAGGATTTATTTATTTTTTAATTTTTTTAAATGTGTTAAAATGATTTCTAACTTTAATTTTATTACTGCTAAAGAAGACATTGCTAACTGCAGTGTCTCCAGCAGTTAAAATAAATAACTTATTTCCACAAAACTATCTGTATGTTTTTGATATTTTTGTTTCAGTTAGGTTGTGGAGCTGGTCTACCTGGGTTAATAGCTTATATGAAAGGAGCTTCTGTTACTTTTCAAGATTATGTAAGTGAAACATAAATTAGATTTGTTATAGCCCGGCCATACTTATGTGATATTAGATAATATCACATAACTATGGTGGAGCTTTTTACCTGTTACTATTTATACATACTGTAATTTGAGATAAATAAGCTATGGCTTATACATTTAAAAAATTGAAATTTAATATCTATTTTATGTGCTTTGGTAGCATATATGGTTGAATTTTATTTTTAATGTTACAACCCAAAAATATTTTTTTAACTGACAGTTTTTCACATATCTGTTAACATGATTTATGCATTTTTTTTATACTGTGCCATCCAGTATCAATCTAATATAGTGTGCCAGGTGTCAATAGAGACATAATTTAGATCCACTTCATGGCTGTTTTGCAAAATTCCATATAAAAAAAGTCCTTCACAAAATTTGGCATTGTAAAAATGTCTCTTTCACTACATTTATAATAGTTAAAGTTGTTTTTTTCATAAACTTCCTTATTGTAAAAATTCAAAAAAAGAAAGAAAAAAAAATAAAAAAAATCATTATTTCTGCAGTTGACTTAAATACTTCATGCATTGCATATAATGTTTGCATTGTCAGATGTCTCCACTGATCTTTCTTTTTAAGTTTTAACACTAGAATTATGGTGGTCTTTGTATAGCTAGAATTACGGCGGGTGTCATTTTCACCCCTTGAGAAGATATCTGCTAATTTCTCTACATTTTCTCTCAAGATATTTTGCAAGTGTCGTCAGCCTTAAGTATTTGAAGTATTTTCTACTTTCCATATAGTTCCACCACTAGCAATTTTTTTACAAGTGTTTGTCTGAATTACGTTGAATTTCATATTTGCTTTTGGGCGTCTACTAGTTCCCGTTTTGGCATTCTTAGGTACGGCAGAATTTGAACTTGTAGAAACAAATCCATTTGTACTTTCACTTGAGCTACAGGATGATATTTGCCTGATTACTCTCTATAATAAATTCAGAATCACAAGGTGTTTCATCTCCATCTTTATCTGCAGAATTATTTTTGATTTCAGAACCAGAATCAGCATCAGATAGTTTTCGCATCAGTTTCACGATTTCTTCATGCGTTAGTCCTTTTCAACGTGCCATTAGTACGTCACTATAATAAAATCATGTAAATAGAATAAAACTTTCCATTAAAACTTGATATTCATAATAAACAAAATATCTACGAAAAATCTACAAACGTTCAGCTCGTAATAATCTCTTTTCTGTTTTCTAACCACAAAGAAAAGTATGGCATATATTTCAAATCATGTGACTGGCAGATGTGTCTACGCAACTCACCATATAGTTTTCCTTTGTTTGTATTTTGTTTAGCAGGGGCAAATAAAAATAGTTTACAGAAGTAACAGTGTTCAGATAACACAATGGAATGTATTCACATTTCTTTTTTCTCAAAGGTGTTAAAATGAAACCTGACGTATTTCTAGGTATAATCATTTGTTAGGGCTAAAATAAGAATACAATATTCTTGAAATCTGTACTATTTTGTAAATCACAATGATTTAGAAAAAGTCGAGAAAAGATATTTG
>CM063497.1:12334261-12431761 GCA_032207245.1 Pardosa pseudoannulata
TAACAGTATGACATGTGCACTATGAATTTCATTTTAATTTTAGGAGTAGCATAGGCTTCACGAATAACTTGGGTCCATAAATTTAAATAAACAAGAATGTAATAGTAAAAGAATAAATATATATTGGCCTATTTTACGTAAATAGAACCTGGTTTTGATGCCAGATGGAAATACTGATGTATAAATTTCAGAAAATTTAATACCCTGATTTTATTTGTTGGTGTTGAAATCTGAAATTGATATTGTGTGTTTCTTCTTTAATTATAAATATATATTTACTATATATATACAGTCAAACCTGTCTATCACGAAACCTGCTTATCTCGAAAACCTGTCTATGTCGAATTTTTTCAATTTCCCTACATTTTCGATAAAAATTTAACGTATTTTTCAAACCTATCTCAAATTATTTTTTCCCAAACCTGTCTATCTCGAATTTTCGTAAGAAACACAACATTCCAATTTAGAACCGTATTGCGTTGACAACCGCACAAGTTCCCATTTCCAGGAATTACACTTTTAGTTTTCTCTCTCGGAGGGTTATTTGGTCAGGGACTGGGTGGGAATTGTACTAAAATTAAGTTCTCTGCTCTGGAATAATAGGGGATCGGGGTTTAAGAGGGGGTATATGGGAAAAATTTCTTTTTGGAAATAGAACTGGTTCTCAGTCTATAGCCTAATGACTAAAGTATCTTCTCGCATCTTGCTGCATCAATTATTTTAGAGCTAAAAATGGCAGGTGTTAATAGAAAATTGAATGGTTTAACTATCGAAAAAAATGGAAATTCTGTCATTTTTGAAGGAAAACCCTTCTATGAAGAAAAGCATAGTGGTCACTAAATTTGGAATTTCACCTAGTACTATTTTCACTATCATGAAAAACAAAGATATCGTGCAAAAGAACTTCGAAAACGGCTGCAAAACAATGAAAAATAATCGTGCATATAAATAAAACTAAAAGTGCTTCAAAATTTCAATCTTTTGTATTGTGTAAAGAAATTTTCTTAGTCTATTTTCATAAAACCTGTGTATCTCGAAACCTGTTTATCTTGAATTTTATTTTTTTACTCCCAAGAGATTCGAGATAGACAGGTTTGACTGTATTAAGATAGTATTATTTTTTATTTATATGTTAAATATTAATATTTAACATTTTTATTGCCTAATATAAATGTATATAGTTTTTGGAATTCAATTTGCATTTTTAAAGTAATATCAGCAGAGTATTTTTAAAAAATATACTTTTTTTTTTTTTCAAATTAACCTCTATATTCAAGAAAGTCGGTATCTATCAAGAAAATATTTAAATACCTTGGGAATACATGATATTTTTAAGTTATGTATTAACTAATTATTGCAATTTATATCCTTCTTCATAAACTCATTATAAAGTAACGAAGCTTTGTGAAAATACTCCAAATTGAGGGATTTTTTAAAGTAAAAACAGTACTGATTAATCAACAGTACTTTTAAATGTGATGTTTAAAAAAAACAAAGGTTTAATTACAGTAAAATGGTCTTCACAAACCGAAAAAGATGATTATGATAAATTGGGGTTTAATTTCTCATCTCTTTTCATAGCATTAGTCCAAGTTTTATGTATACTGCAATCTTTGGAATGTTGAAAAATATCTTTTGAAAAATATTAGTTGTTTTATTCGTACAGACTGGCACAGTACAGTATTTAGAATATGACTTTAATGTCAGACATAATAAAAAAAAATTTTTAGTTTTATGCAATTCTTTGAACAAGAATAAATTAAAAAGTCACCTTCTCCCATGTAAACAACATAGGCTGTCGGTGTTTTCATGAACTGTGATGTCACAAACTAGGTGAAAGAAATGTAATGTTTTTGAGAAACAATAAAAAGTCCGATATAAAACCCATTAGAAATCAACAACTCCAAAGAAAATAAAAAAAGGTCTAAAGTAGGAAGTAGTCACATTAATGTGATTGAACTGTGTATTATTTGTATGTATACACACACATATAACTTAACTATAAATGGTTTCCGCGAACCTGGAAAATCAGGGAAAGTCATGGAAAATCATTGATTTAGACAATGGATTAATTTTGTCATGGAAAGTCTTGATTTTTCAAGTAAAATGAGTAAAAGTCAGGGAAAGTCATGGATCCGCTAAACTACCGATTAAAAAAAAATGCATTGAATTGTTTAATTCTATTTTTACTTGTCATTTGGCTGAAGTTACTGAGTTTGGTATTTATGTATTATCCTATTCACCCTATTGACCAAGTAAAATTTGTTCACCAAGGAAACTCAAAGCAAGAAAGCTTAATGGGTGGGTAAATGTATATTATTCTGGTTTTTTTCTTAAATTGTAGATTTAAATTTTATTAATATAATAATAATTATTTTTTAATAAAAATTAGTTAAGATTTTTTGCACAAAATATAAGTTTATCTTTAGGGATATTGTATATAAATGTTATAGGGTTATATTTGTCTATTATTCATGGTCACCTGGATAATACCAAATTGAAAACAGTTTGATTGAAAAAATTGCTATATGATTAAACTTAGGTATGTAGATACAACAATTTATTTTTATGTGAGTTTATTAACACTTATAAAGTAAGTTTATAGTTTTTTTTTTTTTTTTTTATGATAATAATTCCTCTAATTTCTCTGAATGGTAGAGCGCTGCTCTTCGGAACCGGAGTTCGCGGGTTTCGAAATCCCGCTGATGGCATGGATGTTTGGTAGCCGTTCGGAAATCGGCTTTAAACTGTAGGTCCCCGGTCTCATTAAGCTTCCTCGTGTGCAAAAACAGTAGACCGTAGCTCTCCAAACCAAAATCCTCTAATTTCTCTAAAAGCATATATTTTTATTTGTATGTACATCAGAAGTTTTATTCATATATACTTTAACGAAAGCTTTTTAAAGTCCTGGAAAATGATCTGCTAAATCAGGAAAAGTCATGGATTTGAAAAATTTTATTTGGGCAGATACCCTGTATAAACATTGTAAAATATATAGCCTTCATTCTTTTCAGTTGTGTTTTTTGTATTTGTTAAATTTTATCTCTTTAAGTATTATAGTTACAGAAAGTAGAGAACATACAGAATTAAGGTAGGTTATATATTTATCATTTATTTATAGTACTGCATTTTTCTCTTAATTGCTGTAAGATATCTTGCTGCAAAAATCTTCTACTTCGGTGTGGGAGGTGGTATAACAGACTTTGAAGCATTAGTCAACAGTGATAAAATCTTTGAAATAAGTTCAGTTCACAGGATTACTGGAGGTATTCATTTTTGCATATTTTGTTATTCATTTCTGTTAATGATTATGAACAATTAATCTTCTCTTAAAAATTAGAGCAAGTGGGAATTCTTTAGTTATATTTTATTTTTGTTCTTTTACATATCTTTCTAAATCAATTTAATATTTTAGTTTTAGAGGAATGTTTTGTAATTTTACATCCTAAGTTACATGGTGAGTTAATCTTTTTGAATAACAACTCAAATTCATATTAATTGTGGCAAGGTTGACCCAGACTGTGGTTTTAGGTATACAAAATCTCCCACAGTTCTAGTGTTAAAATTAAATTTTTTTTAAAAATTTTAATTAGATTTTTAATATTAGTTTTTAAAAATTAATTACGAATTAGACATTACAAATGAAATTTTTAAAGTTTTAATTAAATTTATTTGGTTAAATGATTAAATTTTCATTAACCTATTTATTTTTTTTCTATTATTCATGGTCACCTGGATAATACCAAATTGAAAACAGTTTGATTGAAAAAATTGCTATATGATTAAACTTAGGTATGTAGATACAACAATTTATTTTTATGTGAGTTTATTAACACTTATAAAGTAAGTTTATAGTTTTTTTTATGATAAAATTCCTCTAATTTCTCTGAATGGTAGAGCGCTGCTCTTCGGAACCGGAGTTCGCGGGTTCGAATCCCGCTGATGGCATGGATGTTTGTAGCCGTTCGGAATCGGCTTTAAACTGTAGGTCCCGGTCTCATTAGCCCTCGTGTGCAAAACAGTAGACCGTAGCTCTCCAAACCAAATTTCCTCTAATTTCTCTAAAAGCATATATTTTATTTGTATGTACATCAGAAGTTTTATTCATATATACTTTAACGAAAGCTTTTTAAAGTCCTGGAAAATGATCTGCTAAATCAGGAAAAGTCATGGATTTGAAAAATTTTATTTGGGCAGATACCCTGTATAAACATTGTAAAATATATAGCCTTCATTCTTTTCAGTTGTGTTTTTTGTATTTGTTAAATTTTATCTCTTTAAGTATTATAGTTACAGAAAGTAGAGAACATACAGAATTAAGGTAGGTTATATATTTATCATTTATTTATAGTACTGCATTTTTCTCTTAATTGCTGTAAGATATCTTGCTGCAAAAATATTCTACTTCGGTGTGGGAGGTGGTATAACAGACTTTGAAGCATTAGTCAACAGTGATAAAACCTTTGAAATAAGTTCAGTTCACAGGATTACTGGAGGTATTCATTTTTGCATATTTTGTTATTCATTTCTGTTAATGACTATGAACAATTAATCTTCTCTTAAAAATTAGAGCAAGTGGGAATTCTTTAGTTATATTTATTTTTGTTCTTTTATATATCCTTCTAAATTAATTTAATATTTTAGTTTTAGAGGAATGTTTTGTAATTTTACATCCTAAGTTACATTGTGAGTTAATCTTTTTGAATAACAACTCAAATTCATATTAATTGTGGCAAGGTTGACCCAGACTGTGGTTTTAGGTATACAAAATCTCCCACAGTTCTAGTGTTAAAATTAAATTTTTTTAAAATTTTTAATTAGATTTTTAATATTAGTTTTTAAAAATTAATTACGAATTAGACATTACAAATGAAATTTTTAAAGTTTTAATTAAATTTATTTGGTTAAATGATTAAATTTTCATTAACCTATTTATTTTTTTATTATAATGTCCGAAATATTATTTACATATAGCCTATTACGTGTGAAATGCATGAACCTTTTTTTTTATTCTTCCTCACCAAATTCTTATACACTTCATTTTTCTTCATTATATACACTGTCTACCAATAAGTATTTGGACACCTGTGATAGAAAAGAAAAACTAACTTTATTCAAAATCAATAGTTGGTAGAGCGTCCACGAGAGGCGATTACAGCTTGAAACCTCCGGAGCATATTTTCCGCAAGTCTTTGTATTACAGCTAGTGGTATTGTCTCCCACTCGGCTTGAAGTAGACATACAAGTTCCTTCACTGATTTCAGAAAGGTAGTGCACCCTTTAATTCGGCTATCCAATTCGTCCCAGAGGTTCTCGATAGGGTTCAGGTCTGGGCTCTGGGCAGGCCAGTCCATTCAATGAACTCCATTGGCACCATACCAAGCCTTGGTTAACCTCAAAACATGACAACTGGCATTGTCGTCCTGAAAGTAACAGGGGTCCAACCCGTAAAACTGCTTTTTTTAATTTTTAATTTTCCAAAATTGCAAAGTACCCTATGAGGCAGGTAAAAAAATGGTTTGTCTTTTGGCTGAGAATTATCTGTTACACACTGAATAATTTATTTATCTTCATACTCCTCTAAAGTCTCCCGATACTGTGAATGCAGTTTAGAATCAAATTGAATTCATGTAGTCAAACTGTCTAGTTATGTATAAAAAACAAACACACAAATGAATGTAGATATTTATTAGTCTGTGAAATAGATTTTTATGAAAATAATTTGCTGTTAATACTGGTGATAAAACTTTCATTGCAGCAAAAAATAATCGATGATTAAATTTAAAACTATCACATATATATCTAATCTATAAGCCAAATATAAAACAAAATTATTTATGTAATATCTGAATTCAGTGATAAAATGTATGAAAATAATGTAGATAATATTTAAATATTTGAAATAAGAAATGATTAAATGAGATGGTTAAAGGAATGACATTGTAAATGCTAGAAAAAAAAATGTTAGTTTTAACTATTTATTATGTGATATATTTAATTGCCTGCTCTTAACCGGAGAAATAGGGCTTGAAATAACAGCATTAAATGCATGAAAAGGGGGGAAGAAGGGATTTCGAACATTTTAAAGACTCGTTTTGAATTTTGCTAACCCTAACTCATCAAGAATCCAATATGGATGCCCCTATCCATTCCAGATCCAACCGCTTTATATATTCAAGGACTGACAGACATATAACTTAGGCTATTATTATATAGGAGATCCATAACTGGTTAATTTATAAGTATGCTGAAAGGTATATTTTGAATCTACTCCCTGGTCATCAGCTAATTTAAAAATAATCATAATTTTGATTCTAAAGAACGTACAGTCAAAATATAATCTATTTTGGATAACTAAATACATAATCTTTGAAATAAATCAATAAAAAATTTTTTGATTATTGCTTAAAAGTGACTGTTTTATAATCAGATATCTATTTTGATCATATGCAGTTTGACTACTTTTGTTAGGATGTCTGCCTGTATTTATGCATCTTATATAACTCGAAAACAATTAGCTGTAAAATGTTTGAATTTTCTATATAAGTGTGTTGTAACAGCTAGTTGGGAACTTACCTTTTTGCTTTCAATCTAAACTTTATATAAGCATGGTTTCCGCGCACCTGGAAAGTCATAGAAAATCATGGATTTAGACAATAGATTAATTTTGTCATGGAAAGTCTTGATTTTTCAAGTAAAATGAGTAAAAGTCATGGAAAGTCATGGATCCGCTAAACTACTGATTAAAAAAAATGCATTGAATGGTTTAATTCTATTTTTACTTGTCATTTGGCTGAAGTTACTGAATTTGGTATTTATGTATTATCCTATTGACCATATTGCTAAGTAAATTTTTGTTCACCAAGGAAACTCAAAGCAAGAAAGCTGAATGGGTGGGTAAATGTATATTATTCTGGTTTTTCCTCAAATTGTAGATTAAAATTTTATTAATATAATAATAATTATTTTTTAATAAAAATTAGTTAAAATTTTTGCACAAAATATAAGTTTATCTCTAGGGATATTGTATATAAACATTATAGGGTTATATTTGGCTATTATTCATGGTCACCTGGATAATACCAAAGTACCCTGAATTCAAATTGGAAACATTTTGATTGAAAAATTGCTATATGATTAAACTTAGGTATGTAGATACAACAATTTATTTTTATGTATGTGAGTTTATTAACACTTATAAAGTAAGTTTATAGTTTTTTATGATAAAATTCCTGTAATTTCTATAAAACCATATATTTTATTTGTATGTACATCAGAAGTTTTATTCATATATACTTTAACGAAAGCCTTTTAAAGTTATGGAAAATGATCAGCTAAATCAGGTATAGTCATGAAAAGTCATGGATTTGAAAAATTTTATTTTTGCAGATACCCTGTATAAGGAAAAATTACAATATAATGCATATTAAAATTTGGGGTTGGCAAAAATACAACTGCAATATATAAAATATTAATATGCAGTTGCAACAATGCTTTTATAGTACATTAAAAAAGTAAAAAAAAATCTATTCGCATAATACAAATTTGAATTGCTATTATTACTTCATGATAAAGAATAAAAGTAATATTAAAATTGCGAACAATTATGTTTTGTAATAGAATATCTGTATAATAAAAAATCTCAACACTAGATTTATGGATGTTGATCATATACCTATTTTTACTGAAGTGGGCCAATTTGACAAATACAAGGAAATGATAAAATAAATATCAATTGTGATAACTTTTACAAATAAATTACAAAATTACCTTTGTGGATCAAATTTTTCTGGCAAAAAATGAATTTTATAAAATTATAAATTATATATTACTTCACTGCATTGCACTGCTCACACGTGATGTATAAATCAAAATGATGACAGAAGTGGGTAATAATGTAGTGGTGTAGTGAAAAAAAGTGACAATGGTTCCCAGATACACACAAATATTGTATGTGAAAAATGGCAAATGAGAAGAGAAACAAATCATGTGCGACTTGACTGTTGCCCAGGCCTGATAGGACGAATAAATTTCATGTTATGCAATTAACTGTTAAACCATTCTATGAGTCAAATTGGCTCACAACCGTGAAAATAGGTATACCCCATTTGATAATGCGAAATGAAGGGGTCTGCGGGGAAGAGGAATGAAAGTTTACATATATTTTATTACTTAACTAAAAACCAACGTATGTTTTTGAAAAGTGATATTAAAGTTTTATATATATAAAGTGATCAAATTTTTGATGAGTCAAACTGGCTCGGTCCGTAAATCTAGTATTAATGGATGTTTTACTGCCAGGTGGTATTACTTTAACACTAATCAGACAGCACCATTACCTCAAGAAAGGAAACTAAGTTTGAACCTTGAAGGGAATGTAAAAATGATAATTCTGATGATGCATAATACAATCCATCATATACGGGAAAAAATGTTAAAACTTAATAGGTTACAAAGAAGTCAATATAGTGTTTACTTAAGATACATGTACCGTAAATTTATACATTATGTGTTTATTACTATCTTGACCTATACAAAATTATCATTTTATAAAGCAATAGCCACTTTGGTCAAGGTCTGTTTGGAAATTTTTTTTTTGCCAATAGTAAAAAAACATTGCAAAGAAGGACCTATAATACATTTGTTCTGTGAATCCAACACTTTAGCTTTTGATAAAATTCTAAAATTTTGTAGATTATACATGGATATACACTCAAGAGCCAAAACATTATGACCGCTTGTCAATAACGAGTTGGACCACCTTTGGCACGCAACACAGCTTCAACCTGCCTTGGCATGGATGCCACAAGTCCTTGGTAGATGTCTGGAGGCAGATTGTACCAGATGTTTAAGCAACGGTTACTCAAATACGAGATATTGTGAATGGGTGGCCTTTGAACTCTCAGCTGCCGTCCCATGACATCCCAAATGTGTTCTATCGGGTTGAGATCCGGCCAGGACAGTAACTAGCATTCAGCATCATGTTCCTGGAACTACTCCAACACAATTTTACCCTTGTGACACGGGGCGTTGTCCTGTTGGAACATTCCATTTCCAGCTGGAAAAACAGAGGTCATGTAAGGGTGCAACTGGTCTGCAGTGATGTTCAGATACCCTGTAGCATTCATGGTCTGCTCTACCACAACCACGAGTCCCAGAGACGCCCAAGGGAACATCCCCCAAAGCATAATACTGCCACCACTGACCTGTGTATGACCTACTGTACATCGAGGGAGCAACTGTTCACCTGGAAGACGACATATCCTGACACGGCCATCGGCATGATGAATGACAAACCGTGATTCATCTGATTAGGTAACTCTCTCCCACTGATCCATGGACCAGTTACGATGTTCCCGGGCCCAGCATAGGTGCAGTTGGTGATGATGCTTGGTCAGCAAAGGCACACAAGAGGGATATTTGCTGTGTAGCCCCATATCCAACAGTGTCCACTGAACAGTGTGCTCCGATACTATTCTACTTGGCCTGCATTGTATTGGGTTATCAGCTGAGCCACTGTATGGCTCTGGTTTTGCTTCACCATGCGAGACAGTCTTTGACGACCTTTTGCTTTGATAGCGTGTGGACGTCCAACACCATGTCGTCTACTGCTGGTTTTACCGTCATTCATCTACTTTGCATAAGTACTAACAGCTGTAGATTGCGAACAACCCATGAGTCGTGCAATTTCAGAAATACTTATTCTGATCCTTCGATCCATTACAATCTGCCCTTTATCAAAATCGCTTAGATCTGCAGCCTTTCCCATTACACGCAGAAGTAAGTGAAAGAATGATTCTTCAGACTCTCCAGCAGCTGTTAAATACCATTTCCACCTGATCACGTGCCTTCCACGTCATCCAGGTGAGTTCATTGCAAAATGTAGGGGTGGTCATAATGTTTTGGCTCTTGAGTGTATACAGTAAATATGCTGTTCTTGAAATTTTTATTCTTTATATAAAAGTATTTATGTACCTTGATTCTTTCAGGGGTTGAAAGACAAATATTGGTTATGAAGTTCAGGTAACACTATATTATTACATAATTATAGATTTTTAAATTTATCCTGATGCAAATTGTTAAAATGCCAAAATGGTCGTCATATGCCTGATGTTTTTGTAATGTCTCTTTATTAAATACTACTTTTTTTATAAATGCCCAACCTTTAGTCTGTGTATACATAGTGTCTTCACATAGTCTTTTGAAAAATATGTGGCAGCCTTTTTTAATTTCAGATAAATTTTGATGTAATCTAAATCAATTGCTAAATTGCCCATGTTTGGCAATATTTAGCAATTTATCCTTGTACTTAGGTAAATAGAAAAGTATGTAAATTTTACCTATTAAAATATTGAGCTTGTGACTTAAATAAAGGATTAAATACAATAGAACACCAATTATCTGAGCTAATGAGGAATTTTCACGTTTTCTAATTTTAATTTTAAACGATAGAAGACAAAAAAAGTAAGAAGGACAGTAGCTATTTTTGTTCCATTTGGGGCCCTAATTAGTTATTTGTAATGGGTTTTATACAGGAATCTTTAACGTCTCTCAAAAACGATACTTTTCCTCTGCCGAGTTTGTGATGTCATCGTTCATGTTGACACTGAGTGCCTATGCTGTTTACATGTTAAAAGCGACTTTCAAATTTGTTTCTGTGTAAAGTATCGCATATAATAGAAATTTTTTTATTATGTCTGGCATTAAAAAATAAATATAAATAAATAAAAATAAATTTTGATAGCTAAAAAATTTCAGGAACTTGCAAAAACAAAATCGGAAAATAGTGCACGTTTACAAGCAATAAGGAAATATTGGACAACGTGAACAATGACGTCACAACCAATCACAGAGCATTTTGATGTCACGTGATTTTCATTTAAAATTAATTTTTTGAGTAATGGACCCAGTTTTTTACATTTTTGAGAACATTTTTGGAATTGACAAGTCTGGAATTATCAGAAAAATACTAAGTTGTTTGAATCCCCCACATGTGCAAATTCCTCATTAGCTCAGCGACTTCTCGATATCCAAGTTACAAACAGTTCCAATTTGGACCATTTGGACCTTGGATGTTGAAAATCTCAGTTAATACAAAGTGTATTTTACCTTTTTTTTTTTTTTTTTTTAAACTATATGTACTAAGCAATGAAAGTTTCATTTTAAAAAATGGCACGAATTCAAATATCAAGAGAATATTTTATTATTTAAATTTAATTTATGTTAATTCAAGTAAGCACCACAGTCACTGAAAACAAAAGATGTTTTCTGTTGGCATCTTAGAGTCTTGTAAGTTAAGTGATTTTGGAGACAAAAACACTAGTACAGATAATGAACAAAAAAGTGTGGTCTTTTATGCATCTCATTTGAAAGAAAAAAATTCTAAATTTAAAACATATATTAGCTTAAATCAGACATGCCAACGACTTCAAAGAAATGAGAAAATTGGATAACTTCGGAAACTCATCAGAATGCTCCGTAAAATAACAAAACTTTTGAACAGCTAAAAGATTACGATTCAACAATTAAATACAAAGTTTATCAAAAAATAATGCTGAATATTACTCTTTTCACACAGTAATGCTGTATGTTAAAAGTTTTCAGAACTGTGCGGAAAAACCAAACTGAATTTAGGTCAAATTTGAGTAGACAAATTCTAGAATCCCTGATGATAGAAAAATAGAGATATTTGAATCAGAGTCAATGTCAGGGTTGGCTTCATTTGCCCAACCCAAAAAAATCCGGGGGGTTTTTTTTTTTTTTTTTATTTTTTTTTTTTTTTTTTTAAATAAACCACTTGAAAAAACCCAAGTGGGTTTTTTCAAAATTGGGTTCTCAATATGTTTATTTAAAATTCCACATATTTAACTAATAATATATTGAATTAAATCTATAATATATATTACATATTTCATCTTTGACAATGGTCCTAGAATTTATTTTATTTTGAGTAAGTCTAAACTGCTAGAAAAAACAAAAACTTAAAAATTTTTCAGAGAAAAATTGTTATCTGTATAACAAATACAACAAAATCTAAATTAAACAAAGCTAATAAGAATGTGTGATGAAAAAAAAAAATAAGAATATTGAAATATTACATGTGATAAAATTAATCGAAAAATTAGGTAAAAAATATGTATAACAACTGCAAATAAATAAACATGAGGATAATATATATAATTAATTCTGTTACTTATCATATATAACTTACAAATTAACTAAAAAAATTTCTTCTGAATGCTTAATAACACAATACTGCTAATAAATATAGAGCAATAATTTAATACATTTTATTGAAAAGAAAAAACTTCAAATGTAACTAGTATAAAATAATTGCCATTCAAAACTAGGGTTTTGATGTTTGAAAAATTTTATAATATGAAAAAAATTTATTTTAAGATTTCAAAATTTCCTTTAATTCAGACAAAAATTTCTTCTGCATTATTTAAAATTTATTTTTAAATTTTTCAATTTTCAAAAGTTATTAACATTTTAAATTTATTATATATCCTGTCCTCTTACATAACAAAAAGCCTGAATAGTTTTCAAATCCCCAGAAAAGCATCTAAAACCCGTTAAAGTATAGTAAAAACCCTGATAATACCCGAAAAAAGGCCATAAAACTGAAAAAAGCCCCAAAACCCTGAAAAAAACCTCAAAAACCCACTGGGTTGGGTTTTTTCTGAAAACCCCCGGGTTTTTGCCAACCCTGGTCAATGTTGCTATAAGAAACACTGTTCTGAAAAATAAGTTGTTAAAGCACAAAAAGCTACTCATAAACTTTTAAATGCATAAATTTAAATTTGTCTTTAACAATTTACTATTGTGAAAATATTTTAAATTTAATTTTAATTTAGAAACCAATAAGATATCTATTTATGTGTAATCTGTCATTAGCATGTTGAAATTTCTAACCACACTTGCTCCTGATACAAGTGCCTTAACCCTATACCTTAAAACAACATATGGGAGACTTGATCGTACTGCTGTGCCTAAAATGAGAACCTTGCATCACACACAGGATGATTCTGTCTGGCCAAAAATGAAAAGCTAGTGTCAGACACGTGATGAATCTTTCTGGCCAAAAGTAAAAAGCTCGTATCAGTAATAAAACAACACCCCTTACAAAATTTTGACTAATATTATACATTATTGACTTATAGCTTATTCACGCAATAAATTCTACATAGAAAATATTTAAACGACTGAAAATTTTTACTTTTGTTATACAGTAGAACCTTGGTATAACGACCCCCTGTGGGACCAACATCATATGGTTGTCGTAACGAATTGAAAAAATAATAAAAAATTGAGCAAAGAAAGAATGCAACAGTACATACCTAGAGAACACTTCTATTTATTTGTATTTCCATTACTGAATTTTTGTAAAAAAGTCTTTGATTGTAGACTGTTTCACGTTCATTTGGGAATTTTTCATTATCACTGATTCCATATCCGTTAGATTTTGAAGGATATCTTCAGAATTAAATTGCCCTTCAAAATATTGCTCAATATCATGCATCTCATTTAAGAAAAAAATTTCCAAATTTAAAATATACATACATTAGTTTAAATCAGACATGCCAACGACTTCAGAAAAATGAGAAAATAGGATAACTCCGGAAACTCCAGAATTCTCTGGAAAATAATAAAACTTTTGAACAGCTGAAAGATTACAATTCAACAATTAAATAAAAAGTTTTTCAAAAAATAACGCTGAATATTACTCTTTTCACACAGTAATGTTGCTTGTTAAAAGTTTTCAGAACTGTGTGGAAAAACCAAACTAAATTTAGGTCAAGTTTGAGTAGACAAACTCTAGAATCCTTGATGATAGAAAAATACTTTTCTTATACAGTAGAATTTCAGTATAAAGACTTCCTGTTACAACATCATACGGTTGTTGTAACGAAAGGTTGTTGTAACGAATTGAAAAAATAAAAAAAATTGAGCAAAGAAATGACGCAAAAGTACATACCTAGAGAACACACTTCTATTTATTTGTATTTCCATTACTGAAGTTTTGTAAAAAAGTCTTTGATTGTAGACTGTTTTAAGTTCATTTGGGAATTTTTCATTATCACTGATTCCCTATACGTTAGATTTTGAAGAATATCTTCAGAATTAAATTGTCCTTCAAAATATTGCTCAATATGTGTGTTTGATTCCCTGTCGTAGCAGAAAATGAAATTAGAGCAAAAAAAATTGTATAATATTTTACATGTAATGATTTGTATTTAGATTGTACCACCATCTATTTATAAAATCTAAACATTCTGACATGGGGTATTCTAACTTTAAAAAAAATTTCTGAACTTCACACAAATTTTTCTAATAATGCTATCAATTTAAAATAGAAATTATATTAAGATAAATTGTAAATTTCCAGATGTTGGTACTAGGGCTGTGTGATATCTGAATTCTAATATTGTGATACAGTAGAACTCATTTATAACAAGCACAAAGGGACCGTAACATTTGATCGTTGAATCCGAGTGCTAGTAATAAACGGGTCCTTAAGGCAGGCGTGCAACCAGAAGGGGAGGGGCTTGAGAAGTTAAGTGCTTGAGTTTACTTAAAATTTAATTAATACTTAATGAACTCAGGTCAAAGGATGATCATCTGACCCTCGTACTTGACCCCTACACTTAGCAGGTGCAGCTGTTCTTCCCCCTGTTTACAATAAGCCCCACCTGTTGCACTGAATTTGTGAACCCTTTCTATTGACATTGGAATGCTGAAGGAATTAGTCCTACTAAAATATTAAACAATGGATAAGAAAAAAAATGATGACAGAAAGACGAGAGAAAAGACTGCAAAATGGTAAAATATTGCTCGCTAAAACCAGGTCTTCCCCATTAATAGCGACTTCTGTTCCATAGACTTGATAACATTGATCTAACCGAATATTTTCGAATCCCTTGGTAAATCCGAGCTCATTATAAACGAGTTCGACTGTATAGAGAATGTGTGCCTGACGTCAGGAGCAGCAAAAATGGCAGCTCAACTTCTCCGTTGGCAAAACATTTGAATTTCCTAAGGATTGTGCTTGTTGTTCTGTTCTCAAAAAATAGTCTTTTGGGAGAGCAAATTAGTATTCAAAAAAAGAATGAAACATTCGACCACAGACTACACTTCGACATCAGCAACAACCTTTATTTTCTTTTTCCAACTCTCTTCGCGTTGCCACCAGCAGGAAATCAAAAAACAGCCGAGCTCGTGACACTTGTTATTGGGGTTTTAATTTTGTCAATTAGCTGAAAATGGTAACAAGCTGTTGTGTGTATGGCTGTACTAAGCGTTCCAAAAAAAAGACTAATATATTGGATTTTATTGCTTTCTTAACCCATCCACCGACCACCCTCCCAACCTTTTTCCGTTTCAAAACAATCACCCTTTTCGTAAATTCCAGATAGAACTTACCGTACCATACTAGAGTTGCCGGTTTAAAAGTTGTCAGGCTAATTTTAAGTTATTTTCCCTGCAAGGTAAAGGAGTTCCGTTACGCAAAATTAGTTTCTTTCATTTATTATCACTTTGCAATATTTTTTTTCCTCAAAAGTGTGCGATACGAGTTATACGAGTGCGAACGAGAAGGGGTCGACAGGTCCGTTTTCGAACAGGAATTCGCTGTCGAACCCCTGTCGACGCGTCCGTTCAGTGGGTTAAAGATCATACATTGCAAATGCCTTGAAAAGTCAAGATTGCACTCAAGGTTCTTCAAGAATTCGCGGCAAACATTTTTAGATTGGTAATAAAACGTTAACCTTACTATAATACAATATATTATATAAAATTATTATGTTCTAAGAATTTTTTTTATTACTAAGTTTTTTTTTCCTCTCTATTTCTAACATATTTTCTATGCTTTTGTAAGAAGTACTATACCTATAAATGTAATTATTTTTTGTCCATAAATGATCAGGTTTTGCACATTTTATTAAATTTGTATTTATGTCATAGTTTATTGTGCCTGTTAACATAAAGTAGTTATACTTTGATACCTAATAGTACTGTTTAAAGTGTTTAATTTAAAAAAATATATATACTTTTGTAAGTGCTAAAAAAAACTATTTTGCATTACTTGGACAGTTTCTGATTTTCCTTCCTCTTCCTTTAAAAAAAAATTAGTTTTATTGTATACATGATCCATATCGAAGCTCATAAGATATAATGAAAACAAGCAATGTTTTGCCAACGAAAAGTTGAGTTGTAGTCAGCACTCGTACTTGTTTACAAACATGCACTTTCTCTATAGTGATATGTGTTTGCCAAATATGTTTTAATTTTTATGTCACTTCATTATGCAGTCGTAAATATAAGTAAGTTCTGTATAAAATACAAACACACGCATATATAAATGTGTGTGTTGATTATTCAGGAAACAAAATTTCAATTTTTTAATTTAACTTATAAGGATACATAAATTTATATATGTTGCTTTCAAAAATAAAAATCATTTTCCTGCATATTTATTCTAAAATGCTTAATATTCAATACTTTTAGAGAGTTTAACAAGTTAATGAAACAAACAAAAAAAATGTAGGTTTATTAATTTACTTGATTCATATCAGAAAAAGAATGTGATGCAGCAGAAGAAAAAAATGATAAACTTTCTGATTATCTTCAAAATTTATATATAGATATTATTTAAAGTAAAAGATGGCCTTTTTTAAAATTCTTAAAACTTAAAATTTTCGGAAAAACGTGTTTTACAATTTTTGGGACAAATCTAGAAAAATATTTGGAAAATTTCTGAAAAGAATCACCTCTGCATTCTTATAACAATTTTCATTCTTAAGTTTATTCAACAAATTTAAAATACCTCTTTATGATTCTTTGGCCAAGAGGCTAAAGCGTTGCGTCTAGAATTCCCTTTAAAACAAAAACAAATATATAGCATTTTATATGCAAGAAAAATTTAAAATATGAATAAAATCTTTTAAAAAAAAAATTGTGGGAGAAAAGCAGCAAAATTGCCTTAAAAAATTCTGGAGGGAAGTATTTGACCCATTTGGTCCTCCCAAATTACGTGCGCAAAGGTCTGAATTTCAGTTGAACATGAGTTGAGTTGTCTACTTCTACGATCTCATGTATTCTTTAGTATATAAAATTGAGTTGGGAAATTGGTTCCACAATTCAACCTTTAAAAAGTCTAAGCTTTCACAGGCCACTATGGCTGAATGGTTAGAGCGCGGAGGACTAAAATCTTTCATTTTGTCAATTACGGGAAATCCGAACGATTTCCCGTAATGCCAGATAAGTATATTAAAGCATTCCAAGAGTAATTGCATGGAGTAATAGTTTATAATTCGGTGATAACGCCATTAATTTATAAAAATACCATATCCTTGTTATCAATTTTGTTTAAAAGTTAATTGAACAAACCTCAAATACCTCTAAAGAAACTATCCTACCATGGCCTTTTTTGTCATTGTGGTTAGAGCGCTTGGCTCAGAATGTTGAGTGAGCGTCATCTCCGTAGTGCCAGATAAGTTCATTAAAGCATTCCAAGAGCAATTATATTGAGTAATAGTTTGTAATTCGGTACCGCCATCAATTTATAAAAATACTACATTCTTGTTATCAAATTTCGTTTAAAAGTTAATTGAATAAACTTCAAATACCTCTAAAGAAACTATCCCACCACGGCCTCTTTTGGCATAGTGGTTAGAGCGCGTGGCTCAGAATTCTGCGTAAGCGTCGATTTCCTGTATTGCCAGATACGTATATTAATACGGTCCGAGAGTAACTGCATTAAGCAATACTTTGTAATACGATGGCCGCCATCAATTTATAAAAATACTATGTTCTTGTTATCAATTTCCGTTTAAAAGTTAATTGAACAAACTTCAAATACTTCTAAAAAAACTAACCTACCACAGCCTCTTCTGGCATAGTGGTTAGAGCACGTGGCTCTGGAGCGCTCTAACTAGAATTCTGAGTGAGCGGGTTCGATTCCTTGCAGTAGCCGGAAATAGTTGCGTTTTACATGCAGTGGTGTTCTCTGCAGTACTTCTGTTTATTGAAGTACACAAATTTTCGTTTACAAGTTGATTCAACAAAATTCAAATACCTCTAAAGAAACTCTTCTTCCACGGCCTCCTTTGGCCGAGTGGTTAGAGCGCGGAGCTCAGATGCTGAGTCTGCGGGTTCGATACTCCGCAATTACTGATTAGTTTAGGGTGTTGGCTAGTTAGCCCCGTGCGCGTCCCTGTTTCGGCTCCCCTTGGTGTGCGCGAGGTTTGTGTGGTCCCTCTAAACCACTGTTCAGTCGCAAAGCGGACAGTTCGTGATCGAACCTCGGGGTTGCCCCGCATTTCTCTGGCCCGCGGGGTTGACCCCCGACGAGGTCCTCACCAACTGTCCGCAGCGCGACAAAGCACGGGTTTTGCAAAATTTTGTGCGAGTTAAGCGCTCATGCAGTTGTAGGAGTTCAGAATCATGAGTCTGCATAATCTGTCATTCGAAATAGGTAACGAACGCAATGGTACGGAATACAACACATTTTACCTCTCGAGTCATCCCTATTTATACCTCTCTTTGTGATGATGATGATTATTATTGTTACACCTCTCTTTATGATGATGAATGAAGAGAGGTCAGATATGTTTCCCAAGAAGAGAGGTAAACGTCTTGCAAGATAGATAAATTAGAGATAGGTACTAAGAGAGGAAACCTGTATGCCTTGCTCTCTTGTGGACTGTTTTTTTTTTTTCCATGTGAGTCCTACTCGCTGTGGTTTCACGTGTCGAAATCATATCGGAACATTTTGACTGGTATCCTAATGGAACGTGTTACGTTCTTCCTTCATGCAAATACGACATTTGACAGCTCGCTTCCACAAAATTTTGCAAAACCCCTGCTTTGTCGCGCCGCGGACAGTTGGTGAGAACCTCATTGGGGGTCGACCCCGCGGGCCAGAGAAATGCGGGGCAACCCCGAGGTTCGATCACGAACTGTCCGCTTTGCGACTGCACAGTGGTTTAGGGGGACCACACAAACCTCGCGAACACCAAGGGGAGCCGAAACAGGGACGCGCACGGGGCTAATCAGCCAACACCCTAAACTACTCAACAGTTGCGGAGTATCGAACCCGCAGACTCAGCACTCTGAGCTCCGCGCTCTAACCACTCGGCCAAAGGAGGCCGTGCGAAGTTCGCGTCTCTAGAGGTATTTGAATTTTGTTGAATCAGCTTGTAGACGAAAATTTGTGTACATCAATAAACAGAAGTACTGGAGAATCGAACCCGCTCACTCAGTATTCAAAGCCACACGCTCTAACCACTATGCCAAAAGAGGCCATGGTAGGATAGTTTCTTTAGAGGTATATAAAGTTTGTTGAATCAATTTGCAAACAAAAATTGATAGCACAGATATGAAAATTTTATAAATAGATGGCGGTACCTCCCAATTATTACCTAATGTGAAATAGAATGCTTTATTTTCCTTTTCTACCTCCGTGGGATTTCGAGTATGTACAGTCTGATTTCCGTGGTCTGCTTGGCCAAATTGGAGTAATATATATATTTTTTTGTGTGTGTGTGGGGGGGGGAAGAATTACAAAATAACTAAAATGCCATATATCCTACAAATTACTAAAATATCTACTAATAGGTAGATTGATTTTTTTTTTTTAAACACTCAAAAGCCAAAACATTTTGGCCCACCTTTGGCGTGCAACACAGCTTCAACCCGCCTTGGCATGGATACCACAAGTCCTTGGTAGATGGCCGGAGACAGATTATATTGCGAATGGGTGACCTTTTAACTCTGAGCTGCCGTCCTGGAACCACTCCAACACAATTTTAGCCTTGTGACACGGGACGTTGTCCTGTTGGAACATTCCATTTCCAGCTGGAAAAACAGAGACCATGTAATGGTGCAACTGGTTCGCAATGACGTTCAGATACCCTGTAGCATTCATGGTCTGCTGTACATTATCTGCTGTAGCTGATAAATGTGGCCTATTTTCCCCCCTCTATTCACAGTATCCCGTAGGTAAAGTGAAATATATAAGTAGCTGTTGATAATGAAAGAAAGATGCGGGTTTCAGGTCAAATGATGGCTTCTGCTTTTTACCATGATACTTGTATAGAATATTTGATCGAGTATAACCACGGGTCCCAAAGAAAGTCCCCCAAAGCATAATACCGCCACCACCGGCCTGTGTACGACCTACTGTACATTGAGGGAGCAACTGTTCGCCTGGAAGACACAGCGTACCCTGACACGGCCATCGACGTGATGAATGACGAATCGTGATTCATCTGACCCGGCAACTCTCTCCCACTGATCCATGGACCAGTCGCGATGTTCACGGGCCCAACGTAGGCGCAATCATCAAGGCAAGTTCATTGCAAAATGTAGGGGTGGTCATAATGTTTCGGCTCTTGAGTATGTGGTAGCTTTGTTATTTTATGATTATCCCCATCCAAGAAAAAAAGATTGCTGTTTTTTAAATATGTAGTTAGAAACAGTTTGGAGTACTATTTCATTGGTAAGTGTAGCCATTCAGAATCGGCTTTAAGCTGTAGGTCCCGGTCTCATTAGCCCTTCTGTTACAAAAAAGTAGACCATAGCACTCTAAACAAAACAAAACTATTGGTAAGTGTATGAACACTTTTCGTAGCCACTCTACAATTCTTATATAAAAGATTTTATTAATTCTATGAGAAAATTTGCATTTAAAATGTTTATATGCACCAATTTACCATATAATATTTTTATGTAGGGATCCTATTACAGTACCTTACAATGTTGCAACCTACATAGTTATTTTAATGACTTTGGAGGTTTTTTTTTTTTGTACATAAGCCATAAAACCACAAGTTATTGTTTGCTAATATAACTTTATTTACATAGATAAAACAGTATATACAGAATAGTTGACTCCAGTAGTGACTAGGTTACAAAAACATAATACAAAAGCCAGCTCTATGCTACTAAATGCAAATAGTGTATAAAACTTTTTTATACAAAATATATCAAACAAATGACAGGAGTTATAAAAAAAAATGAAAACTTAGATGTTTTAATAATTACACTAGTAGCTTGAATAACCATAGAATAAAATTAAGAAACTCAGTTCTAAATACAATTTTTTTCCCAAACAATGAAGCTTTAAGTCACTCATATAAACCTTTGCAAAAAGTCAAGCCATAAAATTCGACTTTAAACACTTTTTTACAATAATAAATATAAATTAAAAGTTTTTTCACTGGATTTAACAACAAAGTTTAAAGGCACCATTCTTTATTGCAGCACAGGAATAATGATACTTCAAATATGCAAATTTTTATTGCATTGAAAAACAATGCATACATATAAATTGGTCCATTAGAAACTTAAATTGATTCCATTTTTATAGTTTTAAATGTACGATTTCAACTTTTAATTCAGAGCAATAACAATTATATTTATTTTGCAAGTTTGTAAAGTCTACTGAAGATTTCCAGTCAAGAGAAATACAGAAATCACCGAGCAGATGTTAACTAAGAAGTAACTATTAAGCTTTAGTGGTGAGCGCTTGATACTGAATTAGTTTACCATTCACCTTTTAGTAGTTCGTAAGTACGACCAGATCTACTACACAAGATATATATATATATAGATAAAATCATACTTATAAACTATAATTAATCACTTGTAGAGATAAAAATGATCATTATGGCTTATTCTGGTTAATAATCAATTCAAGATAAAGGTGAAAATAACATTTTTAAAGACTAAAAATCAGCATTGCCAACTGCTTCGAAATTTTCAGTTTCTCCAGAAAAGTTAAGTAAATCTGTAACTCCATGTACTGTATTCTATTGCATTGTACACTCCAGAAAACCATGTTAATGCAAGGTAAAGGAAGTTTTCCCTAAGAAAGGGATTTTTTTAAAAAAGTAGACGTCCTTTAACCCCTTACCTGATGGCCAAACTCAGTTCGAGCAAGGTAAATGGGACATTTTTGGAATATCTGACCTGAGTTTGGGCAACAGAAAAAAATTGTTATCTCAAATGTCATTGCTCAAACTCAGTCCGAGCAAGGTAAATGGGGGAAATTTTGGAATATCTAACCTGAGTTTGGGCAACAGAAAAAATTGTTATCTCAAAAGTCATTGCTTAAACTCAGTTTGAGCAAGGTAAATGGGACAATTTTGGAATATCTGACCTGAGTTTGGGCAACAGAAAAAAATTGTTATCTCAAATGTCATTGCTCAAACTCAGTTCGAGCAAGGTAAATGGGGCAATTTTGGAATATCTGACCTGAGTTTAGGCAACAGAAAAAAAATGTTACCTCAAATGTCATTGCTCGAACTGAGTTCGAGCAAGGTAAATGGGACAATTTTGGAATATTTGACCAGAGTTAGGGCAACAGAAAAACTTATCTCAAATGTCATTGCTAAATGGGACAATTTTGGAATATCTGACCTGAATTTCGGCAACAGAAAAAAATGTTATCGAAACTCTAGGAAGCCTGAAATCAGTAAATGCATAATATTTAATTTGCCCTTTTTCTAATATATATAGATAATTTCTCATGAAACGTTCGACAGTTTCGTGACATTTGACGCTATTTCTTGCATAATGTAAAGAATTGGTGAAATTCAAAGGAATCTGAAGGACATTGAATTCATGACAGGTATAGAAAATATTGTTTTAGTTTATTATATTTATCCAGAAAATTGTCATTTGATTTATTTTGCTGTAATTTGAGCAAAAATTAATGTCATCCATTAACATTTCCCATATATGTGAAAATACTTATTTTGTTTAAAAATTTTTCCCCAAAAATAATTGATTTCTAATATTTTGATGATAATAATAAACAATTTTTTAAAAAAATTCTATTTTTGACATGTTTTTCTGAAATATATTTCCACAGGCAAGGGGTTAAATTTTCTACTAAGAAAATAAAACTTAATTACTACTTTAATATCTTGCATTTATTAAACTTCTTATAAAGGGAATTTTTACGTTATAATATTAAAATTACATAAATATGTTTTTTATATAGGGAAATTACTTTTGTAGGGCCAAGTTATTCAGGGAAAATGTTTGTTATGCCTGAAATTTTATGTCAGTGCTCCAAAAGTTACTCAGAAAAGGTTGGCAATGTTGTAAAAGAGATTTAAACATCACAATTCTTGACATTTCCAAAACTTTTTAAAAATTCATCAGGATTAATATCCTAACACACAAACACGTTAACAAAATATCAACTTTGTAATAAATTCATAATATATGCCATATAATTTGCATAGTCTTAAGAATTGCTGCCAGTTAGGTTTTTCCTACATTTGAATTGTGAGACATTTCCTACAATAGCCATTAAAACGACAAATAATTTTAAAGGATACATTAAAAAAATAAAAGGATTAATAATAATAATGTACATTACATACATAAATGTAGCCTTTCGGTTCTCTCCTAATGCTAGATAGTCATATTAGCGCTATTCATTTCAATAAATAAAATAATTAACTAGAAACTTTACAGGTGTAAAATTAAATATTCTAAAGAGCAGCTCAATTTTGTTCGTTCGATGCACATTATCATTATATAAAAAGGCAATTAAAAAAAGTCACAGACCAGTAAAAATTTAGGTATAAAACATAAATAATAATTATATAAGAATCTTGACTCGCATTTGAAACATATCATTATTTAAAGTTAAGAAAATAGCTATTATATAAAATACCCCCTTCTATCAAACATGGACTTATTATTTTTTTAATTGTAATATAAAATAATGATTTTGTTTGTTCTACAGTTAACTTGTAACATGGCTAATTAGGCTGTTAATAATCACAAAAAATAAAATTATAAAGCAGTCTTGTAAATATTCACCAGAGGATTTTTTACGAATGAATATACTAATATTGTTGCTAAATAACTTAATATTTGTGCAAACACATATTTCTGATTAGAAAATAATAAATCGGAATTTGAATTCATGTACACAACGACATAGAAAATTCTACTTAATTAGTAATGCAAATTTTCTATAAATATACACAGTTAAAAGAAATTTATGTTTAGCATAATAAATACACGTACAAATTGGATTTTCTTTGATAAACAGAGAGATATTTTTATTTCTTTAATATTCATTTCAAATAATGCTAATTTAAAATGTGTGTATAGGAGAAAATTATAAATATTACTTAGCTTCTTTAAGAGAAAAAAAAACTTTTAAAATACATATAAATTGCCCTAAAAATTAACAAATAAAAACCAGTAATAAATAATGAATACAGGGTAATACATAAAATGTTCATATTATAAAAGAAATATAAAAAATCTAGAACACAAAGTTGTAAAAACATAAAAAAATATATATGAAATCGTATGATTATGCACATTATGTTTTGATATTATATGTGCCCATACATAAGCAGATCTACCAAAATGGAAATTTATTTTGTACAAAACTGCCTTTTGATAAAATAAATATGATTGTTGCATAGTTTTTTTTTAAATTTATTTGAAATGAATTTTTATTAAACTATAGAAAAAAAAGTATTTTCATGAATTAGGGAGAGTAAAAAACACGATTAAAAGTTGCATTTGTAATTTGTTGCATACATTTTTTTTGTGATTTATTTGAAGTGAATTTTTATTAAACTACAGAAAAAAAAGTTTATTTCCATGGACTAAGGAGAGTAAAAAAACACGATTAAAAGTTGCATACAATTTTTTTTTTTGTAATTTATTTGAAATGAATTTTTATCAAACTACAGGAAAAAAAAAAGTATTTATTTTCATGGACTAGGGAGATTAAAAAAACCAGATTAAAAGTTGCATTTGTAAAATGCATTGTTAACAATAAATATAACGCAGTGATACCTTGACTTATAAATGTTTTGAGTTAGAAGTCATCATCTGGTCAATTTTTTGTATTACAGGTTGTCCAAGGGGAAACCATTTAGAAATCCCTGTGATAGCAGCTTTCAATTCTTTTATAAAATTACTTTTAGATATATATTTATATTTAAAAAAAAAGCTATAAATTTTAATATAAAATCCCAATGCATTTAATATTTTTTCTGTCTTTGGGGTATGTGGAATAATTGTGTGAAGAACATGGGATTAATTAATTTCATTAAAATAATTTTCAAAAAAACTTACTACTTTTGCAGTTTTGCTTTCGTTACATTTCATTTATTGTTAAATAATATAACCTTATATATTAACCCACTGAACGGACGCGTCGACTGGGGTTCGACAGCGAATTCCTGTTCGAAAACGGACCTGTCGACCCCTTCTCGTTCGCACTCGTATAACTCGTATCGCACACTTTTGAGGAAAAAAAATATTGCAAAGCGATAATAAATAAAAGAAACTAATTTTGAGTAACGGAACTCCTTTACCTTGCAGGGAAAATAATTTAAAAGTATCCTGACAACTTTTAAACCGGCAACTCTAGTATGGTACGGTAAGTTCCGTCTGGAATTTACGAAAAGGGTGACTGTTTTGAAACGGAAAAAGGTGGGGAGGGTGGCCGGTGGATGGGTTAAAAAATATGTTCATTATTATTTTTAAAGATTCAATTTGTCCACGATAGCATTGATTTCCTAGTTAGCTTCTCTGATTAAGGAAAGAGCTTTTTAATCAATTTTCATTTATTCTTTACAACTGCAGTTGTCTGAAGATCCCCATTTTCTCGCTTCTTTATAATTATCAATTAATAGGGAATAAGCATTTTAAAAAAGACTATACAAGAGTATTATTTTTAAAAAATCTTTAACTGGCAGACTTCGTTATTTTTTTAAACTTCTTTTTGCAAAAAATTCCTAGATTTTTAAATTTTTTTCAAAGTTTCCCTGATAATTCTAGAATTACCAAATCCTCTGATAATTTCTATTTTTTTTTCCAGTTGCTGAACACTTTGCAGTGCTGAGTCAGAATCGATTACGGAATTTTAACCTGTTATACTTTAAGTCTAGTAGTAGAACATGTCATAGAAGTTAATAAATTATTTGAGTCGTAGAGAATGTGCTACATTCTTTGATTCTTTAATAAACAGAAAATATTAGGAGGAGAACACGATTCACAATTTTATTTCTTTAAAAATCTAGAGACTGTGAGAAACTCCGAAATTCTCTGGAACACAAATACTTCTGGTAATAAAATACCAGTTATAAATAACTGGTATTTTATTACCATTTTATAATTTTTTTTATTACATGCTTAAAAAATGTTCTTATAAATAATAACTTTTTTTTAAGCATGTAATAAAAAAATTATTTTTCATAGAAAAAAAGGTATGAATAAATTAATGTTATTTGATTTAGGAGCCCTGTCACAGAATGAAATAAAGTCAAGGTACCACTCTGTAAAAACATTTGTTACTGAAAAATTCTAGAATAATTACGATAATTTTATTAGATCTAAAGTAACCCACAATCTCAAATTACAGTTTATGTTAACAGTTGCCACCTTTTTATAAAATTATGAAAAGTTAAAAAGGTTAAAAGAGACAAAAGTATAAAGCAATTTTTATTTGAATTTTAATCATTTATACTATAGAAAGATACATATATAATAATTTTCTCAGTTACTATATACAGTAGTAAATGAAGAAATTTAAAAAACATGATATGTTTGTGTATATTATCATTATGCCTAATAATTTAATAAATTTAATACTTGAAGAAAGGCAAGTGGCAGTGGTATTAAACCCATCAAAGATCCAGGAATCGTAAGCCAACTATCTATACAAACAGCATAGAATAGTAAAACTTGTCCCTCAGTTGTAAGTTAAAATTTTCAGATAGTCTAAAGCTAATTTTGATTATCTTTTACTGATTTTAACATTGGTTTGTACAGAGTTTAATTTACTATAAATATAGTATATTCACATACTTATATTTGAGCCACTCAGAAGTTAATGCGGTTAAGTCCAAAACACATAAATTGAGAAAAATAATGTTTTTTGATACATTAGTTTTTAAAATTCTTGGTTTATTAAATTAATTAGAAAAGTGTAGTCTTTTTTCGAGGTGTAAACTCTGCAAAAAAAGAAGATATGTACAGGATGTGTAAACAAAAACGTAAGTATTTATTGAAATAATGACAGCATCTTAAAAATTTTAGGACATACCTTTTGGCAGCAGAAAAAGTTAAGAAATTTATGTATAAATAATAAAATAACATTTATTGTCATAAGTTTTATGGTTTATGTTCATTGTTACCAACAAATATCGAAAGAAGAATAATTTAATTTTTATTTCAAAGTTTATGTAAAAAAATATTGATAAAAGGTGGACTTATTCACAATGGCTTCTGAAATTATTATACAACTAGCATATAACCCATCATATGACGGGATTAGTAAAATTTTTAATATTCCAGAACTGTTAAGTACCCAATAAGGCAGGTAAAAAATGGTTTGTTTTTTGGCTGAGAATTATCTGGTTCTCTCTCAATAATTTATTTATCGTCATACTGCTCTAGAGTCTCCCGATCCTGTAATGCAGTTTAGAATCACATTGAACTCATTGAGTCAAACCGTGTGGTTATGTAGAATAAACAAACACACAAAAGAACAAACTTCTTAATTTCCAAATATATATAAATTAAAAGTTAGATATTTATGAGTCCGTGAAATAGACTCCTAGACTTATATGAAAAGAATTTATTGTTAATACCGGTGGCAAAAGTTTCATTGCAACAAAAAATAACCGATGATTAAATTTAAAATTATCACATATGTACCTAATCTATTATTTAAGCCAAATATAAAAGAAAATCCTTTACGTCATATCTAAGTTCAGTCATAAAAGATATTAAAATAGTGTAGACGATATTTAAATAGTTTAAAATATGAAATGATTAAATTAGACGTTTAAAGGAATGATGTCACAATGCTAGAAAATATTGTTATTTTTACCTATTTATAAAGTGATAAATGGATAAATTTAATCGGCTGCTCTTAACCGGAGAAAATAGGGCTTGAAATAATGGCATTAAACTCTTGAACAGGAGGGAAGGGTTGGATTTCGAACTTTTTAAAGACGACAGTATTTTTTGTTGTGATATGAAGCATATTTATACCAATTTATTTTAGAATCAGATCGATAGTTTAGGAGAAGATAAACTTTATACTCTTTGAATGGATGCCTCTATCCATTCCAGGTCCAACCGCTTCATAAATTGGAGGACAGACGGACAGATAACTTAGGCTATTAATATATAGGGGATATATTCAGAAGCTATTAAAAAAAGGGCTGTCTAACCAAGAAAAAAGTAACCAACGAGTAAATCCTTAAATAACTAAGAAGATTATTATTTATTTCATCAAAATATCAAAAAATGGACTTAATCGCATTGGCTTCTGAGCGGCTCATTTAACTTTTTTATTTACTTTTTTTTATAACTTAATGTTGATATATAAAATGACTCTTGATTTTGATACTGTGTCAATGGTCATTTGTTATTCGACATTGGTAAGTCCTCGACACAATAACAAAATATCCCTACATGCAATGTAATGTAATTTACAACCCAATCTCATGAATTTACAATACATTAAAAGATATTTCACATTAAATAGAGCTTTATTCTATCTACATAATTTTATAATATGAAAAAAAAATGACCTCAAACAAAGATAAATATATTAAAATGAGCTATAGACAAAGAAAAATGTAATTTTTTTGCTCTGACAAGATATAAATACAAATCAAATTCATAAAAATAATGTACATTTCTATATTGCTTACAAGGTGGGATGAATATTCAAGCATGAAATCTATACAACTGATCTTTGGACAACTTAAGAAATCACAATATATTTTTTTTCTGTACACTGAATATTAACAAAAATAATAGGTAGGGGTGAGAGATTCAACAAAGTTCTGATTTCTACACTGAAAATGAAATTCAGTTACATGAAATATGTATGGTATAACTTGTTTAATAGTCGACTACTTAAAAGCATTATACAGAATCTACAATTCTTCCTTTTAGAAAGCAAAATAAATAACTATTAATAATGAAATCAAGGCCATTCCTAAATATTATAAATTCATCAAAGCTATTATAATTTACATTGTTACATAAATTGGTGAAAAGATTAACCAAGTTCCTACTTTAAAATACATGTATCTATTAATAATATAAGGCTATTTCAGGTTGAATGTTGTTAGAATTATTGGTTATGAATAATGTAAGATTATTTTAGACTGAAGGTTAGGTTGGCCACAAATAATGTAAAGCTATTTCAGGCTGAATGTTAGAATTATTGGTTATGAATAATGTAAAGCTATTTTAAACTGAAGCTTTGGTTGGCCACAAATATCAGGCTATTTCAGGCTGAATATTAGAATTATTGGTTATGAATAACATAAGGCTATTTCAGGCTGAATGTTAGAATTATTGGTAATGAATAACGTCAAGCTGAAGGTTAGGTTGGCCACAAATAATATAAGGCTATTTCAGACTGAATGTTAGAATTATTGGTTATGAATCACATAAAGCTATTTTAGACTGAAACTTTGGTTGGCCACAAATAACATAAGGTTATTTCAGGCTGAAATGGTAGAATTATTGGTTATGAATAACGTAAGGCAATTTTAGACTGAAGGTTAGGTTGGCCACAAATAATATAAGGCTATTTCAGGCTGAATGTTAGAATTACTGGTTATGAATAATGTTAGGCTATTTTAGACTAAAGGTTAGGTTGGCCACAAATAATGGAAAGCTATTTCAGGCTGAATGTTGGAATTATTGGCCACATTAATTTGGAAACAAATAGCTGAGGTGGAACTCTACAGTTTGAAAAAGACAGGATAATTTTATGCTTTATATAACTAAATGAATAAATACAAATTATTCATAGTGTGTATTTATTCAAAAGTTTTCTGAGTCATAATTAACATTAAAATATCAATATATCAAAATTTATAACTTGGAGTTCTTGTCTTTTATAATCGGTCAATAATTATACTGTCTAATATAAAACTCACATGATTAAGAAATAAAATAACTCCCTTTCTCACTTTGTAAGTTTGAAGACATGGATTGTTAATCACAAACACTTATTGATTACAGATCAGGGGAAATGGGATAAATTAGAGAAAATGCTTAATAAAGCCTTCTACAACACAACTTTACTAATAAATATAAAATGCATAGGAAATATTGAATTATAAGTTTTTTTCAGTCATTAGTGTACAAAAACACAGTACTTAAATTTCAGCCAGCAAAATGCAGGGGCCTACTGCCTGGGCAGCATCACTTCCTGAATTAATATTAATGAAACATTATTATATTAAAAATAAATTATTTTAAAAATAAATGCTAGAAATGATTCTTTTTCAATGAAAAAAATAGTCTATCACATTATACAGTCAGGAAATTTATAATAATATTTATCGTTTTATTTTAAACAATAAACTTTATTAAAGCAATAATAATTGAAAATAATTTAATATTAAAATTCAAACATGTTTCTGCAATTAAATTTTTTGTCCTAACTTGTAGAAAATTTAAATTTTGGAAAAAAAAAAAAAAAAATCTAATTGCAGCTTAATATTTTCCTTGATCTAGAAATTTTTTTCTGTATTTTGTGAGGAGGGGTGAAGGGAAATCGACTATGCAATTCCACTGTTTTTTTTCTACATACTGCAAGCTTTATAATAGCTGACAGCCCTGTGTAATACGGTAATTCCTTCTGTAACTTCATTTATGAGTGGAATACAAACTAATCAAAATGTTAATCAAATATGCAACATAAAAAAATTACACATGTTCTAAAAAAAAAAAAAAAAAAAAAATCTAGTCATTTTAAAAATCTAGACTAAGAAAAAATCTTTAATGCTATATTAGCAAAAAAGATCTCATTTGTCTCTCATATGCTTTATATAGATTATTTTTCAAATTTTAAAATAATAGACTAAATTGAATTAAAATGTCGAATAATTGACATATTTCGTATCTATTCCAGTGTGTTAATGAATCTCCCACCCTACCTTGAGGCATATGGGATGGAATGATGGCACAGGATGAGTTTAGTTGCCTTTAAGACTGTGCTTCTCTGGTTTGCAGCAACCATTCGCGGTATTTCCGAATTTCAACCAGCGCTGATTGGGATTCTTCTTGTAATCTTTGATTTTCTTCTCTTAGTTGCAAGACTTGGTGCTCTAAGCTAGCCTTCTGGTGTTGTTCCTATAGTAAAGAATATTAATTTTAATTTTTTTCCTCATAAAGAATAACTATTAAATTTTTAAAATTGAATTTTTACAGATTGCTATCAAAATACTTATTCCTTAAATAAAGGGTTGTCCCAAAAGTAATAAGATTTTTTTTTTAATTATATGACTGGACAGTGAACTATACTTAAAATTTCTCAAAGTATTAACCTTGAGAATTAATAATGTACAGGGTTGGCATGATTTAAATCGATTGATTTTTTTGAAAAAAATCATTGATTTAAATCACTTTTTTCACTTCTTTTAAAACCTATATTCCGAAGACAGGAGAATTGGGAATCAGTCAGCACAGTAATACCAATAATTAATAAGTGTAAATAGATAGTGTGTGCTTTCCAAGAATTTAGGGGTTGTTCTCAGAAAGTATGTAGTAGGGGTAGTACAATGATTGATTATGACTGGTGGAATTCATTTTATGTAATGGGAGGTAAAGAGAACTGAAATCCAGTTTGTCTACCCAATAACAATAGCCGTGGCTTCATCTGCTAGAATGGAAAGACAGTTTTCTTCTTTTGGTATTGTTCATTCTAGCTTTTATAACCCATTAGGAGTGGATAAAATATCAAAGCTAGTGTTTTTATTGAAACAATTAAATCCATAAGTCAATACTTAAAAAATATTGAAATAATTGTGATTTGTTTTTTTAAACAAATAGTCTGCATTAAAAGAATATTTAATTTGTTCTTTAAATTTACATCTCATTTAGTTTGCACTATCCAATTACAAAATAATGGAATGTATTTACATTAAAATTTATACGGACAGATAACTTAGGCTAATTATTATATAGGAGATAGATGAAAATTTAATAAAAAAGCCTTTTACCTTTAGCAGATCTTGTTGCATTTTCAAAAGCTTTGCTTCTAGTTCTTTGACATCAGGCATTCTGGAACTGAGGCTGAAATAATAGTAAACTATAAATAACAAACCTTATTGGCATCTCTTTTGTCATTAAAACTTTATCGAAATCTACAAATATCTTAAAAACAGTTTATGAATTAAATCTACAAGTTATTTTATAACCTCCTTTTCTTGGGCGAAAAGTACACAAGTTCTTTATTTGACGATTGAAATTTCAGGTAGATAAGTTTACTTTGTGTATTTAACATAACTAACTAAAAGAAAATGTAAGTTCATCAGATCATTGGTTTGGTTTGGTTTTGGAGTGCTATGGTCTACTTTTTGCAACATGAGGGCTAATGAGACTGGGACCTACTGCTTAACCCTTTATCTACTGACGGTACTTATAAGTACCAATCACTTTAAAACTTTATAGCACAACAACCATTACTAATATTCTGATGGTAAGTTTTAGAAACAGTCTTTTAACTCTTCTTTTTCATGATAGATTGCAGTAGTTGTTCTAGGCTGTTGAATTTTGCAAGGAAGAAAGCTATTTACAAACGGACATTGTGTTCTTTTGCTGCCATTTTGTACGGATTGCCGCTCTTATCTTTTCTTTGCTATAAATATATAATATCAAACCAAAGGTAAGTGTTGCAATTTTTTTATTCATTCTGTATTGTCTTAGAATATTATTTGCCCAATCATTATAAGATAACAGATTATGTAATGTGATTAACGGTCGAATTATTCGGTGGTACTTATAAGTACCGCCAGTACATGTAGTATTGGAGAAAAACTTGGTTTCATTTTGTCCATGTAATTATCTATAGTATTTCTGTTTGTTATAATGTAATTATGAAAGTGTAGTGTACCAATATGTTTTTCTTATGTCTGGATTTGTATTTTTTATAGATTTCAATTATAGATTTTCTTAAATTATTTATTTTTTGTACTAACACTATCAATAGCATATGTTAGTATTGAATGTGAATTCGCTTTTGCATTCCGAATAAAAAAATAAGCTAAATTAAAATTTTTTTTTGTGTGTGTGGATAAATGTAATGTACTCCACATAAAAAGTTTTCAATAGTAAAAAATTCTTTTCTTTTTTTTTTAGAATGCCCCGAAAGAAAGGTCTCACCATTCAGGAGGCTTTGGATATGTTGAATGATCTTCCATCAGAAAATAGTGATATCACTGATGATTCATCTGATGAAGAATGTTACGTGCTATTTATGATAGGGACAGGAAATCGAAAAAATGGTGGCACAGGTTTTTTTTTGCTATGCTAGAAATGGCATATGTAAATTCATATATTGCATATGTGGAAGTGAGTCATGAGAAAATGTTGTCCCTCGAATATAAGTGCTGCATTACCAAAGGATTACTAACAAAATCAAAGCCACAATCAAAACGAAAAAAGAGACCTAAATCTAGTGGAGATGAGCAAAATTTTTGTGCAAAAAAGAGAAGAAAAGGAAATTTCTCTGTTTCTAATGACGTTCGGTTAGAAAATAGAGGATGCCATTGGCCAACATTCGTGTCGAATCGAGGACAGTGTGAATTTTGTGCACTCAAAAATATTCCATCAAAACCACATTCAATTACATATTTTTGTGCGTAAATGAAAAAAAAATTGTTTTTATGATTATTATCATATGTGAATTTCTGCCATTATTATGTATAAAATAAAATTATGTCAGTTTGATAATTTCTTTGTTTTCTTATGAGTGTTTTTTGGTTATTTAACATTTTTAAGAGGTTAAATTTCATTACGAATATCATCCATATTTTTTTCTATTATGAGGAAATTTATACATAGTGTACTGACGGTACTTTTAAGTACCACTTTAATTAATTAGTTCTAACAAATTGAATTTCGCACTGGGAGATTTATTTTCTTGTATATCCTTTAATTAGCAATATGGCAGCTAGAAAAAAATATATTTATGAAGGAATTTTCAGTAGTTCATAATGCAGTAGATAAAGGGTTAAAGCCAATTCCGAACGGCTACAAACATCCATGCCATAGTGGGATTCGAACCCACAAACTCCGGTTCCATCAGATCATTAGTCCTTCAACAAAGCTTTTACAGGGTTCCTATTCTTTTTCCAGAACAAAAATTAAGGACTTTCTAAGGACCAAAGTAACTTTTTATAAGGACCTACTAGAAATACACAGCATAATGATATAAACTCTATATCCTAAGGAACATACATTAATGATTATGAATCAGACAAGGCATGTTCAATAAATGCCCTACAATATTTCACAATTAAGTTTTTAAAAATGTATAAAAATTAATATAAGATAAATCTATTTGACAACACATAAAAATGTACATAGTGTTTTTTGAGTAATCAAACTAAAAATAAATTGTGAAAAAAATACAATATTATAAACAGTACTTTCTGAAGGTTTAAAAATGACTCATATATATATCTATATACTAGCTGATTATACCAGACGTTGTTTGGGAAAGAAGAAAGTTTTAGACTTTTATTACAAAGAAAATTATACTTCCATGAGTAACTGAAATATCTACAAACACCCCACCCTCCATGCTTTGTTTAATTAAAATCTGCAGGACTATTAGCTTTTAGAAAAGGGAAGTTGATTTTATATTTTAAACTTCTCCAGTATGTGTGAGATTATTTATTTGTCAAATAAAAATAGGTAAGAAATTGATCAAGTTACAATTTAAAAGTTAAAGAATTTTTAAGAACCTTTGATGAAAATTAAGTAGTTTTAAGGGCCTTTAAAACTTAAAGCTAAAATTAAGGAGTTCTTAAGGAATTTTAAGGACCATGGGAACCCTGGTTTAAATCCATTTGTTTAGCATTTACTTTTGATTGAAAGCAAATTTAAACCATTAATACTGATAAAAGGGTAGAATGCTGTTTTTCAGTGCAAAAATCCTGGGTTTGAATCCTACTGCTAGTATAAATAATTGTAACAGTTAAAAATCAATAGGTCTTGGTTTCATTAGTCTTCATGTTGAAAATTTAGACCATTGCATTCCAAACAAAATGAAAATTCTAGCTCAAACTTCCACTGGGGCAGATGCATCCCTCACTTTAAATTCTCTAGTTGCTGCCTGATTTTTTATATCACTTTCTTCTTTTTCTAAAAGCTTAAAGGTAGGGTTCCCACTCTATTTCCAGAACAAAAATTAAGGACTTTCTAAGGACCAAACTAACTTTTTATAAGGACCTACTTGAAATGCACAGCATAACGACATAAACCCTATCTCCCAAGGAACATATTTTAATGATTATGAACCAGACAAGGTTCAATAAATGTCCAACAATATTTCAGAACTAAGTTTTTAAAAATGCCTAAATATTAATATAAGATGAATACATTTGGCAAAATTTAAATTTGAAAAATGTATGTCTAAAGTTTTTGTAGTGATCAAACTAAAAATAAATTGTTAATAAAAACAATATTACAAACAGTACTTTCTGAGGGTTTAAAAATGAATATATATATATATATATATATATATATATATATATATATATATATATACACTAACTGATTATACCCGGCGTTGCCTGGGTAAGAAGAAAATTTTAGACTTTTCTATTACATTCAATGCAAGGAATATTAAACTTTCATAAGTAACTGAAATATCTACAAACCCCCATCCTTCATGCTTCGTTTATTTAAAATCTGCATGACTGTTAGCTATTAGGAAAGGGCAGCTGACTTTATACTTTACACCTTTTAAGTATACGAAAGATTATTTATTTGTCATAAGAAAACTAATAAATCACATGACGACTGCTAATCTTGTTGATAAGAAAATTGATTGTGTTACAATTTCAAAATTAAGGAGTTTTTAAGGGACCTTTGACAAAAATTAAGTAGTTTTAAGGGCTTTTAAAAATGAAAGCTAAAATTAAGGAGTTCTTAAGGATTTTTAAGGATTGTGGGAACCCTAAAAAGGAAATACATTTTTTAAAAATTTTATTTATTTATTATTTTTTAAAGGGGGGGGGGGCTGCTAACAAAATAAAATTTTTTGCCATTGAAACTTTTAAAAAAGTATATGCTATGGCTTTTCACATTAAATTACAGTAATTAATAATTCGTAAAAATAGTATCTTTGTGGTACATACTACCATTTATATGCAACATTTTACATATTATACCATAATCAACACATCAAATGTGTTATTTGTATAATAATTTTATGGAGAAAATTATTACATTTTGATCGATTTATTTAAAATACAAATATTTACTTGCATTTTGTGTATTTTCAATAAAGGTATAAATAAAAATTACACATGCATATAAACATTTTTTCAATAATTACTCTAGAAAACCCCCATTAAAATGAGTTATATTATGTCCACAATCAAAAGCACACTAGACAATAATAAATTTAAGAAAAATTCATAACAAAAGGGAGGAACGTCTCTGAGCAAAACAAAACAAAATCAGCAAGTGGTGGTAAAGTTTTGGAACTTATGATTTAAATTGATAAGTAAAACAACCAACTTGTCAGCATGAATAAACATAAAAAAATAGGACAGCCTAATTAATCAGACGTTCAATTTTAGTGTATAAATGTTCAGTAGAAAAGCACATACAGGGTCAAATATATATAACAACATTATTACTTATCATTGCCACATGCTGGAAATGAAAAAACATACTAGCAACCTGAAACCAAGGAGTCTGCACTGAATAGATATAGAATAAAGAAAGACATTCAATGTAGCCCATAAGGGTATTATCAGAGTACTAATCTTTACACGGATTCTTAAACTAAAAATGAAATAATTATTATTTCCAATGTGGAGACACTTCCTTTTATAGCATTTGCTACTACTGAGCTATAGATATTTGTAGGCTATTTTAGTGAGTCCTTGTAATTTAGAAGCAGAAACTAATTAGAAATCCCCAGGCTTGGCCTGCCACATTCAGAGATATTCTTTGGGAACTTGAAGGACATACATAACGCGCATCAGACTCTATTCAAAAATACGCCAGATCATTGGCCAGCTTGAGCATCAAACTTACAACCATCTGGTTACCAGATTGATGTCTTTGACAACTGAGCTACCAAAGCTTTACTAGAAATGAAATCTGTAAATTTAAAAAATACTTACTTGTTCTCCATGTTAAGGTGCTTTTCTGCACTTTCCAACCACGCAGAAGCACTTGTTGGAAGACCTAGAAGAACAAACAGAATTTCAATAATTCATAAAAAAATCCATTTACTACTTATAACCCATATGTAGAAGAAATTCTGCCATGAACTAACTCACTTTCAATTCCTTTGGTTGCCGATGACACAAGACCTGCCCAATCTATGTCATGATTATCACTCGGAAGCATGGAAGATGGAGATGAAGGAGGTGGTGGAAGTGGTTTAAACTTATTTTGAACACGATCAGATGTCACTCGAGGGGATAGCCTGCACAGAAACACTCAATATTAAACACAAAAGCATCAAGATATGCAGATTTATTTTTTAAGTATTATACAAGGGGGTACCTGGAATTAATGACAATTTGAATTTATATTTCACAATGAAAATTATATTTAAATGAATATGTTTTTAACTAGGGCTATGAACCACAATTTTTTGGTTTTGCCAAAAATAACTGTTTTTGGTTCAGTTCCTAATGGAATAACTTTATGTACCATAATTTTGCACGCATAGTACGCACCATCGTATAGTCTGTGGGGGCGATTTTTTATTTAAAAAAAATTCATAAATCATCAGATTGTCTGCATCACTTGATAATTTGCGGACTATACCAGCAAAAATATTTATTTTAGTAAGACAATATTAAATCATTTTAAGAATAAAAACCTAAGTACAGTAGAGTGCTGAAAAGTATGGATTAGACTCAATTAATTCCACCTTTAAAATTTGAAATAATTTCTTCTGCCATAGCCTCGGAATCAAATTTTAATAGAAGAAACAGAGTTTCCTAATGTTGCCAGTATTGATACGAACAACTCAATACCAGTACTTGAGCAGAGCAAGGTTCTGGTAGTGATTATAAAAAAAAAAAAAATGACAATTAAAAAAAAAAAAAAAAAAAAAAAAAGATTTATTTTAAACTTTAAAATAAAAATATTGTACGATGTCTGCCTACGTGCCGGAAAAAATGCACAAGTAAAAAAAAAAAAAAATCCAACAATCCTTTTATATATCCAGCAGCAGACATCGCATAAAATTTAACATATACATGCAACTTCCTCTTCCACTCAGCCAATCACAAAATTATACAGTTTGTAGCTGCCGAGTGAGAGTTGAAGTCACAATCAAACATACATCGAGAGTCAGCTTTACAAATTGCGATTAAGAAGCCTCGGTTAACTTAAAACAAAAAACATAAATTGAGAAGGTTGAGAAGGTGCCAATTCGGCTACAACTTCTAACAGTTTCCTACATTTCTCTATTCAAGAACCAGCTATGTAAATTGTCTTCTCATGCAGACCATTGTATTTTTCCACGATGATTGGATTGCTTTTTCTCATATTTTTAATGTTTCCTCTTGCTTGCGCTAATTTCTTACTCCTTTCCTGCTTTCTGAATTACTTTCAGCTTGAAATCAGTAACAATGCTTGAAAGACTTAATAAATGACCAATATTACCTCAAATCAAAATTTTGAAAACAAAACACTCTGATACGAGTGACCCCGTGGTCAAATGACCTTCGATCTAGAATCATCCACTTGGTGTTGTCCATCGGAGCTGTAAATAGTGACTATCGATATTTTACCGTACTCTAGAACACAATTTAAGATTGCACTACTTTCTACTACTGATTCTTTCTGCTTTATGGTTTTTTTTTTATGGTTTATTACCAATATAATACAATGTTTTCCTAGCATCTCGTGAGTCGTGCCTTTGTTTGATCATTCGCCGTTCGCCGATGTGCTTTTTTTTTTATACTTTCATCCGATTTTGATGATTTGAGAAAGGAACAACCAGCAAATAGTCCCCATCAGCAGATAGTTCGCGGCTGAAGAAATTTGCTTTTCAAACACTGTCAGTGGACTATACGTGCGAAATTACGGTGTATTCTTATTTGTACTAAAAACATAATTCTATCATAAACCAAAAATGTAATTGTATCAAAATTTAGAAGATTTTATTCTTTTTTTAAATTGGTACACTATATAAATTGGTACAATTAACCAACCTGTACGATACGAGTGGTGAGCAAAGAACGGCAAACATTCGCATTGCTGCCCATTATCAAAATTACATTTGGCAACTGAACATTCAACTGAATTAAATCTGTGTTCGACAAGTAGTTTCAGTAGAAACAGAAAAGTACAAGTGAACGTCAAAACCGGAAAACAAGTAGCAATGCACATGTAATGACGATAATTATATGGTTGATGGTAAATTAGAAAATAGTGATAAGTTTGTTACAGTAACAAAATGACTCAAGATACATTGAAATAAACCTAAATTCTTTTCAGTTCAGTTCCGGTTATAAGCCCTGTTTTTAATTTTATGATAATAAGTTGTTCTATTATCATAATTGCTTAAAATATTACTATAATATAATTTGAAAACTAATTTGAATTTTGAAAGAAATATAACTTTCATTTGAGAACCTTAATTACCCAAATCGAAAGTTGATGCAAAGAACCTTATTACATAAATTCTACAATTATTATCAGTTAAAGTTATTTATGTAAAAGCATACTCAGATTTGATAATAGAAATTATAAACATATGGTTATTTTATCTACCTTTCGAGTCTCATGTCAGATGCAGCAGGGGAAGATGGTTCTGATGAAATAACATGTGCAGGTTGGGCTTTCGTCAGAATAACATCTAAAGCAGGATCTGGAGTGTTGCCAGCACTGCGCTCCAGAGATGATGATGGGGTGGAAATATGGGTCCGTGAACCATTGTCGGAATCCAAGTGAGAAGATGGGGGATCCTTCAACAAAAAATAAAACAATTTTTAAAATGGAAATGACATTTGCTTATCAAGAATTTCAAAATAATTTTCCCTTACCCATAAAGTGACAGTGTTAAAATTGAGGAAAAGCAGAACACTCTAGCATATATAGATGTCTAACAATTGCTACTGTATGTATAATGAAGAAGCAGTCATGCAAAAATCTGGACCCATTTGGGTGTAAGGTCCTCCAGGCATTTCTGCTCAAACAGAGTACACCAAGAGCGAAGACAGAAAGAATTTCCCCACTTACTCAGCAAATTTAACCTTCTGAGGGGATCATATATGCATTTTTTTAAATTGAACTAAATGATTCTTATAGTGTCCAGATATCTCTAGTATATGAGTACACCTATAACAGACTATAGGCTAACTCTAGTGGCAATAAGTAATATTAATTAAATATTTTACATAAAATATCATTGATATACTTGATCAGAGTCTTTTAACCTTCCAGTATGATTAATAATGAAAAACTGTGCATGAAAAAACCATTTGATTTTTATTTAAACTTGTTTCATTTTACAATTCTTACAGTTTTAATTAAAATCCACTTTTTACATAGTGTTAAATAATATCAGAAACAGTAAAATTAAGAAAATATCAAAGCAAAACATTAATAAGGTATACAGATAATAGTCTTCGCAGTGGTACTTTTCAAAACAAAGTGCAAGGATCTTAATTGTTTACACCGCAAGTAGTATTTTAAATGGATCTTGTAACACACACGGCATTTCTTAGTAGGTTTTCTATTTTGACTCATTAATTTGGCAATGACTTGTATCAAGTAAACAATTTGCAATAGTGACTTGTGACTTTCAAGTGTTGCAAATTCAGTACACTAGAAATTTTTAAACTAAATTATCATATTTAACAGTAACTTTGATCGCATGACGAGTGTAGCTCGTCATTGTGCGGTATGGAATGAAAAAGTCATGACAAAAATCGTCATTTTACCGGAAGTTAAAGAAGTTGTATACCTGATGCACCCGTCCTCAAAGTTAAGTGTAGATCAGCAAAAATGCGGAGCCATTTGCCAACGACAGCTGAAACATGTTGAATAGACAGAAAATTTACATCTATAGGATAGAAAGCTTTGGAAATGGATCGAAAGAATTTTTAACCGAGAAGGTTCTTTGATTAAGACATTTAAAGGCTGGGAAAATGATTTTAAGGAATTCCGTTGATGCTGATTTTTATGTACATATCATTAAGAGTATCTAAACAAAATTGTGAAGAGAAAGAAAAAGAGAATGTATGCTTGACTAATTACTTAATATATTAAATGCACATTTCAGTGCAAATGTAACAGGAAATTCTTTGCGACAAAATCACTAAATTCTGGGAACCATGAATTACTTTTAATAAAAAAATAAGATTAGATCAAAAAATTTTGGATTTAAATATTAATTTGTTTAATATGATTTTTTTCAACACTAGACTTTGGTGATATGGATCGAAAAAAGTGACTGAAAGTGACTGTTTGATTAAGAAAGTGACTAAAAATGATCAATTGTAAAAAAGTGACTAAAGTGATAATTTAAAAATGACTAAAGGTAAAATAAAATTAATATATTTATATATATAATAAAAAAAAAAAACTGAAATACCAACTTACTTCACTATTGCTATCACTATCAAGGTATTCTGGATTAATTAATTTAAACAAATCTTCCTGCAATGTACTAGTACTTCCACTGCAGCTGCTCCCACTACTAGCAATTGCAATAAAGTTTACAGTAGGCTTTGAAGCTCGGGTACTACCTGAAGTTACACCAGGGCGTAATCGGCTTAATTTTGATTGTGTAGACTCAGGAATTTTTCTGAAAATTAACATAAAATATTTAACACACTACAAACGATTCTGTTAAAAAATATATATAAAATTTTGAAATTTTCATATTTTTTAAAGAATAAATTGTTTTATAAAATTAGTTGTGAACAAGTTTTAAACTAAACATTTAATTAAATTTGAATACTGTAATTTTGCATGTGTAGTCTGCAGGCGCTTTTTTTATTTCAAAAATTATCAAATAGTCTGCACCACTAGATAATAAGTGGACTATGTGTGAAAAAATATGTATTTTATTATGACAATATTAAATCATTTTATGAATAAAAACCTAAGTACAGTAGAGTACCGAAAAGTATGGATTATACTCCATTAATTCCACCTTTAAAATGTGAAATCATTTCTTCTGCCATAGCCTCGGAGACGAATTTTAACAGAAGAAATAGAGTGGGCTACATTTCTCTGTGAATCCAGCTAATGCCAGCGAATCCAGCCATTGTATTTTTGCAGGACGATTGGATTGTTTATTTTCATAGTTTTAATGTTTCCTTTTGCTTGTGACAATTTTTTAATATATTCTCGCTGACCTTCTGAATTACTTTCGACTTAAAATCAGCAGTAAAACTACGATGATGTTTTAACCCTTTTGAGCCTACTGTCACACATATGTGACAGCAAGAAATGCATTCACTTCCCGGCCGACACACTGGTGTGCCAGAGCGTTTTCTCGTTCACCCCCAACTGTCACATATTTGTGCCAGTGTTCTGGAACTTTTTAAAAACTAACTTTCGGCACAAGATGGCATTGTATGTCCATATGGTTTTAGATACATGTAGATTTGACCTTGCACTCAATATGAGAGTAGTATGATACACATACACGTGGTTTTTGATTATATAAACATCAGAGGACAGGAATGTTTCCAAATGACATGTTTTATGACGGCTCTTTAAATTCGCACATGGTGTTTGTTTATGCAAGCAAGGGAGTTTTATATTTGCTAAAGTGTTGTGTATTTCGGTTTGCAGTCCAGTTTTTAGTGAAGAATTAGATCTGACAGACCTGATCTTTGTCTTTTCTTTTTATTGTTAGATTTTCGAAGTGTCGAAAGTGTTTAACTGAGCTTGAAATAGCTGAAATGACTTAAAATATTTCAGATTTTGATTCTGATACAGATTAGGATAGAGTAATAGTGACACTGTAATATATTCTGATTGTTCTTTCTGTTCATAATGGATCTAAATATTCTAATGATGAGGAGGACATTTCTGACAAAGATGATGATGATGATGATGCTTCGTTTTTTCACATTCCTGGGAAAAATCCTTCAAAACTAGAATGCAAGGATTATAACGTAGGATTGTGTGTAGATCCCTGTTTTTAAAATTTTTCATAAAAAAATAATTTTAAATAACATAGTATTCAGTTTTGTTACGTTAAAAGTCATTAAATAGTAAGTAAAGAATGGTAAAATATATATTTAAATAAGAAATAGCTTAACTAAATAAAGTATCTATAAACATATAATATAAATCGCATTCCGTTTAAATACTTTAAGCAGTATTATTGAATAACGTGTTGCTACTTTGTTAATTTCATGAATTTAGGCTTAATAGCATAAAACTCTTCAGCCCACGATACTCACTCGCGAAAGTGACTGCCGGCCTCAGAGAAAAGTGTGTGTTTGCTCTTCCCATCGCAAAAGGGTTAAAGACATAATGAATGAATATATTTTACAGCAAATCAAAACTTTGAAAACAAAACACTCTGATACGAGTGATCCTCGTGGTCAAATGACCTTCGATCTAGAACCATCCACTTGGTACAAAAAAATATGGAATTCTTAAAATGCATCTTTTAATTTTAATTTATTATGGTTATTTGCTATCTGTATTAAAATTAATGAAAACTTGTTCTGAGGGAACATAAAAGGAATGCTAGGCATTAATGGTTTAAAAGTGATAAGAAAAACTACTTCCATAAATGTTCATAAAGACCAGAATTTTCAGAATAGGACAAAGTAAATAATGATAACAATAAATTATCTTACCTGGACGGATGTGCAGTAGAATTTGGTTTTGCATCTGAACCATGCCTATGAGGACTATTGCTGATTCTAGACTCACACAGTTCATCTGAGATTGTGGGAAAAAGCAAAAATAAGAATTACACAATAAAACAGTATGTATAAAAAAAATCGCAGAATCAGAAATTATCTGTGAGCACACTAAATAAGGGTACTAATGCAAAAGTAATTTCATTTTATATTTATGTTTGCATTTTAATAATTTATACAAACCTTAAACATTCCACAATATAAATATAGCTAGAACAATTTAAGTCATTCTATGTTCAATATTGTAAATTTGATATATAGATCAAATTTTTTAAAAAAGGACAAAATTTTAGCGAAATAAGATATAAAAATCTTTGTGATTAATAAAATACATTTTATAACAGGGGTTTTGAAATATTTTAATCAACTAAACTGATTTAAACCAGGGATAGACAAACTTTTTCGACAGCAGGACTAAAATCAAAAGAAAATAAGTTTGGTGGGCCAAGATAAATTTTTCTAAAAATTTTAAAAACAATATACAAGTACCTAACGGTTTAAATACATTAATGAGATGAATGAAATTGCGATTTCATTTTTAATAGTTCCTTATACTGAGGTTCGAAGTGAGATATACTGATTTTAAGTTATTCCGTTTGAAACTAAAACCAGAATTGTCATAAATTGAGATTTACCCTACTGCATGAAATCGGCTTATATATCAAGCCCTATTTTTCCCGGTTAAGAGCATGTGATTAAGTTTATCTCATAATAAATAGGTTTAAAAAAAAAAAAAATCTAGCATTATGACGACATTCTTTTAACCATCTCATGTAATCATTTCTTATTTTAAATTATTTAAACATTGTATACATTATTTTCATACGTTTTATCATTACGTAAATAATTTTCTTTTATATTTGGCTTCAATAGTAGATTAGGTACATATCAGATAATTTAAAATTTATATCATGGATTATATTTTGTTGCGATGAAAATTTTATTGCCGGTATTAACAACCAATTCTTTTCATAAAAGTCTGGGAGTTTATTCGGGGATTTTTTGCTTTAATTTTCATCTTCTAAGATTTGTTTTTGTTGTTTTTTCTTATCACACAGTTTTACTAAATGAATTTAACGTTATTCTAAACGGCATATCCGTATATTTGACTTTATCGGTATATCGAAGATATAAATTATTTTGATGTATATCGATAATTCTCATATCAAAAACAACGTATATATTTTATTTCGGAAAATAAAAAAATTTTATATCCCGTATATGACGGCTATATGACGTAATGAGATGTATATTTTAAGGAACGATGCTAATTATCGATATATCGAAATTATTTTTCTATATCAAAGTTGAAAACATTTTACATATAAGAAGCAAATATTACGTGATTTTCGATAATAAATTTATATAATATTTCGTAGAAAAAGGAGATATATATAACGTATAAATATATATTCGGGTATATCAAAATAAAATTTTTCAAATCCATGACTTTTATGACTTATCCCTGATTTAGCAGATATTTTCGACGTAAAGTTAAATATTTTATGAATAAAATTCTATTACATACAAATAAAATATTCTTTTTAGCATTAAGGAATTTATCTTTAAAAAAACTATAAACTTATTTTATAATTAATTAAACTCACTGCATAAAAATAAATTGTTGTTTTACATACCTAATTTAATCATATAGCCATTTTTCAATCAAAATGTTTAATTTGAATTCAATTTGGTATTATGGGTGAATGAATATTGAAATATAATAATGTTTATATATAATATCTAGAGATTTATTTTTTGTGATAAAATTTAATTTTTATTAAAAAAAATTTATTATTATATTATAAAATTTTTATTCCACAATTTAAGAAAAAAAACAGAATAACATACATTTAAAATTAAGCTTTATTGCTTTGAGTTTCTTGGTGAACAAATTTTATTGTCAATATGGTCAACCAGATAATACATAAAAAAACAAACTTCAGCCAAATGACACAGGAAAATAAAAAAAAACAATTCAATGCATATTTTAGTCGGTAGTTTAGCGGATCCATGACTTTTACTCATTTTACTTGAAAAATCATGACTTTCCATGACAAATTAACATTGTCTAAATCCATGATTTTCCATGACTTCAGGTGCACGGAAACCATGTATATCTTTAAATTTGTTGAACTGGAATAAATTCTGGGAGATAATATTTAAGCAGCCATAGTTGGGAGATGGATTTAATGTATTTAAATTTAGTTATTGCCAAAATAAAATTTTTCAAATCTACTCCTGATTTAGCAGATCATTTTCCATGATTTTGCTTAAATATATATGAATAAAACTTGCATACATAATAAAATGTTTATTGAAATTTTAGAATTTGACATAGCTTAAAAAAACTATAAACAAATAATTTAATTATCAATGCATAAATATTCTATACTTGTTTAGTGCCAATCAATTAACTATCAAATGATAATCTTAATTATCAGAGATACTTTGTTGTATTCTTGCTTAAGAATAATAAATGTTCTGATTTCTCTATAACTTAATTTTTTGATTAACTAATTTTTATTCATAAAAATTATTAGAATTAATAAAATTTTAATCTACAATTTAAAAAAACCGGATATATAAACCTTTAAATACCATTTCGGTTTCCTTAAAACTTGCAGATGCTTTGAACAATTTAGGTGGGTAACATGATAATATTTAAAACACAGACTTGAAGACATAAAAGAATAATTCTACCTTCTTTTCAACTGATGGTAAGCTGCCACATTTTAATATGAAAGAGAGAAAAAAACTTGAATAATCTTGTATTTCCAAGGATATTAATGACTGACTTTTCTCTTTCAGAATTATGGTCGTAAAAAGGAAATTTAAAAATTAATATTGTTTTATACCTTAAATTTTGGAGGCCTGAGTAAACAAATGCATGCATTTTAAACCTGAACTTTAATTCATTTTAAGCAACCTCTGAAAAATAAATCATGAATATATTGCCAAAATAAAATTTTTTAATTAAAATTTTATGACTTTCCCTGATTTGCAGATCACCATGACTTTAAAAAGCTTCTTAATAATATCAATAAAACTACTGAAGTACATACAAAAAAATATATGCTTTTAGAGAAATGACATATTTATCATAATAAAACTATAAACTTACTTTATAAGTGTTTAAACGCCCATACATAAAAATAAAATTGTTGTATCTGTACACTTGAATTTTCTATAGCAATTTTTCAATCAAAATGTTTCAATTTGAAATGAGACTTTGGATTATCCAGGTGACCATGAATAATGAAAATGAAACTGATGTTGATATACAATATCCCTGATATAAACTTATATTTGTGCAAAACTTAGATATTTTTATTAAAAAAATATAATAGATATACTAATAAAATTTTAATCTACAATTTAAGAAAAAGCCGAATAAATATACATTTCACCGATAAAGCTTTTTTTGCTTTGAGTTTCCTTGGTGAACATTTTACTTGGTCAATAGGATAAAATAAATATCAAAAAATAACTTCAGCCGTAGAAGAAAAAATTTAAAAATATATTTTTTATTTTTGAAATGACTACTATTTCACTGAAAAACAATTTATGACAAAAATTAATCCATTTCAATCCATCATTTTTCAAGCAACCAGAAATGGAAAACCATGAAGAAAGGAAATGGATGAAGAAATTCAGTAAAATGTGTGAATATGAATTAATTTTTTATAACACTAACTGGAAATAAAAAATTTTCTTAAAATATAGCATATTTAGAATGATGCTTAACATTAAAAAATGAATTTTACTTTGACATAGCTTTGAAGCTATTAAAAATCAGGTTTATTTTAGTTTTTTATGGCCATTTCTCAGAACTGTGCCTCTGGTTTGTGTATTAGACCCTCCCACCACTATTTTGAGGTTACTAAACTTCTTATAGTCTAGTAAAGCCTCTTATATGCCCAAAATTTTTTTGTTGTGTCGACACAACCTTAAAATTTTAGTATTAACATGAGAAACTTATTTTCCCTAGTTTACCCTAATTCCACAAAAAGGATACTTTCAAGAAAAAGTGACAAGGCTGAAATATTTCAATGATAGATACGTGTTGGAATTATTATATGCAAGATCACACTTAAATTTACAATACTATAATGAAGTGATCAATGAATAAGAATATAATAATATTTGGTGAATGATGTATAACAATAATAAAATTTAGATATTATCCTGCCCTAATGCCTTATTTAACTCTAAATTGCCAATAAAAGTTTGAAGTAATTTTTGCTAATTATACATTTTCCATTTGGATTAACACTTCATAATTTTTCAAGCAATGCACATAAATTTACTTTTTCTGCAGGTGCATAGACTGAAATCATGACAAATAGCTTTATTATAAAATTCCATTTTACAGTACTTATTTTACATGTAATAGCAAATAAATCTTTTTTTTCCACAAAAAGGATACTTTCAAGAAAACAAAGGAGGAAATATTTCAATGATAGATACGTGTTTGTATTATTATATGCAAGATCACACTTAAATTTACAATACTCAAATTATTCAAATTATACTGACAAATTATTGATGACATCATACGATGTTTAAAACAATAGCTGATCACTAATGTAACGTGCTGTAGTATTCAAAGTTTTTTAAACTTATCTATTTTATTCAGCGTATCCACAATAACTTAGATTTAACTCCTTCCCTGTTTTGCCTGTAAGCCGTACAGGCACAGCTTTCGGGCCTTTACTGATTTGCCTGTACGGCGTACGGGCTATTTCACTTGCACTGTTTCGGCCATATTTTTTCTAATTTTAGTAACAAATTATTCGTATAGATGACAATAGTTGTCTAGTAAATGATAGTTTGCAGTTTATTGTATTTTCTACTCTGATTGGTTCAAAAGTGCAGGTTTTTTCGCATATTTTGTACCAGAAGATGAATTGTTATATTTTAGTGTATAGCTTTCCAGTTATATTTTACTAACCGACTGATAATTTTATTGATGTAAGAGTTAAATAATATATTTTTACTTTTAAATAATGGATAATTCAGAGCGTATGGAGCTAATTTCTTGTTATTCAAACTGTGACTCGGAATCAGAAACTGAATTATCTGTAAATGATAGTAGCGAAAGTTTACTAGATGACCTGGATAGTAGTGACTCTGATAGTAGTACAGATGGAATCAGTCAAGCAAGACAATTTTTTAAAATTAATTGTGATAATCCTTCGGATCCGCCTCCTAGATTTGCTTTTGATGGAATTCCAAAAATTAATTTGGATATCGAAGAGACTAAAGGTAAACTTCAGTTCTATGATGCTTTTGTAGGAAGAAAAAAACTTGTAATAAATGCTTAAAAATATTAGAAATGTTAATTTTAACAACATATCTTTACTTAATGTAAAATAAACAAAAAAATCAATAAAACAATGTGACATTTTTTTGACCGAATTCTGGAAAAAAAAAATGAAACTGTCAAAGGGTTAAGATATAGAATGCTATGTAATCAGCAGAAATGACTCAAGCATATAACGGTTAAATGTGGCCTTTGACAAAAATGGCCTCCTCAAGTGTACTATGTTTTTCTTCTGTAAAATTTCAAAATTATCAGAAATTACTTTTAAAATCAAGCAGTTCAAATATAAATATGAAAGATAGTGTTCAATATTACAAAGACTTTCATAAAACATTCTGATTATAAAGCACTAACACTAATAACTTAGAATATAGCACTTACATCTGTTTTTGGAAGTATCCTATCCATTGATGGACTTCTGTTCGGATGTTGAGAATTGGAATGATTCTCTCTCCTGAAAATAGAAGAGATTTAAATAATCATACTTTCATTACATTAGCAACAAAACATACATCAAGGTAATTGCAGGGTTCCCACTCTTTTTCCAGAACAAAAATTAAGGACTTTCTAAGGACCAAAGTAACATTTTATAAGGACCTACTTGAAATACATGGAAAAACAACATAAACCCTATTTCCTAAGGACCATATTTTAATAATTATGAACCAGACAAGGCATATTCAATAAATACCCTACAATATTTCAGAATTAAGTTTTTAAAAATACCTAACAATTAATATAAGGTTAACCGATTTGACAAAAACTAATTTTGAAAAATGTACATCTAAAGTTTTTTGAGTGATCAAACTAAAAATAACTGAACATTAATAACTATTTTATATATTCTTTGACCAGTACTTATCACCTGTACTGGCATTCTTAGAACCAGTTTGGGGCAAGTTAAACTCTGAACTTACAAAACCAGAAAATTTAGAGTGTACGGCAAAAACTGATATGGAAATCATGTGACGACAGATAAATTGATCAAGTTCCAATTAAAAAACTTTAAGGACCTTTGACAAAGATTAAGTAGTTTTAAGTGCCCTTAAAAATGAAAGCTAAAATTAAGGGGTTCTTAAGCACTTTTAAGGACCGTGGTAACCCTGAATTGGGTTTAACGGAGTACCTAGCAAAGTGGAAAGTCTTCATTTTAACCTCCAAACATAAAACAGATCAAAACATAAATTTAGGCCTCTAGGCAAAAAGTAATCCATACAAAAATTTAATACACTCCAGCTTCACGAGGAGGTGAGAACGTTCTCATAAAAAATTTTGAGTAACCAAAGCATTGTCTAATTAAAGGATAATTAGACTGGAACCTTGACTATGACTATGGTTAACAGCAATGCATAGTTTTCAATACAATGTAAAGCTCAGAAAAATACATAAATACACACACACACAAAAATAAATAAATAAATAAATAAAAAATAAAGGGACTATAACAAATGCAACTTGGTACAGCAACAGGTTTCCCGTTCTTTTTCCAGAACAAAAATTAAGGACTTTCTAAGGACCTACTTGAAATACACAATATAACGGCTAAAACCCTATCTCCTGAGGAATCTATTTTACTGATTATGAACCAGACAAGACATGTTCAATAAATGCCTTACAATATTTCAAAATTAAGTTTTTAAAAATTAATATAAGATAAATCTATTTGATAAAATCTAAATTTGAAAACTGTACATCTAAAGTTTTTGAAGTGATCACATTAAAAATAAATTGGGAATAAAAATAATATTACAAACAGTACTTTCTAAGGGTTTAAAAATGACATATATATATATATTAGCTGATTATACCTGACGTTGCCTGGGAGAGAAGAAAGTTTTAGACTTTTCTACTACATTCAATGAAAGGAAAATTTAACTTCCATAAGTAACTGAAATATCTATAAAACCCCATCCTCCATGCTTCGTTTAATTAAAATCTGCATGACTGTTAGCTATTAGGAAAGAGCAGCTGACTTTATACTTTAAAAAAATTTCTCCGAATGTAGACAGATACCTTAAGACATTTATAAAATATCTAATTACATTGCTAATAGTAAATTATGAATATAATACCTTGAACTCATTCTCTGAGAATGAAATGCAGATTGCTGACGTGGTGTTGTATTTTTATGGTGACTCTCACCATGATCACAGATTCCTATATTTTCATAATCTCCTATACTACCCCCAGAAAGATAACTGCAATTGTGGAGATTACATCCCCTATAAATAATATAAATAAATATGAGGTTATTTTAATAGCAACTTTTATCTTTGATATGTATCTTTTAAAGATCATACTTACTTTCGAGGAGATCCTGAAGACAAAGGTGGTATTACTGTAACAGATACTGTCATGGAAGTTTTTAAGAGATCAACCATCTGATCATAGGTCAGAGTGGCAACAGCTACCTTACATATCTGTAAAAAATAAAAAAGTTCAAGTTTTGGGTGTAAGGGCAAAGTTGGAAAAATAATTTAATAAACTATTTCAACACTAGATTTACGGATGCTGATCATATACCTATTTTTACTGAAGTGAGCCAATTTGGCTCATAGAAGAAAATGGAAGTTTTTTGCAAAGAAAATAGTTCCAAATTAATTTGAAATGTTATCAAAAAATTCATGGAAAACATTTTTTACGTATAAAATTTGTTTTTGAAACCCATTTTCCACATACATTTCTATTCCATTGAGCACAATGGTTTCTACATCTGTTTCTTTTGCATGGTTGTCGAACTTGACAATTCTTCCGTGCGTCAGTAGCATGAATTTCTGTCATTGGAATGGAAGTGTTCTCGACTTCTCTATATTTACTTCTTAGCTCTTCAGCCAATTGGAAAATATCCCAGGCCTGATAGAACCAATAAATTTCATGTTATGTGATTAACTGTTAAATCATTCTATGAGTCAAATTGGCTCCCAACTGTGAAAATAGGTATACCCCATTTGATAATGCAAAATGAAGGGGTCTGCGGGGAAGAGGAATGAAAGTTTACATATATTTTATTACTTAACTAAAAACCAACGTATGTTTTTGAAAAGGGATATTAAAGTTATATGTATATACTGATCAAATTTTTAACGAGTCAAATTGGCTCGGTCCGCAAATCTAGTGTTAAGGAACTAAATTCATAATATGAGACAAAGCAGCAGCAAATTTCCTAATTAATTTATTTTTAAAATTTAAAGTCTTTCCACAGCATTAAATATTTTTTTCAAAAACTTACAAAATCTATTTCTCAAGTCTATTTATTTTATTTTTGCTTAATTTTGAATAATCTTCCATAACACATGAATTTATTTTATTCAGTACATAGTTAAAGACATAGTTAAAAGACAATTTGCCAGGTAACAGCTAGTTTTAGTTAGAGCTCCTGAACTAACCAGGGTTCCCACTCCTTTTCCAGAACAAAAATTAAGGACTTTCTAAGGACTAAAGTAACTTTTTATATGGACCTACTTGAAATACACCGCATATATATATATATATATATATATATATATATAATATGGGCAAGACTCATTCAAAATCACAACACAGTTTATTTCTGGTAATAAACATGAAATCCATACAACAGGCAAAAACCTTTACAACTTCCTGCACATGGACAATGTGATCCCGCACATACGCTTTTCAAGTAGGGATTCCTAAGGTAAAAAGACTACAAATAATACCTAAGCACAATTGATCACGTGATTAAAAAATACCCATGTTTAAAGAGAACGCGCTAACTATTGGCCAAAGTAGTACAGACAGTGGCTGAATTACGTCTATAGCGTGTCTGGAGGGAAAAATCAGAATGACCGCGCAAACCCCAAACTCACTTTATGAACAAAAGTTATTAAAGTAATATTAAAATACGTAAATAAGGGATTTTAATATTACACACACATATATATATATATATATATATATACATATGTATGTATTTACTAGCTGATTATACCCACTGTTGTTCGGAAGGAAGAAAGTTACAGATTTTTCTACTATATTCAATGCAAGGAAAATTAAACTTCTATAAGTAACTGAAATATCTACAAACCTCCCGCCCTCCATGCTTTGTTTAATTAAAATCTGCATGACTGTTAGCTATTAGGAAAGGGCAGCAGACTTACCTAATAGCTAACAGATATTTTATACTTTAAACCTTTTCAGTATGCAAAAGATTATTGATTTGTCAAATTAGTTTTCTAGCTTGTGACCATAAAAAGCACTAATAAACTAAAAGTATTTTCATAATTTTTAAGGATATCAAGGAAAGGAATTTTGAATTACACAGTAATACACTGAAAACATTAAGTATTGATTGTATTTGAGGATTTTCTTTATTATTAATGCTGCACTTTGGCTAGAAAATGTAAAAGAATGTTATGAACATTAACAAACATTGTATATATTCTTAATATATATATATTCTTTGATCAGTACTTATCTCCTGTACTGGCATCCTTAGAACCAGTTTTGGGCAAGTTTAACTCCGAACATAAAAAGAAAGAAAGTTCGGAGAGTGCGGCAAAAACTGACAGGAAATCCATGTGATGACAGCGGATCGTATTGGAGAAATTTATTCTAATTTAAAAATTAAGAACTTTTGACAAAAATTAAGTAGTTTTAAGGGCCCTTAGTAATGAAAACTAAAATTAAGGAGTTCTTAATGACTTTTAAGGACTGTGGGAACCCTGCTAACTAAGACTAAAATATGAGTAAAGGTAGATTTGGTTTGGAGTGCTACGGTCTACTTTTTGCAACACGAGGGCTAATGAGACTGGGACCTACAGCTTAAAGCCGATTCCGAACGGCCACAAAAGTCCATGCCACAGTGGGATTCGAACCCACGAACTCCTGTTCCAAAGGCCATCACCCTAACCATTCCGCTATCGTGTCATTTCGAAAGATCTTTGTCCCCTAACTTTTGAAACAGCATTTTTTCTCTTTCGATTTTCCACATCTCTCATGTTTATTCTTACATTTAAAATGTACAAATAATTGTGAGCTCCAATAATGTATTTTATATCACAGAGGCTATAACTACATTTACACACAGTATCTGTGTTTTGTTCGACTGAGTAAAGGTAGAAGAAAGAACAAAAAGGAAAGGTAAATTATGAGGAATGTACAATTAATTAAAAGACGTTGCTCTTTAATTATTCTTATAAATGTAGCAAACCATACTTAAAAGGGCTAGTTTGTTAAATTTTTTTAATCCTAATAGCATACACAAATAAATATATCAAGATGTTGTGGAAAATATAAACTCAATAAGCATAAAATTAATATATTCTAGTTATAAAAACACAGAAAAACTATGTAAAAGCAGCACTTTTACCTCAACAAGACGGCTGCCTTGTCGCAAACCAGCTTGCCATGCAAAACCATAATTTTCAACTTCTGTAATCACACCTTCAAATTGCACATGAAATCCTAGTTGGCCAAGGCTATTTCTTCTAAGTATTAATTCTTGGGTCTACAATAAATATTTTCAGAATGATTAAATTGCATAAAAATGTTACTCGCTTTTAAATAATAGAATAGTTTAATGTATACCTACCTCTGCCCCATCTGTTACGGCTAGAAGCCTGCTGACAATTTCTTGGATCTCATCTACATCTGGATCCTTAGAGCGTATCACAATACATTCCCCTTGGTGGTAAAATATCTTAAGGCTGAAAGAAATCAAATATTCAATACCTCAATCTCAAAATGCCTAAACAGGCTTGCAACTGCTGAGGTACTTTCAAAAAGGTGAGAAAAGTGACAAATAATACAGAATAAATGACTAAATATTGAAAAAAAAAAAAAAAAGTAATTTTTTTTTTCTCCTCTTGATTACAGATGCTATTATTAAGATTTTTCTATTTACTTTAACTCTAAATCAAATGTTTCATACAAGACATGATCTTAGCATCAAATACAAAAAGGTTAAAAATTTTGTTTAACACAACTCAACATTGCGCTTTATTCATGAAAATCTATAAATTAGATTTGAATACATACAATATATTAATTTTACAATCACAGTTTTCTGCATATATTAATGATGTTTTGAAATATGTACATAGCTAGATTAGAGTATCTAAATAAAAATTGTGAAGAAAAAAGAGAAATGTGTGCTTTGATGTAAATTACTTTAATGTACATTTCAGTACAAATGTAGATTTCAGGAACTTCTTTAAAATCACTAAATTCTGGAAACCATATGACTAATTACATTTTAATAAGAAAAATAAGATAAGAGCATCCCATTTTTAGTCTTTTATTAAAATATTTTGTTTTTAATTCAGATTTTCTTTTTTCAACAACAGACTTTTGCTGTGATACACCATGAAAAAGTGACTAAAAGTGACTACTTAAAAAAGTGACTTAAAGTGATCAATTGTAAAAAAGTGACTAAAGGTGAGAAAAGTGACTGAATTGCAAGCCTGCATAAATCTTACATAAAAAAAGGACAATTCAAGGTAAAACAGTATACTTCTCCTGAATTAAGAGGGTACATGATTTAAATCAAAGACTCAATTTTTAATTTTTAACATATACAAAACATTTTTACATTTCTTTAGATTTATCAAGAAACCACATTAAAAAATTACTTACACTAGTTGTTGAGTTATAATACATTTTATAAGGCTGCTTGTGTGCAGGATTGTAATTTTGACTGGTCAAAACTGAGTTTGACCAAAACTATACAAAAGTGGTCAGAATTGTTAAAAATAGTTTTAAATGGTCTTAATTTTAATATATAATATCTTTTGTAATTAGAAGTGACTTTTAAGAAACAAGAAAAATAGTGCAGGAGACTCACTAGATAAAAAATATTTAGTATTCATAAATGCAGCATTGTAATTGTGACCAGTCAAAACTGATTTTGACCAGGCAGGGTATCTGCCAAAATAAAATTTTTCAAATCCATGACTTTTCATGACTTTCCCTGATTTGGCAGATCATTTTCCATGACTTTAAAAAGCTTTCGTTAAAGTATATATGAATAAAACTTCTGATTTACATACAAATAAAATATATGCTTTTAGAGAAATTACAGGAATTTTATCATAAAAAAAAATATATTATAAACTTACTTTATAAGTGTTAATAAACTCACACACATAAAAATAAATTGTTGTATCTACATACCTAAGTTTAATCATATAGCAATTTTTCAATCAAAATGTTTCCAATTTGAATTCAGGGTACTTTGGTATTATTCAGGAATAATAGCCAAATATAACACTATAATTTTTATATACAATATCCGTAGAGATAAACTTATATTTTGTGCAAAAATCTTAACTAATTTTTATTAAAAAATAATTATCATATTAATAAAATTTTAATCTGCAATTTAAGAAAAAACCAGAATATACATTTAGCCACCCATTAAGCTTTCTTGCTTTGAGTTTCCTTGGTGAACAAATTTTACTTGGCAATAGGGTCAATAGGATAATACATAAATACCAAACTCAGTAACTTCAGCCAAATGACAAGTAAAAATAGAATTAAACAATTCAATGCATTTTTTTTTAATCGGTAGTTTAGCAGATCCATGACTTTTACTCATTTTACTTGAAAAATCAAGACTTTCCATGACAAAATTAATCCATTATCTAAATCCATGATTTTCCATGACTTTCCAGGTACGCGGAAACTATCACCAGGACACTGGATAAAAGTGGTTTAAACCAACCAAAACTGGTCAAAAATAGTCAGAATTGTTAAAAATAGTTTTAAATGGTCTTAATTTTAATATGTAATACCTTTTGTAATTAGAAGTGACTTTTATTACGCAATAAAAATAGTAGTGCAGTTAAACAAAATCAATGTCATTCGCCTCTAAGTATCACTTTTCTGCACCATTTTCTTATTGTTGGAACATTTCTCGTCTATTAGACTCTAAAAGTGGCAGGATTGTAATTTCGACCTGTCAAAACTGATTTCAAACCAGGACACTAAATAAAAGTGGTTTTAACCGTCCAAAACTGGTCCGACCTGTCAAAACTGATTTCGACCAGGACACTAAATAAAAGTGGCTTTAACCGTCCAAAACTGGTCCGAAGTGGTCAGAATTGTTAAAAATAGCTTTAAATAGTCTTAATTTTAATGTAATCTTTTGTAATTAGAAGTGTGATTTGAAGTTTAATAAGCAATAAAATAGTAGTGCAGTTAAACAAAATATGACGCTAACAAGTTCACGAGATTTAACAGCCTTATACAGTAAAATAGGAATGTCTGAATGTTAAAAATGAACCATGCACATGCAATTGTAAAACTGTAATCCAGTTGCAGTAAAAAACATAAAATAGGAGTTACAGTTAAAAAATAAAACAAAAGTTACAGTGAAAAACATAAAACATGAGTTGAAGTTAAAAGCATAAATTTTAAAGTTAAAACAAATAACATGACATTTTACAATAAAAATTGTTATTAATTTATAATCATTTTAACTGTAATTACCATAATTTACAATACATCTAATGAACTATTGTGCCAGCTCTTCAGCTATAGAAAGATTATTTTCAAAGTTTAGAGTAATCCAAAATAAATTACAAAATTGTTTAAATTTACAGACAACAAAACTAGTTACTTTTAAACGTATATAATTTATTTGGGTTATTTTGTTTTGTTTACTATCTATGTAAATTGCACATGTGCATACTTTGTAAGTAGCATGTTAAATTTTAAAACTGTTGTTGCATAGTTGCTGCTGACAGAGTTGCTTGAATGTTGGTATATTTGTATATAAAGTAAAAAATGCCAACATTTAACAGAAAAATCATTTATGAACAGTCAAGTGATAGCTAATTATACAAATTTTTTAATAAGAAGAAAAACCTACTCTTCTACAAACCTTGTTGTTTGGGAAGACCAACCAAGAATGGAAGCACAGGGACAGGTGAAAATGATTTCCTGGGTACTTTCATCCATTACGACTAAAGTATCAACAGATATAGCAAGCAAGCAGTCAACTACTGTAGATTTACCAAAGTCTTCTACCTGCATTTAAAATAGAAAATGTATCAGGATACATGATTTTGAAAAACAAGATTTCAAATTATTTAAAAAAAAATATATATATATATATATATTCAATACTAAAAATTGTTTTATAAAACTGTGAAACTGATCATTTACAAAAATCATTTAATTAGCAGCTTCAAGCTCAATCTTTAGTCTGGATTAATGAAGTTCTCAAATAATAATTATATTTACAGGCTTGCAACTGCTGAGGTACTTTCAAAAAGGTGATAAAAGTGACAAATAATACAGAATAAGCAACTAAAAAGTGACTAAACATTGAAAAAAAAAAGTGATTTTTTTTTCTCCCCTTGATTAGAGATGCTATTATTAAGATTTTTCTATTTATTTTTTAACTCGAAATCAAATGATTCATGCAAGACATGATTTTAGCGTCAAATACAAAAAAGGTTAAACATTTTGTTTAACACAACTCAATGTTGGTTTTTATTCAAGAAAATTACACAAGGACTAATGCCAATACAATCTACTGTTTAAAGCTGTTTCCCAACAGCTATAAACATGTATTCAAACAATGAAATTCAAATTCATAAATTCTACGAAAAATGAGAAAATGGACATTTAATTACATCAACTGAACATCAGAAATGAATGTGCTACCTAACTAAGTGGAGTTTTATGTTAGTTATTTATCATATCTCAAAACCAGATGCTCAAAATCAAATCAAATCTTATCAATTCTACAGTGTTGTCATGACAGTGGTGCGCAAACTAGGGGTCCCACCCTGTGGGGGTCGCAAGAATTTTTTGGGGGGTCGCCAAATTTTTATGAAATGCATTATCCCTGCATGCTGCATACACTGTAAGCCTCTGGCAAACTGAACTGAATAAAAACAACACAGACATGTTCCCTTGCTTTAATGATTTTATCAAGGAAAATAATATAGATATATTTACATTTAAAAACATCATTTCCAATCACATTGAAAAGTTAAAGAAAAAATTTTCGAGAAGATTCGAGGATTTTCCTGAAAACCATCTTGGTTGGATTTGTGATCCATTTTCCTTTGACATATGCAGTTCAACTCTTCAAATTAGTGAGAAAGAGCAATTGATAGATCTAATTAGTGATTATACTCTTCGAAATCAATTTAAAACTCAGCCTTGCCAAAATATTTGGCTATCCGTGGAAAAACAATATCCCGTTTTATGCAAGAATGCCATCAGAGTGTTAATACAATTTGCATCAACGTATTTATGTGAAACTGGATTTAGCAAACTAGTTTCAATAAAAACTAAATACCGCTCGTGTTTAAACCCTGAAGATGATATGCGAATTGCAATTAGCAACAACATCGATGAGATAATTAGAAACTTGCAGCCACATACATCTCATTAAAGAGCAATTTGCTGATTTTTGTGTTATACAAAAAGTATTTTCTTAAAATTATAAATAAAATTAATATGAGTCAAATATGATGATGTTTTTATTCGATGAAATGAAAGAAATGCACATCGTATTTGTGAACATTTATCTCTAGGGGTCGCCAAAAAATTTTCTTTCTACAAAAGGGGTTGCAGTCGAAAAAAGTTTGCTCACCACTGGTCTATGACACAACAAAGCTATAAATGAAATCTGATACTGATTAATGCAGGCAAGTGCATTTATATAACAGACACCATTTTTAAAATTTATTCCACTTAAGAATGAGAAAATGGACATTTAATTACATCAACTGAACATCAGAAATGAATGTGCTACCTAATTAAGTAGTTTTGTGTTAGTTATTTTTCATATCTCAAAAACCAGATGCTCAAAATCAAATCAAATCTTATCAATTCTACAGTGTTGTCTATGACAGTGGTGCACAAAACTAGGGGTCGCGACCCCTGTGGGGGTCGCCAGAAGTTTTTTTGGGGTCGTCAAACTTTTATGAAATGCATTATCCCTGCATGCTGCATGCACTGTAAGTCTCTGACAAACTGAACTGAATAAAAACAACAGCGACATGTTCCCTTGCTTTAACGATTTTATCAAGGAAAATAATATAGATATATTTACATTTAAAAACATCATTTCCAATCACATTGAAAAGTTAAAGAAAAAATTTTTGAGAAGATTCGAGGATTTTCCTGAAAACCATCTTGGTTGGATTTGTGATCCATTTTCCTTTGACATATGCAGTTCAACTCTTCAAATTAGTGAGAAAGAGCAATTGATAGATCTAATTAGAGATTATACTCTTTGAAATCAATTTAAAACTCAGCCTTGCCAAAATATTTGGCTACCCGTGGAAAAACAATATCCCGTTTTATGCAAGAATGCCATCAGAGTGTTAATACAATTTGCATCAACGTATTTATGTGAAACTGGATTTAGCAAACTAGTTTCAATAAAAACTAAATACCGCTCGCGTTTAAACCCTGAAGATGATATGCGAATTGCAATTAGCAACAACATCGATGAGATAATTAGAAACTTGCAGCCACATACATCTCATTAAAGGGCAATTTACTGATTTTTGTGTTATACAAAAAGTATTTTCTTAAAATTATAAATAAAATTAATATGAGTCAAATATGATGATGTTTTTATTCGATGAAATGAAAGAAATGCGCGAAATACACATCGTATTTGTGAACATTTATCTCTAGGGGTCGCCAAAAAATTTTCTTTCTACAAAAGGGGTTGCAGTCGAAAAAAGTTTGCTCACCACTGGTCTATGACACAACAAAGCTATAAATGAAATCTGATACTGATTAATGCAGGCAAGTGCATTTATATAACAGACACCATTTTTAAAATTTTTATATTTATACAGTGGACTACACCTCATTATTCCACATGGAAAATTGCAATTCATATTGATTTTAATGCTGAAAGTTAAAAGGGCACTAACCTGAACTTGCCAGGATATTGCACCAGAAATATAATTATCTGGGATGAACCTAGGACGACTTCTTTCTTTCTTGCGACCACCAAAGGAAAGTATAGCTGAAAGAAATTTATTTCATTTTATTAAAATAACATATTGACAAAGCTATTTCGTTTTCACATTGTAATATTTTATTTTTGACTCAGAAGATATTAACTACATATATATTTTAAAAAGAGGATGGGATCAGATAACACTTTTAGGGTAGGTGACTAACCAGTGTACCAGTAGCGAATTTTATCACAGGATAGCACAAGTAGCTCGTATTTTCATTCTTATAAGTGGAACATTTTCTTTTTTTTTTCTGAATGGATGGGACTCTATTTACATAAAGGTTAAATTTATTTGTGGACACAGATGTTGCCTTCCATCTTTAAAAAAAAAAAAAGCTTTTTTGGGAATTGGAATGGTGAATAAACTAAAGCAGCTCTTTCTACCATGTTGTGTAAAATTCTTTGAAAGTACCTTCTTCCTTTTTTTTTTTATATATATATATAATTTGAACAAGTAAAATATATGATAGAACAGTAGGACAGACAATTGACAGTTAAAACTTTTCCTTGACCTCTAAGATTTACTAAATGAGAACTGAAAATGCATAATTATGCATGCCCTTGCTTCAAAAGTTACCACTCGGTCATTTTACAATATATTTGTTTGTAAATAAGTTTTAGTGCACGCATATATATACCTTTGTTTTTAATATTTCTATTAGTTAATTTGTTATATATATATATATCAGTGGCGTGCGGTACATATGTGCTGGGTGTGCACTGCACACCCTGGGAAAATTATGAGGGACAATAATTTTCTGCACCTATGTCTACTTATCTTTATATGGTATATAATAAATATTATTTATAATATATTCAAATATTATGCCGATTTGCTTGCTTGAACATAGGAAGTTCTGATGTGTACTCACTGCGCACTAAATTGAAAATCATGCTTTATATGTATGGGCTACTGGAGAAGAATGCATACTATAGCACTGAGGCATGTGCAGCTATTTTTCCTGCACTTGGCATTCAGAATCATCCGAAGATACTTTTTATTAAGCGTTGTATTAGAGCGGGGACTTACGTGCTGAAGCGATTTTGGTTTTTTAATTGATTAACTGGCCATACGATTTTGCAGACAGTTAATGTTTAAATTTATATATCATAAGATTTTGTTTTCATGGAAATATAAAAAAGTATTTCATCAATATAAAGGGAAATGTTTTAGTGAGGTAAATTAATTTCGGTGATGTATTCTATTTATTGAAATAATTAGCTGAAAAACAATGTTGTTTTGTTTTAAAGAAACGAATTCTAACAGAACAGTCCAAATTTTACCATTCATTGTGTCTTACAGAAAGTATGTAAGTTATATTAAGTAACACCATATCCCTGGTTTTGTTTTTAAAAATTGTCAAGATGTTTTTCACAGAATATCAGATTTCCAAATGTTAAAAACTTGTGCTTGGCGCTTTTGTCCTAAATTGGACCTTGTGCCGTAAAACTCCAACCAACCAAATGCTAAAAACAATTAATAAATATAATTTAATCCACTGACCGAACAAGAAACAGTTCGCTCTATTGTGCCAGCATGCAGCGAAATCCTCTGCATGTGGAATAGACTTTCGGTTTATTGGCCCCGCATCGGCAGGCGCCATGTGGTGCTACGTTTGCTGAACATATCGTGGAAGCCCGAAGCATTGCTTTTTCGACGCTAATATGACACCATACAACAAAAGACATTATTTTTGCTTCAGTGTTAGTAGAATTCTCATAAGTTTAGTTGTTTTTATAGTTATAACTCGACTACTCGTAGGTAAATATTTTATTTATTGTAATCATTAAATTTATATTCATAATAAATAACCCGTTTCAGAATGGAGAACTCGGATGTCTCAATAATTAAAGATTTATTGGCAAATCCATGTTCTCTGCACACCCTGCATGAAAACCTACTGCACGCCACTGATATATATATATATATTTAATGGTATTTAATAAATATGTCATTGTTAAATCCTTTATATATAGCTTTTAAAGAGCATTAACTTAGCTATGTGAAATTTTTCATTGTATATTCCAATAATCTAAGAAATGGATTCAGAATTGTCTAATTTAAGAAATTTGAACATGCACGTTTTAGAATAAAGAAATTAGGTTTCTAAATATAAGTAAAAAAATATTGATATTAATGTATTACATATAGCATATTTTTTAAACATTATAATTCTAAAACTTCCTCCTCATGAGAAAAAAAAATTATGACTGAGCATTACTCAATCTCATAAAACCAAGTGAAAATGAGCAATCATAAAATTACTAAGTAGGAACATTCCTTCAATAGATTATGGTATAATTCAGGTTTGATAAAAAAATCACGATTTTATTTTTTTAATTCAAAAATGTCGGATTTTTCGATTTAAATCGAATTTTTTAAATTTAAATATATTTAAGTATAATATTTGATACAAGCAAATCAAATTGTTCAAGTTAGATATCTAAATCAAATAATTCTTTTTTATATATAATAAAAAATACATATAACTAAAATAAATATATGTAAGATATAAGAATAATTCATAAATCAGTAGAAAATAATTACTTGCAATATAGAGTTTTTGCTTGTTTTAATTATATATCATAATTTAAATAAAGGATGCTTCATGTTAATTTATACATTTTACTCCTTCAACCATAGACTTATTAGAAAGATGAGGGTAGACTAAGGGCTAAGTAATCACAATAATTTCTATTTTTTATGAAAATTTTACAACCAACTTTTTATTTTGTGACAGTGGTTAAGTGTTAAATGATTTATAAATAAAAACAAGTTTAGCTGCTTTGTCATTTCAGGATTCCAGAATTATTCCCAGGTTCATAAAAATAAATAAATAACAGTAGGGGGGATAGTACTTATTATATTTTTGGGTGCATTTGTTTTTATTTTTTAGAGGCACTTAATATTTAAAAAGTCAGGGCATTCTTTTCAAAGTATAATAATGAAATTTTTACTGTGCCAGTAATTTTTTAATACAGAAGACAAAAACAACATTTGACTGAGAGATAAGAAGAAAAAATGAACAGCAGGTAGGGTGCTATTTTAATAATACAAGGACAGGCAGGGTGCAGCAGCCTCCTGAAACCATCTGGGAGCAACTCTGGGTTGTCAACATTTTTTTATTGTGCAAATTACTAACATCTTTTTTTTAAAAATTCAATCTTTAAAAATTGATTTACATCAATGATTTCTTTTTAAAAATCAACCGATTTAAATCGCTCAACCTTGGTAAAATTGAATAAAAGATCCAGAGAAATGAGGACACCTAATCTTGAATAGAAAAATTAATTTTCAGTTATAATCAACTTACAAAACTTTGGACCTGAGTCAATGGTTGTATTTGTACTGTGGTTTGAAGCAAGTTCTTTTAAATATTCTTGCCGAGTTCGCTGAGCCATTGTTACAAACTTTTCAGACCGATGAGCAGCATTTTCAGCATTTATCACTAGAAAGAATAAAATATAAATGTAAGTTTAATAAGAATGTGTGTAACACCATTTTTCAATATAATTAGAAACCAATATGATAAATTAATTACCTTTAGCTAAAAGAAAATCAGCAAATTTTTTGGATTTAGGAAAAATTGCACCTTCAGGTATAGGAGGCCCAAATGCAGATACATCTTTGGAGCGGCTTACAGCAACTCTGTAAATAAATGCAAATTAATAAAATATAAAATCAAATAGTTTGAGAAATTTATTAATAAGTGAAATGCTTCACATTCAATTACATTTATTTTCTTAGTAATCGGTGTAAAACAAAAAATTCACAAATATTTATACAATGTAAAATGGTAAAATGAGACAGATTTTACTCTTTTTACTGTTTAAGTGTCATGCATGTGTGGGCTCTCCGTGACATGATGAAGTCTGTTTATTTAGACTAATTTGAATTACTTAATACTTAATAAAATTTTATGACAATTAATGTTTAAGTTCATAAATTTAAGATATAATATTTTAATAAACACAATTATAAATTGTATGTTATATTTAAGAAGATAAAAAAATTTCATGAAAAAGAAATCTAATTTTTCTTTTCACACATGATTTTTACAGAAATAATTTATATCATTTGATATGAATATTTCGCTAAATGTGTAGTTATAATTTCTCATATTTTTATTGTATACTTTAAATCTAAATATCAAAAGTATTTTTAATAATTTATTTAAAGAATGTAGCTCTGAAATTCAAATTTAAGTTGTATGTTAATAAGTATATTAAAGTTATTACCATAGTAAAGTTTTTTAAAATTTTACTGTATATTTTATGATTTTACAAGAATTGAAAGTTTTCTTACTGAATAATAATATTTTGTTTATTTTATTATGTATTTAAAGATTTATTCTATTGACACATTTATAATGTGAAAATTTCTTTAGATAGAGATTCCTAACATTTTTGTAAGAATTCTATTAAATGAATTTTTATATTTTACAAAAATCTGCATTTATTATAACCATTTTATACATATTGTTAAACTGTTCTTTATGTAAATAGTAAAGCATTAATGCACAGCTGAAATTTTACTGAGTTATGTTCCTAATAATAAACCCAAAAATATTGTGTCAAATCCTCACAAGTTTTTTTTGTATTTGGGCACCATAGTCAAATTACAGAAATAAAGTTACCTTAATTCAGATAGATTTTACATGTTTATGCTTTACTTAACAAGGCATATTTATTTTGAAAATATGCATGAAATTACATATAGCTGTATTTATAATTGCTCTCTATATATACTAATAGTACTTTACTAATATGCAGTTTATAAAACATAATAGTACATTTCCTGAATGCAATATATTAAAAACTTTCTGATAAGTACTGTAATTTCGCACGTATAGTCTGCAGACTGTGTTTAAAAAGCAAATTTCATCAGCTGCAGACTATCTGCTGTTCATTGCTCAAATCATCAAAATCAGAAGAAGGGGAAAAAAGCATGTGACATGAACAGCTGATGATCAAATGTAAACAAATAAACAACTCACGAGACATCAAGAAAACATTGTATTGTATTATTAATAAATCATGAAAAAAAAATACAACCCATAAAGCATAACAAATCAGTAGTAGCAAGTAGCACAATCTTAACTTGTGCCCTGGAGTATGGGAAAATATTGATAGTCTATTTACAGCTCCGATTAACAACACCAAGTGGATGGGTTCAAGATCGAAGGTTGAGGGGCGAAGGTCATTTCCCCACGAGGATCACTTGTAACAGAGTGTTTTGATTTGTGGCAATATTGGTCATTCATTATATCTTTAAAACATCGTCGCAGTTTTACTGCCGATTTCAAGCTGAAAGTTATTCAGAACAGGGTATCTGCCAAAATAAAATTTTTCAAATCCATGACTTTTCATGACTTTCCCTGATTTAGCAGATCATTTTCCATGACTTTAAAAAGCTTTCGTTAAAGTATATATGAATAAAACTTCTGATGCACATACAAATAAAATATATGCTTTTAGAGAAATTACAGGAATTTTATCATAAAAAACTATAAACTTACTTTATAAGTGTTAATAAACTCACATACATAAAAATAAATTGCTGTATCTACATACCTAAGTTTAATCATATAGCAATTTTTCAATCAAAATGTTTCCAATTTGAATTCAGGGTACTTTGGTATTATCCAGGTGACCATGAATAATAGACAAATATAACCCTATAATGTTTATATACAATATCGCTAGAGATTAACTTATATTTTGTGCAAAAATCTTAATTTTTATTAAAAAGTAATTAATAAAATTTTAAACTACAATTTAAGAAAAAACCAGAATAATATTCATTTACCCACCCATTAAGCTTTCTTGCTTTGAGTTTCCTTGGTGAACGAATTTTACTTGGCAATAGGATAATACATAAATACCAAACTCAGTAACTTCAGCCAGATGACAAGTAAAAATAGAATTAAACAATTCAATGCATTTTTTTTTAATCGGTAGTTTAGCAGATCCATGACTTTTACTCATTTTACTTGAAAAATCAAGACTTTCCACGACAAAATTAATCCATTGTCTAAATCCATGATTTTCCATGACTTTCCAGGCGCGCGGAAACCATGCAAATACATTCAAAATCTCTCAAAGTGTGAAAAATAAAGAAAGCAAAGCAAATTTTTTACACAATCTTACAAATCTAAGTGCTTCATCTAGTTGTCTAAAAAATATAAAGCTAACTCCAGGGGCTATAAACTAGGATATGGCAAAGGTGGCATTTGCCACATGCTCATCAGTCATAAGGGTGCCACACTGTTATGAAAATGGAATCCAAAAGAGGACAACTCAACCCGAGTAGAAATATAAAAAAGTTGAAAAATAAATTTTATATATAAAGTATCCAAAGTGTCAGAAATTAATTTTTTATGAATTTTCTTATTTTTTAAAAGGTTTCTAGAGACTAAACTTTTTATAAATTCTTATAAAATGCTATAATTATATATAATTATAATTATCCTTAATATAAATCCAGGTATTTGTTTTAAATTTCGAATTTATTAAAATTATTCAAACTAAATTTAAAGTTACAAATTTGTCAATATTTTATGAAATTTTAATGTACAAATAAAAAATATTCTCCTGAAATAAAGTACTCTCATCAGCGAAATAATACCCCCAGAGTGTTAAAAAAAATATTTTAACTATTAACAAAGTACAAATAGAAGAAAAAATTAAAAATTAATACACTAGGAATAATTTAAAAATTAGTAAAGTATTTTGTGATTTTATTCTGAATACATGATATAGAAAAAAAAAGTTTATATATTTCCTCACTAAAATTTAGCGGCAGGGATGCCAAAAAGTTTTTTCCATGGGTACCATAAGACCTAGTTACAGCCCTGACTAACGCTACTATTTACAAGAAAATGTAGAAATATTTTACCTATAAGATGTATTATCAGAGCAAGGATTGACAACCCGAACAACAATAAATACATGTTGAAATTGAGATCGAATATTTTTGGGTGTAAATGGAAGAGCATCAGGTTCTTGGAAGACTATTGTCACAATATCATTCCCAATGTGCCGCTTCCGAAGTAGCTGTAAAAAAAGGAAAAAATAATGTAACAAAGGTTAAGAAAAAAATTATTTAATATTAATCAAAAAAGCATATTTATTGAATAATCACTAAAGTTGTAGCAGTAATTTGTTCAAAACCAAAATTTTTATGCAGCTTACAAATTATAAATATGACATATGGTATAATACAAGAAATTATTAAAAATAAAAATAAAAACACCATGTAACAATCTTTCATACGATAACTATCAATAACTAAAAAATCACACATCATGGTACGACAGGCATGAATTGTCTCTTCATTTGAGAGGTTTCCTGTTAATTGGACTTGTTTAAATTGATATACGAGGTGCATCCAGAAAGTAAGATTCCCGATGTTTTCCCCTTAAATTATACGTAATTAGCCATGTCAATTGCACATGCATAACAGATCTATGACGTATCAATTGTATGCCAGCTGGACAGGTCCCAACTCCTGCCATTAGCGTGGTAACAGTGGTCCAAAATGGAAACTAATTCCTTCTTCCGCAACCTGCATATGGTTTGGTCGATGACCTTGAATGAACAAAGCATTGCACCAATTGAAATTCATCGTCAGCTCTGCCAGGGCTATGAGCCGAAACTGACACCTGAACACAAAATTCAACACTTTGGAGCAGCACTGACATTTCTGCTACGGTATCATGATGCCGGCAACGAGTTCCTCAACAGGATCATCACGGGCAATGAGACTTGGATTTTGCACTTTACCCCCGAAACCAAGCAGCCGTCATTGCATTGGCGTCATAGTGGATCTTATGTCAGGACCAAATTCAAAAAGATGCTGTCAGTACATATATGGATGTGCACGGTGTTCTGGAACAGGAAGGCTGGTTCCATTCACAGGCGGCAGAGTTCTACGACAGAGGGATACAAAAGTGGATCCCACAATACGACAAGTGTCTCAATTCTGGTGGTGGCTATGTTGAAAAATAGCTGAAACATGGCTGTACTTGTTGCCAATAAATATGTCCGTGAAAGTGTGAGTTCTTTTTTCTTTTAAGTAGATAAACTTACTTTTTGGGTGTGCTCAACCAGGGCTTCGAAACGGAACTGAACCGAAAACCGGAAAAAAACCGTTATTTTGGTCGGAACGAAAACCGGAACTGAATCGAAAAAAATATCGGTTTATTTCGGTTCGATATATCTTTCAGTCATTTTGTTACTGTTACCAACTTATCAATATTTTCTAATTTAACGTCAACTTTATAATTACATATCCGCACTTGTATAAGATTGCAATGGTGGTTTTGGCAGCTCCAGCTACACAAGTTAGTGTTGAAATTTATTCTCCGAGACAACAGAAGTAATCTCAGTGAAACCACGTTAGAAGATATATTAATAATTAGAGGCAATTTTCATATGTTAAATAAATAATATATTTTTTACATAATTATTGCAAGGCCAAGTGCACGATGTGAAAGTCAAACGACGAATGTGGGTAATCATGAACCTAGTTGTCAAATGCGATTTTGATAATGGATAACAATGCCAATGCTCGCCGCTCTTATCGTACCTGCTCTTTGTATCAATTCACATAGTGTACCAATTAAAAAAAAGAATAAAATCTTCTAAATTTTGATATAATTACATTTTTTGTTTATGATAGAATTATATTTTTAGTACAAATAAGAATATACATAAAATGAAATTATTCATTTGGAACTGAAACGAAAACAGTTATTTTTGGCGGAGCGAAAACCGGAACTGAACCGAAAACCGTTATTTTTGGTGGAGCGAAAACCGGAACTGAACCGATATTAATTTTTTAGTTGAACCGGAACGAAAACCGGAACAAAAAAAATTACGGCTCGAAGCCCTGTGCCCAACATACCTGAGAGAAATGTTTAACACTGATTGAAAATATATAATATAAATATGTTTCATGACAAGAACTGTATTTTAATTTACATATTTTTTATTTATGTACAATATATAAGGATTCAGAGAATTAAATGGGTAGGACACCAGTGCAGAATGGACGAAGATTGCTACTACATTATAAATTAAATGCAGCATTTTTATTACATAAAATCAATAACAATGTAGCCAGCATTAAGCTTAAATTTTATCTACTGATAAACTTTCCATATTAAACCAAAATTATTAACACTTGACATGTGAGTTTACTACACTGCCAACTTACGCGTGCAGTGGGGCATTTTTTTATAAATCACACGAAAGTTTAGTTCTTCAGAAAAATTGCAGTCAATCGAAAACTACTTTGTTTTTACGAACAAACCTTTCTTTTATTTTACACTTTAATATAACTGTATAATTATTTAAAAAAAATTTTTTTTTACAAAATCACAAAAATAAATGATTTTTAAAATTTTACAATGTATTTCAAAAGTATTTTTCCTGACAAGTACAAATAGAACTGATAACACGTTAATAGTTCTTTACAGTATGGTACCGTTCAAAGCATTTTCCTCTGTGAAGAGGAACATGGCAGAAGACAAAATAATGCAACAAAAGACCGAGTAACTTGACAATCATAACTTGTGGAAAGAAAAAATGCGAAGTGTTGCATAGCAATGCAAACAACATTCATATGTCACACATACATATAATTTATACATATTTAGTAGATTTGGTTTGGTTTGGCATGCTACAATCTACTTTTGCAACACAAGGGCTAATGCAACCGGGACCTACAGCTTAAAGCCGATTCCGAACGGCTATGTACATCCATGCCACAATGGGATTCAAACCCACAAACTCCTGTACCGACGGCCAGCACCCTAACCAATTTGCCATCATTCGGCATCGTAAATTTGTGGTGGTTAGCGGGTATCCACCACAAATCTACTAAATACATATTTTTAGGTGACCTGTACTCCAGTGACAGACTGCAAAAAACGTAAAAATACGTTGCCTGCACACATGAAGTGTTAAAAGAAAACAATAAAACAAAAATATTTAACTTACCTGTTGCTTGTTATTGGGAGTATATGGCAGAAGTGTAGATACATGAAACATCACTTCACAGTCCTGGTGAGTTGTAAAGACGGAATAAAGTCCAGTTGTGTCAGCTGTAAACATGACAACATTAAACTTAATGAAAGACTGTTTTCACAGATGTATTTTAAAAAGTAATCCTTTTTAATTTAACTGTAGAAACAAATTATGATTAAGAACTTTGAATAATTTAATATCTTTATATAATTTTTAAAGATCAATGTTAAATTTTCAAACAAATATTTCATTAGTAATATGGTTTGGTTTGGAGAGCTACGGTCTACTTTTTGCAACACAAGGGCTAATGAGACCGGGACCTACTCCTTAAAGCCGATTCCGAACAGCTACGAACATCCATGCCATTGTGGGATTCGAACCCACGAACTCTTAGGTTAGGGTTCTGAAGGTCAGCACCCTAACCATTCGGCTATTGTTCAGTCATTGGTAATATGAAAATTGTAAAGAAAAAGGATCAACAGCACACAAAGTTATTAAAAACTAAGAAAGTTCATTTAAATCATACACGGAAGCAAGAATCCAATTTATAAAGTCTAGATTTTATATCAATAATAATTATAATGATATCTTTATCCAGGGCTGGCATGATTTAAATCTTTTTTTTTTTTTTAAATCATTGATTTAAAATTTTTTTTCATTTCTTTTAAAACCTATATTCCAAAGACAGGAGAATTGGGCATCAGTCATCACGGTAATAATACCAATACGTCAATAAGTGTAAATAGATAGCATGTGTTTTCCAAGAATTTAGGGGTTGTTATCAGAAAGTATGTAGTAGGGGTAGGTACAATGACTAGTGGAATTTATTTTATGTAATGGGAGGTAAAGAGAGTATTTTTGAACTTGAAATCCAGTTTCTCTACCAAATAACAACACCCGTGGCTTCATCTACTCGAATGGAAAGACAGTCTTCTTTTTTTAGTATTGTTCATTCTAGCCTTCATAACCAATTAGGAGTGGATAAAGCATAGAAATTAGTGTTTTTATTGAAACAGTTAAATCCATATTTTGTTGCTTAAAAAAATACTGAAATAATTGTAATTTTTTTTTAAATAAATAGTTTGCATTAAATGAATATTTAATTTGTTCTTTAAATTTACATCTTATTTAGTTTGCCCTATCCTATTACAAAACAATGGTATATATTTAGATTAAAATTTATACATTTAATTTTAAGTAAACAGTGTGTAGAATATACTAGATAGATAAGATGTTACTTATAGCAAATTATTTTATGTATATTGCAAAAAATATATATAAAAAAAAACAACAATAATTAAAATTAGAATTCAGAAAAAAATAAAAAAAATCTGATTTTTTTTATTAAAAATAAAATCATGATTTTCTTCCAACCCTGTCTTTATCATTAATTCATGAATAACCACAATATGATATTAAGACACATTTAGACATTGAGAGCTTAAATAATATAAATCTTTTAAATAATTTGGAGGTTACATTTTTAACTACTATATTTAAACTCATAAACAGACCATTTTGAAATTTAATTTTACAGTTCTTTATATAATTACATTTTTTAAGCGATTGATTGTATTATGTAAAAAAATTCATAGAACTTACTTTTAGTGTCAAGACCTCCACGATATTTTTCAAAGCCTTTTAATCTTACACGCTGTCCAAGCATGTCCAAGAACTCTTCAAATGCAGGGCCAGCAAATTCTATAGAAATATATGTGCATTAACAAACAAGATGACAATTTATAGAAAAATAAACCCATCAGTGAAATTGCATAACACAATGAAACTTATATATATATATATATATATAAATCTCCGCACCCTTCTAAACAGCCAATTTTTCATGGCATGGATTTTTCAACTGATAGACCTAATGTTAAAATAACCTGTATCAGCGGCCACCCAACCCCCTCTGAACGGCCCCCAAGTGGGATTGCCTCTTTTATTTTTCGGGAAATTCTACTCAATCCACGCTTTAATTTTGAGCAAAAAAATTCAAGGTCAGGTTTATAGTCGTATATAAGACAAAGGAATAACTTGAGAAGTCACTCAGCCCTCCCCCCTTTCTAAGAAGGATTAAATCTGTCATCTCTCTTATATTCTCCCTACACCCTTCAAATAGGGAATCCCTATTGCACCCTTCATAAAAACTGAGGGAGGAACTGCACAATCAAGCATCGGAGGTGTCCTAGGGCATTTCTTTGGAATTCCAATTGGTAAAGTTAAGGAAGAATTGCACTTCTGTCAGCAAAAATGTCATCCACACCAGTTTCATTTCTTTAGTTGGTCAGTGATCTCAGTTGCAACGATGTTGAAATGCGTTTTTCTAAATATTGAGCAGAGCATTGACGTTCTGCATGAATATGAGAATGGCAAATCGGTAAGAAAGTTAGCTGAATTATTTAACTGCGGAAGAACAGAAATCAACAAAGTCATTAAAGAAAAGAATTTGATTTTGATGGAATACGAAGACTACAGAACAAACAGAAACAAATTGTAGCCTTTAAAAAAAATGTGAAGAAGCATGAAATAAAGTACTATTTTCTCTTTAGATAAGTTTTAAATTTCAATTACATAAGGAATATATGTCAGAATTGTTTGTATAGTAATTAACTTATAATAATAAATAAAACCCTACAGAGCAGCCAGCCAAATATTCTTGGTACGGAGGGGTGACTGCTCAGAGAGGTTTCACTGTACCAAATACAAATGAAAATAAAGTTTTCAAATAATTTTAATAGCTTTCAATACCTTGAAATCTTAAACTTTAACATTTATTATGAAATATTCTTATGTGTTGCAGACATGCCAATACTAAGGCACTTGTGTCAGGAGCAACAGCGTGGTTTGAAATTTTAAGATATTAATTACAGATTATACATAAGTACATATCTTATTGGTTTCTAAATTAAAATTAAATTTAAAATATTTACAGAGTAGTAAACTGTAAAAGGTAAATTAAAATTCATGCATTTAAAAATTTATGACTAACTTTTTTAGCTTTAACAACTTATTTTTCAAAACAGAGTTTATTATAGCAACATTGACCTTGATTCAAATATATCCATTTTTTTATCAACAGGGATTCTAGAGTTTGTCTACACAAATTGGACCTAAATTCAGTTTGGTCTTTTTGCACAGTACTGAAAATTTTTAACATGCTGTGTGAAAAGAGTAATATTCAGCTGTATTTTTTGCAAAACTTTTTATTTAATTGCTGAATTGTGATCTTTTAGCTGTTCAAAAGTTTTGTTATTTTCCGGAGCAATCTGAGGAGTTTCTGGAATTGTCGATTTTCTCATTTCTCCAGAGCAACTAAAGATAATCAGGAGTAGTTGGCATGTCTGGTGTTGGTACTGTATAAACACATTCCATGCATTAAAAAAGCATTTTAAATAAGCTAGCTAATTCTCCTCATCAAAAAAACAAAGTTTAAAAAAGAATGTACATTGAAGAAGTTCTTTATTATACTAAGAAAAAATATGTTCAAGAAGGTTTCTAATCAACTTACAAATTTACTGTTATTCTAGATCAATATATTAATACTAGAAAATCCAAATTAAAGATCAAAATGTTTATAACATAAGCCTTAAGTATTTGACAAATTGATCTATTAAGAATTTACATATCATCTTCTCCAGTTTTAAATGAAAAAACTTTAATGAAAGTTATTAAAATTATAAACTTATATTATTGAAGTTATAAAAACATCTTTTAAAAATTAGAATGTTGCAATGTTTTCATGTAACTTACAAAGCCATTATTTTGTACAACATAATTTAAACTACAAAATTTGTGCATTAAAGGAGATATACATTTCCTTAACAGAATAACATGAAAAAGTATAGTTACATACAGATAAACATAAAGAATGAGATATACTGGCAAGGATTTTTACAATGCAGAATGTGTGTGAGTATATATATATATATATATATATATATATATATATATATACACACACACACATGTATTTATTTGTTTTAGTACTTCACAATTAAGTTTCTTTTCTTTTCCCCCCCATGTCTAGAAAACCAATAGTAATCTAAATCTAGTAACTAGAAAAAAATATGAATAAAACTTTTTGATTTTCACATTTTATTGAAAGAATATACAAAATACAGTGAATTATACTTAATGTGATCACGGTTAATCTTATCAATCACTTAGTGTTATCGAAATCACTTGGTCCTGATTTTCTCTATTCATTTATATGTTAAAATGATCGCTTTATGGGATCATTACATCGGTTAATCAGTTTTCGAACCTCATTTTAACTGGCAAAGGAATATTCACAATGTATTCAGAAGGAACCCATTCCTTTTTTTCCCTATAATGTTATTTGAATTTTCGAGAATGCTCTTCTTTGATCTAGGGAAACGGGGAATGACAAAGGAGTGGGGTTTTGCACGTTCTTGGAATTTTTCAGAAATACACACACTTTGCTGGTGGTCAATGGTTGTCAGATAAACAGAAGGTAACACATTATTGTCGGAACTGAGAAGGAGCATATTCGCATTTTATGCCTTGTTCGCTTACATGCAGCTTGCCGATGTGAAAGCTAGAAAGCAAATCGATTTAACATTAAAACAAAAGATCAAGATTTTAAATCGTTATGACAGGTTGATTATGATTACGAACAATTTAATAATGAGCTTCTTAGAAAAAAATGTAGACAGTCAACAATTGATCACTTTTTTAATTTTGTATACAATTCTTAAAGGATAATATACATCACATAAATAAAGTGTGTTTTTTCATTTTGTATTGAAATTTAATATGTGGGAATTAAAGAGGGGTAAATTTATCTAATTTTGCATATCGTTTCTTATCAATCAGTTATTGCTATCAAAATCCCTGGGTCCCAAACTAATCACATTAAGCGGAGTACACTATAGATAGAATATAAAAATTTAATATCATACCATTGTTGTACATTTCTTCTTCAGTTGCCTGCCCTGATTTACAATACATTACACCGATTTTGAAATTCTTTGTTAACTGAAAAAACAAGTAAAAAATAAATAGATGAACACAGAAAATTCACATAAAAACACATACATTGTATAATATATATATATATATATATATATATATATATATATATATATATAAATTAATAGCAATTCAGGAAAACTGAGCAACTGCAATTCAAATATTTGTGTAATTTATGATGAGAATCTACTAAGACAATATTTCTTATACTCCATTCTTACATATAAAGAAAAGACAAATATATATACATATATATTTGTAAATAACATAACATTTATATATATTATATATTTATATATAATTTATATATAACATATATACATTCTTACATATAAAGATTTCTTACAATATAAGAAAAAGTTGAAAGTACCAAAAAAGTTTAGATGGAAAATTAAGAAACAAGATAAAAAATTATTCAAAATTAACATGTCAATAGCTACACATTCAATTTGAGAAATTATATCAATTTTTAGAATTTTATTTAGCTTCAAAGGATTGATCTATGCATACAACTGTTTGTAGGAACATTGTATTTACATTGGAAAAGATATACTCAAGAGCCAAAACATTATGACCACCCCTACATTTTGCACTGAACTTGCCTGGATGACGTGGAAGGCACGTGATCAGGTGGAAGTGGTATTTAACAGCTGCTGGAGAGTTTGAAGAATCATTCTTTCACTTATTTCTGTGTGTGATGGGAAAGGCTGCAGATCTAAGTAATTTTGATAGAGGGCAGATTGCGATGATTCGAAGGCTCGGAACAAGTATTTCCGAAACTGCACAATTTGTGGATTGTTCATAATCTACAGTTGTTAGTACTTATGCAAAGAGGATGAATGATGGTGAAACTAGCTGTAGACAACATGGTGTTAGACGTCCACACGCTATCAAAGAAAAAGGTCGTCGGAGACTGTCTCGCATGGTGAAGCCAAACCAGAGACAGACAGTGGCTCAGCAGATAACCCAATAAAATGCATTGCCAAGTAGAATAGTAAGTATCAGAGCACAATGTTCAGCAGACACTGTTGGATATGGGGCTACGCAGCAAACATCCCACTCTTGTATATTTGCTCACCAAGCATCATCGTTAATTGCGACTACACTGGGCCTGGGAACATCATGACTGGTCCATGGATCAGTGGGAGAGAGTTGCCTGGTCAGATGAATCACGGTTTGTCATTCATCACACCGATGGCTGTGTCAGGATACACTGTCTTCCAGGCAAACAGTTGCTCCTTCAATGTACAGTAGGTCATACGCAGGCCAGTGGTGGCAATATTATGCTTTGGGGAAAGTTCTCTTGGGCATCTGAGGGTCCCATGGTTGTGGTAGAGCAGAACATGAATGCTACAGGGTATCTGAACATCATTGCAGACCAGTTGTATGCACCCTTACATGGTTTTTCCAGCTGGAAATGGAATGTTCCAACAGGACAACACCCCGTGTCACAAGGCTAAAATTGTGTTGGAGTGGTTCCAGAAACATGATGCTGAATTCCAGTTAATATGTCCTGGCCGCCTAACTCACCAGAACTCAATCCAATAGAACACATTTGGGATGCCATGGGACGGCAGCTCAGAGTTCTGTTAAGCAACTGTAACTGTTGCTTAAACATCTGGTACAATCTGTCTCCAGCCATCTACCATGGACTTGTAGCATCCATGCCAAGGTGGGTTGCGCACCAAAGGTGGGCCAACTCGTTACTGACAGACGGTCATAATGTTTTGGCTCTTCAGTATATATTATCAAGTAATTACTGAATTACATTACTCTGGCAAACTGTGGTTAGAAACTTGAATTTAAGAAGAACAAAACTTACCCCTTGCTCATCAAGTCTAAGTAAATGCTCCTCTGTCTGAGAACCAGGTATTGCTAATCGCAGGCATGGCAGATGAAGTTCAGGAGCTATATATTCTATTACCTCTTTGACATGGCAAAGTCTAGGTTGGCTAGATCTGGCAATATTAGGAACAGCTTCCTCTAGAACTGTACCTCGCATGACAAGAAGCTATTCAAGAAATATTTAACTATGATTTAGAAAACAGCAGCTAAATATTAGCATTGATACATTTATTCATACAATCAAGAATAAAAGAAAAAGCAATGTCAAGAAATAAAATTGCAATTTTACTATAAAGTAATAAATTTTTTGATAAAATTCCAAAAATTTAAATTTCGAAAACATTTTGGAACTAGGCTGTACTGTAGAGCCTCGATTATCTTAAGAAATATTTAACTATGATTTAGAAGAGAGAAGCTAAATTTTAACATTAACACTGATACATTTATTCATACAATCAAGAATAAAAGAAAAAGCAATGTCAAGAAATAAAATTGCAATTTTACTATAAAGTAATAAATTTTTTGATAAAATTCCAAAAATTTAAATTTCGAAAACATTTTGGAACTAGGCTGTACTGTAGAGCCTCGATTATCTGAGCTAATTAGGAAAAAGCAATGTCAAGAAATAAAATTGCAATTTTACTATAAAGTAATAAATTTTTTGATAAAATTCCAAAAATTTAAATTTCGAAAACATTTTGGAACTAGGCTGTACTGTAGAGCCTCGATTATCTGAGCTAATTAGGATCACTAGTACTTTGGATATCAGAAATCTCAATTAATAGAAATTGAATTTTATTTTATTTCTTTAGAGAAGTATTTTAACTATACTTACTACGTTACATAATGAAAGATGAATTTTCAAAAATAACATAAATCTCAAGAAAATATTTTGTTATTTAAATTTAATATATATTAATTCAAGTGGATACCTGATGAACCCATATGATGACTGGAAACAAGCCTTATTTTCTGTTGATTTCTCAGAGTGCAATGTTTCTCAGAAGTTAAATACTTTTGCAGACAAAAGAGTCACACAAACTAAAATGGTGTGGTCTTTTATGTGGCTCACTCAAAAGAGAGATTTTGTTATTTTGGTTTGGTTTGGAGCGCTACGGTCTACTTTTTGCAACACAAGGACTAATGAGACCAGGACCTACTGCTTAAAGCAGATTCCGAACGGCTATGAACATCCCTGCTATAGTGGAATTCAAACCCATGAACTCTGGATCCGAAGGCCAGCACCCTAACCATTCGGCCATTTTTTCGGCTTTTGTTATTTTGGACTTTGTAAAAATGTACACATTAGATTATAATACTTATTCTTATTTTAAGAAATCAAATTTTTATTTATTCCTATATTTACATAATTTCTTTTTCTTAAAGCTATTCTTTAATAGATATAAAGCTTCCATGAAACTACTGACCCTCATATTTAACAACAATGTATATTATACAGCTATATATAAATATTTATATCATTTATATACAGTAGAACCTCGATTATCGGTAACTGGGACCGCTAGTACCTCGGATATTGGAAATCTCGGTTAATAGAAACCATGTATAAAAACCTTCTGTGCTTGCGAATTTAACTAACTTTTAAAGTAAAAAACAATAGAACGTTCTTTAAATGATAAAAATAAACATATATGAACTTATGTTTCACAGCTAAAAAGATTTAAAAAGGGTGTAATATTTCTTGGAAGTTGAGTGCTTTTGTGGGAAAGAAGTGCCTGTAACACGGACAACGAACTAAAATGTATATAATTTTTTTTAAGCTCATTTTGGAAAGGAGAAAAAAAAATAGATTTCCTGATTCACTTGGTTAACAGAAACCTCGGTTAATTGAGGTTCTACTGTATTCAGAAAATTAATTAACTTGGGTAATCAATGCTCAGATAAAAATGATTCTACTGTATTTATGGCTTAAACATCCTACTTCTGATTTGATGCATCCATAACATTACACATTAAATCATGATGCAATAACAAAATTTCATACATATTATCACTTCAAAGTATTTATAAAATATTGCATTTATATTCATACATTATTCTATTTGTAAATTACAGGTTTTAAATTTATAATTTCATAATAATCTCATTTGCATATTATATATATTTAAGCAGATATACAGAATTAAGAAAAATTATTGAAAAATAAATACTAATTTATTTTTCAATAATTAGTATAATATTAATATAATTAATAGCTTGTTTTTCCAAGATTTTTTTATTATATAAGGATAATTCAATCTGAGTGAAAAAACTTTATGAAATGTTTCCAATATATACTCACCTCACTTGTACGTATGATAATCCGAAATTGATAATGAGGCAAAGTACCATTGCTGTTTTTAGAATTATCAATGTGCTCTACTTTCTCCTTTTTGATACTTATTGCAACAGGGCCCAGACTTTCATCTATACCAAACCAATTTTGATGTTCTAATAAAAGAGAGAACTGTCAGCATTGGAAAAAGTAGTATAACTTAGACACAAAATTAAACATTATATATAATTATCTGGTAAAAACGCTTTACAATAAACTTAAGAATGATTATACTGAATCCTCTGAGAATATATATATGCTGTTTCTAGTCATACTAAACTAAATACTTTCGCCTGAGTCAAACAGAACATGGGATGTTAAGTCCTAATTATGCAAGCAAAAATATACTCTAATTGCAATTCAAAAACAAATTCAGAGTCATACACCAATTTTTATTTGCAGTGTGTGTGTATATATATATATATATATATATATACACACACACACACACACATATGTGTTTAAACAGTCAGAGAATTAATTTTTAGAATATAAGAAAGAGCAATATTTTATTCAAACAAATCAGTTTCCCTGTGAAAAAAAAAGTAAACAATTAGTTGTACTAACATTTGTTAAAGGCAATAAGTTTACAAAAAAAAAAAAAAAAGTTTTAATACAATGAGCTATAAGAGTGTACACAAGTGCTATGGTGAATACCTAAAAAACGGTTAAAAGCAGTCATATGTTTGAAAATTTCCAAATTTCACTAAGAAATGTTTATTTAAAGACAAAGCATCACAATAATGTTACAAACTCTACATACATTTATTTTTATATATATATATATATATATATATATATATATATATATATAAAGATGACTAGCTTTTCCACACAATTTTAATGCAGGAATACATGAAAAAATTAAAGAAATAAATATCACTAAAGATTTGTTTTTGTAAAAATAATCAAACAGAAAAAAAAACCTTATTATAATTAATTATTTGTTTAAATATTAATATTTTTTTAATTAAATGAATATTTTTTATAAATGCGTTTTCTTGCAAAATATTTAAATAGCCATACAAGAACTATTTTTCACATTAAATATCCCAATTGCTACAGCTAGAGGATCAACATTCAGTATTCATTTTTGAGAAGCATTTTATCTCTTTTTGTATTCCTACATAAAATAAGCAATTTTTAAATCATTTACTATTACATATGTAATTATTTACAAATTAGTTTTTAAATATTTAAAAAAAAGGACATCTAGTAATACGATTCCAAAAGAGAAAGGCATCTAGGAGAACACTTATTAAGGGAGGACAACAATTACTGCCCACGTAAAATAAGCAGTTTTTAAATACAGGAGGACATCTGGTAATACATGTCAAAAAAGGACATCTTGGACACTTTTTAAGGGAGGTTAGAGCCTCCAAAAGGAGGACTGTCCTCTCTACTACAGGAAAATGATTGGTCAATTTACAAATACTGAAAAGAAGGACATCTAGTAATACATGTCAAAAAAGGACATCTTAGGAGGACACTTTTTCAGGGACAATAGTACCTCCAAAAGAAGGACTGTCCTCTCTACTACAGGAAAATGATTGGTCAGTTTACAAATTAGTTTATAAATACTGAAAAGAAGGACATCTAGTAATGCATGTCAAAAAAGGACATCTAAGAAAACACTTTTTAAGGGACGATAGTACCTCCAAAAGGAGGACTATCCTCTCTACTACAGGAAAATGATTGGTCACCTTATATATGTTAGAAAAAAAGGCAAAATTTTTAAACATAATAATCCACATTAATAGTGACATCATTAATCCTAATTCATAAATTGTATCATATAGCAAACAAGAATTAGATGTTATTTTAGTGTACCTCACATAATATCTTTTAAAATTGCAAATAAACTTACATTATAAAATAGTTTATAAGTACTGTTAATACTAAATTCCAAAGTTTTCTTTTATAAATTTAATTTTTTTTTACAACAGGGCCACTTGCCATTTATTATTATTTATTATTTTGCCATACAAATTATTACATTATTATTAATTTATACATTATTGGCTGGTTTTTTGTTGCCCATATTATTACGAAAGCACTATATAAGTAGGGCAACATTGCTCGCTATGAAGGTAAATCATAGATATAACCAAGCCTCTCCTTAGTAATCGAATCCAAACAAGTACGAGCACAGTATGCTAGTCACTATATAATCTAGGTAGCCTATTAATTGAATATAACTTTATGGTAATAGAAATTAAAATTATGCTACTTTACAGAAAACAACAACAAAAAGAAATATTTTATAATAGCACATTTAACATTAAACTTTAAAAAAAACCCTAGTATTTAAAAAAAAACTTTGTTTAAAATATGCAATTGCTTTGTTTAAAATATGTTGATTTTTTTGAAAAAATCATTGATTTAAATCTTTTTTTTTTCACTTCTTTTAAAACCTACATTCCAAAGACAGGAGAATTGGGAATCAGTCAGCACATTAATACCAATAAGTAAATAAGTGCAAATAGATAGCATGTGTTTTCCAAGAATTTAGGGGTTGTTACCAGAAAATATGGAGTAAGGATGGGTAGTACAATGATTGATTATGACTGGTGGAATTCATTTTATGTCATGGGAGGTAAAGAAAGTATTACAGAACTTGAAATCCAGTTTGTCTACCGAATAACAACAGCCGTGGCTTCATCTGCTGGAATGGAAAGACAGTTTTCTTCTTTTGGTATTGATGATTCTAGCCTTCATAACCAATTAGGAGTGGATAAAGCATCAAAGATAGTGTTTTTATTGAAATAATTGTGATTTGTTTTTTTAAATAAATAGTTTGCATTAAAAGAATATTTAATTTGTTCTTTAAATTTACATCTTATTTAGCTTGTACTATCCAATTAAAAAATAATGGAATGTGTTTAGATTAAAATTTATAGATTTAATTTTAGGTAATCAGTGTGTAGAATATACTAGATAGATAAGATGTTACTTCTTATAACAAACTATTCTATGTATATTGCAAAAAACAAAAACAACAATTAAAATTAGTATTCAGAAAAAATAAAAAATAAAAAAAAAATCATGATTTTTTTTCCAACCTTGAAATAAAGCATTGAATTGACAAAAATTAAATATAAATGTGTACACAAATGTTTTAGTTAAATTTATATAAGAGTATAATTAATATTATTTGCAATTTTTTAAAGTTACAAATCTTACATCACTTAATTAAGGTATCTGTCTACGTTCACAGAACTTTTTTCTTTAAACATAGAAACTAGTTCATATTTTTAATTTTTAGATTTTTTTTATATTATTATAGAGTATTTCACTTAAAAAATTTATTCCTGGAGAAGTTGTTATAAAATTGCTAATAAATGAAAAAATTTAGTAGAAAAAAAAAATTGGGTTTTTTCAAAAGGTCTAATTTTTAAATAAATTAAATTTCAATATTTTTTTATGCAACACATTTCTTATACACTGGACTAGTGAATCACCTAAAATCTTTGCTTCATTTACATTTGGTAAAAAATGTTGGTCCTTCAAAATCATACACAATGAATTTTTAATGAATTTTCATTACCTTTATATCTTACTGAGTGTAACATCATTAAAAATTATCTAAATTTAAAGCTTTTAGGTCACTAGTAAATGCTATCAAAAGGATTCATAATAATTTTCAACAAAATATTTTAAGAACTTTTTGAGAAATCACATTTCAAGTTTCAACATTTTATTAAAAATATTGTTCTGAGAAAAATGCATTTGAAGTTTATGAAAGCATCTTTAACTATTGAAAAATTAAAATGCATGTTTAAAATTCCCCACACTTTCTTGCTTCAAAACTTTGCTAATTGCCATGTTGCTAATTATTAAAAATACTAGAAAAATGTGTAAACTAATCTTCAAGAAAATTAAAAAAATTTTGTCCAAAAAAATGCTCTTTAAATTCACAACTTCCAGTTCCGAAGTCACTACTTCCGTTTTGTTGTGACAGATGTCACAGATGTTTAAACAGTTTAACTTTTTCATTAAAATACTGTATAGACAAAACAAAAACAGATTTAGAAGCCTAAAAGTTGAAATTTTACAATATAGAAATAAAAAAATTATGATTTTTGACAAAAAATGACATTTTCAACGTCGATGGATACCTTAAGAACAGATAAGTTAACAAACAGAAAAAAATACATGAAATAAAATGTTCTAAGACAAACTCTCTTCTGCACAAAATATCAACGATTACTTTATGTTCTACATGTTTACTGATATAATTTTAGTACTGCCAAAAAAATTAATTGTGGATATTAAGTAGATTAAAATTCCCCACACTTTCTTGCTTCAAAACTTTCTAATTGCCAAATTGCTAATTATTAAAAATACTAGAAAAATGTTTAAACTAATCTTCATGAAAATTTAAAAAGTTTTGTCCAAAAAATGTTCTTTAAAAGGCTTTAAATTCACAATTTTGGGTTACGAAGACACTATTTCCGTTTTGTTTTGACAGCTGTTACTGATATTTAAACAGCTGTTATTTTTCATTAAAATGTCGTAGACACAAAACAAAAACAGATTTAGAAGTCTTAAAGTTGAAATTTTACAATAGAGAAATAAAAAAAATTATGATTTTTTGCAAAATATGGTGTTTTTAACATAGACGGATACCTTAAGAAAAAGATAAACAATATATTGATTTTAAAAAGTAAAAATATATTACCTTGCCCATGGAAAAAATGTCTGTAATATAAAGCACCAGTTCCAGTCTTTTCCATTTGAAGAGGTTGTCTTTGATAAGGACAAAGTCTCTGATTCCACTTTGAACTTGTACCTTTCTCAAGTACACAAACACCATATGTCATATTTGGCTTATGTATAGTAGGAGACACACCAAACGCGTCATCTGGAGCCTTTTGTTTTTTACAAGTCATTCTATTTAAACTAATCACTCTTTCTTCCTCACCACCTAGTTCATTTCTAAAAAAGGGACAACTTAATAAAAGCTCACTGCTTCTACCATCTCCTGGATCGGAATCTTCAGGGTTTAAATTCTCAGTGCTACTCGCTGGAGTGCGATTCAACATAGAAGCTGCAGAAGCACCAGTTGTCGTGTTTCGTCTCTTACTTAATAAACTCCTTAGTCTCGATGCATAACTTAAATTAGCAATAACACTTTGACAGTCATAATGTGCGAATGCCTTTTTTCTCAGTTTATCTTCAATTCTCGCTTCTGCATCTAACGAGTTATCCGAACCTTTCCCAGTACAGTCAGCTACATCTGACTTACTACCACGAAGCTTTTTGAATATGGATGGCTCGCTGTTTAACACTTTACTCTTCATTTTATTTCTGTCTTTAATATCCCAGAGTTTATGAAGTTTGTTTCTTAATTTTGGGCTATGAGAGTCTTCCAGAGAATCGGGTCCGTTTGCTAACGTGTTAGAAGCATTCTGGATGGACGGATTTGGATCTATTTTACCCTTTAAATACTCTTGAATCTTAGCAGGACCGGGGCTTCTTTGATCAAAATTATCTCTCCGAAATTCTCTCAGCATTGCAAAGAAACTCTCTCCAGTTGTACTTATTATATCAAGCGAAGATGCACTGCCGTAATCGCGTCTTAAGATTCCTGAACGTTCATCAAGCATCTCTCCACTATGGTCCAAATCCAAGCTGCTGTTACTCCTATAGAGGCCAACCTTTGTAGGAGAAATACCATTGTTCACTACCATGTGGTTAAGATTGCTATCTCCGGAAAATTTGTTCGATCTTTCACTGTGTGTTCGATGTGGACGGTCGTTCCGATATCTAGGAGGTGGAGGACGGCTGGCAAACGATGGATTTACCGTATGGCAAGTACTTTGTTCATTCTTTATAGAACTTTTGGCTCCATTGGTATAACCATTAATTTGAGTCATGCTACCACTCTTATGGATGGCATTGCTCTGAAATCCTGTTCGTTGTATATGTGGATGACAATTGTTATAATACTGTATTGCCCGAGCACGTAGTACATCAGAAGTTAATCCATTTCCAATCAATGAACCACCAATGCTACCTGATGATCGTAAGTTTTCTCCCATATCCATATTGTTGAATACATGTTCTACCTCTGGCACACATTGTAAGAGTTCTGCATCAAATGCATGACCACATTTAAGAGAGGGAATCCAAGTAAAACCATGTCAATAAGCAGCAAATATCCAACATGCACTAAAAGGAAAATAAAAAGAATTAGTGAAAACATAATCTTGATGGCAACATTAGCTGTTTACAAACTATAAATAACAGTTAACCCTTAATTTGGCTAAGTCTGCTACAACGAACAATCAAATAAATAAAATCTTTATAATAAATATATATTTTTTATTGATAATATATAAAATATTAAATATATTATATATTATTATTATTGTTATTATTTATTTAAATATATTTTAATCGATATTTGAAGAAACATTTGTCAAATTAAGGGTTAAAAATAATGACAAATATGACAGGGTTCCCGTTCTTTTTCCAGAACAAAAATTAAGGACTTTCTAAGGACCAAAGTAATTTTTTATAAGGACCTACTTGAAATACACGACATAAAGGCATGAGGAACATATTTTATCTCATGAGGAACATATTTTAATGATTATCAACCACACAATAAATGCCCTACAATAATTCAGAATTAAGTTTTTAAAAATACCTAAAAATTAATATAAGATAAATCTATTTGACAACACCTAATTTTGAAAAATGTACATCTAAAGTTTTTTGAGTAATCAAACTAAAAATAAATTGTGAATAAAAATAAACAGTACTTTCTGAGGGTTTAAAAATGACACTATATATATATATATATATATATATATATATATATATATATATATATATATATATATATATATATATACTAGCTGATTATACCCGACATTGCCAGGGAAAGAAGAAAGTTTTAGACTTTTCTATTACATTCAATGCAAGGAAAATTAAACTTCCATAAGTAACTGAAATATCTACAAACCCCCATCCTCCATGCTTCGTTTAATTAAAATTTGCATGACTGTTAGCTATTAGAAAAGGGCAGCTGACAGTATACTTTAAACCTTTTATGTATACGAAAGATTATTTATTTGTCATATAAGAAAACTGATAGGAAATCACATAAAACTGTGGATCTCATCGATAGAGAAATTGATTGTATTCCAATTTAAAAATTGAGGAGTTTTCAAGGACCTTTGACAAAAATTAAGTAGTTTTAAGAGCCCTTAAAAATGAAAGCTAAAATTAAAGAGTTCTTAAGGACTTTTAAAGACAGTGGGAACCCAGTATGAAATAACATATTAAATGGTGAAGATAATAGCAATACTAAACTAAATATAGAGATCAAACATTCATCTATAGAACCAAACTTTAAAATGTTTACTTAATAAACCAACAAGTTATAAATATAGTATTCCTTTACTCTACAATTATGTTAAAAAATTAATAATGCTAGCATAAAAACACTAATTATAAAAAAAAATTAACCTTCATTTTTAAACATGCTTGAATAAGTATGAATACAATTCCCATCTAAAGAAAAGTATAAGTTTTAATAGTGATACATAAGAAATTGCAATAAAACCTTTTCAGTAAATAAAAGCAAGACATTTTAAAAGTTTAGAGTATCTTTCTTCCACACCAAGACATGTGAAAGCGTCTTATTCCACAGTAAACAAACTGATCAAAGAGCTACACTCACAACGGGAACAAGCGTTATTGGCTGCATAGTCTTTTAAATACCTTCCAGTCCAAACAAGCGAGTTATCAAGGTGCGCTTGACACTGCGTGTTGCGTTCCGCAGCTCCGATCGAAAAACATCAGTACAAATCCTTGAATGAAATTGTCAGCTAATGTAATCGAATACTAGAGATGACACGGAAGCAAAAGAATTGTAAACAAAAGTTTAATATGAATGAAATTTTCGCTAACAGCCAAAGCACAGTGAGCCACACACCTACACTAGAGGAGGGGAAACCTGCGTTACTAAGCACATCCGGTAAAGTTTCCGGTCACATGATGCTATCTTTTCCGACAGACAAACCGGTCCGAGAGGCTTCCACACCGCCTATGCAATGGGATCTGGCGAATGGGAGAAAAACTGGGGGGAAGAAATCCTTGGGGAGAGAGAAAGAATGGAACACAAAACGCAGGATGTTTCTTGTGATGAAATGACGAGTTGCCTGTGAGCCTCAACGGAGCCTTTTTCTCCTCTCCCTGGTCGTGCACCGGCGAGGAGTTCAGTATTACGATATCGTGCGTACAGAAATGGTTATTTAATAACTCATGCTTAGGTATCACGTTACGAATTAAAAGCACAAGAAAATAATAAACGATGATTAAAAAAATAAAACGCTGGGTAGAAGTTTCTAATCAAAAGTGGTTTGAAAAAGAAATCGCACAGAAGTTTTAAGGGTTTAGTAGTTTCGTCAGCAAATTACATATGGAATTTCATTCCTCCATGACAAGGACCATTTTTTATGTGAGATGCTGTTTTTGTGTTTTCTTAAGGGCACATACATATCACTTTTAAACCTTCAAAAAATCGATTTTTTTTTTAAATCTTTGGACATTTTTGAGTTTTTTTTAAAAACAAACTTCATTGAAATATTCGAATTAGAACCGGTACAACTTTTGCATTTATTATCATAGCTTTAAAGGTAACTATATAAAATTTAAATTCATTTTATTAAAATTGGTGTTTTTTTTTCAACTAGTCGCACTGTAAATAAAAATCTATTGCCCATACTGATTTCAAATTTTCACAGTAAATACGTTATAGACCTGCAATGAAATGTTACCTACTTTTTCCATTGTTTGTTTCATTCAGTATTTATAGTATTAGAATAAACATTAATTTAGCTTTTTGAAAATTCAATCCCCTGATGTGTTGTTTCTGATACTTTTTAAAAATTTAAATAGGTGAAGAATCATACCTATAACTATTGCTTATAAAAAAAAAGCTGTTCGCAAGGTGAAATGCCTGGCCTTATTTTATTTTTCTTTCCATTCGAATGTGCATTCGGTTTGATTCGATTTGAAATATAGCAGGAAGAAATAGTGTGTTCATGCAATAGAGCAATTTCATGCAACGTCACGAACTACTGCAATGCTCTTCGTATTCATTTGCATGTTTACGACAGCCAATAGGCAAACAATAAGCTGCTCTTCCGTTTTAAACAAGAGTTAGAATTGTTATAAGTTGAGATGTACCCTACTGCAAGAAATCGCCTTATTGTATTTAATGCAAAATTTGAGTTTCACTGTCGTATAAAAAGCACGTGTTGTTTGATGAAGTGGGCAGATAGAATGTAAGCACGCGGATAGTTTGGTAGCTATAGCAGGTGTGCTTTAACTTGTTGCTGAAGATGTTTTCGTTTAAGTAATAAATAAGCTGATTTTAGCGAAGCCCTTTGCACTTAACGTATTTTTCATACTGCACCAGTCACATGAATCACTTCCACTGTTATTATTTAGATAACTGCACTCTGCGTTACCGGTAGAAAAAGTGACAAAAGCAAAAACTATTAATTAAACTTACTTTGTTTTATAAGTTTGGGCTCAGTATGTCAGAAAAGTTTTTAAATTTTTGAAACAAGCTCTTACTTTTTTCACTTTATATAAAAAGTTCTTACTTTTTAGAAACTTAGTTCTTAGTTTTTAAAAGTAATTTTTGCAAAACTAATTAAATAAAAATACAGAACAAATGTTGAAAATCTCATGTATTTCTGATAGAGATGTAAAAAACCCGGAATTTTGGAAACATTGGGAAGAAATCATTTTAACAATGTTTACATTTACTTTTTCAACAGTGGCTATTTAAGAACTAGCATATTATTTCTAAGAGATTTTTTTTTTACTTTTGGCAATATATATATATATATATATATATATATATATATATATATATATATATATATATATATATATATATATATATATATATTCAAGAAATAATAGCAATGAGCATTTATACGATTTTATAGTAGTACTTATGTAATTAATTACCCTGTTAGTCTTATCAAACACATAACTGGTTGCTTCAATTTTAATTGCTAATATAATAATTATGTACATTATTGTTGATCATTATTTATTTTTTATATAAATTGCTCTAAGCTAAACTTTCCCCCCTTTTTTATAATATAAAAATAAATATCTTTAAATTTAAAGTAACAATTTACTATTTTTTGTAATGCATATATCATTTAAAGGTGTAATTAAATGACACTGTTGCATTTTGTGTCCAATTCCTACACATATTATATATATATATATAGAGAGAGAGAGAGAGATGTTATCCAAGAAAAATAATGATTTATGGGTTTTGTGACACTACAGATTATTGCCTAATATTTATGTAATAATAAAAATATTGGATATTTCTCAAAGGAAAAATATACTCATACTTTCATGCTAAACATCAGACCTTGCCAAATATAGTTAGTTAATCCCAATTATTCAATTTTTTTCGTTGCATATAATAGTTAAATTTTGTGAAAATATCAACTTTTAAGGTCTGCAACAAAGACAGAAAAAAAATGGTGGTTCTCATTGTGTCATAGGAATTGGCGACTTCGAAATTCCCATGTTTTGAAAATTTTCAAAACTATCTTCCCCCAAAACCCGGTTTATTCCCGGGTTTTTTCCACTACTCACAACTCTAATTTCTGATAATAATGAAAAAAAAATCCTTAATTTAAAGTTGCTTAAAGGACTTCAGAAAAACAGATTTCGTAATTATTCATATAAAATAGTCAAAAACTGATAAAAAGAAATTGTACAAATCAATAAAGGACGTATTTTTAAGAGGGTGGAGGGGGTTGAACCCTCTAATCTTACAATGTATCTTGCAATGTATGCATTATAAGAATTTTTAAACTTATTAAAATTCGTTATCTTTCAACCATGGAACAGTAAAAAACACATTTCTTCGCAATGGTACAATGACAAATTTAACATTTCTTACGGTACACTATAAATGCGGATGAAAATTTAAACAAACTTGCCCTTATAAGCTAAATTGTAAACAAGAATTGACTTCCATAAAATGGTGGTTGGACATCAGAAAATGGTACCACAGCCAATTTGGCGATAAACTCCAAAATCTAACTTTATTCTGCTGATTTCGCCTTGTCGAAAGATATTTTGTCTACGTTTTGATTTAATATTATTTTGGTATCAAAATTCAGTGAAAATACGTATGAAAATAAGGCAGACGATAATTAAATAATTTAAAATAAGAAATGATTCAATGAGAGGAATGACGTCATAATGCTAGAAAAAAAAATGTTATTTTTACCAATTTATTATGCGATAAATTCAATTGCCTGCTCTTAACCGGGGAAAATAGGGCTTTATATAATGACATTAAACGCACAAAATGGGTGAATTTCGAACGTTTTAAAAAGACAGTATTTTTTTGCTGTGATTTGAAGCACATTTATACCAATTTATTTTAGAATAGGATCGATCGTTTAGAAGATAAACTTGACACGCTCAGAATTTTGCTAACCCTAACTCATCCAGAATCCAGTAGGAATGCCTCTATTCATTCCAGGTCCTACCGCTTCACCAATTCGAGGACAGACGGACAGATGACTTAGGCTATTATTATTATATAGGGGATTAAAAATGTGTAATGCATAGGTAAAGTTTTTTTAAATTACGATATAACTTTTTTACTTTTATTATGCGCATATTGTATTAAAATAAAAGTTTCTGATTAGCATTCTACAAATATATTTACTTCCTTCTTTATTTCAAATTCATATAATGGGTAGTCCGCCATTTAAAAATTAAATAAGTAGTGATCCTTGAAATTCTAAAGTTTGCCGACCATTGCTTTAAATGATACTGTTTGAGTTATTTCAGACGTTTGGGGTCATTGTCTCGTCGAAACTAGAAGTTTATCTCGGATTCCATATTTCCCCACAATTTCAGATATTTATATCGCGATATTTTCAAGCATTTTCGTTTACTGATATTTCTACAATTGTGTAATTACCAGTTCTACCTCATTCCACACTAACTTACAGCAACTGCTGACACTATTATGATTTATTGCTGAAAATCATTTACACGTTTAAAGAAATTTTTATCTTTTCACCTGTTTTTTAAATCTCTGTACTTTGCAATTTACATCATTTTAAAACAAAACAATATCATATTTATAGAGTCAAAACGAAACGTAAAACAATTTCGCGAAAGTCGCCAAATCCGAAAAGCGCGCCAACGTTTGCGGATAATAAAGAAAATGTCGGAACAGATGTACAGTGGTCTCCGCTTAATGTGATCGCGGTTAATGTTATCAATCGCTTATTGTTATTGAAATGACTGGTCCCGATTTTCTCTATTCATTTATATGTTAAACTGTTGCTTTATGTGATCATTACATCGGGTAATGTTATCAGTTTTCGATAACATTACCCGATTTAAACTGGTTTTCAGTCCTCATTTTAACTGGCAAAGGAATATTCACAATGTAATCAGAAGGTATCCATTCTTTTCTTTCCCTTCGTTACTGTTTTAATTTCTGATAATTCTCCCTCTTACACCTAGGGAAAAATAGAAAAACCAAAGGAGTGGAGTATGACACGTTCTTGGAATTTTTCAGAAATACGCACATCCTGCTGGTGGTCAGTGGTTGTCAGATGAGCAGAAGGCAACACATTCTTATCGGAACTGAGAAGGAGCGTATTCACATTTTATCCTTGCTCGCTTACATGTAACTTGTCAATGTGGAAGCCAGAAAGCGAAATGATTTAACATTTAAACTAAATAACGAAATATTAAATCGTTATGACAGGTTACCAAATATGAGTCAGCGCAATGCTGCAGCGCAGTTAAACATTTCACAGCTTCTGAATTGCACTGAAAGTGTTGAGACGTACAGGGCCTGATTATCGCACGGGCACTTGGGGCATAAGAATTTATTCGAGTTCTTGAAACACATATTAAGTGGGGAAAAATTGCAAACTTACGTTACCATCTTTAAGTTTTAATAAATTATTACGATAAATTATTATTATGTATGAGGTTTCCAAGCCAGCGAAAATGGTCCGGCATAGTGAAAATTTTAATATAACTTTAAAACAAAATGGCAGTACACTTAACATTTTTTTTATATCTTTTAAAACACAGCAAAAAAATGTTTCAACGTTACGGTTAGTTGATTGTCATTTTAAATTTTCGATTAACAGTACTTTGCTTGAAAGCTAAAACTTGAAAAGGTATTAAAATAAAATAAAATAAAAGATTTTATCTAGAAACACCATTTTTCTTTGTGTGTGTTTAGCGCAATCGCTGAGAGAAGGAGTGTACGTGGGGAGGGGGAGAGGCAAACATTTCCAAAAGTATCCCTGTGGGTCCGTGAATCCGAAATAACATTGTCAGTTTTTTTTTTTTTTTTATCTTTAGAAATATATTTAGATTGATTCTTACTTGTGGACTATCTAGTTAATCTTGAATGTATTTTTATTTACGTTTTTTGTGCTACAATGATTTTTTTTCTCTTCATGGAAAACAATTTGAAAGAAAAATGCTTCTGTGTGATTGCGAGAAAAACCGGGAAAAAAAAGTTACTCGAAAATAAAATACAACAAATTTAAATACAATAAACAGAAAAGAATAAACGAAACATACAAAAATTTCACAACATTAGCAAACAGTTGCCGACGGATGCGTAAAAAAAATACATCAGTACTAATTTTTGATCAAAAATCGGATGTTTTAATCAATTCAAAATCGAATTTCTTCCCTACGAAAAGAAAGCAAAATAAAACTGACAAGAAAGAAAAAATGAGATAATACACAAAATTCTCAAAGTTAGTTTTGTTGGTACTTCAGTTTCAATGATTCATTTTGTTTTCTAATGGAAAACAATGTGGAAGAAAAAATGTTTATTTGTGATTGCGAAAAAAGTTACCCGAAAATAAAACGCAAATTTAACAGTAAACAGAATGAAGAAACGAAACATATGAAAATTTTACAACATTAGAACACAGTCGCCAAATCCAAACAGCGCCAACGTGTGCTATATGAAAACAAAGTAAAATAAAACTGACGAAGAAATGAGGTACTACATACAATTCTTAGGGCCATATTGACCACTATTTTAATCCTCGGATCTAACCGCGAATCAGCATTTTCGTATTCTTCAACGAGAATCCGCGGCTTTCAGCTCATTTTAATCCCCTGTTTCTGATCCCCCGAATTTGGAGGATTAATTGCCTAATCCACGGATACTACATTTTACGCATGCGCTCTGCGTTGAAAACAAACATGGCGGATATATTTTCAGATTTAGAAGATCTCGAAGTTTTACAAATGTTGGAAATACCAGCAAGCCGAAGGAAAAGATTTGTGCATCCAGATAGAACAAATGATTTGGATTGTTTGGATGATGTGGACTTTCGGTCGCGTTATCGTTTTAATAAATATACAGCTGAATCATTAATTCGAATGCTAGATGACACGATTTCAGCTCCTTCGGAAAAGAATAATGCTCTATCTTCTGCTGAAAAATTTTTGTTAGCATCAAGGTATTTTGCTACTGGATCTTACCATATTTTTCAGAAAAGATTCTGCCTCGGTTTCATCAAAATTCTTCCTTTTATATTCTTCCATTCTTATTTCGTGAGCAAATATCAGTAAAACTACAGATCCTTGACTAAATTTATAATTTCCTCAAACGATATTTATGTCTGGTTGAGTAAATATGTAAATCAACTTAGCATGAGAACTATCCCCGGAGAATTTCGTTTATTGACCAATCAAAACATCGCTTACATATTTGGAATAATTAATCTACAGATCAGGGAATCCAATAAGGCGATTTCACGCATTAAGGCAATTTCTCAAATTATGACAATTCTGGCTTTAGTTTCAAACGGAAGGGCAGTTTATTGTTTGTCTATTGGCTGTTGTAAACATGAAAATGAATGGGAAGGGCATTATAGTAGTTCGTGACGTTGCGACAAATTGCCTTATCATGGTGCATATGACACCAGTTTAAGTCACAGTTAACGGCGTGTGATCGCTGATCTACCGATTCCCTGAACCGTTCTTTGATCCTGGATACCCCGATTTTGGTGAATATGACCCTTAAAGTCAGTTTAATTTGTACTTATCTTTTAAGTATTACAATGATTCATTTTGTTTTCTAATGAAAAACAATGTAGTAGAAAAAACGTTTATTTGTCATTGCGAAAAAGTTACCCGAAAATAAAGCGCAAATTTAACAATAAACACAATAGTAGCATAAAGTCGCCAAATCCGCATAACGCGCCATCGGGTGAGTTCTAAAAGATACAGCAGTACTAATTTTTGATCAAAAACCGAATGTTTCAATTACTCCAAAATCGAATTTTTTCCATACGAAAACAAAGCAAAATAAAACTGACAAGAAAAAAAAATGAGGTACTACACTAAATTCTCAGTTTTATTTGTACGTAAGATTTTAGGACTACAGTGATTCTTTTTTGTATTATAATTTAAAAACAATTTGGTAGAAAAAAAGTTTATTTGTAATTGAGAAAAAAAACAGGAGTAAAAAAACGTTACTCGAATATAAAACATCAAATTTAACATACAACATTAGCAAAAAGTCGCCAAATACGAAAAGCGCGCCAAACGGGTGCATATAGTTAAATATATCAATAATTATTGAGTTAAATATCAGTTGTTTCAATTAATCAAAAATTGAATTTTTCTCTACGGAAACAAAGCAAAATAAAACTGATAAGAAAAAAATGAGGTACTAGATAGAAAAAAAAAGCTTGATTTAGAATGAAAGTACTTAGTTATACGAAATAATAATTATTGGATAACTAGAATTATAGCCTGTCATATGACGAGATCAATAAAATTTTTAATTTTCCAGAATTGTAATGTACCTTATGAGACTGGTAAAAAAATGGTTTGTTTTCTGGCTCAGAATTATCTGGTACATGCTCAATCATTTGTTTATCTTCATACTCCTCTGAAGTCTTCCGAATGCAGTTTAGAATCACGTTAAATTCATTTAGAAAGATAATTCAAAGTTTTCTTAGCTACGTCGAAATTATCGTTCATGTTCTACCCAATTTTTTCGAAATAGTAAATGGAACACTATCAATGACACTATCATTTCCACTACGCCCTGGAGGTAGATAGAATTTGTTGTTACCGGTGATAAAATTTTCATTGCAACAAAAAATAATCGATGATTCAATAAGGCGATTTCACGCAGTAGGGCAAATTCTCACATTATGACTATTCTGGCTTTAGTTTCAAACGGAAGGGCAGTTTCTTGTTAGTCTATTGGCTGTTGTATACGTGAAAATGAATGGGAAGGGCATTATAGTAGTTCGTGACGTTGCGACAAGTTGCCTTATTTAAAGTTATCACATATGTACGTAATCCATAATTTAAGCCAAATATAAAAGAAAATTATTGACTTAATATCTAAATTCAATGATAAAATATATGAAAATAAAGCAGACGATAATTAAATAATTTAAAATAAGAAATAATTAAATGAGATGGAATGACGTCATAATGCTAAAAAATGCTATTTTTACCTATTTATTTACCAGAAAAATAACGAAGACCTATTCACGTGCTTTCGAACGATGTTCATAGATGGCTTGGGAACGATACGAGACCGGTTTTCGCCAATTGGCGCAGAGAAAACAAAAATTAATGTTGTCATTCTTGTGGAAGGATGTTTACTACAGTTTCAATTAAAATAAACAGTTATGCGGAGCTGTTTAGAAGGTTAAGGATACGCGAGAGTCCATATACGTTAGGAGTATTTAGATAAGTCTTGATCGAGGAGTTAAACGGGGTTAACATTGTGCTGAGAATACGTCAGCACTCCGTAGACTCAAGAATTAAATTATAGTTCTTTACATTACTTTCGTTCTAACATCATTTACTGTAATTTCATGGAGTATAAAGAACCGAACTGTATCCTCTAATGAACATATCTTCATTATTTTTTTTTTCTGATATTCTGCCAGAAAAATGAGGCGTGTCATGAGAACGCGTATAACTAATTTACTAAATCATCGATTATTTTTTGTTGCAATGAAAATTTTATCACGGTATTAACACCTTG
>CM063497.1:12436761-12444261 GCA_032207245.1 Pardosa pseudoannulata
TTTTACTCATAACCGCATCTACTTAAGGGATGACTAAGGCACGTCAGTCGCGGAATATCTGTGGAACAACGGGAGAAACCTCTCGACACGGTACTTAGCACCTGGTTTTAAATTCAAATGAACGCGGTGAGTTAAGAACCAACCCCCGGCTGAAAAATTCGAATGCTAATAGAGCCCCGGTATTCGGCCAAAAATTGCGAAACGCAAAAAAACCAATCTTTTTAAAAGATGGTACCGGAGCCATTCATGATGTCACGCACGCTGATGACGTCAGCCCGAACGTGCCTTCGGTGGTTTGGAAGAATGCAGAAGCCGTTCACTCTTCCATAGAGTTCGTCGGCGAGACAGAGAGACGCCGGAAGCGCTGCCAACGCCACTTACCAGCAACGGTTCCGACGCAAGCCGCGTTCCTTAATCCTCTTCAAGCAAAGAGATGATTTCGGCAAGAATGCTTTGTTTGTGACACGCCGGAGAAAGTAAGAGCTAATAAGTCCATGAAACACGCGATACAACTGCGATGACTAAGTCCCACAAGGCTTAAAACAATAGCAGCAAAAACCTACTCGTTACAAGACAGTACATACTGTTTTGTATATGAGTGTATATATGTATGTATATATGTGTATATCTATGTATATATGTGTGTCTATATATGTATATGTATGTATATATGTGTGTGTATATATATATATGTATGTATATATGTGTTATATATATACATACACATATATACATACATATATATATATGTGTGTTATATATATATACATATATAAATACATATATAAACACATATATACATATACACATATATACACACATACATACATATTCACATATATACACATACATACATATATATACCCATATATACACATACATACATACACACATATATACACATACATACACACATATATACACATACATACACACATATATACACATACATACATACATATATACATATACATACATATATACACATACATACATATATACACATATATGCACATACATACATACACACATATATGCACATACATACATACAAACACATATATACACACATATATATACATACATACACACACATATATATACATACATACACACACATATATATACATACATACACACATAAATATACACATACATACATATATACAAACACACACACACACACATATATATATATATATATATATATATATATATATATATATGTGTGTGTGTGTGTGTGTGTGTGTGTGTGTGTAAGGAAAATTCTCAGGGGGTTTCAAAACTTAAATCAAGAACGTCATTTTGCATTCCCCTTTTTAACTCCTAACCTAAATTGACCACTGGGGCTACCGTTTACGCCCTCAGAGAAGGGGCCTGACCAATTATAATTCTACATGGCCCTAGCGGACAATTTAGTAAATTTCCAAATAAAAAGGAGATAACACGCTGTCGGAGACAGATTTTTCTAGAGATATTTTCCTACACATGTCGACCCAGGTGTTACGTGTCTTGTACATAGAACTTCATGCTAGCTGACCCTTCCGTTTGTCCCTATGATGAAGTGGGAACCCGTCCTCCAACGTTATCTTAACAAAGGTCTTTAGCTGAAACGGTGTCATTTTTCTGGGCCATGACTGCAACCACCCATCGAGAAGTCTGTCCCATTACATATATGTATATATATGTGATAAAAACATCCCTCACATTGCACAAAACAGGAACATTTAATTAGAAAGCCCCAAAACAATTGAATGATTAGATACAATCATCATGAAATTTAACATCATAAACACTTAACATCGTCGTTTTCGATTTCAGTTTTAAGCTAACGCGTTGTTGTACATCATTCTGACTGTCTCTAACGGCTGTCGAGCGAGCTTCTTCGCCGTTGCCATTCACAGTTTGTAAAAGTCACGCGCGCGACACACACACACATCTGTAATAAGACGGGCCTCACGATGAGTGGTTGCAGTCATGGCCCATAAAAATGACACCGTTTCAGCTAAAGACCTTTATTAAGATAACGTTGGAGGACGGGTTCCCACTTCATCATAGGGAAAGGAAAAACTGAGGGGTCGGCTAGCATGAAGTTATAAGTAAAAAGACCCTTAACACCTGGTCAACACCTCTGTTAAAATCTCTAGGAAAATCAGCCTCCGATAGCGTGAATCTCCTTTTTGTTCCGAAATTCCCTAAATTGGCCGCTTGGCCAGTATAAAGTTTTAATTGGTTAGACTCAAGGGTAATTCTGATCCGAAAACTTGTGTTAAAAAAAAAAAAAAATAAAAATAAAAAAAAATAAAAAAAAAAAAAATTTTTTTTTTTTTTTTTTTTTTTTTTTTTTTTACTGAAATTTTAAAGAGAATTTTTGGCCAAAATTTGTTTTTGAAAATGTAAAAAAAAAAGAGAAAAGTTTATCTTCAGCTTAAAATAAAGAATATATACATGAATTTTGAAGATAATCAGAAAGTTTTATATCTTTCCCCACCATTTATTTTACTTTCTCCCACCCAGCAATAATATGTCATGCGATTTTCTTTTTTAATAGGTTAAAACTTAAATTTATGTATTCAGATTAAGAAATTGAATTTTTGTTTTCATGTAACCAACATACACATTGATATACGTGTGTTTGTATTATTTTATACAGAACACACTTGAATTTGCAACTCTCTAAAAAGGTGATATATATTAGAACATATTAATACATTGATATTTGGTTAACGATAAATCACAATGTTAAAATTCTTATAAACAGTAGAAGCTCAGTGGTGTTGAGATAGCCTTTCTCGTTCTAACGACACAGGTTCGAGGTTCTATCCCCGGGCTGGGCGGGGTCGACATCCCTTCAGTGGGTAGACAAACTGAGGACCAAGCATGCTTGGGAACTAAACACTGGGGTTCCGCGTAAGGTTGACCACCTAACCGAGACATATGCTTCGCAATTCAGTGCCCTTACTTTCGAAAACGGAGATTGGTATCGTAGGCTTAGCCCCTAAGTTAGCTGTTGAGCCGAGGAGTTTAGTTTTTTAGCAAAACAGTAAACTGTAGCGTTCCAGACCAAACCATTGCTGGCATGGTTGTTTGCGGTCATTCGGAATCACCATTTAACAGTAGGTCCCGGTTAAATTAATCCTCGTGCAGCAAAACAGTAGACATTAGTGCTCCAAGTCAACCAACCAAATTTATATGTGAAGTTCGGAAAATTCGGAAGATTTATTCGCACTTATTTCATATCATTCTATGTTCTTTACCTTTAGATGTGATGATCCCCCAAACACTAGTTTATTTGGTTGATCTGAACAGTTATGAACAAACTGAGAACGTATTATTTAAAAATTTGGAGAGTTCTAGAACACTTAACGGAATCAATCATTGTTATTTCTATTACAATATATGAGGCTGTCTCAAATCGGAATTCCTGAATTCCAAGGATCGCATACATCCCTGAAATTAGAAAGGTGAATGATACAACTGACATTTAATAAAATAAATAAATAAATAGTAGACATTAATAGCGAATTTCATCACGGGAGATGGCATTTGGAGTGTTTCCAATCTCAGTATAACTGCAACCGAAAAGGAATGAACGCAATGCGTTCCGAACAATACGTACATGCAATTTTTTTCTTTTCAAACTCGCGTCTTATATTTCCATTAATCTTGTTAAACTTCGTGATGAGACGTTCTTTGTTCATGTCTGAACACCAAAAAGAAAAAAAACAAGATTCTTCGTTTCGGTCGCGTACTTATTTCCGATTTCATTCCGTGTGCAAAAGTCCACGACTCGCATCTCTCATCGACAAACATCTATTTTTACCACAAATAATGAAAACAATTCACAGCACTTGAGAAAAAACACGAGGTTTACACGGCTGATTAAATTCCCTCAGAAAGTTAAGTAACAACCAGTAAACTCTTAGTGTAAAAAATGCTGCATGAGACTTAAATGAAACACTTTTTAAACGGCTTTTAACTTTCTATGTAATCCCGCATGTTTAAAAGAATAATAGAATTAGAATATCGTTTGCCACGGTAGTCTCATCTCGCAAGGCATTTATTTTTACCACAAATAATGAGAACAATTCGAAGAACTTGAGAAAAACACGAAGCTTACATGGCTGATTAAATTCTCGCAGAAAGCTAAGTAACAACCAATAAGGCACTTCGTGCAAAAAAGATCAATTAAAATAATCAATTTTTTCCGCAGTTTATTGTTTTAGCTATTGGCTGTTGTAAACATGAAAATTGAATATCGGCAAGATAGAATTAGAATATCGTGACGTTTAATTCGACAAAAGCTGAGTAATTCAGTAAGCACTTGGTGCAAAAAAAGCTGCATGAGGCTTAAATAAATCACTTTTTAACGCATTTTATATTTCTTAGTAATCCCCCATGTTTCTAAAAAAAAAAAAAAAAAAAAAAAAAAAGAATATCGTCTGCCGCGGCGGTCTTATCTGGCAATGCATTTATTTTTACCACAAATAATGTAAACAATTCGCAGCACTTGAGAAACAACACAACGTTTATATGGCTGATTAAATTCTCGCAGAAAACTAAGTAACAACCAATAAGCACTTGGTGCAAAAAAGCTGCATGAGACTTAAATAAATCAATTTTTAACGCATTTTAATTTTCTTAGTAATGCCGCATGTTTCTTAAAAAAGATAGAATTAGAAAATCGTCTGATTAAATTGCCACAAATACTGAAAACAATTCGCAGCACTTGACAAACAACACGACGTTTAAACTCTGATTAAACTCTCGCAGAAAGCTAAGTAATAACAATTAAGCACTTCGTGCAAAAAAATTACATGAGACTTATATCACCTTTTAACGCATTTTGATATTTTTAGTAATCCTAAGTTTCCTAAAAGACTATTAGTCTTTTAGGAAACATGAGATTACTAAAAAAATTGAATATCGTCTGCTGCAAGATAGAATATCGTCTGATTTAATTCCCACAGAAAGCTAAGTAACAACCAATAAGCACTCGGTACCAAAAAGCTGTATGAGACTTAAATAAATCACTTTTTAACGCATTTTAATTTTCTTAGTAATTCCACACGTTTTAAAAAATTATAGAATTAGAATATCGTCTGCCGCGGAAGTCTTATCTCGTTGCCACAAATAATGAAAACAATTCGCAGCATTTGAGAAACAACACGACTTTTACACGGCTGATTAAATTCTCGCAGAAAGCTAAGTAACAACCAATAAGCACTTCGTGCAAAAAAGCTGTATGAGATTAAAATAAATCAATTTTTACCGCATTTTAATGTTTTTAGCAATCCCATGTTTCCTAAAAGAGTAATAGAATTAGAATATCGTCTGCAAGATAGAATTAGAATATCGTCTGATTTAATTCCCACAGAAAGCTGAGTAACTATCAGTAAGCTCTTTGTGGAAAAAAATGCTACATGAGACTTAAATAAATCACTTTTTAAAGCAATTTAATTTTCATCGTAATCGCCATGTTTCCTAAAAAATAATAGAATTAGAATATCGTCTGCAGCGGCAGTCTCATATTGAAAGGGGTTTATTTTTATCACAAATAATGTAAACAATTCGTAGCACTTCAGAAAAAACACGACGTTTACATCGCTGAATTAATTCCCACAGAAAGCTAAGTAACAACCAATAAGCACTTCGTGCAAAAACGCTGGATGAGACTTAAATAAATCACTTTTTAACGCATTTTAACTTTCTTAGTAATCCGGCATGTTTCTTTTAAAAATTATAAAATTAGAATATCGTCTGCCGCGGCGGTAAAAGGTATTTACGATAAAAAAAAATATTTCCCTTTTTTACGACACGACGATAAAAATAGAAGAAAAAGCGAAGCTTCAGCACAAAAAGATGAATAATTAAGTTCACAATGCAAAGTTTCGAAAGACAAATTATGAAAGAACAAATATATGAATATCGGGATAGAATATCGTTGATTTAATTCCCCAGAAAGCTGAGTAACTATGTTTGCTTTCTTTTTCCCTTTTTGCTGTTTAATTTTCATCGTAATCAGCATTTTACGAATACAATGAAATCATATCTGCGCGAGTTTACATATTTTAATAAACAATTCCACAGGCGAGTAGTAATTTATTCCATTACGCCGACAAAATAAGATATTTTTTCGCAGCAAATAAAATGATGCTGGAATTGGTATTCAATTCACAGTTTCTAAACAATGCATCTAAATTAAGAAACTGTAACGAAGCATTTTATAACTGATTACTTAATTTTTATCCGTAAGGAGAAAATACATCTATATCGAAAGTTTAAAAATATTTGAAAAAACTAGATTTTTTAAAGATATTTCTGCCCAGAAGCTGGAAAAAATACTAGTGTAGACTTCAAATAATTCCTCGACATACAAAAAAGTGAGGGTTTCATTTCATTTTTCATTTAATCGAGTCTACCTCGTAAGAACGGATTAGCTATTTCCCCATATCTTAGTACGTTCAAATATTACATCAAATTCTACAAATAACATTTTAGAACATTTTAATGAAAAACAACTTAATAAATTCACATCGGCCCATCGTCCAGCAGAGCGACAATTTTTCGAACACATAACTTTCAAATCCGAACACATTCTACGAGTTTGAAAGTAATAGTAGTTCTTTTTACCGGTAGAATAAAAGAGGGACTCTGGACGTTGCCAGTTTCGAGTCAATGACATCAACTTGAGAGCATTATGCGAGCAAACGATCAAGCTGACGTCAAAGTGAGGTCACAACGAACGTGCGAAACGTCTCGCAACGTCCAGAGTAAGCCGCAAAGTCGTTTAACGGCTAACCGCGATTATCCCATAACTGCAACCAATGGTGGGACGCAATTCTGAATTTAAACAGAGATTAATCGCGGTTAGCCGTTAAACGACTTTGGTGAGACCAGATCTTAGATTGTAAGTAACTGCTACTTCTACTAGACAAAGATCCAATGTCACCAAAGTCATTTAACGGCTAACCGCGATTAACCCATGGCTGCAACCAATGGTGGAACGCAATTCTCAGTTTCAGCAGAGATTACTGATTAATGATTTTTGATTAATTGTGCTGACTAAGTCAAAATGAAGTTTATTTAAAGAAAAAGAATATAACTATACTTGTAAAACATCATAATACATAATCAAAATTCTAGAGTCATATTGTTAACAGCGAAAATAGGTACCAATTTGATAGCAAATGAAGTCTCAAGAGGGATGACGTTACGTAAAATCTTATTCCTTAACTAAAAACCAACGAATGTTTTTGAAAATGATATAAATTTTAATTCCTATACTATAATACGAGGAATGGTTGTCAAGTCGAAAATCGCCCCAAATTAATAAACTGTATAAACTTGGGGATCTGGGGTTTTTGGTACGAGGAATCGATTGGCATCGGTTTTGACGCGCTAAGGTCACGTATTTCGGCGCTACAGATAGGGCCGGGTTCGAACGGTGCCAAACTTTTTCTCATGCGTCCAAACCAAGTGAAAATTGGTACCCGTTTT
>CM063497.1:12449261-12451761 GCA_032207245.1 Pardosa pseudoannulata
TAAAACTATGAAAATAATAACGATATTTTAAATAATTTAAAATAAAAAAATAATTATGAGATGTTAAAAATGACGTCATAATGCTAAAAAATGTTATTACTATTTATTATGTGATAAATTGATAAATTTAATGTATCTTAACCAAAATGAGCTTGAAATAATGGCATGAAATATAAAAGGTAATATTTCGAACGTTGTAAAAAATGAATTTATAGTTTTCTTTATTATAATCATAAAAAAAAAAAAATTTGTTTTTTTAATTTTTTTATCATACAAAATTAAATTTGTGTATATATCTAAAACATTTATATTGTAAAAGATGTTAAATTATCACATTATATTTATAGACGATATAAATTTTTAATTTTCTATAAAGACATATCATTATTTTTTTTCTAGATTACATAAAATGTTCTTAAATGTGTATTGAATAATATTAATATATAGGATAAAACAAAATAAGTATTATTTTTATATTAACATCAATGTGAAATATTATTTTAATATAAAAAAAACAACAAAACGAATTTAATTTAAAGATATACTTACTATATTAAATAGATCCGACTTTTAAAAAGATTGTTGTAATACTAAAATTTCATGAACAAAAAATAATCGAGGATATTTAAATTATCACATATTACGTAATCTATGATTGAAGCCATGTAAAAGATAATCTACTTCATAAAACTTATGAATAATGCAGACGATATTTTATAATTTAAAATGAGAAAGGATTCAATGAAATTTAAAAATGACGTCATAATGCGAAAGAATGTTATTTAATATTATTATGAATATCGATAAATTAATCTATTAACCGGGGAAAACTGAGCTTGAAATAATGGCATGAAACGCTCGAAAAGGTGGGATTTCGAACGTTTGAAACACGACAGTACTTTTCGCTGAGATATAAAGCCTTCAATTTATTTTAGAATCGGATCGATAGTTTAGGAGAAAATAAACTTTGCTTGCTTTGAATTTTGCTAACCCTAACTCATGAAGAATTCAATATGGATGCCTCTATCCATTCCAGGTCCGACCGCTTCATAAATTCGAGGAGAGACGGACAGATCACTTAGGCTATTATTATATAGGGGATTATTCTGATTTTTTTAAAGCCTTAAATTTGTGATAGGCAAACTTTTCTTGGTGAGTTTAATTATCACGTGTTAAATTATCTGAAGGATCTAAGATACAATATAGACGGCACGAATTATACTAATAAAAAAAACACGTAAATTTAACAAACAATAAACAATTGCTAACTTAGGCTATTATTATAGAGGGGATAGCCGCTCTTTCAGTAAACGAGGTACGAATACTTTTGAAAATGACTTGGTATGGAATAAGCTTTCGATAAGCCACTTGAAACTTAGATTTATGAATACTATATATTTTTATCTAGCGAATCAACTTGACACTTATACTAAATATTTTTATATAGCGAGTCAACTTGAAACTTATATTTATGAATACTATATATTTTTATCTAGCGAGTCAACTTGAAACTTATATTTATGAATACTGAATATTTTTATGTAGCGAGTCAACTTGAAATTTATATTTATGAATACTAAATATTTTTATGTAGCGAGTCAACTTGAAACTTATATTTATGAATACTAAATATTTTTATATAGCGAGTCAACTTGAAACTTATATTTATGAATACTAAATATTTTTATGTAGCGAGTCAACTTGAAATTTATATTTATGAATACTAAATATTTTTATCTAGCGAGTCAACTTGACACTTATATTTATGAATACTAAATATTTTTTGTAGCGAGTCAACTTGAAACTTATATTTATGAATACTAAATATTTTTATCTAACGAGTCAACTTGAAACTTATATTTATGAATACTATATTTTTTTATCTAGCGAGTCAACTTGAAACTTATATTTATGAATACTAAATATTTTTATGTAGCGAGTCAACTTGAAACTTATATTTATGAATACTATATATTTTTATGTAGCGAGTCAACTTGAAACTTATACTAAATATTTTTATCTAGCGAGTCAACTTGAAACTTATATTTATGAATACTAAATATTTTTATCTAGCGAGTCAACTTGAAACTTATATTTATGAATACTAAATATTTTTATCTAGCGAGTCAACTTGAAACTTATATTTATGAATACTGAATATTTTTATGTAGCGAGTCAACTTGAAACTTATATTTATGAATACTAAATATTTTTATCTATCCAGTCAACTTGAAACTTATATTTACACTAAATATTTTTATCTAGCGAATCAACTTGACACTTATATTTATGAATACTAAATATTTTTATCTAGCGAGTCAACTTGAAACTGATATTTATGAAGACTATACATTTTTATCTAGCGAGTCTTTTTTTTAATCACTAAACACCCCGTTTCTCTTGGAGTGCTCGGCAGACGATATTGGCGCCACCATGATTTTAAATCAAGTAACTTAAACCTTCTGTTTGTGTATTAGACACGGTGCCTCTTTTTTTTTTC
>CM063497.1:12469261-12481761 GCA_032207245.1 Pardosa pseudoannulata
AAATTGGGGGATGCCTATGTGTCTATGCACCCCGCCGGGTACGCCACTGGTTGAAAAGTAACGAAAAATGGACGCACACAGTGCCACGAGTAGTAAGCTAATCCTCGAATGCGTTCCGAGTAAAATGTATCATTTTAAAGGTGTATATGTATCGCTCTGTTTCGGTCCTGGCGAAAGGAATGGGGAGAGGGGAAACAACGGGTTTCGGTTTTCGAATATCTTAATGCATTCACCGGTTCATTGATTTTGAGGGGCACGCTTCTCGATTGTCTACGTTTCTCAAGCGTTCCAAATTCAAAGCCACGGGTAACGAACGGATAGCACATCAATCCGCTCAAAAATAACCGCAACCGGGCCAATCACGAACGAGTAATTGACAGACGATTAGTTGTAGGAGAAAAAAAAGAAGGGAGGGGAAAGAAAGAAAGAGAATGAACGAAGATCACGTGACCCGTAGCTGTTGACCTTTTTGGATGGAAGTCGAGGCAAAAGATATCGCCCAGCCTCGCTTCAACCAAAAAGAAACTATACTTTCTTTTGTCTCCAGCACAGCGTGTAATAATGACGGTGTCTTGATACAAGAGCCTGAAAGGATTAAGAATTCTCTTTCTTTCCTTCCCGCTCTTTTCTTCTGAATTAGAAGAGAAAAGAGGACTTATTGTGGACGCCCATGAAGCCAATCGGGAGAATGTAAAACAACTCAACCGTACCCGACACGTTCAAGAGACGTTTTTTCAAAAACAGTCGAAAGGCCTCTCCGTGATTAAGAAACAGAGAATCGCGATAAATAATCGCATCCACATAATGCCGCAGTCGCAACTACAACCTCGCTATTCAGCTCCCACAAAACGCAAAATTGCAAGACAAATAGCTAACAATGTAAGGATAAACCCATCGCAGCAAACACCACGTCCGGAATGAAGCAATTATAGAGGCAGATTTTCAAAGAGGTACATTTGTATTAAAAATAACAGTGATATATATATACATATATATATATATATATATATATATATATATATATATATATATATATATATATATATACATATATATATATCATATATACATACACATACATACATATATATCTGTAATAAGACGGACTTCACCATGCAATCATTGCCCATAAAAATGACACCGTTTCAGCTAAAGACCTTTATTAAGATAACGTTAGAGGACGGGTTCCCACTTCATCATAGGGACAGGACAAACGGAAGGGTCAGCTAGAATGAAGTTATATGTACAAGACACGTAACACCTGGGTCATCATCCCAGTCAAAATCTGTGGGAAAATCTCTAGCAGAATCTGCCTCCTATAGCGTGCATTTTCTTTTAGTTTGGGAATTTTCTAAATTGTCTGCTAGGGCAATTTACAATTATAATTAGTTATACCTATTCTCCGAGGGTGTCAACTGTAGCCCCTGTGGTCAATTTAGGTTAAGAGTTAAAAAGGGAAAAGCAAAGGGACGCGAGAATTTTTAGCTCTGTCATTTCACCGATTCAAAAAAGAAAAATACCCAATTTTCTCTATAACTCCCTGACATATCCATAACTGCCCTCCATCGAATCACCGATTTAAAAAAGAAAAATTCACAATTTTCTCTATAACTCCCTGACATATCCATAACTGCCCTCCATCGAATCACCGATTTAAAAAAGAAAAATTCACAATTTTCTTTAAAACTCCCCGATATTTCCAAAATTGCCAAGTGCACTGTTGATTCACCGATTTAAAAAAGAAAAATTCACAATTTTCTTTATAATTCCCTGATATTTCCAAAATTGCCAAGTTCCCTGTCCATTCCCTGATTTAAAAAAGAAAAATTCAGAATTTTCTTTATAATTCTCCGATACTTCCAAAATTGCCAAGTTCTTTGTCCACTCCCAGATTTAAAAAAGAAAAATTCACTAATTCTTTATAATTTCCTGACATTTCCAAAATTGCCAAGTTACCTTACGATTACCCGATTTAAAAAAGAAATGCACAATTTTCTTTATAACTCTCTGATATTTCCAAATTTTACAAGTTAATTTACAATTCCCTGATTTATAAAAAGAAAAATTCACAATTTTCCTTATAACCCCCCGACGTTTCAAAAATTGGCAATTTCCTTGACAATTCTCAGATTTAAAAAAGAAAAATTCATAACTTTCTTTAAAATCACCCCGATGTTTCCAAAATTGCCAAGTTCTCTAACAATTCCCAGATTAAAAACATATATTTCACAATTTTCTTTATAATTTCATGATATTTCTGAAACTGCCAAATTCCCATACAATTCCCGATTTTCTCGGTTGGAAAACATCCTGATATTCCACACGTCTTAAATATTATGCATAGAAATATAAATTTAAAAAATATTATAAAATATAAAAACTAAAAATAAAATATAAACATATATAAAATATTAAGAGCACGGGAAAAATATAAATGTTAAAATCTTAATAAAAATAAAACCCAATAAAAGCCTACTAGTATAAAGTAAACATTTAAAGATCTCTGATCCAATTTTTTAACCGCAAAGTTTTTATATTTTACTTAACAAATAAAAAAGAAAAATTCACAATTTTCTTTATAATCCCACGACGTTTCCAAATTTGACAAGTTCCTTTACGATTCCCCGATTTAATAAAAGAAAAATTCACAATTTTCTTTATAACTTCCTGATATTTCCAAAATTGCCAAGTTACGTGGCAATTCCCCGATTTAAAAGAGAAAAATTCACAATTACTTTAGAATCCTCCGATGTTTCCAAAATTGCCAAATTCTCTGACAATTCCCAGATTTAAAAAAGAAAAATTCGCAAATTTCTTTATAAACCCGCGATGTTTCCAAAATTGCCAAATTCAAGGTCGATTCCCCAATTAAAGAAAAAAGAAAATTCACAATTTTCTTTATAATTTCCTGACTTTTCCAAAATTGCCAAGTTCTCTGACAATTCCCAGATTTAAAAAAGAAAAATTCACAATTTCTTTAGAATCCCCCGATGTTTCCAAAATTGCCAAATTCCCTGTCGATTCCCCATTAAAAAAAAAAAAAAGAAAAATTCTCAATTTTCTTTATAACTCCCTGATATTTCTAAAATTGTCAAGTTACGTGACGATTCCCCGATTTAAAAAAGAAAAATTCACAATTTCCTTAGAATCCCCCGATGTTTCCATAATTGCCAAGTCCTCTGTCGATTCCTCGATTAAAAATATTCACAACTTTCTTTATAACTCCCTGACATTTCCATAATTGCCAAGTTCCTTTACGATTCCCCGATTTAAAAAAAAGAAAAATTCACAATTTTCTTTATAATTCCCTGGCGTTTCCAAAATTGCTAAGTCCTCTGTCGACTCACCGATTTAAAAAAGAAAAATTTACAATTTTCTTTATAATCCCGCGATGTTTTCAAAAATTGCCATGTTCCCTGTCGATACACCGATTTAAAAAAAGAAAAATTTATAATTTGCTATATAACACCACGATATTTCGAAATTTGACAAGTTCCTTTACGATTCCCCGATTGAAAAGAAAAATTCACACTTTTCTTTATAAGTCCCCGATATTTCCAAATTTCTTTTACAATTCCTCCGATTTTAAAAAAGAAAAATTCATTATTTGCTTTATAATCCCCTGATGTTTCTAAAATTGTTAAGTTCCCTGTCGATTCCCTGATTTATATAAAAGAAAAATTCACAATTTTCTTTATTATTTTCTCAGATTTCCAAAATTGTCAAATTCCCAGACAATTCCTGATTTTCTCGGTTGCAAAACACCCTGATATTCGACATGTCTTAAAAATTATCCATAGAAATATAAATAATATAAATTTAAAAAATATTATAAAATGTGAAAACAAAATATAAACATATAAAATATTAAGAGAACATGAAAAATATTAATGTTAAGATTTTAATAAAAATAAAAACAATAAAAACCTATTAGTATAAAGTAAACATTTGAATACCTTCGATCCAAATTTTTAAATGTAGTGTAAAGTTTTTATATTTCACTTAACACACAAAAGAAGAAAAATTCACAATTTTCTTTATAATCCCGCGATGTTTCCAAAATTGCGAAGTTCCCTGTTAATTCCCCGATTTAAAAAAAGAAAATTAACACTTTTCTTTATAACTCCCTGATATTTCCAAAATTGCCAAGTTGCCTATTTCCCTGATTTAAAAAAGAAAAATTCACAATTTCTTTAGAATCCCCCGATGTTTCGAAAACTGCCACTGTCGATTCCCCGATTTAAAAAAAAAAAGAAAAATTCACAATTTCCTTATAATTCCCTGATGTTTCCATATTTGCCAAGTCCTCTGTCAATTCACCGATTTAAAAAAGAAAAATTCATAATTTTCTTTATAATTCTCTGACGTTTCCAAAATTGCCAAGTTCTCTGACAATTCCCAGATTTAAAAAAGAAAAATTTACAACTTTCTTTATAATACCCTGATATTTCCAAAATTGTCAAGTTTCCTGACGATTACCCGATTTAAAAAGGAAAAATTCACAATTTTCTTTATAACTCCTTAATATTTTCAAAATTGCCAAGTTCCCTGACAACTCCCAAATTTAAAAAAGAAAAATTCACAATTTCTTTATAATTCCCTGACGTTTCCAAAATTGCCAAATTCACTGACGATTCCCCCATTTAAAAAAAGAAAAATTCACAATTTTCTTTATAATCCTTCAATGTTCCCAAAATTGCCAAGTTCTCTGAAAATTCCCAGATTTAAAAACGAAAAAGTCACAAATTTCTTTATAAACCCGCGAAGTTTCCAAATATGCCAAGTTCCCTGTCGATTCCCCAATTTAAAAAAAAGAAAATTCACAATTTTCTTTATAATTCCCTGACTTTCCCAAAATTGCCAAGTTCTCTGACAATTCCCCGATTTAAAAAAAGAAAAATTCACAATTTCTTTAGAATTCCCCGATGTTTCCAAAATTGCCAAATTCCCATGTCGATTCCTTCATTTAAATAAAGAAAAATTCACAATTTTCTTTATAATCCCTCGATGTTTCCAAAATTGCCAAGTTCCCTGTCGGTTCCCCAATTAAAAAAAAAAGAAAATTCACAATTTTCTTTATAATTCCCTGACGTTTCCAAAATTACCAAGTTCTCTGACGATTCCCAGATTTAAAAAAGAAAAATTCACAATTTTCTTTATAATTCCTGATGTTTCCAAAATTGCCAAGTTCTAATGAAATCAGAAACAATGACAGTAAAAACGTTCGTTCCCAAGAAAAATCTTGCTCAGAAAATGAAATATAGCTTAGCACTGATTAGAAAAAACAAAATCGAGAAACTGAAATCAAAAATAAATAAAACTCCCGGAGAGAAAACTTTTTCCTACTTCCCAAAGGAAAACGAAAACTAAAGGAGGTCAAACCGAGAATGACACAAAACCGGAGATTACCCTAGTAATTGTTTTCTCTTCTGCAGAAAGATGAGAAAACAAAGAAAGTGGATATTCGATTCACTAAAGAGAGTTTTCGCTAAAAGTTCAACCTGCCACATTTAACCCATTAATGACTGGATTATATGGCGCATGCGCTCTATAACCTGCTTAATGATTTATCTACATTGTTAAATCGTTTTTCCGAATTCAAGAGAAGGAATAAGAGTGCATGCGAGATAAAGCGCTCCCCGATATTTGGCTTCATCTTTTTTATTTTACTCATTAATGAGTAGGTGATATAGCGCATATGCTATATAACCTGAATACCGATTTATCTACATTGTTAAATCGTTTTTTTTTATTTCGAATTCAAGAGAAGGAATAAGAGTGCATGCGAGATAAAGCGCTCCCCGATATTTGGCTTCATCTTTTTTTTTTTTATTTTACTCATTAATGAGTAGGTGATATAGCGCATATGCTATATAACCTGAATACCGATTTATCTACATTGTTAAATCGTTTTTTTTTATTTCGAATTCCAGAAGAGTATGAGTGCATGCGCGATAAAGCGCTCCCCGATATTTGGCTTCATCTTTTTTATTTTATTTTACTCATTAATGAGTAGGTGATATAGCGCATATGCTATATAACCTGAATACCGATTTATCTACATTGTTAAATCGTTTTTTTTATTTCGAATTCCAGAAGAGTATGAGTGCATGCGCGATAAAGCGCTCCCCGATATTTGGCTTCATCTTTTTTTTTTTTTTATTTTACTCATTAATGAGTAGGTGATATAGCGCATATGCTATATAACCTGAATACAGATTTATCTACATTGTTAAATCGGTTTTTTTTTTTTCGAATTCCAGAAGAGTATGAGTGCATGCGCGATAAAGCGCTCCCCGATATTTGGCTTCATCTTTTTTTTTATTTTACTCATTAATGAGTAGGTGATATAGCGCATATGCTATATAACCTGAATACCGATTTATCTACATTGTTAAATCGGGTTTTTTTTTTAATTTAAGAGGAGTATGAGTGCATGCGCGATAAAGCGCTCCCCGATATATGACATCGTCTTTTCATTTATCTCATTGGTGATATAGCGCATGTGCTATATAACCTGAATACCACTTTATCAACATTGTTTAATCTTTTTTTTTTTTCGAATTCCAGAAGAGTATGAGTGCATGCGCGATAAAGCGCTCCCCGATATTTGGTTTCATCTTTTTTATTTTATTCCTTAATGAGTAGGTGATATAGCGCATATGCTATATAACCTGAATACCGATTTATCTACATTGTTAAATAGTTTTTTTTTTCCGCGTTTAAGAGAAGTATGAGTGAATGCGCGATGAAGCACTTCCCGATATATGGGATCATCTTTCTGATTTTACTCATTATTGACTGGGTGATATAGCGCATGTGCTATATAATCTGAATACCGATTTATCTACATTGTTAAATCGGGTTTTTTTTTTAATTTAAGAGGAGTATGAGTACATGCGCGATAAAACGCTCCCCGATATATGACAATTTTTATATATATAGCCCATTAATTGCGATTTCATTTTTAAAAGTTCCTTATACTGAGGTTCGAAGTGAGATGGACTGATTTTATCAACGATGTTTAAATCTTTTTTTTTTTTTTTTTTTTTCTAAGGTTCAAAGTTGAAACACTTTTTTTTTTTAATTTCTTTGAGGTAATAAGATTTGGAGTATGGGTTGTTGCGCGAAAGTTAATTTCGTTTTCTCAGAGGATTTTTTATTTTTTTTCACCAACTTCACATACAACTCACTTTTCACCATTACCAAAATTCTCCAGACCATTGTTAAATCGGATTATTTTTTGTTTCGGTCATTCCAAAAATTTTTAGACGGTAAAAGCACCTCAAATGAGGAGGTCAAAAACCACCTCGATCAGTTTTATATATAGCAAAGACCAAAAATTTTATGAGTGTGGAATTATGCTGATACCAGAAAGATGGCAAAAGGTGTTGGACGAATGGCCAATATATAATTAATAAAAATATTTATTCATTATACGAAACCTGTCTTTCATGTTCCCTAAAAAAAACGAAATGACTTTCCGAACATAAATATAATATTTCAGCAAAGTAGAAAAGGAGATGGATATATATACAGGGTACCTGCCAAAATAAAATTTTTCAAATCCATGACTTTTCATGACTTTCCCTGATTTAGCAGATCATTTTCCATGACTTTAAAAAGCTTTCGTTAAAGTATATATAAATAAGACTTCTGATGTACATACAAATGAAATATATGCTTTTAGAGAAATTACAGGAATTTTATCTTAAAAAAACTATAAACTTACTTTATAAGTGTTAATAAACTCACATAAAAATAAATTGCTGTATCTACATACCTAAATTTAATCATATAGCAATTTTTCAAACAAAATTTCTCCAATTTGAATTCAGGGTACTTCGGTATTATCCAGGTGACCATGAATAATAGCCAAATATAATCCTATAATGGTTATATACAATATCCCTAGAGATAAACTTATATTCTGTACAAAAATCTTAACTAATTTTTATTAAAAAATAATTATTATTATATTAATAAAATTTTAATCTACAATTAAAGAAAAAACCAGAATAATATCCATTTACCCACCCATTAAGCTTTCTTGCTTTGAGTTTCCTTGGTGAACAAATTTTACTTTTCAATAGTGTCAATTGAATAATACATAAATACCAAACTCAGTAACTTCAGCTAAATGACAAGTAAAAATAGAATTAAACCATTCAATGCGTTTTTTTAATCGGTAGTTTAGTGGATCCATGACTTTTACTCATCTTACTTGAAAAATTAAGACTTTCCATGACAAAATTAATCCATTGTCTAAATCCATGATTTTCCATGACTTTCCAGGTGAGCGGAAACCATGTATTTAATGTAGAAATATATATTTATTTTAATTTGACTCGGACCGGCAACTTAAAATTCTATCAGCGGGCCGGATAAAATCTCCCGGAGGGCCGTAGCTTGTCCCGCCCTGGTTTAAATCAATGATTTTTTAAATCAACAGTTGATTTAAATCATACCAACCCTGGTCACAATATTCAATTTCAGAGAAAAAAATATCTATGGCTTCAGCATACTGTAATATGGGGTTATGATTTCCCTTTTCCGACACATACGGGAAGGAAAATAAGCATTTAATACAGGAAAAAGAAAAAACATTCCGCGTAAGTTTTTCTACACTTAATAACGAACAATAAGGTGTGTGTGACAAACGGAAACGCCATTTCAAGACTCAATGGAATCTGGAAAAGAAAAAAAATCATTCTGATCATTCCCATAGCAATAGCTGCGTGTGTATTTTTATTTATTTATTTATTATTTTACGAAACTCCAGAAATGCCCTTGCTCTCCGACGGAAATCAGCCAGTGAGCCAGAACTCGGAGAAAAAAAAAATAAATAAAACAGGTTGACAGGCAAATCCTTCCAGAGTTACAAGGCCTGTTGAGCTTCCTGGATAACTGGCAACAAAGTGCACGTATTGTTTCCAAAAAGTAAATAAATAAAAGGATGAATATCGTTTCTTTCTGAAAACATATTTCCTAAAATTGTTGGGAGGAAATCCATTTTTCGGGGGAGCACAAAAGCCATCCAGAACATAAGTTCCAATTGTAAATTTGGCGGTAATGCCCCATTCTTCGTTTGACATTTCGGGCACAGAAATATTATCGAGGTCCCAACGAAAGCTTTGAAAAGCGACAGATCATAGAGCGCAGAATTTCTGGCATGCACTCATTCATTAACGCTGCCACGACTTCAATATTATTGAATGAAGAAGTATTCACAGTCGTAATCTACGGTTCCCACTCTTTTTCCAGAACAAAAATTAAGGACTTTCTAAAGACCAAAGTAACATTTTATAAGGACCTACTTGAAATACACGGCATAACGGCATGAACCCTGTTTCCCGAGGAACATATTTTAATGATTATGAACCAGACAAAGCATGTTCAATAAATGCCTTACAATATTTCGAAATTAAGTTTTTAAAAATGCCTAAAAATTAATATAAGAAAAATCTACTTGACAACACCTAATTTTGAAAAATGTACATCTAAAGTTTTTTCAGTGAACAAACTAGAAATAAATTGTGAATAAAAACAATATTAGAAACAGTAAGGCTTTAAAAATGACTATATTTATAATAATATATAATATATTCTTATAATATATATATATCTGTCAAAATATATATATATATATATATATATATTATATATATATATAAATATATATATATATATAATTATTATATATATATATATATTATATATATATATATTTTATTATATATATATAAATTATATATATAAATATATATTTATAATATAAAAAGTATATATATTATATATAGTATATATATATATATATATAATATATTATACTATATATACATATATATATACATATATATATATAAATATATATTAGCTCTATATATATTATACATATATATCAATATAATAGTATATATATAATATATGTTATATATATAATATATATATATTATATATATTATATATATTTATATATATATATATTTAAAAATATATATTATAATATATATATACATATATATTATATATAATATATATATACATATATATAATATATATATATATATAATATATATATATATAAATAATATAATATATATAATTATGTATTCTTTTAAATTTAATATATATATAAAATATATATATATATAACATATTTATTAATATATATATATACATATATAGTAATAACTATTATATATACATATACTATATATATATATTATATATATCATATATATTTAATACATATTAATATTATATATATAATATAATATATATTATAGATATATATATATATTATATATATATATATAATATTGAATATATATATATATACATATATATATATGTATTTATATTATATATATTAAATATATGTATATTATATTATATATTTATATATTATAATATATACACATTTCCTAAGGAAATATATTTAATCGAGATTATGAAATAGACAAAGCATTCAATAAATGAGAAATATTTCGAATGTTTTTAAAGCCTAAAATTGACTTTAAGATACATTATTGAATAATAATTTTGTACGAAATACATTGTGAAAATCCTAAACTTTTCACATACTGTAGTGCATGAAATCGTGGTTTCTAATAACAAATGGGATTAAACTGCGAGGCTTCAAAAATGTCTCCTGTCTGTCTATCACTGTGCGTCACGTTGTTATATTTAATTTCCTTTTCCAGCACAATGGCTTTAAATTTTATACGGATTCTTGTAAATATTTTTCGATACGAAACCGGATATCGATCAGTGCCCGATAAGGCAATGTTGGGTCCACGCCTGGTAGTTTTCGGGCTATACGCCGGCAAAAAAGAAAAAAAAAAAAAAAGAGAAAGTGAGAAGAAAGAAAGAATATAAGTTTATATACTTGGATGATAATTTGTAAAAAGAGATACTTTCAAAATGTATTTTTTTTGTTGATACTTCAATATGCTGTATATATATATATATTTATATATTATATTATAATATTTTATAAATATATATATATATATATATTATATATTATTAATATAATATGTATGTATATATATATGTATAAAATATATATCTATATATATATGTATGTAAAAATTTTTATATATATATAATAATAATATTATATATATATATCTTTATATATATATATAAAATATATATAATTTTATATATATATATATATATATATATTATATATATATATATTATATATATATTATATATAATTATAATATATATATATATAGATATATATAATATATAAATATAATATATATGTATATATATATATATAGTATATATATTATATAAGTATATATATATTTATATTTTATATATATATAGTACATATATAATATATATATAATATATTAAATATATATATATAAATAACATATATATATATATAAAATATATAATTATATATATATATATATGTATATTTTGTATATATTCTATATATTTATATTATATTTATATTTATATGTATCTATATATATTGTATATATATGTATGTATATAAAATTACTATTATATATATATTATATATGTATTATTATAATATATATATATATATATATATGTATATATATATAATATATATATATATTTATATATAATTATTGAAAAATGCAGTTAACTTCTATTATATGTATTATCTTAATATCTCTTATTCATATAACTATAGGAAGATATATTTATTTATACCAAAAATAAATGTTAATATGTTATATTATATGGTATTAAACGGTAAAAATATAAACACGTGTTCTATATAACAGGAAGAAAAATATTGCCGTAAATCGCATGAGTCAGAGGGTTAAATATATAAAAGTATTTTATATATTAATTTTTTTTTATAAATTTTAATCTTATGTAGTACATATAATCTGTATAATTCTTAAGGATATAACTGTAATACTTACAATTTAAGTTTTATATATATATAAAATAAAATAGCATATAATTATAGTTCGTTGTAGAGTTAATAGATATAACAATCGGTAGAATAAATTATTTTGACAGCAACAGTGCTAATTTGTGGTAGTAATATGTGTACAATATTAAGAAATTTATAAATATATATATATATATATATATATATTATATTCTTATATATTATAAATATATATAAAATTAATTCTATATATTATTAAATATATATAAAAAATATTTATTAATATATATTATACTATTATATATATATTATATATATAATGTTATATCGTGCCTAAATATATAGTAGTTTGGTTTGGTTTATATTTCTATTTTTATAACACGCAGGCTAATACATTTTACATTAAGCCGATTAACGGCTAGTATTCCATGCCTCAGTTTCGAAAGACTCGGTTATACGAAGGCCAGATAAATTAGAATAGGATATCAGAGGTAGACAGCAACAGTGCTAATTTTGTTGGTAGAATAAATGTTGTCCAAAGTTAAGAAAATTTATGACAAACCACATGGTTTTGTATGAAATAGAAACACACATTCATATT
>CM063497.1:12489261-12501761 GCA_032207245.1 Pardosa pseudoannulata
CCATGTGCCAGCTTACACGTGGTGAAGGAAATGGTTAGAATATATAAAGGTCAAGTAAAAACAGTCCAGAAATTTAAATATTGCACTCCGCCCTCGCCATCCTATAATAATGAATTTAGTATAGAATAAGGCTTGAAATAATAGCATTAAATGCTCGAAAAGTAGGGGATGAGGTGGATTTCGAACTCGCTTTAAATTTCACTAACCCTAACTCATAAAAAAATCCAATATGGATGCCTGTATGTATTCCAGGTACAACCGCTTCATAAATTCGCGGACAGACAACTTAGGCTATTATTATATAGCGGATTATTTAAATATCGTCTGCATTATTTTCACGCGTTTTATCGCTGAACTTAGATGCTGCGTAAACAATTTTTTTTTATATTTAACTTAAATAACAGATTAGGTACATACGGGATAATTTTCTATTGAATCCTCGATTATTTTTTGTTGCAAGATAATACTCAGCGAAAAAACAAATCATTTTTTTTTATTTCCCTCATAGGGTACTTTACAATTCTGGAAAATTAAAAATTTAACAGACCCAGTCATATGACAGGCTATATGCTACTGTTCTCATATATATCACCTTATTATATGATTGCAAATATAAGTGTGTTCTGTATAAAATAATACAAAAACACATATACCAATGTGTGTTTGTTATCTAGAAAACAAAAATTCAATTTTTTAATCTGAACACATAAATTTAAATTTTAACATATTGTTTTAAAAAAGAAAATCTAATAATGTATTATTTTTGTTCTTCGGTAGAAAAAAAATTTGTAGACCCGTCAAAAAAGAAAAAAGGGTAAGAAAAGATATAAAATTTTCTAATTATCTTCAAAATTCATTTATACATTTTCATTGGAAGCGGAAGATGGTTTTAACACTTCGCGTGCGGGCAACGTATTTTTACGCTTTTTGTAGTCTATCACTGGAGCGCGGGTCACGTAAAAATACGTATTTAGTAGATTTGTGGTGGATACCCGCTAACCACCAAAAATCTACTAAATACTTATAATTATATGTATGTGTGATATTATATGCGAGTTGTTTGCAGTTTTTCTTTCCACAAGTTATGATTGTCGAGTGCCTCGGTCTTTTGCTGCGTTATTTCTTCTTCAATCGAATTCCTAGCTCCAAGTCGTGTTTTGTCAATTTGAAGCTTGGTTTTTTTTTTATTTTTGTAATTTCGTAATTTTTTTTTTTTTTGTTAAATAATCATACAGTATACATTAAAGTGTAAAATAAAAAAAAAGTTTCGTTCATAAAAAAGTAGTTTTCGATTAACTTGCGATTTTTTTTTTTTTTTTTTAAATAACTAAACTTTCGCGCGATTCACGAAAAAACGCCCACTGCACGTGTAAGTTGGTGGTGAAGTATACCCGCATGCCAAGTGTTAAAAACTTTTTTTTTTCTAATTTTCATGAACAGATTTTTCCAAAATTCTTTTCAAATTATCGGCGGAAATTTTATTTTTAATGATTTTCGGAACAGACTTGCACAAATTGTCGGATCAGATTCACTCCTGATTTTCACATAAGGCTTTCAGAACCATAGAAAACAATTTAACTGATAAAGACGCTCGAATTTAAGTGAAAGCGTGGTTTTAAAAAACATTTTTTTCTTTTCCTGTTTGGCAACAAACGATTCGTAAATTGAAAACGCCAATCAAACTGTCTGCTTCGGTGTTTGGTTTACTCGCTGGATCGTTGCCAACGAAAAATCTGCCGCGATCCTAACTACCTGCCAACCGAATCCTAAGACGCCGACACGAATAAGGAAGATGCGCGGGGGCTGACGAATTGACCCCTGAGGGGTGTCGAAACAGATCGGTGGAAGACACCCAGGAAGCAGCTGCCGAGCGAATCCATCTAGAACGCTTCCTCCGTGTGGGTGGGGAGTAATAGCGCCAATGAACGAACCGAGAAACCGATAACGATAGCGAAATTAATTCCGTATCAGATCGGAAGAATTATTATGGAATCGAGTTGAAAAACCTGTTTACGCTGGTTAAAATGTTGGCGAAACACCGACGAATCAATAAAGTCAATTTTTCTTATAACAACATCCTTGTTTTGGCAGAAGGGACGGCTCTCAGGCTCAGAAAACGAGAACCGGGGGCGGCAAATTCTAGAGGCGGCATTTTGTCTCATTTATAAAATACTAGTCAATGTGCCCGTGTTTCGCTACGGTGAACTTAATAAATTACTTTTAAACAAAGATTTTTTTTTTTCGTGCGTAACTCTCTAAATTCGTCACAGTGCAGTTCGATTCATTCGCATATTTATATATTTCTATTATAAGCGTATTATAACAATATTCAAATTTTTATACTTCAGTTTCCGTTAAACCTGAGTTGTACATCAATAAGGTGTGAAAGCGCGGGCAAAATAAGAGTGCGAAAATTTGACAATAGTTTCGAAGAATTTATCCAGTTTACTAAACATTCCGCACTACCGGCCGGGAATCTGATCAACCCTTGTCCAATTCTCCGAAATGATCAAGGATCAAGCTAACTATATAAAATGATAGGTTTTTATTTGTCTATGAGAGTCATTGAAATTTCTACTTTTCGTTGTTAGAATATTGTTGATAAAGATTTCATTGTAACGTAAAAATTAACTAAGAATTAAATTTAAAATAAGTTCTCATATAAAGATGCTATAATTTGTGTCACATAGAAATGAAAGTTAATCACTTAATATCAAAATTTCCAGGTCAAATCAAATGGATACTACGCAGACGATGTTTAAATAATATAAAATAAGAAATGAATAATTCAGATGTTTAAAGGAATGACATCATAATGATAAAAAAAAAATATCGTTTTCACCTAATATGTGATAAATTGAAAATTTTAATCTCCTGCTTTTAACCGAGGAAAACTGCGCTTAAAACAATTACATGGGATTAACGGCATGACGTCACATTTCTAGAAATTATTGCTCCTTTCACTTAGTTATGATGAGATAAATTAAAAAGTTAATCGTTTGCGTTTAACCGGGGAAAATAATGCTTGGAATAACGACATGAAACACTCAAAATATTTCGAAAAAAATTTCGAAAAAATTTCGAATTTCGAACTTTAAAAATTTTCAAAAACCTTCCTAGGGATATACCTAAGAATTTCCCAAATTTTCACGGCGATTGAATGTATGGTTTTTGAATCTATCGAGTACAGACAGATAGACACAAATGCATTTTTATATATATAGATTTTATCAGGAAATTATGGAGGATTCTAAGTAAGAAAAAAAATTTCTGAAAAAGTAGACGCTACTCATTTAAAATAAAAGCTATATTAATGTTCATTTCTGGATACCAAAACGAGAGCTGGATGATATCTGAATTTTAATATTGCTATTTATCGCTTGCCAAATATCGATATGTTAATGTATTCTAATATATACCCCCTCCAGACAGTGGTAATGGCTTGCAGTGGACCATAGTGTGCAGGGGCCTTTACAAGTACAAAACGAAGGTAAATATGCTTGCATTAACAAGATTTTTGCTGGCTTCTAATATAAGGGCCCCTCCAAACTATGGTCCACAGCAAGGCATTACCACTGTCTGGAGGGATTACGGCTTATCGAGGTCGACGATGGCAGACGATAAAATGGCTTTGGCGGAGGATGGAAAAGGAAGTGGTGCTTCTGCAAAGATCAAAGGCAGCCAGCATGCGCAACTGAAGAGCGCAGTCGACCCTATAGACAAATCCATGCGCTAGGCTCATTGAGTGGCCCACTGTGTGGATGCAACACGTAAACCATCGTCCAAGATCGCCATCAGGACTAGTAGTGGAGTGGTGAACAATTGGCCGTAGTGTGAAAGCCATATCAGGAAAAGCAATAATTCGATTGTTTTTATTAGTGCTATTACTACGTTAATAGTGACAAATGTGTAAAGGCCTCTCAACACTATGGTCCACTGCAAGCCATTACCATTGTCTGGATGGGGTATGGCTTATCGAGGTCGATGATGGCAGACGATAAAATAGCCTTGGCGGAGGATGGAAGAGGAAGCGGATTTTTTCCAAAGATGAAAGACAGCCGTATGCGCAACTAAAGTGCGCAGTAGACTCTAAGGACGAATCTACACGCTCGGCTTATAGAGTGGCCCAGCGTGTGGAAGCAACCCGCAAACAATCGTCCTAGGTTACCATCAGGACGCGGTGAACAATTGACTACATAAGACATGGACCCGGTAGGTTCCATATAGGTAGCGAATGTATCATATGTATCATATCGTACAGTGATCGATCTCGATAAGCCATAATCCCTCCAGACGGTGGTAATGGCTTGCAATGGACCATAGTGTAGAGGTGCCTTAACAAGTATAAAACGAAGGTAGATATGTTTGCATTGACAATATTTTTGCTGGCTTATAATATAAAGGCCACTCCAAACTATGGTCCACTGCTAGCCATTACCACTGTCTGAATGAGGTATCGCTTATCGTGGTCGACGATGACAGACGATGAAATGACCTTGGCGGAGGATGGAAGAGGAAGCGGTTTTTATCCCAAAGATCAAAGTCAGCCAGCATGCGCTACCAAAGTGCGCAGTAGACTACAGACGCATCTACGCGCTATGCTCTTTGAGTGGCTCAGTGTGTGGGTGCAACCCGTAAACCATCGCCCAAGGTCACCATCAGGAAGTGGTAAACAATTGGCCATAGTGGGAAGGCTACAAAAATTAAAGTTTCGTTCGGGCCCTTTAGGATAATAAAAGTAAGTAATCAGAGTTGTGAAATTTTTAGGTGAGTATAAATATCTTTTATAAGTTTATACATTGTTTCAAAAAAAGTCCGGCAATTTGTATCTTTATTCGTAGCAACAAATCGAGTAGGGCCGCCCCTGCTTTTTAAGAAAGCTTTCGGGTATTAATTAATAAAATAAAGAAACCAAAAATTCAAATCTAATTAAATTTTAAATAGCGAAAGAATCGCATTCTAAAAGTTCAACAGCGTCCTCTCGAAAAGAACAGCATTCTTGAAAGAAAACAAATCAGAGAGGATTCTGGGAGTGCGTAGAATTCTTAAGTATTTTTTCAAAGGCATATTCCGCCCTTTATTAAAATTTCGACACCTGTAAATACGTCCATAGTGAGTTCACACAAAACACATTATAAAATTTGAAAAGCTATCAAGAACAACGACAAACAGTGCTGCCAGCGGAATAAAAAGAATTAATACATTTTGAACAAGAAAAATGAAGCATATTATCAATAACAATACAACAGCTTTCTCTTTTAATCTCACGTGATTTTACTTTCGAAGTAACGTACAAGAACTTAAAGATCGATGAAACATGATACGTATGTAACTATCAGAAACACGAAATAACAGCGTTATGGTAAACTATACAGCATATAAATAATACTGAGAACAATGACACAAAATCCTTCTAACAACGACCGATAAGAATAATTAGCACGGTAAAAGAACTAATAACACAGTTTAGATCTTCTTGTAATAGTGTAGTAAAGCTGATACAGCAATCAGATGGGAACGATAATTTTCGTTCTATCTACACGTATTGTTTGGTTTTCGTTTTTTAAAGAATGAAAGTGAAATCTTAAATGAAGACTGTTTCCATTTAGGAAATCAGCTAGGCTTTACGGAGTTATAAATATGTAATATTTTTATAACTTACGGTTTAATATTGTATTTTACCGATAATTCTTCTCATGAAACCCTAGCGATTATTCTCTAATGTTCACTAGTAGAAATCCTTCCGGTTTCGTATCTAAAAATAGACTTATAACGCGTAGGTTACATCACCACGTGACTTCAAGTAGTAGCTGATGGGTCGGCAAAAATGACTATTTAAGATAATGTTCTTATTGTAGTATTATGATATTTCTAAACTTAAAAAAAAAAGGAAGTCAAAATTTATAATTAATTCCCTCCCTTCTTTTTTCAGTTTTCGAGAAAAAAATCTTGGCTGTATAACTCCTTTGCATCTCCCCCCCCCCCTTGGTCAACACCTTCTAAAAGAGTTTTTTTTTGTTATATTTTATCAATGGAATTTAATTTTTAATTTTAATTTTTAAAGTTTGTAAGAATGGCCTTTTTTTTTCGAAGTGTTATTAAAATTGTAATAAAAGCCTCCGAAATTTTGCTAAATAATTATTGCAAATTAAATAACAATAAAATTTTTCACACACCACATTCAAAAGCAAAGGAAAGGAAACTTTGATTAACTTGAAAGTTCTCGAAGGTTAATGTTATTTAATACCAGGTCACAATTGTTATATATATATATATATATATATATATATATATATATATATATATATATATATATATATATATATATATATATATATATATATATATAATGCAACTGTTTTTTGTAGCGTTTCAATTTAACGTAAAAATTATCTGTCTGCAATTGATTATGAATAAATAAAATTACAAACATTTTGTTTTGTTTTTCATTTGAAACAATAATACAATTTTTTAAATGCTACTGTATTATTTAATAATAATAATAATAATAATAAAAAGCCTTGTGAAGAATAACACAGTGTTTAAATCAAGAAATTTACAGAATTTTTTATAATGTGTGAACTTTTGCAAGTCATATTTAAATTATATGATTTGCAGCAATATATATATATATATATATATATATATATATATATATATATATATATATATATATATATATATATATATATATATGTTATGATCAGTGGTGTGCGGTAGGTTTTCATGTAGGGTGTGTTGAGAACATGGATTTTCCAATAAATCTTTAATTATTGAGACATCTGAGTTCTCAATTCTGAAACGGGTTATTTATTATGAATATAAATTTAAAGATTACAATAAATAATATAATTACCTACGAGTAGTCGAGTTATAACTATAAAAACAGGAGCTAAACTTATGAGAATTCTACTAGCACTGAAAGTGAAAAATCATGTCTTTTGTTGTATGGTATCATATCGGCGTCAAAAAAGCAACGCTTCGGGCTTCTACGAAAGACTTATATGTTCAGCAAACTAGCACCACATGGCGCCCTCCGCTGCGGTGCCTCATCCGGATGCTCATTGGTGCAGACAAACCGAATGTCTATTCCACGTGCAGACGATTTCACTGAAAGCTGGTACAATAGAGCGAACTGTTTCTTGTTCGGTCAGCGGATTAAATTATATTTATTAATTGTTTTTAACATTTGATCTGTGAAAAACATCTTCACAATTTTTAAAAACAAAACCAGGGATATGGTGTTACAGATATAACTTATATACTGTCTGTAAGACACAATGAATGGTAAAATTTGGACTGTTCTGTTAAAATTCGTTTCTTTAAAACAAAACAACATTATTTTTCAGCTAATTATTTCAATAAATATAATACATCACCGAAATGAATTTACCACAGTAAAACGTTTCACTTTATATTGATGAAATACTTCTTTTATATTTCCATGAAAACAAAATCTTACAATATATAAATTTAAACATTAACCGTCTGCAGAATCGTATGGCCAGTTAATCAGTTTAAAAAAAAAAAAAAAAAAAAGAAAGAAAAAGAGTCCCCGCTCTAATACAACGCTTAATAAACCGTACCTTCGGATGATTCTGAATGCCAAGTGCAAGAAAAATAGCTGCACTTGCGTCAGTGCCATAGTATGCTGTTCTTCTCCAGTAGCCCATACATATAAAGCGTGATTTTCAATTTAGTGCACAGTGCGTACTCATCAGAACTTCCTATGCTCGTTTGCACGCTACGAGGTGCAGCTCCTATTACCACAAGCACTGCGGGAATACAAGCAAGCAAATCAACATAATATTTGAATATATTATAAATAATATTTATTATATACCATATAAATATAGGTAGACATAGGTGCAGAAAATTATTGTCCCTCATAATTTCTGGTCCATATGTGCAGGGTGTGCACATATGGACCGCACGCTACTGGTTATGATATATATATATATATATATATATATATATATATCATATTTGATATATCATATTTGAAATTTTCCATAGCAATGATATTCCATAATTATAGTTTTAAAAATCAAAGAAGGAATATAAAGTAATTTATTTCATGCAGATTTTCTTTCTAGTAATGAGAAATCTATTAAAGTAAATTGTTTTATCAGCATTCCTATTTTAATATGGGTAAATGTGTTTAAAACTTCGAAAATTACTGGATTTTTAAATTGAAAATTGTGTATAAAAAGTACATTGATTGTCTTCATAATTTTATACACTTTTATGATACTTAAAAATGCTTTGGCAAACAGAAACAGAAAAAAATAATTCATGGAAAAATCAGGATTGAAGACGAAGGCCTATCTACGTGACGTCACATTTCTCGTACTACAGCTTGATCCTTTAGGACAGTGATTCTCAACTTTTTTGAAGATATTGCCCCCCCCCCCAAACGAGAGAAAATTTTCCATACGCCCCCCCCCCCTCCTTTCTTTTATGTATTCTTATAACAACTATCAAGTATTTTTAACATTAAAAAAAAAAATCCTAAATTTTGAAATGCTAAAATTTTGTTACTGATGTATGATCAAAATTACGCACTGTAAAAACGCTCAAACGAATGTTATTAGAAATATTAGGTTGGGGAAAAAGAAATCCATTATTTTTTCGGTAGATGGCTGTAGTGGTCGGTATCTCGTAAAGTATCTATCCAACAATTTCAAATTTATGCTCGTTGTCAAGGTGACATTTTACACTAAAAAAATCTTTTTACTGTTTTTTGTTTGGTCCATTCAGTTGTGAGTTACAGTGTGATAAAAATGGAAGTCAACAAAGAGAAAATTCGGTACATTTTACAGTTTTTCTTTGATAAAGGCGAAAATGCAAACCAGGCGGCTGAAATTGTGAATGGTGTTTATGGTGCCGATACTGTAACAGCTAATTACGTGCAATTTTGGTTTCGTCGATTCCTTTCAGGCATTTTTGATGTTAAAAATGTACCCCGCACAGGCAAGGCAGTCGTCGAAAATGTCGATAAAATCACAGAAGTAATCGAAGTTGACCGGCATGTTAGTAGTCGTAGCATCGCTCAGGAGCTAAAAATTGATAATAAAACAGTTTTAATACAATTGCAATGAGAAGATATTTTTCAGCGTTTCCAAAGATTCAGATACACGTAAAACACGTAAAATCTTGACAAATGCGATGAAAAGGGGTGAGAAATTAAACCCCATATTATCATATAAATCATCTCTATGGGTTTGTGAAGACCATTTCTCGGTAAATAAATGCTTGCTTTTGTTTAAATATTACTAATTTAGAAGAATTAAAGTATATAAAAATGCATATATATCTTTAAAAGGACTGTCGATTACCCAGTGCTATTTAACTTTTAAAACTGCTCATTTTCGAGTATTATCACAGAGTTCAAGTACAATAAATGTTCGATAAAGCATATAAATATCGTAAAACATATATATAAAGCATATAATTATCCAATAAATAAATCGGGGGAGGGGAAGGTTATGTATTTTCAAGGTATTATAAATATTTTCGTCAGAGATGCATACTTTCTTAAGTGTATCAAATCACAGTGATATTTTTCGATTAAATTGATAACTAATTTGAAAAAAGTACAATATTTTTAAAATACTTAATAATGATATTACTTTACAATTCTGAAAATTGAAAATTTTACTGATCCCGTCATATCACGGGTTTTAAGCTAGTTTTAAATATCAGATGTTTAACTTTGGAATACTTTTGATTTTTTTTGCAAGTCAATTTTAATTATTTTTCTTTTATTTTTTTACTATTATTACTTAAAAGTTTGTTTCGAACACATTTGTGTATTGTTTTGAATGTAGATTAAATAGTTAATTTATAGGAAATACCTTTACGTCTGTTCCTAGAATATTCATGAAAAATTCGGGCTTTCGATAATTCTTTTAATAATTTAAATGAAGTTTGAATTTAGAATAAATACCCAAACTACTATTATAATTAATTTTATAATCTTAATTTGTGGATTTTCTCACTAGATATTAAATTTGATATTAAGGTTCACAATATCGGGAGACTTTAAAGGAGTATGAAGATAAATAAATAATCGAGCGTGTACCACATAATACTCAGCCAAAACACAAACCATTTTTTATCTGCCCTATAGGGTACTTAACAATTCTGGAAAATTAAAAATTTTACCGATACCGTCACATGAAGGGATGTATGCTAGCAAAACAAGAACGAGCCAAACTGCGCTTGGCTCGTGAAATTGTCGAATTATTCAATTCTAATATGATGGTTTCAGCAGAATTCTATTTACAGCCTCTATCCTCTTATCTCAACTTCCTTTATCTAATATCAGCATGAACGTACATTCCATTTAATGTACTTTTCCGCGAAATTGAATTTTTGCCATTATAATTTGTTTTTTATCATTTTATTGGTAACGGATCCGTTATCGCTCTTCCAACGGTCGCGGGCCACTTTAAAAAATTCTTTTCTCGAAACTTCCCATTTGTGCTATTTTAAGCCGTGTTCAGGCAGAAGTCATTTTTGGAATACATATATCGCTTTTATAATTGCTTCTATTGATATTTTATTCCTTTTCACTTCCGAACACTTCATTTTGTGAAAGGGTCTCGTTTCAGATTTCAAATACAACGCAACCTCGATCTATCGATCCCGCATTATTCGTTTTCCGCATTCCTTTACACTTCATTTTGAAAGTTACAACACTGGTTTCAGATTTCCAATAGAGTAGAATCTCGATCTATCGTTCCCGCATTATTCGTTTTTTTTTTTTCGCATTGACCGTTGGATTCACATTCGTTACAAAATTTATAACCATACAACTAATGTTACTTTTTTCCCGTATTGACCGTTCCCGGATTATTAGTTTTCGTCCATTGGTATTTTATTTTATTCCTTTTCACTTCCGAACACTTCATTTTGAGACTTACAAGATTGGTATCAGATTTTAAATATAGTACAAACTCGATCTATCGTTCCCGCATTGACCGTATTCTTTTACACTTCCGAACACTTCAGTTTGAAAGTTACGCCACTGGTTTCAGATTTCAAATAGAGTGCAACCTCTATCTATCGTTCCCGCATTATTCGTTTTTCACATAGACCGTTGGATTCACTTCGTTACAAATTCAAAACCACTTTTCCCGTATTGATCGTTCCTGGATTATTCGTTTTCATGTATTGATATTTTATTTCTTTTCACGTCCGAACACTTCATTTTAGAGACTGACAACACTGGTTTCAGATTTCAAATATAATGAAACTTCGATCCATCGTTCCCGCATTATTCGTTTTTCGCACTGACCTCTGGATTCATATCATTACAAATTTAAAACCACACAAGTTTTACTTTTTCCGGTATTGATCGTTCCCGGATTATTCGTTTTCATGTATTGCTATATTATTTTATTTATTTTCCCTTCCGAACACTTCATTTTGAAGAACTTACAACACTAGTTTCATTTCAAATATACTGCAACTTCGATCTATCGTTCTCGCATTATTCATTTTTCCGCATTAACCGTATTCTTTTACAGTTTCAAATGAATACTTCATTTTGAAAGTTACAACACTGGTTTCAGATTTCAAATACAGTGCAACCTCTATCTATCGTTCCCGCATTATTCGTTTTTCGCATAGACCGTTGGATTCACTTCGTTACAAATTCAAAACAATATAACTAGTGTTACTTTTTCCCGTATTCATCGTTCCCTAATTATTTGTTTCCATGTATTGATATTTTATTTTATTCTTTTTCACAAACGAACACTTTATTAGAGACTGACAACACTGGTTTCAGATTTCAAATATAATGAAACTTCGATCCATCGTTCCCGCATTATTCGTTTTTCGCATTGTTTTCCGCATTCCTTTACAATTCCGAACACTTCAGTTTTAAAGTTACGCCACTGGTTTCAGATTTCAAATAGAGTGCAACCTCTATCTATCGTTCCCGCATTATTCGTTTTTCGCATAGACCGTTGGATTCACTTCGTTACAAATTCAAAACAATATAACTAGTGTTACTTTTTCCCGTATTCATTGTTCCCTGATTATTTGTTTCCATGTATTGATATTTTATTTTATTCTTTTTCACTAACGAACACTTTATTAGAGACTGACAACACAGGTTTCAGATTTCAAATATAATGAAACTTCGATCCATCGTTCCCGCATTATTCGTTTTTCGCACTGACCGTATTATTTTACACTTATAACCTCTTTATTTTGAGAGACTGGATCCTCATTTCAAATACTGTAACCTCGATCTATCGTTCCCGCATTATTCGTTTTTCGCAATGGCCTCTGGATTCACTTCGTTACAAATTCAAAACAATATAACTAGTGTTACTTTTTCCCGTATTCATCGTTCCCTAATTATTTGTTTCCATGTATTGATATTTTATTTTATTCTTTTTCACTTCATTTTGAAAGACTTACACTGGATTCTGATTTCAAAAACAGTAAAACCTCGATCTGTCGTTCCCGCAATATTTGTTTTT
>CM063497.1:12506761-12519261 GCA_032207245.1 Pardosa pseudoannulata
GCAGTTCGGAACGCCGAGTTTTATCTCGCCAAATTTGGCGATTTTGTGAACCCGCCAAGTAGCGATAATATACTAATAGTTGGCGTAAAATATTTACAAAATATGAAAGCAAAGCATATGATTTTAAATCAATGATTTAAAAATTTCCAGGGATTTAAATCATGATTTAATATTGATATTATTTAAATTAACTAAATATGATAAAACAATGTGTATGCATAAATTTATTATATATATATATATATACACTTAAGTGAGAAATATACAGTAATTACACGCTCTAATACACTATATATCATTCTATTTTTTATTAACATGGATATAGCACAGGAATATTAAAATAAAACATATAGTGGTAGTTCGGAAAGCCGCGTTTTATCTCGCCAAATTTGGCGATTCTGTGGACCCGCCATGCAGCAATAATATACCGATAATTGGCGTAAAAGATTGTAAAATATGAAAAAATAGTATTTTTGATTTAAATTAATGATTTAAAAATTCCCAGGGATTTGAATCATGATTTAATATTATTTTATAAATTAACTAACCCTGATAAATCAATACATAAATATATATATATATATATATTATATATATATGCACACACACTTAAATGAGAAATATATAGTAATTACACGTTCTAATACACTATATATTATTCTATTTTTTATTAACATGGATATAACACAGGAATATAAAAATAAAACGCATAGTGGCAGTTCGGAAAGCCGCGTTTTATCTCGCCAAATTTGGCGATTTTGTGGACCGCCAAGTAGCCATAATATACTAATAGTTGGCGTAAAATATTTACAAAATATGAAAGCAAAGTATTTTTGATTTTAAATCAATGATTTAAAAATTCCCAGGGATTTAAATCCTGATTTAATACCGATATTGTATAAATTAACTAACCCTGACAAAGTAATCAAATTTTAGGAGGTATAAAACGTTTGTAAAATCACAATATGCTCGCTCTTTATTTAAATGCTTATAAAATCTATCGAATTAAATTACATGCTATTAAAATAATTAAAGCAGTTACCTTGTTTGTGAACAAACAGAACAACGAAATCCAGTAATTCTGGAAACGTCCAATCAGTTTTTAAGTACCTGAAATGAGAACAAAAATTATATTTATGAGCAGAGCCATAAAATTATTAGGAACATTAAAACAGAATTTTATGAAAATTCTCTGTATAATGATTCAAAAAACTATTTCGAATCATTAAACAGATGAAAAAAGCATTAAATAGAATGCTCAAAACTACTATTTTATTATTTACATCAAATTATATCGCCATATAAAGGAAAACTTTATAAATCACGGTATAATTGGATGCAGCGAAATTTACAAAAAACAAGCTAGCACAAAGATATTTTTTTAACTCTTTTACTCTGTCATTACATTTTCCTCGTGATAATCCTGAAAAGATATTTGTTCATCCATTATGTAGAGGTTTTTATTTGGGAATGAAATGAACAAGAAATAAGCAATTATACGAACATCACGTGATCTATGACTAGAGTTGCATGTATAGGGGAATATGAACGTCGCCCTATAATCTTGCTTTTTGTTTTATTAAATAAGAGTTTGTTTGCATTATTCTTTAAAAAATAAATGCGGGAGTTTTCGTTTAATTTGTGTTACACATTTCTCTGAGCGTTTAGTTCTTTTTTTTATGTCTGTTATCAGGGTTGCATGATTTAAATCAGTTATTTTTTTTTTGAATAAATCATTGATTTAAATAATTTTTTTCACTTCTTTTAAAGCTTATATTCTAAAGACAGAAGAATTGGGAATCAGTCAGCACAGTAATACCAGTAAGTAAATAAGTGTAGATAGCATGTGCTTTCCAAGAATTTAGGGGTGTTCTTATCAGAAAGTAGGGGTAGTACAAAGACTATTTAATTTTCCAGAATTATAATTTTCACGTTTTCTAATTTTGATTTTAAACGATAGAAGACAAAAAAGTAAGCAGGACAGTAGCTATTTTTCTTTCATTTGGGGGCCTAATGGTGATTTCTAATGGGTTTTATAGCGGACTCTTTAACGTCTCTCAAAAACGATACTTAATCTCCGCCGAGTTGTGACGTCATCGTTATGTAAACACAGAGCTCCTATTGTTTAAAGTTAAAAGGCGACTTTTAAATTTGTTTTTGTGTAAAGTATCGCATATAATAGCATTTTTTTTGTTATTTGGCATTAAAAATCATACTCTAAATATTGTATTGTGCCACTCTGTAAAAATACAACAACTAATTGCAATGAGAAGATATTTTTCAGCGTCCCAAAAGACCCACATAACGTAAAATCTGGACAACTGAGATGAAAAGGGATGAGAAATTAAACCTCAAATTATCATATAAATCATCTATGGGTTTGTGAAGACCATTTTCGGTAAATAAATGATTGCATTTGTTAAAATATTACTATTTTAGAACAATTAAAGTATATAAAATACATCGATACCTTTAAAAGGATTGTTGATTAACCACTGCTATTTAACTTTTAAAACTGCTAATTTTCGAGTATTATCACAGAGTTCAAGTACAATAAATATTTTATAAAGCATATAAATATCGAAAAACATATAAATATCTAAAGCATATAATTATCTAATAAATAATGTAAAAGTTATTTTTTTCAAGGTATTATAAATATTTTCTTAGAGATGAATACTTTCTTATGTATCAAATGTAACAGTGATATTTTTCGATTAAATTGGTGACTAATTTAAAAAAAAAAGTATAATATTTTTAAAATACTTAATAATTATATTACTTTAAAAAATTAAATTTAATTTGAGAAATTTTATACAAATTTTTTAATTTGACATTAAAAAACAATAAAATTATATTGCTATTTAAAAAATGTAAAATAATTAAGTAAAGCCATTTAAAAGATTTTAAATTTCTTTATCATATTTAAAATATCTAAGAATTGATTTTGTTTGGTTTTTTTGGAATGCTACGGTCTACTTTTGCAACACGAAGGCTAATGAGACCGGTCTTACAAAAAAATATTTAATTTTTATTTAATATTACATCCGTCTCTATTTATAAAAAACGATGCAACTACAAATGTGTATGTATATGATAATATGTATATTTATTTGACTTGTTTGTGTTTAAAACAAAAGAGCTGTGTTTAGCATGAATAAAGTATTAATACATGTTAAGTAAAATTGGAAAAATATAAATGATTTTACACACCTTTGGGTTTTAAATTTCTGCTAAAAAAAATCCGGGTTTTTTGCCAAGAAAGAAAACATTGACATGCTGTCAATTTTCGGGATGTCTGATTGTCCTTTGGTAAATCCAGGTAGAAGAGACATTTATGACAAATTGAGATAACTAAGCTATCTAGATCGATAAAATAAACCTTCAGGTTTAAATAAAAATAAATTTTGATAGCTAGAAAATTTCAGGAACTTGCAAAAACAAAATCGGAAAATAGTGCGCGCTTAAAAGCAATACAAAAATAGTGGTCTGCATGAACGATGACATCACAACCAATCACGGAGCGTTTTGATGTCACGTGATTTTCGCTTAACTTTAAAATTCATTTTTTAAATGATGGACCCAGTTTTTTACATTTTTGAGAACATTTTGGAATCTACGAGTCTGAAATTATCAGAAAAACACTAAGTTGTTCGAATCCCCCACATGTGCAAATTCCTCATTATAAAGTACCCTATATATATATATATATATATATATATATATATATATATAGGAAGATAATGGAGCAATGCCTACTGCATTGCTTGAAAGGCTCATGATGTATATAATACTTTGTTCAACTTTCATTTATGCATCTCCAATTGTATTCAAGAATGTTATTGTAAACTGTTGATTATTAAATAAAACAGGGTTGGCATGATTTAAATCAGTTAATTTTTTTGAAAAAATCATTGATTTAAATCATTTTTTTTCACTTCTTTTAAAACCTATATTCCAAAGACAGAAGAATTGGGAATCAGTCAGAACAGTAATACCAAAAAGTCAATAAGTGTAAATAGATAGCATGTGGCTTCCAAGAAATTTATAGGTTGTTCATCAGAAAATATGTAGTAGGGGTAGAGCAATGACTGATTATGACTGGTGGAAATCATTTTATGTAATGGGAGGTAAAGAGAGCATTACAGAACTTGAAATCCAGTTTGTCTACCAAATAACGACAGCCGTGGCTTCATCTGCTGGAATGGAAAGACAGTTTTCTTCTTTTGGTATTGTTCATTCTAGCCTTCGTAACCCATTAGGAGTGGATAAAGCATCGAAACTAGTGTTTTTATTGAAACAATCAAATCCATCATACGGTGCTTAAAAAATATTGAAATAATTGCGATTTTTTTTAATAAATAGTTCACATTAAAAGAATATTTAATTTGTTCTTTAAATTGACATTTTATTTAGTTTGCACTATCCAATTACAAAATGATGGAATGTTTTTAGATTAAAATTTACATATTTAATTTTAGGTAATCAGTGTGTAGAATATACTAGATAGATAAGATGTTACTTCTTATAACAAACTATTCTATGTATATTGCAAAAAAACATAAAAACAACAATTAAATTTAGTATTCAGAAAAAATAAAAAAAATCCGATTTAAATTTAAAAAAAAACTGATTTTATTATTATTTTTTTTTTAATCATGATTTTTTTCCCCAACCCTGTGTGTTATATTATAAACAAGGTTTGTTGTCAGTCAGTATCTAACACATTCATCTGTGTGACGCGTTTAATACAGACGAGAATATTTATTTTGTTGTTATGGACTTCAAATATCAAAATAATTTATCTAATAATTTATTTAAGATCTAATCTATGCTTATTAATTCAATCTATGTTTATTTATTAAAACCGATACAACGCTGCCTTCTATATATAACTGATATTTATTTATTTAATTTTTAAGTTCGAATACATTTCATAAATATTGTAATTTAAATTTTAAAAAAATTGTTCCGTTTAAAGATATACATTTCTTATTTTTTATTTTCAATTAGAAAAAAAATGTATTAATTAGCATAATCGTACAAAAATGCGAACGAGATGATAAATGAGTAAAGATTATTCAGAAATAATAAATTTAAAAAACAATTTAATCCGGGTGAAAGAATTAGGAGGCTACTTAGAGAAAAAACATTTAATTTAGAATAAAAAAAAAAAAAAAAAAAAAAAAAACGTATTTTCTAAACTGCAGACGATTCAAAACAAGGTTAATGCCAATTTTCTTAGCTTTTTAAATTTATCTCTAAGCCTATTTAAATAATTTTTATCAAAAAAGCAGGAAATGTTACAATAGTAAAGGGAAATCACGACTAATTCAATAAACCAAACGTGTATTAATTCTATCTTTGTTTGAGTTTAAGTATTTAATAAAATGTATTTGGAATACCATTTTTTTTTCCACTAAATTTAATGATAACTGCTAATCTTTTGAGCAGACGACAATTTTTCCTAAACCTTGAGAAATATTTAGTCTTTTTATTTTCTCCGCTGGAAGAAACAAATGATTCACATCTGTAGGATTACGGCTGAACTTTATTTTTTAAACATTGTTTGTTCTAAGGTTTGATTTTGACTCATCGATTATTCATGAGTAATGTTTTATATTGCACACTTGCTAACGTTTATACATTGGCATCAGTAAAACTTTTCGCAAAATATCGGATAGGGATTAACGTCAAAAAATAGGGCTTGAAATAATGGCATTAAACGCTCGACAAATTGCAACAAAAAATAATCGACCCTTAAATTTAAAATTACCACATATGTACCTAACCTATTATTTAAGCCAAATATAAAAGAAAATTGTTTACGTAATATCTAAGTTGAGTTATAAAACGTATGAAAATAATGCAGACAATATTTAAAGAATTTAAGAAAAGATTCAATGAGAGTAATGACGTCATAATGCTAGAAAAAAAATGTTATTTTTACCTATTTAGTATGTGATCACTTGATAAATTGAATCTCCTGTTCTTAACAGGGGAAAATAGGGCTCGAAATAATGGCATTTAATGCTAGAAAAGGGGGGAAGGGGTAGATTTCGAACGTTGCTAACCTTAATTTATCAAGATTCCAATGTGGATGGATGCCTCTATCCAATCCAGGTCCAACCGCTTCATAAATTCGAGGACAGAGAGATAACTTAGGTTATTATTATATAGGGGATATTTTTAAATACGATTTTTATTTGTCTTTCATTAGAATTATCTTATTTATTATTATTTAGTTATTTTTACTGCATATGTATACAGTCTCATAAATTGAAAATAATTTATAAACGTATCGCAACCTCTACTGTTCCCGTTAACTATTTAAATTAGTATTTCTCGATACTAGAACATAAACAGGAAATTCACGAAATAGGCAATCTATCTTAACCGTGAAAATCATGTAACCGCGAAAACTTTTAAGTGTTTCTTCTTTTATTATTACAAGCATCTCATTTAGAGAATGATTGTTTAAAAAAAATTACAAAAAATAGATTTTACATAGAAAGAAAAACACCAGAACACAAACTAAATGAAATATGTAACGGCTATCACAGATAAACAAACGCAGGTTCTCAGTTTATTTTTTCTAGCTATAAATAGCCAACCTTCCAATATAAACTCATCGAAAACTTATTCTTCTTTATAAATATCCCGAAAAGAGACGTATTGTTAAAGAGGTCGTAATCACGATCTCTTCCTGTCAAATAAATTGAAATTAATGGTTTGGTAAAACATGTTCTGCAGGTCTTATTTACTAAAAGGAAATGATGTTTTTTCTATGTATTTATTATTATTATTACAGACTACATACTCTATTTTGAAAATAAAAATGCAGGAGTTTTTTGTAGGAGAAAAATATATTTCGAGACCACGTTTACGAAAGCCAAAAGACTCTTTTTTTTTTTTTTACTATTCTCAAATTTATTATTTAAACGAGGTTTTTTCCCGAATTCCATCTACTTTACAAATAGTTTATGCAGGTTAATTATTATTATTATTATTATTATTATTACAGGATACATACTCCATTTTGAAAATAAAAATGCAGGAGTTTTTTGTGGGAGAAAAATATATTTCGAGACTACGTTTATGAAAGCCAAAAGACTCTTTTTTTTTACTATTCTCAAATTTATTATTTAAACGAGGTTTTTTTTTTCCGAATTACATCTACTTTACAAATAGTTTAAGCAGGTTAATTATTATTATTATTATTACATACTCCATTTTGAAAATAAAAATGTAGGAGTTTTTTGTAGGAGAAAAATATATTTCGAGACTACGTTTACGAAAGCCAAGACTCTTTTTTTTTACTATTCTCAAATTTATTATTTAAACGAGGTTTTTTTTCGAATTACATCTATTTTACAAATAGTTTATGCAATTATTATTATTATTATTATTACAGGATACATACTCCATTTTGAAAATAAAAATGCAGGAGTTTTTTGTGGGAGAAAAATATATTTCGAGACTACGTTTATGAAAGCCAAAAAACTCTTTTTTTTTTTTTACTATTCTCAAATTTATTATTTAAACACGGTTTTTTTCCGAATTACATCTACTTTACAAATAGTTTATGCAGGTTAATTATTATTATTACAGGATATATACTCCGTTTTGAAAATAGAAAGGAGAAAAATATATTTCGAGACTACGTTTACGAAAGCCAACAGACTCTTTTTTTACTATTCTCAAATTTATTATTTAAATGAGATTTTTTTCCGAATTACATCTACTTTACAAATAGTTTATGCAGGTTAATTATTATTATTATTACAGGATACATACTCCATTTTGAAAATAAAAATGCAGGAGTTTTTTGTAGGAGAAAAATATATTTTGAGACTACATTTACGAATGCCAAAAGACTCTTTTTTTTTTTTTTACTATTCTCAAATTTATTATTTAAACGAGGTTTTTTTTTTCCGAATTACATCTACTTTACAAATAGTTTATGCAGGTTAATTATTATTATTACAGGATATATACTCCATTTTGAAAATAGAAAGGAGAAAAATATATTTCGAGACTACGTTTACGAAAGCCAACAGACTCTTTTTTTACTATTCTCAAATTTATTATTTAAATGAGGTTTTTTTCCGAATTACATCTACTTTACAAATAGTTTAAGCAGGTTAATTATTATTATTATTATTATTACAGGATACATACTCCATTTTGAAAATAAAAATGTAGGAGTTTTTTGTAGGAGAAAAATATATTTCGAGACTACGTTTACGAAAGCCAAAAGACTTTTTTTTTTACTATTCTCAAATTTATTATTTAAACGAGATTTTTTTTTCCGAATTACATCTACTTTACAAACAGTTTATGCAGGTTAATTATTATTATTCTTATTACAGAATACATACTCAATTTTGAAAATAAGAATGCAGGAGTTTTTTGTAGGAGAAAAATATATTTCGAGACTACGTTTACGAAAGCCAAGACTCTTTTTTTTTTACTATTCTCAAATTTATTATTTAAACGAGGTTTTTTTTCGAATTACATCTACTTTACAAATAGTTTATGCAATTATTATTATTATTATTACAGGATACATACTCCATTTTGAAAATAAAATTGCAGGATTTTTTTGTAGGAGAAAAATATATTCCGAGACTACGCTTACGTAATCCAAAAGACTCTTTTTTTATTTTTACTATTCTCAAATTTATTATTTAAACGAGGTTTTTTTTCCCTAATTAAATCTACTTTACAAATAGTTTATGCAGGTTAATTATTATTATTATTATTATTACAGGATACATACTCCATTTTGAAAATAAAATTGCAGGAGTTTTTTGTAGGAGAAAAATATATTTCGAGACTACGTTTACGAAAGCCAAAAGACTTTTTTTTTACTATTCTCAAATTTATTATTCAAATGAGGTTTTTTTTCTCGAATTACATCTACTTTACAAATAGTTTATGCAGTTTAATTATTATTATTATTACAGGATACATACTCTATTTTGAAAAAAAAATGCAGGAGTTTTTTGTAGGAGAAAAATATATTTTGAGACTACGTTTATGAAGCTAAGCCGAAATGTCTCGACGACAAATGTGGGAAAACGAAGACTAAAGGAACATTGAATGCGTGATAACATTTGTTGTACACAGGGTTGGCATGATTTGAATCAGTTAATTTTTTTGAAAAAAATCATTGATTTAAATTTTTTTTCACTTCTTTTAAAACCTATATTCGAAAGACAGGATAACTGGGAATCAGTCAGCACAGTAATACCAATAAGTCAATAAGTGTCAATAGATAGCATGTGCTTTCTAAGAATTTAGATGTGTTGTTATCAGAATGTATGTAGTAGGGGTAATACAATGACTGATTATGACTGGTGGAATTCATTTTATGTAATGGAAGGTAAAGAGAATATTACAGAACTTGAAATCCAATTTGTCTACCGAATAACAACAGCCGTGGCTTCATCTGCTGGAATGGAAAGACAGTTTTCTTCTTTTGGTATCGTTCATTCTAGCCTTCGTAACCAATTAGGAGTGGATAAAGCATCAAAGCTAGTATTGTTATTGAAACAATTAAATCCATCATTCAATGCTTAAAAAATATTGAAATGTGATTTTTTTAAATAGTTTGCATTAAAAGAATATTTAGTATGTTCTTTTAATTTACATCTTATTTAGTTTTCCCTATCCAATTACAAAATAATAGAAAGTATTTAGATTAAAATTTATGTATTTAAGTTTAGGTAATCAGTGTGCAGAATATACTAGATAGATAAGATGTTACATCTTATAACAAACTATTCTATGTATATTGCAAAGAACATAAAAACAACAATTAAAATTAGTATTCCGATAAAAATCAAAGAAATCCGATTTAAATAAAAAAAATCTGATTAAATCTGATTTTTTTTTTTTTAAATCATTATTTTTTTTTAAACATTGATTGTACAGGTATAAAATCAGGAGCAAATGAATCGGACGATGAACGCGGGAAATCGAATAATACGGGAAAGGAAGATCAACGCAGTTCCAATACTAACGGGTAATATGCGAATGAGATTTTAAATGCTTCACGTACTTTTCTTGCCTAGTCATTTTCCGCGAAATGAAACCTTACAACTACAACAGGTGGAGGGGGAAAAAATTACAATTCACCAGTAATCACGCACGTAATGCGTTAAGTCCGATTTCCAATCAGATCAAAGCACATAATCCGTCACAACTGCTCAATGTGTTGTCACGTAGCCTGAACGCAGAACAAATAATCATCATTCTCACACTGGGCTGTTAGTCGATTCCAGGCATAATTGTTTACTGAAAAAGTTTCATACAAACAAAACTATCTGATGCGGCTCCGACCTATGCAAAAACGAAGAATGCTTGTTTCAGTATTAGATACACATGGACGGTTCCTCTAGTAACTGGAAGGATGCGGGTTCGAGGACAAAGATCCGCCTTGTTCACTAAAGGCCTTCAAATAGGTTCGTAGTCGCAATGTCCTCCCAATTCTCGAACGATACCTCTGGGGGGGGGGGAGGCCAAACCTATGTGTCTTCTGCTTCGAAATGACAAGGACCCACATGAGCAAAGGCATTCTTTCATCCTAGCGTAGCTCACTAAAACGAAGAGCGCAATCCTTTGCTTTGATGCGACTAGCGAATGGCTCAAATCGTGCTTCGTTTACCCCAAGTGGCATCAGAAATAACATTTCCGATAACGATGATAAAAATAAAACACTTCACTCTAGTCACTCTAGTCTATATATATATATATATATATATATATATATATATATATATATATATATATATATATATATATATATATATATATATATATATATATACATATATATATATATATATACATATATATACATATATATATATACATATATATATACATATATATATATATATATATATATATATATATATATACATATATATATACATACATATATATACATATATACATACATACATATATATACATATATATACATATATACATACATACATACATAAATACATACATATATATACATACATACATATATATATATGCATACATATATATCCATATATACATACATACATATATATACATATATATACATATATACATACATACATACATAAATACATACATATATATATATACACATCTATATATATACATATATACATACATATATATATACACATTTATATATACATACATACATTATATATATATACACATTTATATATATACATATACATTATACAGATATATACACATTTATATATATACATATATACATATATATAGTGCAGATATATACACATTTATTTATATATACATACATTATACATATATATATACACACACGCACACACACTCATACATATATATATATATATATATATATATATATATACACACATACATCAATACAGTAATACTTTCTAATATATAAATTCATTTATAGGTTTATTTGAAGCGGAAGATAGTTTTCAAAAACTTTTTTTTAATGAGGAATTTGCACATGTGGGGGATTCGAACAACTTAGTGTTTTTCTGATAATTTCAGACTCGTAGATTCCAAAAATGTTCTCAAAAATGTAAAAAACTGGGTCCATCATTTAAAAAATTAATTTTAAAGTTAAGCGAAAATCACGTGACATCAAAACGCTCCGTGATTGGTTGTGATGTCATCGTTCATGCAGACCAATATTTTTGTATTGCTTTTAAGCGCGCACTATTTTCCGATTTTGTTTTTGCAAGTTCCTAAAATTTTCTAGCTATCAAAATTTATTTTTATTTAAACCTGAATGTTTATTTTATCGATCTAGATAGCTTAGTTATTTTAATTTGTCATAAATGTCTCTTCTACCTGGATTTACCAAAGGACAATCAGACAACCTCCCGAAAATTGACAGCATGTCAATGTTTTCTTTCTTGGCAAAAAACCCGTATTTTATGGGAGCAGAAATACGAGGAATTAAAACCCAAAGGTGTGTAAAATCATTTATATTTTTTTTTCAATTTTACTTAACATTTATTAATACTTTATTCATGCTAAACACAGCTCTTTTGTTTGTAAACACAAAACAAGTCAAATAAATATACATATATCATATACACACATTTGTAGTAGCATCGTTTTTTATAAATAGAGACGGATGTAATATTAAAATAAAAATTAGAGGAGGTATTTATTGTGAGACCGGTCTCATTAGCCTTCGTGTTGCAAAAAATAGACCGTTGCACTCCAAAACCAAACCAAAACCAAACCAATTCTTAGATATTTTAAATATGATGAAAAGAAATTTAAAATCTTTAAACGGCTTTACTTAATTATTTATACATTTTTAAATAGCAATACAATTTTATTGCCTTTAATATTAATGTCAAATTAAAAAATGTATAAAATTTCTCAAATTAAATTTAATTTTTAAAGTAATATCATTATTAAGTATTTTAAAAATATTATACTTTTTTTCAAATTAGTCACCAATTTAATCGAAA
>CM063497.1:12531761-12544261 GCA_032207245.1 Pardosa pseudoannulata
TATACCTACATAATATATATATAAACATACATATAAATATAACATATATACATACATATATATATATACATATATATATTATATTTATATAATATATATATATATATATATATATATATATATATATTATATATATAATATATATATAATACATACATAAACATATATATATACATATAACATACATATATATATATACATATATACATACATATAATATATACATATATACTTACAAATATATATATATATACAATATATATATATATATATATATATATATATACATACATATATAATATATATACATATATATATATATATATATACATATATATATACATATACATACATACATATATATATATATATTATATATATATACATAATACATACATACATATATATATATATTATATACATATATACATACATACATACATATATTATATACATATATACATACATACATACATATATATATATACATATATACACATACATACATATAGAATATACATATATTCATACATACATACATATATATATATATATATATTATATATATATACATATATACATACATACATACATATAAAATATATACATATATTATACATACATATATATATATATATACATACATACATATATAATATATACATACATATATATATATATATATATATATATATATATATATATATATATATATATATATATATATAAGGTTCAGGTGAGCTAGAGGGTTAATTCCAGCAAATCGGACATACATTCGGACGCATGTCTCTTAATTATTTTTAGCCGAGTGTTCGCTAAATCGGAAACACACGACGAGCGTTTAATCAACCAGTTGAACGATCCCCGCTTCCACTAACCCCTTCCAAGGAACCCTGACCCGTCTGCGCGACACAAACATTGTTACTAATTATAGAACAGGTTCCGCACGCAACGTGACGTGCCGATCGCGATCAACCCCGGACTGTGACAAAATTCGGCGAGAGACGTGACGAGGAAAATATGACCAGACGCTGGCAAAAGATTCGAAACCGCGCTGACTCAATTCCGAGTCCGAATTCCGACACCCCGTTTCGGGGACGTGTCATTATCTTTATTAATAATTTAAACACTTATTCTTTTTTATAACAATGGCTCCCGGGCTTGTTTTTCTCTCTAATTTTGTCTTGCGCATTTTCCCTGCGAAACACCTGCTAATGATTTCGACAGTTGGGAAATGAATGGAACGTACTGACAATGAAAATTAAACACAATGTGAACGAGGGGAAAAAAAGAAACGACATAAAATAGAGGTCGCGAGATCAATTGGGCGATATGCAAAATGCACACGAGGAAGGGGGAAAAATCAATATCAACAACAGCAACGCACTATCTAAACGGCTCCATTACGAAGTGTGAAAACAAGCAGAACGGAAGGGTGATAACTAGCACTTTTACTACCGAGTAGGAAGAAAAAAAAAACAAAGAAACAAACGTATATTTCTTTTCTCTTTATCTTCCTTCACTTTTGCGAAAGGTTTTCTGGAGGAAACTGCCTTCTGATTTATACGGTGGACTCCGCTTAATGTGATCTCTAGACCCCTCTCTATATACCTCCACTAAATGTTTATTAATGTAATGTTCGCAGTATATTTTAGGTATTAAGATGTTGAGCGTCTGACAAGTGCTTTCTACACATGGACACCTGAATGACGTTACAGCACCCGCAGGATTGGCTCAATACTCCTAGTAGGGTGGCATTATATCAAAGGTAGCTAGATGCGCAACTATAGTGCGCAGTAGACCCTATGGACGAATCCACGCATTCGGCTCATTGAGTGGCCCAGCGTGTGGATTCAACCTGTGAACCATTGTTCAAGGTCCCCATCAGGAAATGGTGAACAATTGGCCATAGCATGGAGCTGCATAAAGGCCCCTCCACACTATGGTCCACTGCAAGTCATCACCACCGTCTGGAAGGGCTCTGGTTTATCGTGGTCGATGGTGGCAGACGATAAAATAGCCTTGGCGGACGATGGCTTCGGAAGCGGTTTTTCTCCAAAGATCAAAGGCAGCCAGATGCGCAACTAAAGTGCGCAGTAGACCCTATGGACAAATCAAGCGCTCAGCTCCTTTAATGGCCCAGCGTGTGGATGCGACCCGTGAACCATCAATCAAGGCCATCATCAGGAAGTCGTGAACAATTGACCATAGTGTGGAGGCTGCATAAGAGAGATTGTCTTACAATATAAAAAATGATGTTTATAAAAATAAGCGCGTCTTTGAAAAAAAAAGAGAAAAAAGTTTGGTTTGGAGAGCTACTGTCTACTTTTCGCAACAAGAGGGACAATGAGACCGGGACCTACTGCTTAAAGCCGATTCCGAACGGCTACGAACATTCATGCCACTATGGGATTCGAACCCACGAACTGCGGCTGCGAAGGCTAGCACCCTAACCATTCGACCATCGTTCGGAAAAAAATAAAATTAGAGCATCACATTTTTGGTCATTTTTTTGGTTTTTTTTTTTTGGTCATTTTGGTCACATTTTGAGAAAAAAAAATCCATCGTGATTTAGTATGTGACCCGCGGGTCATAGGTTATTCACCACTGGTCTATAGTTTAGCTTAATTTTTTCGTATGCAGAAAAATTTTACACGAGATGTTTAAAGTTTTAATTTCGAATGTCTGTTCTTTCATTTACGATACAGAAAATACATTTATAAAAACAAACGCGTGTGTCACTTAATATAAAAAAAAAAAAAATTCATGGTTCAGTAGGTGACATACAGGTCATAGGTTCTCTGCCACTCGTCTATAGTTTACCTTCTTTACCTTTATTTTTTGTACACAGGGGAATTCAATGGCTCGTGCATTCCCCTATGCATTAGAGAGTAATAATAGCAATAATTTAAAAAAAAAAAGTGGCAACCGGGGAAATCCCTGGCCGTGTCACAGTGTCTCCATCCGCCCCCGACACGTGAAATTTCGTTCATTCCGGGCGCCAGCATCAGGGTGACGCCCTCCCCGCTTTATTATTTTTTCTGCCTACACATGCGGTGGTGAAAAAAAGGAGGATCCTGGCATGGCTGCACCAGGTATGCGACTCCACTGACTCAATGATTTTTGGCCGGCGACCCCACCCTTGCTGCCATCCTTCCACTCTTTGTATTTGCGTCTGCTCCACGGCCGTATCCATTAGCGCAGCTCCAAACACACACGACTCTGTGCTTTTTCTGTTTTTTTAAACCCAGATTTTTTTTTCAGCTGCAGATATATAATGGTGTTTAAATACCGCTGAGAGAACGACCGCGAAATACACTGCACTACATTAACACATTCGCGTCGGGCTATTTTATATAACACTTTTAAACGAGGGTCACCTGGTTTACCCTGGTTTAAAATATCCTTACTCGTATTAAAATTGCAATAATTGCCTTTTGTAATTAATATATTGTATCGAAATTTCAAGAAGATGTACATAAATAGTATTACTGTTGCTTTTTAGTACGATAGTCGGTGAAACTGTTTCCTTTGTGTAACGACACATATGAGAAGTTACATGCAGATCACATATACTATCACAATTCAATCACAGTGATTTGTATCTTCAGCAGTTAATGTAACATTATATAAATGCATTTTTTTTATTGAAATATACTTTGAAATTTGAAAATTGTTTATATTTCTATTTCTCTTTTATTAAATATATCATTTTCGATAATTCGAATTTTTAATAGTTCGAGCTAGGTCTAGTCCGTCCATCTCGAATTATCCAGACTATACTAACATAAGGAATTTCTTTTTATTCAAATGTATTTTGAAATTTAAAAATTGTGTTTCTATTTCTCTTTTATTAAATTAATCATTCGATAATTCGAATTTTCAATAATTCGAACTTGGTCTGTTCCATCCATCTCGAATTATCAAGACTACTAATGTTATATAAATACATATTTTTAACCTTGAATTTGGCTAAGTCTAGCCGCTACACCGGACATGTATATTTATAACTACTATATAACATAATTGTTAGTACTCGCCACAGCAGACATTATCTATCTCAAAAAGGGAAAATGATATATTTTTTGTTTATTTTACAGAGATCCTAATGTCTATACAGACACGGGAAAATAACAGAAATTAAAAAATATTTGAAAAAACATCTTGTTAAATTAAAGGTTAATTGAAATTTAAAAATTACGTTTATATATTTCTATTCTATTAATCATTTTCGATAATTCGAATTAGGTGTGGTCCATTCATCTCGTGATTCGTCCATCTCGTCCATCTGGAATTACCGAGATTCTACTAATATTACATAAGAACATTTTTTTTAATGAAATATATCTTGAAATTTCAAAATTGCTTTTATATACGTCTATTCTATTGAATTAATTACTGTCGATCATTCGAGTTTTAAATAATTCGAGCTAAGTCTGATCCGTCCATTTCGAATTATCAAAACTCTACTAATATTATATAAGTGCATTTTTTTAATTGAAATATATTTTGAAATTCCAATATTGCGTTTATATAGTTCTATTCTATTAAATTAATCATTTTCGATAATTCTAATTTTCAATAATTCGAACTAGATCTGGTCTGTCCATCTGGAATTACCGAGATTCTACTAATATTACATAAGAACATTTTTTTTAATGAAATATATCTTGAAATTTCAAAATTGCTTTTATATACGTCTATTCTATTGAATTAATTACTGTCGATCATTCGAGTTTTAAATAATTCGAGCTAAGTCTGATCCGTCCATTTCGAATTATCAAAACTCTACTAATATTATATAAGTACATTTTTTTAATTGAAATTTATATTGAAATTTAAAAATTGCGTTTATATATTTCTATTCTATTAAATTAATCATTTTCGATAATTCGAATTTTTAATAATTCGAACTAGATCTGGTCTGTCCATCTGGAATTACCGAGATTCTACTAATATTACATAAGAACATTTTTTTTAATGAAATATATCTTGAAATTTCAAAATTGCTTTTATATACGTCTATTCTATTGAATTAATTACTGTCGATCATTCGAGTTTTAAATAATTCGAGCTAAGTCTGATTCGTCCAATTCGAATTATCAAAACTCTACTAATATTATATAAGTATATTTTTTTAATTGAAATTTATATTGAAATTTAAAAATCGCGTTTATATATTTTTATTCTATTAATCATTTTTGATAATTCGAATTTTCAGTAATTCGAATTAGGTGTAGTTCGTCCATCTCGAATTACCGATACTCTACTAATATAAGTGCATTTTTTTATTGAAATATATTTTGAAATTCCAATATTGCGTTTATATATTTCTATTCTATTAAATTAACGATTTTCGATAATTCGAATTTTTAATAATTCGAACTAGGTGCGGTCCGTCCATCTCGAATTACCGAGACTCTACTGTACTTAAACTTACACAAACATCGTCTGCCTCAGCTGAACCAAAATAGGGGAAGGAAGGGGACCGTTATCTCAACAGCTGTTTCGACACGTCACTTCCGACATATGACTATTCAAGATGGGATCAAAGGTTAGTCTAAATAAATCTCCTTTAGGGAGTTCAACCTGCGCTCGTAAAGAAAAAAAAAAGGTTCATTAACACTTTTAAAAACAAAGCGAGAAGAATCACATTTCAGGGTTGCACGCTTCATTCTTTTAATATTAGATGGAGGGATATTTTTAACTATATCCTCTTCTATATATAGATGTAGAAAGGAAAGAATAAAGCAACTGCTGCAAAAAATAAGTACGGAACGTGTAAAGCATAAATGTGCATGCAGCTCCCGTATATTAACACTGTAAGGTACTTTTTTTATTACATATTCTATTATGTTTTTAATATGAAGGCGGTCTCACTTTCTACAGTTTTAAAGATTTTAAACTATTTAAGGTGTCAGTATTCTCAGTTAAATTATGATTTCACAGGAAAAGACATTATTAATAATTATTTCTGAACTATAAATGGAATAATCGCTTAGAATATTGATCATAGAACATTTACTGTGCAATAAAAATTAATAGGAGGATAAATTTAAAATTTAAAGGAATTATATAATTAAAACCATGGAGGTAATGTGCATCCATCATGTCAACTTTTAATTTTGAAAGCATTCTTGCTAGCTATTCCTTTTCAGTTAAAATTAGGACTAATTTATCGTCTGCCGCGGATTTTGAAAGCCATATTTTAAATAACAGGAAAAAGAAAAACACGTTAAAAGGGATTTCAAAATAAAACTCATTTAAGCTGAAATTACGATAAATTTATCGTTTGCGGCAGCTCTGAAATATGAACGTTGAATATGAAAGCGGTTTTGCTTTGCCACAGTTTTAAATATTTCAAATTATTTTAGATCTCAGTTTACTCTGCTACGTTACGATTTTATTGGAAAAGAAATTATTTCTAAACCATAAATGGTGTAAATGATTACAATATTGATCATAGAACATTTACTGTGCAGTGTAACTTAATCGGAGGATAAATTTAAAATTAATGCGAATTATACAGTTAAAACCATGGAGGTAATGTGTATCCGCAATGTCATTTTTAATTTTGAAAATATATTTGCTAGCTATTCTTTTTCAGTTAAAATTATGACAAATTTATCGTCTGCGGCGGATATTGAAAGCATCTATCTAATCTATCTAATCTAATATAGAATATATATATATATATATATATATAAAATTTGTGTCTGTCTGTACTCGATAGACTCAAAAACTATACAACCAATCGCCGTGAACATTTGGGAAATTATTAGATATATCTCTAGGAAGGTTTTTGAAAATTTTTAACATTCGAAATCCACTCCTTCCCCCTTTTTCGAGCCTTTCATGTCATTATTCCAAGCATTATTTTCCCCGGTTAAATGCAAACAGTTAACTTTTTAATTTATCGCATCATAACTAAGTAAATGAATAATTTCTAGCAATGTGACGTCATCCCAAGTAATTGTTTTAAACGCAGTTTTCCACGGTTAAAAGCAGGAGATTAAAATGTTCAATTCATCACATAATAAATAGGTAAAAATGATATTTTTATATCATTATGACGTCATCCTTTAAATATCTCATTTATTCATTTCTTATTTTATATTATTTAACATCGTCTGCGTAGTATCCATTCGATTTGACTGGAAATTTAGATATAAAGGACTTTCATTTCTATGTGACTCAAATTATAGCATTTTTATATGAGAACTAATTTTAAATTTAATTCTTGGTTCATTTTTATGTTACAATGAAATGTTTATCAACAATATTCTAACAACAAAAAGTACAAATTTCAGTGACTCTCGTAGGCAAATAAAAACCTATCATATATGTTTCTTTATAGTCATACGGTTGTCAATATGAGCGTGTTTCTGTTTCATACAAAATCATGCGGTTTGTCATAAATTTCCTTTATTTAGGACAGCATTTATTAATATCCCCAATATTAGAACTGTTGTTGTCAAAAACTTTTGCTTCCTATTCTACCACTTAATATGTCAAGATATATTAACGTTGCTAATCAACGTACAGTAGTAATACACTAGTATAAAAACTTAATGTTGGTATAATATTATAATAGAAATATATAAATATGCCAATGACTCGAACTGTACAGTGACGATTTAGAGAGTTATGTACGAAAATAAAATCTTTGTTTAAAAGTAATACATTAAATTCACCGTAGCAAAGAACGGGCACATTGCTAGTTTTAAATAATTGGGAAAAAAAAAACACGTTAGAAACTTCAAAATGAAACTAATTCTGATTTTTAAAAAAATGCTTTGAGAGGACTTTTATGGTGTTAAAGAATCTCTGTGCCATTTTTTATGCATGTAGCTCCTGTTTTGCCAAACTTTTATTTTCCTATTCGAAGAAAACAACTTTAATAGGTTTTACTTTGTATGTTAATTGCAACTGTGGCTGGTTTTATTGCTGCCGCATCAACCGATTTTACTCTATTATAGTACATTGTGTTTCTGTACGTACAAAAATGTAATCCGAAGGGGGTGTATTCACAGGTTCTTTAAGCTGTCTGGAGCTGAAGACAACAGAAACAAATTCACCTTATTGTATTGGAATAAAATGAGCATTCAGGTTCAACAAGGTTGCGTGTTACAGATATGATCGTCATTTTGTAAACTGGATCGTCAGCACACAATGACGGTACAGTATCAGAGTTGCATGCGGACTGCCTTGTCGTGTTAACGTTACAAAACGACAAACACGCGCTTATATAACAAGAATGTTATCACCAGAAAAAACTATAGGTGTTAACACTGTCAACACCTTTTCTTGTTATTATTTTGAGAGCAATACATTTTCTGCGTGCAATTCTGTTCGAAAATCTACATTTAGATTTGATAAAGATTCAATTATTCAGGTGGTGATTTTCCAAATTAATATTAATGACTCCTAACTGGAAGTTTCCGTTCGTGTAAACTAGATTTGTACACGATATAGTGGGGTACTACTGTATTATAAACATAAAATGGATGTTTTATATTTAACGAATTAAGTTTATATCATGAATAAAAATATTAATACCTCTAAAATAAATAGATTGACAACAGAAAAAATATCAGACATTTTGATATTTTTTAAAATGTATTTATGAACCCTACGCAGGATATAAAAAGGCTATTGAGTAACAATTATAAAATGGAGGTTTTATGTTAAGCGAATTGAGTTTATATCATACATAGAAATAATAGTATCTCACACTCTAATAAGTTGACTACTAAAGATATCAATATATACAGGATATCTGCCAAAATAAAATGTTTCAAATCCATGACTTTTCATGATTTTCCCTGATTTAGCAGATCATTTTCCATGACTTTGGTTTGGTTTGGTTTGGAATGCTACGGTCTACTGTTTTGCAACACGAGGGCTAATGAGACCTCCATGACTTTAAAAAGCTTCTGTTAAAAGTATATATGAATAAAACTTCTGATGTACATACAAATAAAATATATGCTTTTAGAGAAATTACAGGAATTTTATCATAAAAAAACTATAAACTTACTTTATAAATGTTAATAAACTCACATACATAAAAATAAATTGTTGTATCTACATACCTAAGTTTAATCATATAGCCATTTTTCAATCAAAATGTTTCCAATTTGAATTCAGGGTACTTTGGTATTATTCAGGTGACCATGAATAATAGCCAAATATAACCCTATAATGTTTATATACAATATCCCTAGAAATACTTATATTTTGTGCAAAAATCTTAATTTTTATTAAAAAATATTAATTATTATATTAATAAAATTTTAATCTACAATTTAAGAAAAAACCAGAATAATATACATTTACCCACCCATTAAGCTTTCTTGCTTTGAATTTCCTTGCTGAATAAATTTTACTTGGTAATACGGTCAATAGGATAATACATAAAAACTAAACTCAGTAACTTCAGCCAAATGATAAGTAAATATAGAATTAAAAAATTCAATGCGTTTTCTTTTAATAGGTAGTTTAGCGGATCCATGACTTTTACTCATTTTACTTGAAAAATCCAGACTTTCCATGACAAAATTAATCCATTGTCTAAATCCATGATTTTCCATGACTTTCCAGGTGCGCGGAAACCATGTATATATCAAAATATCGGACATTTTCACATCTTCGAAAATATCGTTTACGAACCTCGTGCGCGATATATCGAAGTGCTACTGTATTACAAATATAAAAGGCATGTTTTATGTTAAGCGAATATAGTTCCCATCATGCATAGAAAAATTAATATCTCACACAATAATAGGTTGACTACTGAAAATATCGAAATATCGGACAATTTGATACTTTTGAAAATATCATTTACGAACCTTGTGTATGGTATAGCGAGGTGCTATTGTATTATATACAAGTTTATATTTCATGCATTTAAATATTAATACTTCGCAAAATAATAGGCTGACAACTGAAAAAGAATCACATTTCGATATTTTTAAAAATGTATTTACGAACCCTACGCGCGATATATCGAGATGCTATGTGTAACAAATATAAAATGAAGGTTTTATGTTAAGCGAATCGAATGTCATACATAGAAATAGTAATATCTCGCACCATAATAAGTGATTACTAAAAATATCAATATATATCAAAATATCGGTCATTTTCACATCTTTGAAAATATCGTTTACGAACCTTGTGCGCGATATATCGAAGTGATACTGTATTATAAATATAAAAGGCAGGTTTCATGTTAAGAGAATCGAATGTCATACATAGAAATAGTAATATCTCGCACCATTATAAGTGACTACAAAAAATATCAATATATATCAAAATATCGGACATTTTCACATCTTCGGAAATATCGTTTACGAACCTCGTGCGCGATATATCGAAGTGCTACTGTATTACAAATATAAAAGGCAGATTTTATGTTAAGCGAATATAGTTCATATCATGCATAGATAAATTAATACCTTACACAATAGGTAAACTATAGGTTGACTATCGAAAATATCAAAATATCGGACAATTTGATACTTTCGAAAATATTTACGAACCTTGCGCATGTTATAGCGAGGTGCTATTGTATTATATACAAGTTTATACTTCATGCATTTAAATATTAATACTTCGCAAAATAATAGGCTGACAACTGAAAAAGAATCAGACATATTTTTAAAAATGTATTTACGAACCCTACGCGCGATATATCGAGATGCTATTGTGTGACAAATATAAAATGGAGGTTTATGTTAAACGAATCGAATGCCATACATAGAGATAATAATATCTCGCATAATAATGACTACTAAAAATATCAATATATATCAAAATATCGGACATTGTCACATCTTCGAAAATATTGTTTACGAACCTTGTGCGCGATATATCGAGGTGCTACTGTATTATAAATATAAAAGGTAGGTTTCGTGTTAAGCGAATATAGTTCATATCATGCATAGAAAAATTAATATTTCACACAATAATAGGTTGACTACTGAAAATATCGAAATATCGGACAATTTGATACTTCCGAAAATATTTACGAACCTTGCGCATGTTATAGCCAGGTGCTATTGTATTATATATGTCAAGTTTATATGTCATGCATTTAAATATTAATACTTTGCAAAATAGATTGACAACAGAAAAAATATCAGACATTTTGATATTTTTTAAAATGTATTTATGAACCCTACGCAGGATATAAAAAGGCTATTGAGTAACAATTATAAAATGGAGGTTTTATGTTAAGCGAATTGAGTTTATATCATACATAGAAATAATAGTATCTCACACTCTAATAAGTTGACTACTAAAGATATCAATATATATCAATATATTGGGCATTTTTGATATCTTCGAAAATATCAGATTTATGAACCCTGTGCGCGATATATTGAAGCGCTATTATATTACAAATATAAAATGGAGGGTTTATGTTAAGAGAATGTGATTTATATCATGCATAGATAAATTAATACCTTACACAATAGGTAAACTATAGGTTGACTATCGAAAGTATGTTTACGTAATATATGCGTGATATATATGGAGGTGCTACTGTATTACAAATATAAAATAGAGGCTTTATGTTAGAGAATGTTAAGACAATATACGCTTATGTTAAGAGAATGTGATTTATATCATGCATAGATAAATTAATATCTTACACAATAATAGGTAAACTATCGGTTAACTATTGAAATATGTTTACGTAATATATGCGTGATATATCGAGGTGTTACTGTATTACAAATATAAAATAGAGGCTTTATGTTAGAGAATGTTAAGACAATATACGCTTATGTTAAGAGAATGTGATTTATATCATGCATAGATAAATTAATACCTTACACAATAGGTAAACTATAGGTTGACTATCGAAAATATCAAAATATCGGACAATTTGATACTTTCGAAAATATGTTTACGTACCATATGCGTGATATATCGAGATGTTACTGTACTACAAATATAAAATAGAGGTTTTATGTTAAAAAAATAAGTTAATAGCTCATATAGAAATATTAATATCTTAAACAATAATAGGTTGACTATTAAAAACATCAAAATATCGGACGCTTTGATACTTCTCGAAAATATATTTAAGAAACCTTATCGATATATGGAGGTACATTATAAAATGGCGATTTTATGATATCATACACGTTAATAGGTTGACTACTGAAACTAACAAAATATGGACATTTTGATATTATATGCTTGATGAATACGCTCTTTATCAGTTCCTATAAGAACGTCTTGCCTTCTGCTTATCTGACAACCCTTGACCATCAGCAGGGTGTGCGTATTTCTGAAAAATTCTAGGAACGTGTAATACCCCACTCCTTTGTTTCTTCTTCTTTACCCTAGGTGGAAGAAGGTTTTGGAGCTCTACGGTCTACTTTTTGCAACACGAGGGCTAATGAGACCGGGACCTACTGCTTAAAGCCGATTCCGAACGGCTACGAACATCCATGCCATAGTGGGATTCGAACCCACGAACTCCG
>CM063497.1:12551761-12554261 GCA_032207245.1 Pardosa pseudoannulata
TACGTGCTTAGTGAACAATCCCACAATATTAATACACAGATTCATAAAGAACGTGCATGAAGTTTACTAACATACTATACCCTACATAGAAATACCATGAACCTTACAATCTATGAGTAATATAAACTTAAATAAAAACAAACTTTAAAATTCTTAAAACGTAAATTTCATTTTCAACAATAAAAATCTTAAATTCCAAGAGCTTTTATAAACAGCACATTAAATTATAAATTTTATAACACTTAATTTTATATATGGCATGCAAATTGATAAATTAATAAACTAGAATGAATTAATACTTAAAAGTAATGAAGTTATAGGCATATGATTATGTGTGAAGTTTAAATTCCATATGAAAAAAATTCTATAAGTTTCGCATAATGTTAAAATATATAGCGAATGCCTTCTTAGAGAATGTATATTATACAAAATAGTAAATTATTTCAAAATTTAATAATTTATTAATTATAAAAACATTTTATGATTAATAAATGTATATGTATGTTATGTATAACAACAATAATAATACGATTCCTAACAAAGATACTAAGAATAGATGAAGGTTGAAGACAAAATTTATCCCAGCTAAAAATTATTCTTTTGTTTACATCATAATTGTAATACTTCAAAAACAAATTTCGAAATAATTAGTGAAATTCTTTAAGAGATATTAAGTACTATCTTACCTATGTAATCATTCCACTTATATCCAATATAAAGCGTTCTTGTTTTGACAATCTACAATATAATCACAAACTACAAATATGTAAACAACTACACACACCAAGCACTGAACGAGCTTTGACAAGACAATTCACATTTTGCAATTAAACAAGTTTTTTAGGCGACTGTTCTGATAGATGAAAGTCAGCATAGAGAACCTGTTATTCGATTGTTGCGCTATCTGCCGGAAAAAGTTTGAAATATTTTGTGGAACAGTGCTACCTGACGGTAAAAATATTAATCTCTATACGTCATCACCATTTTTTACATGAAAGAATAATGGTTTTTAATAACAGTATTTAAACTAGAAGCATCATAAATAAATTTTAGTTTAGCCAAAACGATTGGAGGTTTATAAAGAAGGTTTTTCCTTATTCTTTTTTAAATTTAAATTTGAAGAAAATTTATAATGTTCATTATCATTTTATAACAATCGGTTTACAATAAATAACTTTAAAATTAAAGGTCTATTTATCATAAAAAATACTTAAAGCTCATACTAGTTCTTTCTTTCGCTTAGATACTTTTATATCCAAAAATGAAAGCGAAATATTAGAATTTTAAACTAATATGCCCCAAATTAATGTTTTAATTATCATCTTTCTACGTAATTCACAAGCAGTTTAATAATTAATAAAAATAGTTTCACAAACAAAACGCTTTACGAGGATAAAAATATAATTATAACAAATCATAATATAACAATTCATAACAAATCATAATATATAATTATAACTAATCATCTGTTATTATAACAAATCAAAAAATTCCAGGGGCTGTTATTCTATGCACAAAAATATTATTTCATTTCAGCTTTACTAAATTTGGAAATATTTATAAAAATTGTTAAACTTATATTATAAAATGTAAAATTATGCCATGTATTATAACACAATATAGTTATGCAGTCATACACCTTTTAAATCCTCACCACAGTTTAAATTTGCATTGGTTTGCCAGTTATATGCCAGCTGCCTAGTAATAAATAATATAGCCCAGCTTGTCTTTGTTTTATAAATTAATCTTTCATTTTATTTATTTATTTATTTTCACAAAAAATGAAAGTTTCTATCTAAGTAGACATACTACTTAATATCGTCTATTAAATATCGTAGTTTAATTTTTTCCAGACTACAGCGTCATCTGTTGTGGAACATTGTAACTAATTTTGAAAGTGTGTCTGCCTAAAAATTTAATATTATCCCAAGCTTATAGCAATAAACTGTGTATTTCTATCATTGTCCGTTTAGTTTTATTGATTTTTCAAATATACCGGTCATTTTTTAAACACCCTGTACATTTGTTGTTTGTTGTAATATAAACTACTTTTCCTACATTAACATTATTACTATAATAATGGTCATTTTAAGTACTTTCATATTACAAATAGATTATTAAAATGAAGAGATGGTACCAACATCGAAATCATACAAACTTATTTATGAAAACTTAGTGCAATCGAAGTTTCTAAATGTTATCACATCATTAAAAATATATAGATGTTTCATGATAACAAATGCTACTGATGGACGAAGCTCTTCAAAGTCAAAAGTGCTAAAAAACTGTTGTAAATAACTACAACTTCTACTTCTCACGCAGAATGTCTCTGTCGGTTTTTTGATGAGTGTTCTAATAGAAAGTCGTTGATCTGCTCTATGATGAACCATTTATAAATTTGCGATTAATTCATGAGTATAAATGAATTGTGGAAACTTATGTTCGACTAGAGTGTATTTTTGTTTGTCAACAAATAAGAATTGTTATCGATCTTCAAAGC
>CM063497.1:12559261-12571761 GCA_032207245.1 Pardosa pseudoannulata
TGTTAAACATACAACAGCAAATGGCGTTGAATATAAATTCGACAGAGTCTATATCATTCTTTCGAACAAGTGGTGATTTTTTGTTGTGACGTCACTACGCACAGACTTAATCAGTAACAATTAAAACAACCGAAAGTGTTGGTGTGATGGTGACTCCTCTAAAGGCCCCTCCACACTATGGTCCACTGAAAGCCATTACTGGAGGGGTATGGCTTATCGAGACCGACGATGGCAGACGATAAAATGGCCTTGCCGGAAGGTGGAAGAGGAAGCAGTTTTTCTCCAAATGTGAAAGGCAGCCAGATGCGCAACTAAAGTGCGCTGTAGACCCTATGGACGAATCTAAGCGCTCGGCTCATTTAGTGGCCCAGTGTGTGGATGCAACTCGTAAGCCATCGTCCAAGGTCGTCATCAGCTGGCCATAGTGTGTAGGCTACATATGACGATTTAACAAAATTTACTTCTACGCTATTGGACGATCACAAGAGGAGGAACTAAAACCTACCTTTTATGAAATATTGATGCACACATTTGCTAGATGGAACAGAAAGGCGCGGAAAACAGAAAAGCTTAATGGTACTACATAAATAATTTGAACCCTAACGAGAAAATGTCATGGAACAATTGTTTCAGCACAATTTCAGCCAGAAGAACTTCCTTCTCTTCTTTTTTCTCAGCTGTTCTTCTTTCACCGTGTTCACCGCATTTTCCACGACGGCCAGGGCCAAGTGTTTTTCTTCCTCGACCGGCAGCGACACCGCAAAAGTTGCCGAGTTCTGCTTCCTGGGTGACCACTTGAGGACTTTCCTCAAGGTCTCGATAGTTTTGCTTTCGTCCCTGGGGTTCAAAGCCACCGTCAGGTTCTCCTGTTTCTTGTGACGCCTACGAGCGACGAGTGCCAGGTTGCCCAAGAACCCGCTGGGATGGAATGGTATCTGGCTGACGGTCAGGTCTGTGCAAGGAACTACAACCGACTCGTTCAACAAAGGAACTGTCTCGTCTTCTTCATAGCAGGATGGTTTGCATGGTGGTGTCATGACGGGGGTAACTTGATCTCTAAGAATCACTCTGGATTCAGACTGATGTCCTGGTTGGTTATTGGAGCACAGGGCAGCGTTCGGGACGCAGCAGTCATTGGTCATGTTGCTGACAGACTGAGTTCGGCTGTTTCGTCTGCTCGGTCTCCTGCTGACGTCCATTTCGTCCAGGATAACGTTGAGTCCTCCGGATCGGAAGAGGTCCCGGAAGGTCAAGACCATGGCGGTCGTTTGGCTGGTTCTGTTGTTCCGGTTACTGCCATTTGGCTTTCGTTTCCTGCTGTAGGACGGATGAGAGTCTTCTTCCATCAAAGTCCTCAGCGTGATTAAGATACGATGCACCAGGGGCATTGTGGTCGAGCTAGAAAAGTAAAATAGAATCTATGAAATTCTTATTTAGAAGTTTTACGTTATGGAACATTCAGCACAGACAAAGGCTTCTACAATTGATAACCTTCACTATTATGATCATTTAGTAGTTCAAGAAATTAAAAAATTTGGTTCCTCAAATGTCTTTTTCTGCAGCCGAAGTTGTACGGAAATTACATTCAATCAATTGGCATACATTCTACAGTGGTAGTAGAAGTCGTAGTTTTTTTTTTTAAAGTATAGTAGAAGTAGTACAGTGGACTCCGCTTAATGTGGTAGCGGTTAATATGTTGTCAATCGTTTATTGTTATCGAAATCACTGGGTCCCGATTTTCTCTATTCATTTGTATGGTAAAATGATCGCTTTATGGGATCGTTACATCGGTTAATGTTATCAGTTTTAGAGCCTCATTTTAATTGGCGATGGAATATTCCCAGTGTATTTAGAAGGAACCCATTATTTTCTTTCCCATCGTTATTGTTTTAATTTCCGAGAATTCTCTTCAACCTAGGGAAAAGGTTTGGTTTGGTTTGGTTTTTGGAGCGCTACGGTCTACTTTTTGAAACACGAGGGCTAATGAGACCGGGACCTACTGCTTAAAGCCGATTCCGAACGGCTACGAACATCCATGCCATAGTGGGACTCGAACCCACGAACTCCGGTTCCGAAGGTCAGCACCCTAACCATTCTAGGGAAAAGGAGAAAGGAAGTGAGAAATTAAACATTTCTGGAATTTTCCAGAAATACGCACACCCTGCTGGTGGTCAATGGTTGTCAGATAAGTAGAAGGCAACACATTCTATTTGGAACTGAGAAGGAGCTTATTCCCATTTTATGCCTCGCTGGCTTACATGCAGTTTGTCAATATGGAAGCCAGAAAGCGAAATGATTTAACGTTAAAACAAAAGATCGACATTTTAAATCATTATGACAGGTTGATTATGATTACGAACAAATTATTAATGAATTCTTAGAAAAAATTGTTCATGGATGTTCATAGTCATTCGTAATGGTCAATAGTTGTGAGATAAGCAGAAGGTAACACATTCTATTTTGAACTGAGAAGGAGTGTATTCACAATTTATGCCTCGCTCGCTTACATGCAGTTTGTCGATATGCAACCCAGAAAGCGAAATGACTTAACATTAAAACTAAATATCGAAATTTTAAATCTTTATGACAGGTTACCAAACAGGAGTCAGCGCAATGCTGCAGCACAGTTCAACATTTCTCCGCCTCTGAATTGCACTGAAAGTGTTGAAACGTGAAGTACAACACCGCTCCGATGACTTTAAAAAACATTATGACTACGAACGACTTATCAATGAGCTTCTTAGAAAGACTTGTAGACAGTCAACAATGAATCAATTATTTTTATTGTGTAAACAATTCTTATGTCTTAACTCTTTAAGGACAACAACAGCAGATGATTTTACTACCCTTAAGTCCTAAAGTTTTCAGCAGGTGAAAATGTAAAATGGACTGTCCCATTCTCCCATATGTATATGTATATACATATATATTATGCTGATATATATATATATATATATATATATATATATATATATATATATATACATATATACATATATATACATATATATACATATATATATATACATATATATATATATATACATATATATATATATACATATATATATACATATATATATATACATATATATATACATATATATATATATATACATATATATATATACATATATATATACATACATATATATATATATACATATATATATATATATACATATATATATATATATATATATATATATATATATACATATATATATATATACATATATATATATATATATATATACATATATATATATATACATATATATATATATACATATATATATATATACATATATATATATACATATATATATATATATATACATATATATATATATATACATATATATATATATATACATATATATATACATATATATATATACATATATATATATATACATATATATATATATATACATATATATATACATATATATATACATATATATATATATATAATATATATATATACATATATATATATATATATATATATATATATATATATATATATACATATATATATATACATATATATATATATATATATATATATATACATATATATATATATATACATATATATATACATATATATATACATATATATATATATACATATATATATATATACATATATATATATATATATATACATATATATATACATATATATATATACATATATATATATACATATATATATACATATATATATATATATATATATATATATATACATATATATATATATATATATATATACATATATATATATATATATATATATATACATATATATATATATATATATATACATATATATATATATATATATATACATATATATATATATATACATATATATATATATATACATATATATATACATATATATATACTATATATATACATATATATATATATATACATATATATATATATATATATATATATATATATATATATATATATATATATATATATATATATATATATATATATATATATATATATATATATATATATATATATATATATATATATATATATATATATATATATATATATATATATATATATATATATATATATATATATATATATATATATATATATATCAGCATAATATAAGTTTAGAATCAAAAGAAAGTAAAAATTGATTGCTAAGGAAAGCATCTGAAAATGTGGCCTATAGGCAGTAATCAATGAAACTGTCAACTGGTCGTAAAGGCTGGGTAGAAGAAAAGAATACCCCTGCTAGACATACCTATCACCCCTATTTTTCATTTTTCCGGGCAAGCCCGTCTTTAAGTGCTTCGGCCGGTATGAGCCGGAGTCGTACCCAGTTAAAGGATAATATATAGTACAAAAATAGAAGGTGAGTTTTCTCATTTTATTTTGAAATGTAGTACGTGTGAATTAAAGGGGGGGGGGATAAATTTATCTAATTTTGCGTATCGTTTATTGTTATCAATCAGTTATTGTTATCAAAACCACGGTGTTCCAATCTGATCACATTAAGCGGAGTCCACTGTAGTTCTTTACAGTTATTACTAGCTTCCACTGCAACCGTTGAAAGATCGCTTTCAAACGTGAAAACAATAAAAAATTTCTTAGCGATAGAACTGGCCACAAGAGGTTGACAAATTTAACATTACATTTGTTGTATATAGGCACAGCGCAATGGCGTGCGGTAGGTTTTCAAGCAGGGTGTGCACAGAACATGCATCTTCCAATAAATCTTTAATTATTGAGACATCTGAGTTCTCCATTCTGAAACGGGTTCTGTTCTGTTAAAATTCGTTTCTTTAAAACAAAACAACTTTGTTTTTCAGCTAATTATTTCAATAAATATAATACATCACCGAAATTACTTTACCACATTAAAACATTTCCCTTTATATTGATGAAATACTTCTTTTATATTTCCATGAAAACAAAATTTTACAATATATAAATTTAAACATGAACCGTCTGCAAAATCGTATGGTCAGTTAATCAGTTAAAAAACCAAAAGCGCTTCAGCACGTAAGTCCCCGCTCTAATACAACGCTTAATAAACCGTACCTTCGAATGATTCTGAATGCCAAGTGCAGGAAAAAATAGCCGCACTTGCCTTAGTGCTATAGTATGATGTTCTACTCCAGTAGCCCATACTTATAAAGCGTGATTTCCTATTAGTGCTCAATGCGTACACATTTAAACTTCCTATGTTCGTTTACTTTTGAACGCGCCACGTGGGGCAGCACCTAGTACCGCACGCACTGTGGAAATACAAGCAAGGAAATCAACATAATATTTGAATATATTGTAAGCAATATTTATTATATACCATATAAAGATAGGTAGACATAGGTGCAGAAAATTATTGTCCCTCATAATTTTCCCAGGGTTTTCAGTGCACGCCCTGCACATATGGACCGCACGCCACTGGCACAGCGCTAAACGCGGACGAAGGTTTAAACAACCTATAAGACCTAGGTTTGATAAAACCTATAAGAATTAATTTGCTACTCTAAAACATAGCTTATAAATCACTGATTATGCCATAATGTATTCAAATTTTGATGTTACACAATGTGACGAAGTTTGTAAAACAAAAATAAAAATATACATCATAATTCCTTTCTTATTTTTACACTAGCATATAGCATATGACGGGATCAGTAAAATTTTTAATTTTCCAGAATTGTAAAGTACCCTATGACGCAGGTAAAAAAATGGTTTGTTTTTTGGCTGAAAATTATCTGGTACACGCTCAATAACTTGTTTGTCTTCATACTCCTCTAAAGTCTCCCGATACAGTGAATGCAGTTTAGATTCGCGTTGAATTCATTTAGAAAGATAATTCAAAGTTTTCTTAGCTACGTTGAAATGATCGTTCAGTTCTTTCCAATTTTTTTTACCACAATAATTAATGGAAGTAAAAGAACGAAACTATCGTTTCCACTACACGCTGGAGGTAGATAGAATTTGTTGCTAATACCGGTGATAAAATTTTCATGGCAACAAAAAAATAACCGATGATTCAATTTAAAATAATCCCATATGTACCTAATCTATTATTTAAGCCAAATATAAAAGACAATTTTTGACGTCATATCCAAGTCCAGCGATAAAAGGTATGAAAACAATGCAGACGATATTTATAAATAATTTAAAATAAGAAATGATTCAATGAGAGGAATGATGTCATAATGCTAGGGAAAAATGTTATTTTTACCTATTTATTATGTGGTAAATTGATAAATTTATCCACTTCTTAACCGGGAAATAAGAGATTTGAAAAAAATTTTTCAATTTTACAACTCCTCTTCAACCTCCACTCAAAATACAGTTTTCTTTTTTTTTTTGTTTAAATTAATTTTACAATTTACACTAAATCACAAATTTGTGATGAAAATCACACTCAGTTTATTTAATTTGTGATTAAGTGAATGTTTCAGTCTATTTAGTATGAATGTTATGTGTTTCCTTTGTGTGTGTTTTTTTTTTGTTAATTCAATTAGATTTTAAATATTCAATTTTTGTAAAATTTTTCCTCAAAATGTTGTTTTTGTTTATGTATCAATTTGTTGAGTTACGATCCCCTCGCCAGATTTCAAACGCCACGCTGCAAGCACGCCACGCACGCAAGCTGCAAGCACGCCAATTTCGCCAAATGTGGTTGAAGCACCAACAAGATCCATGATTAGAAACAGGAGAGTGGGCTAAGAAGAGGAGTTGAAAAAGGACTCAAAATAATGGCATTAAATGCTCAAAAAGAGGGGAAGGGGTGATTTCGAATGTTTCTAACCCTAATTCAACAAAATCCAATATGGATGCCTCTATCCATTCCAGGTCCAACCGCTTCATAAATTCGAGTACAGACGGACAGATAACTTAGGTTATTATTATATGGGAGGTTTTTCTAGTTATTCATAAAATTGATTTAAATTAATTTGCCTGGTAAATACTAGAGCTTAAATTAATCGAGTTCCAGTATTTACCAAGCAAATTTAAACCCCGTAAAAACTGAATAAGATTTAGTATGGTTGCAAATACACCTAACTCTTTTTTTTTAACACGGTCTTTTTTATCACGATTTTGAGGTAACACAGTTCACCGATATACATTTTTACACAAATTTTTGTACTAGCACAAATCTCCCCCATCCCCTCTAAAAAGAAAAAAATTCTAATTTTGACAGTACAGTCAAAAGATGGTCGGTTTATGCCCACACATGTGTGAGTGACTTGAAGTTTTTGCTTTGTAGTCTAGACTTAATAACGAACGCAATTTTTCATTTGAGCAAAGCCGACAGTTGTGCTAGACATACTTGATGCTCCGAACGATGGTTCAATGGTTAGGGCGCTGATTTTCGGTACTGGAGTTCGTGGGTTCGAATACCCCTGTGGCATGCATAACTTCGAACTGTACTTTTTTTCGTGCCGTTTTCCATTCCGGTTCAACTAAAAATATATATCGGTTCAGTTCCGATTCAATAATTTTATTTTATGTGTATTTTTATTTCTGCTAAAATATAATTATATCATAAACAAGAAAAAAAAAATGAAATTCTATCAAAATTTATAAGATTTTATTCGTTTTTTTTAATGGTACACTATATGAAAGGATACCATTAACCAGGATGTACCATACGAACGGCGAGTAGAGAACAGCGAGCATGGGCATTGCTATAGATCAGTGGTGCGCAAACTTTTTTCGACTGCGACCCCTTTTGTAGAGAGAAAATTTTTGGCGACCCCTAGAGATAAATGTTCACAAATACGATGTACATTTCACGCATTTCTTTCGTTTCATCGAATAAAAACATCATCATATTTGACTCATATTAATTTTATTTATAATTTTAAGAAAATACTTTTTGCATAACACAAAAATCAGTAAATTGCCCTTTAACACTTTGACTGCCATGGCTATCATATGTGATATCCAGTGATATTTCCGTTGAGACACTGGCTATCCGATATGATAGCCATGGTGTTTTAACACTTCAGGCCATGGCTATCAAAGATGTTATCAGTTACATGAAAATCGTATTGGAGTTTGATTGTTGGGCTCCCTACGATGTGTTAGGTATACGTGGTTTGCGCAAATTGGTATATGTGACGATTTTATGAGCTAAGTTTTATGAAAAATTAAATATTTGGAACATGCAACAAAAAAGGGAATATATATAAATAGAGAGAGTTTGTTTTAAAATATTGTTTGTTTTGAAATATTGTTTTTATATATAGTTTTATGTTGAAAAAATACAAATTACACAAAAAAAAAAAGTTTGGCCCCGTTGTGAACATTTGCAATTTTGGCTTGGCAGTCAAAGTGTTAATGAGATGTATGTGGCTGCAAGTTTCTAATTATCTCATCGATGTTGTTCCTAATTGCAATTCGCATATCATCTTCAGGGTTTAAACGCGAGCGGTATTTAGTTTTTATTGAAACTAGTTTGCTAAATCCAGTTTCACATAAATACGTTGATGAAAATTGTATTAACACTCTGATGGCATTCTTGCATAAAACGGGATATAGTTTTTACGCGGATAACCAACATTTTTGGCAAGACTGAGTCTTAAATTGATTTCGAAGAGTATAATCACTAATTAGATCTATCAATTACTCTTTCTCACTAAACAACTTTCAAATTGGCGAATTACCTCGAAGAGGGCGCTGTCTACCGGAGTGAAAAACTTGCGTCTTCACACTTTATATATACATTACGCAAAGAAAGAGTGGGCATCATGAAACTGCAATTAAACAGTGAGCGACGGCGCTTCACTCTTTATATGTACACTGTATGGTATTCAGCATGCAGGGATAATGCATTTCATAAAAATTTGGCGACCCCCAAAAAACGTCTGGCGACCCCCTCAGGGGTCGCTACCCCTAGTTTGCGCACCACTGCTATAGATAATCAAAATCACTTGACAAACTGAATTAAACCTGCCTTCTACAAGTAGTTTCATACAAAACTGAACAGTACTATTGAACATTAAAACGAAATGTATTGTACATGTGTAATGGCGATAATTATATGGGTAACGTTAAATTAGGAAAAATTGATAAGTTGGTTACAGCAGCAAAATGACTGAAGATATATCGAATCGATTCGTTTTTCGGTTAAGTTCCGGTTTTCGTTTCAACTGAATTAACGGTTTTTTTCCTGTTTTCGATTCAGTTCCGGTTCGAAGATTCTGGTTAACTTCATATCGAACCGTTATTTTTTTTTCGGTTCTATACCGGTTTTCGTTACGACCAAAATAACGGTTTTCTTTTTTCGGTTTTCGGTAATAGGTTCGTGGTCGCAATGTAATCCATGTTCTCAAACGATACCTCTGGGGAAGGGGGGGGGGCAGGCCTAGCCTGGTTGTCTCTTGCACGGTCGCTGCTTCTAGATTACGAGGACCCAACGGGAGTAATGTTACTGCATAAGTTGTAATTTCACCCTAACGTTGCTCGTCAAAACGAAAGGTGCACCCAGTGTTGCCAACCTTCAAAGTCAAAATTATGGATTCTAGGTCCTAAAATTATGGCATTGGCTTATAAATTATAGTGCATTTTTTTAATAGTTCAAAATAGTGTTAATAGATGGCGTTTGTACGATATATTTTCTCGTTATAAATTTCTCCCTTTCCCCCACTTTTTTTTTTTGGGGGGGGGTGGCAAAAAATATGTAAGTTTTTTAATATTATTCATCAAATGTTTTTCTATCACCCCGTATTTTACTTTAAATGAAACACCAGAGATATATTTTTCTTTACTAAGCATTTTCATACCATATATAAAAAGTTTCTATATAGGTACTGATTCAGTTCTCAAACAATTTACAGCCAATTAATTGTTTAAAAAACCATATAGTTTACTTTCTATTTGGAAAAGAAAGTAGAAGGGTTAATGATAATGATATCAAGAGATTTTTAATTATTTTTATATATTTATTTTTATGCATTTCACTGAAGCCTTGGACTATTTATAAATATATTTAGGTTATAGGATTAATATATTTCTGTACAATAAAATGTTTAATTAGTTTTCTTTATTTTATTTGCCCTCAATAAAACTATTCAGGCATTTTATGTATTGACAGAAGAAAAAAAACTCATATATATATATATATATATATATATATATATATATATATATATATATATATATATATATATATATATATATATATATATATATGCATATATATATATATATATTAGAGGACGAGAGAGAGAGAGAGATAGATAGATAGATAGATATCTATATCTATCTATCTATCTATCTATATATATATATATATATATATATATATATATATATATATATATATATATATATATACTTTTTAATAATGTTATAATTCATTATTTACTGTGGTTTTTTTTTAAATGAAATATTCAGTAATAAAACCGATTATTATTGAATAATCGGTTTAATTACTAAAAATACCATATTTTAGTGAAAACTGCAATAGAACAAGTAAAATGCAAAATTTCATCTAATTATCCATAATTATGTAATTATTAAAGAAATATCTCCAGTATAGTTGTGAATATTCAGTAATTTTGCATCTAACAATTTTGCGATTATTATCGTACATATACGATAATTATCGTATGGTTGGCAACACTGGGTGCACCCCTTAGCCTTAATAAGAGTAGCACGTGGCTCAATCGTGTTTTGTTCGATCAATCCCAAACAACAATAGCAACATAAGTCTTTTCTTTAATAATGACGCGAAAAATTCATTTTACTGCTGAAACTCATTCCACTTAGAACAAGTATAAATATTCTATTTTTAAAATTTGTAATTTGTAATTTGTAATTTTTTTTTTGTAGTTTGTAAAATATTGTTTACCTATATCCTTTTGGCTTATGTAATATTATTGTTTGTAGAATATTTTAATGCTCTTATTGACTGTGGGTGTGAATCTCTGCCCTCAACGCGGCTCCAAAGGTTGTAAACCTTCATGGTTAACAGTGGGAGTGAATGATATTTGTAAAGGCGCCTCCACACTATGGTCCACCGCAAGCCATCACCACCGTCTGGAGGGGATTTGGCTTATCGTGGCCGATGGCGGCAGACGATAAAATAGCCTTGGCGGACGACGGTTTCGGAGTCGGTTTTTCTCCAAAGATCAAAGGCAGCCAGATGCGCAACTTAAGTGCGCAGTAGACCCTATGCACGAATCAATGCGCTCAGCTCATTCAGTGGGCCAGCATGTGGATGCGACCTGTGAACCATCGTTCGAGGTCACCATCCGAGGTATAGTGTGGAGGCTACATTAGCTGCACAATAATTTTTTGTAATAAAAATGAATCGATTTTGGTTTATAATTATGTAATATGGATTTCTTTATTACTTTTTTTCACGATTTTTGACATAAATATGTAGAGTTTTATCCTCTCACACGATTCCTCCAAATCTACCATACGTCGAATGCATATATTTTTAACAACTACGAATGTGTTCGAGAGGTGCATTCCATAAAGCTAACATTTTTTTTCCATAAAGATTTCTTTTTTCACATAATGCTCCAAAATACTTATACGCACTGTGTCATATAGTATACTGTTTAACATTTTGCATTTTTTGTTGTTATAGTTATCTTATTTATCCGTGTATAATTGTTGGCCGAATGTACTGTCGGATAATTGTAACATCCGACTACTGCCAATTATCTAGTATAGTGGCTTTTTTTTTTGGTTTTGGTTTGGAGTGCTACGGTCTACTTTTTGCAACACGAGGACTAATGAGACCGGGACCTACAGCTTAAAGCCGATTCCGAACGGCTACGAACATCCATGCCTCAGTGGGGATTCGAACCCACGAACTCTGGTTCCGAAGGCCAGCACCCTAACTATGGAAAATCCCCCGGCGAACTAACTGTAACCGTAACGAACGAACTCGGTGTCGGTGTCTGCCGCGAATGTGTAAACAGTCTAGATGAACTTTCGCTAGCTTTTATTTTTACATGTACATAGTTTTCTGTAATCCCTTTTAAATGTATATAAAGTTTATTTCTTTTTTCACAAATGTATTCGAACCATTAATTGCCAAACACGGAATCAAGGTGTTTAAGCAAAAATAAAACAGCCCGGCCCGGGACAAATGGACGAGAAGCAGTACCATCGGAAATTTGGAGGTAAGGCCTCTTTGCTTTACCTATTGATTTAATTGTACTGTATTCTCTTGTGGTCTTTTACGACACTAACCAATCGGCCATTGTTCGGCGGTATAGTGGCCGGATATACCGGATGCAGCATGTTGGCAGGATAACCATTGCATCCCTAATCTAGACCCCGGAATCCCCCCAACCTATGAAAGTTCTTGGTGGTAGTGTTCATATGTTTTGTTAAAAAATAACAAGAAAAACATCGCTAACGAAAGTAGTTCTCTTCCTTTTTTATTCGACTACGAGGAGGTCGACTACTCCCGATTTGTTTTATCTTTGTGTTACACGAACGTTACAGTTTATTATCCCGAATTA
>CM063497.1:12604261-12606761 GCA_032207245.1 Pardosa pseudoannulata
GGTGTAGCGGTCAGACTTAAACAAATTAAGGGTTAACATAAAAATGAATAGAGAAAATCGGGACCCAGTGATTTCTATAACAATAAGCGATCGATAACATTAACCGCGATCACATTAAGCGGAGTCTACAGTATTAATATATTGTAGAACAAAGATCATTTCCAATTATATGACACATGATCCCAGATTAAATTGTACCATAAATCAAACTTGATCTGTCTCTTCCCCATATCGCTGTGTCTTCCAGCACTTTCGTATCAGACAAATGGCATTCTTTCAACAGTTAATTGTCATGTAGGCCGCCATTTTGTCACGAATACTGCTTTCAGACTCAGGAGAGAGAGTTCTAAAGCAGTGCTGTGAGAATCTCCGATGTCGACTTCAGGATTAGACGCGAATAAGAGGATTTCATAATGCTATTAGTTAAGCTTCTTTCTTTCAGGCTTGGCTGATGAGATGGTTTGTTCCAATTTTGGTGACGGCAAACAGCAATGCAAGTGACAAGTAACAATTCATTTTCACGTTCCATTTATCAGTCGACGCTTAGACGATAATTATTTTTGAAAGCAAATCTACAACTAGCGCATATAAAATACTTCTAAAGTCAAGTCTGGTACACGTATCGGAAATACAAATACTTATTCACAAAGCACAAGTTTAATAAGAAATACTCTACATAAGAGATTTGAAAAAAAATTTTCAATTTTACAACTCCTCTTCAACCTCCACTCAAAATACAGTTTCTTTAAATTAATTTTACAATTTACACTAAATCACAAATTTGTGATGAAAATCACACTCAGTTTATTTAATTTGTGATTAAGTGAATGTTTCAGTCTATTTAGTATGAATGTTATGTGTTTCCTTTGTGTTTTCTTTGTTAATTCAATTAGATTTTAAATATTCAATTTTTGTAAAATGTTTCCTCAAAATGTTGTTTTTGTTTATGTATCAATTTGTTGAGTTACGATCCCCTCGCCAGATTTCAAACGCCACGCTGCAAGCACGCCAATTTCGCCAAATGTGGTTGAAGCACCAACAAGATCCATGATTAGAAACAGGAGAGTAGGCTAAGAAGAGGAGTTGAATAAAATACATAAAATTTTCATTGCAACAAAAAATAATCGATGATTCAATTTTAAATGTTCACATATGTACCTCATCTATTATTTAAGCCAAATATAAAAGAAGATTATTGACGTCATATCTAAGTTCGGCGATAAAACGTATGAAAATAATGCAGACGATATTTAAATAATTTAAAATAAGAAATGATTATATGAGATTAATGACGTTAATATGCTAGAAAAAATGTTATTTTTACCTATTCATTATGTCATAAATTGACAAATGCTCTTAATCAGGGACAATAGGGCTCGAAATAATGGCATGAAATTCTCGAAAAGAGGGGAAGGGGTGGATTTCGAACGTTTTAATGGCGAGAGTATTATTCGTTGTGATATGAAGCGTATTTACACCAATTTATTTTAGAATCGGATTTATAGTTTGTGTTTGGAACGCTACGGTCTACTGTTTTGCACACGATGGCTAAAGAGACCAGGACCTACTGCTTAAAGCCGATTCCTAACGGCTACAAACATCCCTGCCTGAGTGGGTTTCAAATCCACGAACTCCGGTACCAATGATCAGCGCCCTAACCAATCGGCTAGCGATAGTTTAGGAGAAGATAAACTTCGAATTTTGCTAACCCTAACTCATTAAGAATCCAATAAAAGAAAATTATTGACGTCATATATAAGTTCAACGATTAAACGTATGAAAATAAGGCAGACGATATTTAAATAATTTAAAATAAGAAATGAAATAAATGAGATGGTTAAAGGAATGACGACATAATGCTTGAAAAAAATGTTTTTTTTTATATATATTTATTATGTAATAAACTGATAAACTGTATCGCCTGCTCTTAACCGGGGCAATAGAGTTTGGAATATTGATATTAAACGCTCGAAAAAGGAGAAGGGATAGATTTCGGACGTTTTCGAACTCTTTTTGAATTTTGCTAACCCTAACTCATCAAAAATCCAATATGAATGCCTCTATCCGTTCAAGGTCCAACATCCATGCCACAGTGTGATTCGAACTTACGAACTCCGGTACCGAAGGCCAGCACCCTAACCAATCGGCCATCCTTCGGCCAGATAGTAGAAGATAAAATTTAATTGTCTGCTCTTAACCGGGGAAAACAGGGTTCGAAATAATAGTATCAAACCCCTGAAAAGGGGGGAAGGATTTCGAACGTTTGAAAGACGACAGTATTTTTCGCTGTGATATGAAGCTTATTTATACCAATTTGTTTTCGAATCGGGTCGATAGTTTAGGAGAAGATAAACTTGACTCGCTGTGAATTTTGCTAAACCAAACTCTTCCAGAATGCAGTATGAATGCCTCTATCTGTTCCAGGTCCAACATCCTCTGTGGGATTCGAACCCACGAACTCCAGTACCGAAGGCTAGCACCCTAACAAATCGGCTATCGT
>CM063497.1:12626761-12634261 GCA_032207245.1 Pardosa pseudoannulata
TGGTGGAAGAATGATGCCTTTTCTATTAAGAGTCGAATCAGCCATTTTCTTCCTGGAAGATTGATGAAGTTCTTTTCTACCTGAAAGCGGGTAAAAATGGAAAGGATAGCTGAAGTGCGATCACATCCACTGATGAAAAATGTTCATAAAAAGGAAAACACGTGCATGGTAAATAACTGTTCGAAAGAAAAATGGAAGAAGACCGACCGACATATAAATCATAGCATGAAATGTTTTTCAAGGTAAAAATGGCGTTTCTATCACGCAAGTTTTATGATCTGGTCATCTTTCCAAAACACCTGACTCTTGTAAAACTAGCATATAGTCAGTCAAATGACGGCATCAATAAAATCTTGAATTTTCCAGAATTGTAAAGTACCCTTTGAGGTAGGTAAAAAAATGGTTTGTTTTTTGACCGAGAATTATCTGGTACACGCTCCATAATTTGTTTATCTTCATACTCCTCTGAAGTCTCCCGATACTGTGCATGCAGTTTAGAATCGCGTCGAATTCATTTAGAAATATAATTCAAAGTTTTCTTAGCTACCTCGAATTTATTGTTAAGTTTTTCCCAATATTTTTGTCATAGTAATGAATGGAAGTAAAGGTTGGTTGGTTGGTTGATTGATGTTTAATGGCGCTAAATCCTCTAGGGACAAACTGCGCCAAACAAGATGAAAAAAATTACAGGCTCAAAAACAGATTAAAGCAACTATAAAAATAAAACATACAACATAAAACACGAATAAAAATTAATTTATATACAGATTAACAAGAATTGAAAATTGAGTGAATTGAAAATTGAAAGGTTAAAAATTGAAAATTAGAAAATTGAAACACAATCAAAAATCATATTTCAGTATAAAAACCAGTTTGACAAGTTTGGATGTGGAGTTTCCCCGATGATTAAATTAAGATTCGGCGATGGATTATCAAAAAATTTTATATACATTGATTTTAAACAAACACAAGAGGTTCAAATATGTGCGATGTATCTGTGTATGGTGTCTTGCAATACGCAAACTGTGGAGAAGCTTCACCCAGCAAGAGATGGGCAGGAAGTAAAGGAATGAAACTATTATTTCCGCTACACCCCGGAGGTAGATAGAATTTGTTGTTAATACCGGTGATCAAATTTTCATTGCAACAAAAAATAATCGATGATTAAATTTAAAATTATCACATATGTACCTAATCTATTATTTAAGCCAAAATAGGAGAAAATTATTTACGTCATATCTCAGTTCAGCGATGAAACGTATGAAAATCATGCAGACGATATGTAAATAATTTAAAATAAGAAATGATTAAATGAGACGAATGACGTCATAATGCTAGAAAAAAATGTTATTTTTACCTATTTATTATGTGATAAATTGATACATTTAACACATTCGCTGCCGATCACGCGCCAGCGCGTGATCAACATATAGGAAAATGCATATATGACGTCAGGTGCGGCAGCGAATGTGTTAAAGGAATGACACTATCATTTTCGCTACAGCATGAAGGTATATAGAATTTGTTGTTAAAACTGGTGATATAATTTTCATTGCAACAAAAAATAATCGATGATTCAATTTAAAATTATCCCATATGTACCTAATCTATTATTGAAGCCAAATATAAAAGAAAATTATTGACGTCATATCTAAATTCAGTGATAAAACGTATGAAAATAATGCAGACGATATTTAAATAATTTAAAATAAGAAATGATTCAATGAGAGGAATGATCTTATAATGCTAGAATAAAATGTTATTTTTACCTATTTTATTATGTTATAATTTATAAATTGAATCGCCTGCTCTTAACTCGGGAAAATAGCGATTGAAATACTGTCATTAAATGCTAGAAAGCCTACCATTTTCTCTTGATCTCGCCGTGTTCAAACAATCTGTATCTATATTTTAATTTATATTATATTTGTATCGTCTCTTCTTGTTGAACCTATTTCTTATATATTAAATGCACGTAATGCTTAAAAATATTAGATATAATGAACCATTAAAGATTCACTATGGCTAATTTCTAATAATTTGGAGCTGTTGGCTTTGTAAACTGTTAAGGAATTAATTGCCGATAAATGTAAATGCCCGCTTTCTCAGAGGTTTTGGTTAAGAAAATGTATATAATACTATTAAAATGGCGCAACTATATCAATTAAAGTCACCCAAATAGTAAAGGACACAATGTTGTTCGGATGAAATACCTCTGTGTTTTATAAAACATCGCCAATAATTTCACCAAATTTGCCATGGGGCACCCTCTTCTTCAGTAGTACCTTAAATTTATTTTGCATTTTATTTATTACATCGCGGGGGTTGAGCGGAAAACCCTCCTCACATGTTAGATTTTTTTATAATATTAGTGCTTATTGTGATATACGCTATTAAATGATATATATTGTCTTTATGCTGTATAGATATACACCACAAATATTACTAATCTATCATTTAGTTTTTAATTAACGTAAAAAAGGATAATTATTATGCTAATTTTTTAATAATGCTATAAATTGTGAATCGTTCTATATTAAATGCACGTAATGCTTAAAAATATTAGATATAATGAACCATTAAAGATTCACTATGGCTAATTTCTAATAATTTGGAGCTGTTGGCTTTGTAAACTGTTAAGGAATTAATTGCCGATAAATGTAAATGCCCGCTTTATCAGAGGTTTTGGTTAAGAAAATGTATATAATACTATTAAAATGGCGCAACTATATCAATTAAAGTCACCCAAATAGTAAGGGATACAATGTTGTTCGGATGAAATACCTCTGTGTTTTATAAAACATCGCCAATAATTTCACCAAATTTGCCATGTGGCACCCTCTTCTTCAGTAGTACCTTAAATTTATTTTGCATTTTATTTATTACAACGGGGGTGTGTGTGTGAGCTGGAATCCCCCCTCACATGTTAGATTTTTTATAATATTAGTGCTTATTATGATATACACTATTAAATTATATATATTGTGTTTATATGCTGTATAGATATACACCACAAATATTACTAATCTATCATTTAGTTCTTAAATAACGTAAAAAAGGATAATTATTATGCTAAATTTTTTAATAATGCTATAAATTGTCAATCGTGCTATAAATTTTACTATAACAATGCTATAAATTGTGAAAAACGAGTAACGCCGCCATGTTTTTTTACTTGGCGATTTTTCAAACACGCTTTTTTTCTGTTGGTCGCCAAAAACATGGCAGACGGAGCAGGCATCTATAATGCATCTGTTCCACAAAAATATTAATATGTTCTAATTATATATCACCTTATGGAACTACTTTGATATACCCTCCAAATCGGAAATTTGGCTACTTTTTTTCTCGCCAAGCAAAATACTTGTTTTTGGCGCCTTTTTTTTCTCTCCCAGCTGGATTCTAGCTAAATACAAATAATTAATACATAAAAAATACGGAATCATTAAATACAAAAAAAGAATACCTAAAAAATACAATAAATACATAAAAAATACAAATAAATGACACTGAATAACATATTATATGCAATTTACACAAAAATTTTAACAAATACAATTGAAAATACGTGTCGGCAATCTAATAAAAAGAATTATTTATACAGAAATTTTGAATTCCTCCCAATTTACCCCAGCAGCAATTTCAATAAATTTATTGAAACAATCAACATTAGCCGCTAAACATGATTTACGAAACATATTGAAAGGTAAAAGACAAAAATAATTAATAGAAAAAAATATAATTGGAAAATACAACCAGATTTGCAGCAAAATACAGCAAGTCAGAAATCCGCTTGATCACTTCACAAAGAAATGGCGAATGAATGAAATGGCGGTAAAACATATATGAAATCCAAAAATTGTTGCCACAAAACTTAAAAAAAAACTCAAAAAATGGTACAAAATACAAGAAAATACTAAATTTGGCAACAGCAAAAACCTAAAAGCTGAAAAAACCTAAATTGGCAACACCAAAATAAGAAACAGCAACCCCAAAAGTCCGTAGGGAGTGCCAGATTTGGCGCGTAATTTTTTTTTTTTTTTTTTTTTGGGGGGGGGTATATCAAAGTTGTACCCACCTTATTATGGAGTTGCAAATATAAGTGTATTCTTTATAAAATAATACAAACACACGTATATCAATGCGTGTGTCGGTTATCTAGAAAAAAAAAATTCAATGCCTTAATCTGAATACGTAAATTTAAGTTTTAACCTATTGCTTTAAAAAAGAAAATCACACAACATACTGTTAATGTTCTTCGATAAAAGAATATTTGTGGAAGCTCCAAAAAAAGATAAAAGGTGAGAAAATATATAAAACTTTTTGATTATCTTCAAAATTCATTTATATATTTTTTTATTTGGAGCGGAAGATAGTTTTAAAAAACATTTTTTTTTCTACTCTTCAGAAACAAATTTTTCCCAAAATTCTTTTCAAATTTTCGGGGAAAAATCTTTCTTAATTTTTCCGGTTCAGAATCACCCCGGCAGGAAATATTTTGCATAAAAAATATTTTTCAAAATGTAGTCGGAGAGATAAATTTTTTTTTGTCAGATTTAATTTCAATACCGTATGTAAGAAATGCCGAATTACCAATTAGGCAAAGTAGGCAATTGTTTATGGGCTCCACGCTTTTTAGGGAACCCGTAGCATTAGATTAAATTGTACATAATATACTAGTATATAGCCTGTCCTATGAAGGGATCAGTAAAATTTTTAAATGTCTAGAATTGTACCCTATGAGGCGGGGAAAAAAATGGTTTGTTTTTTTGACTGAGCATGATCTAGTGCACGCTCAATAATTTGTTTTATCTCCCTACTCATCTAAAGTCTCCCGATACTGTGAATGCAGTTGAGAATCCCGTTCAATTCATTGAGAAGATAACTGAAAGTTTTCTTAGATACTTCGAAATTATCGTTAAGTTTATCTCAATATTTTTTCCAGAGTAATTAAAGAAAGTAAATGAATGAAACTATCATTTCCACTACACACTAGAGGTAGGACAGAATTGGTTGCTAATACCGGTGATACAATTTTCATTGCAACAAAAATAATCTCTGATTAAATTTAAAATGATCACATCTGTACCTAATCTATTATTTAAGCCAAATATAAAAGAAAATTATTGATGTCATATCTCAGTTCAGTGATAAAAACTTATGAAAATAATGCAGACGATATTTAAATAATTTAAAATAAATGATTAAATGAGAAGGAATGACGTCATAATGCTGGATTAAAATGTTATTTTTACCTTTTTATTATGTGATAAATTGATAGATTTAATCATCTGCTCTTAACTGGGTATTTTTTTACCGGTACCAATTTTCAATACAGGATTATATCAATTCTGGTAAGTAAAAATTTTGTCTTTATACTATCTGTATTATTTTATATTAAATAGCCATATTTTTCTAGTTTTTTAACACTTAGGAAAAAATTATATCTATTCATGAATAGTTTTACAACGGAGAAATTAGATTGATATAATGTACTAGCATATAGCCCGTCATATGACGGGATCCGTAAAATTTTTAATTTTCCAGAATTGTAAAGTACCCTATGAGGCAGGTAATAAAATGCTTTGTTTTAGGGATGAGAATGATCTGGCTCATGCGCAATCATTTGTTTATCTTCATACTCCTCTAAAGTCTCCCGATACTGTGAATGCAGTTTAGAATCGCGTTGAATTCATTTAGAAATATAATTCAAAGTTTTCTTAGCTACCTCGAATTTATTGTTAAGTTTTTCCCAATATTTTTGTCATAGTAATGAATGGAAGTAAAGGAACGAAACTATCGTTTCCACTACACCCTGGAGACAAATAGAATTTGTTGTTAATACCGGCGATAAAATTTTCATAGCAACAAAAAATAGTCGATGATTAAATTAAAAATTATCTCATATGTACCTAATCTATTATTTAAGCCAAATATAAAAGAAAATCATTTACGTAATATCTAAGTCCAGTGATAAAACGTGTGAAAATAATGCAGACGATATTTAAATAATTTAAAATAAGTAATGATTCAACGAGATGGTTAAAGGAATGAAGTACTAATGCTAGAAAAAATATTATTGTTATTTATTTATTATGTGATAAATTGATTAATTTAATCGCCTGCTCTTAACCGGGTTAAATAGGGCTTAAAATAATGGCATAAAACGCTCGGAAAGGGGGGGAGAAGGAGGGATTTCGAACGTTTTAAAGACGACAGTATTTTTCGCCGTGATATGAAGCATATGTATACCAATTTATTTTAGAATCGGATCCATTGTTTAGAAGAAGATAAACTTGACTCCCTTTAAATTTTGCTAACTTAATTCATCCAGAATCCAATATGGCTGCCTCTATCCATTCCAGGTCCAACCGCTTCACCAATTGGAGGACAGACGGACTGATAGCTCAGGCTATTATTATATAGGGTGTGGAGATCGGTTCTTTTTATTTAAATATTGTTTTCAGTTAATGTAAGTGACTAAAAATAATTTAACATGTGCCAGTCTCGTGCCATCGAAATACCTATCGCGTGCCACTTAGTACCACCCGTGCTAGAGGTTCGCCATCTAAAGCCTCGCTCAGACCTCCCCCCCCTCAAAAATACATAATAATAAAAACAGCTTATAGCAGGTGGGAATGGAAGATCAGACAGGAAAAGAAAGAAGGGAATAATCGAATGAGAAAGGGAAAAGTGAGGCTGAACACGAAAATTCCAACACACGCTATATCGAACACTTAACGATAACGGGGGGGGGCTGCAGAATACAGACACATATCTAAGTTAATGACGTAACAATGGGAAGTACCCTCGGAGGAACAGAGATCGCCGATTCCCGGTTGCTTTTATGTTTTTCCTTCCCACGTCATTTGGGGTAAGATTACATACGCATTGAACAGAGGTGTCTGGGAGGGGAAATGGAAAGGTCAAAAGATACTCACATATATTTATATATGTATATATATATTTATATATGTATATATATATATATATATATATATATATATATATATATATACTTACATAGATGTATGTGTATATATATATGTATTCATATGGAAACATACACACACACACACACATATATATAATATAAATATATATAATATATATATATATTGTATACACATATGCTATATATATACATACACACACGCATATATATATACGATAAATATATATATATATATATATACATATATATGTAGATATATATATATATATATACATATAAATATATATATATATATATATATATATGTATATACATATATATATATATATATATATATATATATATATATATAGATAAATAGAGAGAGAGAGATATGTGTATATATATATATAATACACACACAAACACATATATATATATATATATATATATATATATATATATATATATAAAATATAATAATAGAGAGAGAGAGAGAGAGATATATGCGTTATATATATAATACACATACATATATGTATATATAAATGTATATATATATATAG
>CM063497.1:12654261-12656761 GCA_032207245.1 Pardosa pseudoannulata
ATTTATATACATATATATATATATATATATATATATATATATCTATATCTATATATATATATATATATCTCTATATACATATCTATCTCTCTCTCTCTCTCTATATATATATATATATATATATATATATATATATATATATATCTATATATATATATATATATACATATATATATATAATATATATATATATATATATATATATATATATATATATATATATATATATATATATATATATACATATATATATTATATATATATACATATATATATATATATATTTATATATATATATATATATACATATTATATGTTTGTATGTATATATATGTATATATACATATATATGTACGTATGTATATATGTATATGCATATATGTGTGTGTGTGTGTGTGTGTGTGTGTGTGTGTGTATGAATCAAAAGGGAGTCATAAATAAATATTCCTTTATTGTTTTAAATAAACAACATTATACTCGTGGCTTTTACCTTGAAGAAGGTAAATTTGTAATTGTAGTCTTTGCTATATCAAGAAAGGGCAATTAAAAATCATTTATATGTAGATTAACAGCATTTCCATCGACATTCTACATTTATGGCGAGTCATTACCTAAATATATTCCCGCGCATGTTTGACCTTTCTTTTTCGCAATATTATGTTCGTAATCTGACACACCGCGTTTACGGCAGAGACATTTCTCGGGAGTCCGTTTTATATTTTCGTTTGTTGTCTAGGTTACATCATGTGCTCCATCAAGGTGACGTCACCGTCAAATGTTTTCTTCTTCTTTTTTTTTTCATAATTCGATTTTTGACTGACCTGAAAATGAACCTGTCTCAAGTGAAAGGGATTGCACGAGTTCGCTTCGAAGATTCTCCAAGAATAATAATAATGATAAAAGAAAAAGAAGAAGGATTAAAATATCTGGAGGCATATTTCCGTTCTCACCAGGGTTTTCAACAGAAGACAACAAGTTATTGAGAAATATTTCCACTTTCGGAATGGCAACTTGCATGACTTGTGTTCAAAATAAGGATTGTGTGGAGAAATGGATTTATTATTTACTTTCAGGTACGCTCGAAAATAATCGGTTTAGTGAATTTCTTGTGTAAACACACACACACACATACATACATGCATATATATATATATATATATATATTTATATATACATATATATATAAATATATATATATATGTATATATATATATTTATATATATATATATGTATATATGTGTGTATATATATATATATATATATATTATATATATGTTTATACATATACACACATATATATGTATATTATGTATATATATACATGTACATATATATATATATAAATATATATATATATATATATATATATATACATATATATATATATACATATACAATATATATATATATATATATATATTAAATATATATATATATATATATATATATATGTATATATACATATATACATATATATATATATATATATACATGTATACATACATATATACATATATATGTATATATGTATATGTATATATACATGTACATATATATATATATTATATATATAAATATATATATATATATGTATATATAATTAAAATATATATATATATATATATATATATATATATATATATATATATATATATATATTTTATATATATATACATTATATATATACATACATATATATATATATTTTTATTTATATATAATATATAACACATGCATATATACATATATATGTATTGTATATTTACATATACATATATATTTATATTATATATATATATATATATATATATATATATATATATATATATATATATATATATATATATATATATATAATTCTGTCAAAATATATTTAGATGTAAGTAGTTAATGTGAAAATTATCATTCTTGTACGACAAAATTATTCAGTTGCATTATGGAATATTTTCTGTAAATTCTGTCAAATTATTTCTACATTTAATTAGTTAATGGGAAGGCTATCATTTTTAAGATTATCATTCTTATTCTTATATATGATTATAATTCTTATTCTTATATATGATCATGATTCTTATATCATTCTTATACAGAAAAATTTGTTGCATTATACAATACTTTTCTGTAAATTATGACAAAATTTTCTACATGTAAATTGTTAATGTAAAAATTATCATTCTTCTACATAAGAACTAATCAGTGGCATTACGGAATATTTTCTGTAAATTCTGTCAAAAACTTTTAATCTTTCTGTAATTAATTGGAGAATTATTATTCCTATATCAACAGAAAAATTACTCAGTGGTATTATGGAAATAGTCTTTCGTTAGTTCTATCAAAATATTTTTAGATGTAAGTAGATAATGTGAAAATTATCATTCTTTTACACCAAAACTACTGAGTGTTATTATGGAATATATTATGTAAATTCTGTTAAATTATTTCTTCATTTAAGTAATTAATGTGAAAATTAATATTCTTACATCAACAGAAAAAATATTC
>CM063497.1:12669261-12671761 GCA_032207245.1 Pardosa pseudoannulata
TGTGCCAGATAATTATCAGCCAAAAAACAAACTATTTTTTTGACCAGTTTCATAGGGTACTTTACAATTCTGGAAAATTAAAACTTATACTGATCCTGTCATATGACGGCTATATGCTAGTTGTATAAATAACTGATTTTGATAAAAAAAAAAATTATAAATAAAAACATTAAGTTAAGGATACAATGCATAAAATGATATGTTTAAAATATGTATAGAATATTAATGTGTCGTATTTGAGTAATAAATAATAATATTTGAGTCCCGAAAGAATTTGAAAGCAATAAATAAAAATTGTATTTTTGCTTAAAAGAGACTATGAAAATTAAGTTGCAACGTTACGATCAAATAAAATTTTTTTTAAAATGTAAACTTCCAGTGCTAACAACCTAAGTGTGATCTTCATATTCTTCAGATCTTATCACAAACTACGGAAATAAACAACAGTCGCGAAAGAAAAATTTGAATACACTTCAAGTCATGGCCATTTCCCAAGAATGAAGTTTCAAATTTCAATTCTGAAAGGCTTCAAGAAAATAAATTTAATCGAAATTTTAGAAAGATTTTATCAGCTAGAATTAGAGAACAAATACATACACAAATTTAGCTATTGCTTTGAGGAACTTTCTATCTTGTTTGTAACGTCAGTTGTATTTGAACGTTCTTCTAGCATTCTGAAACGCTTTTCGTTGGTACAGGGAATATAGCCATACTATATGTTGAAAAAGATACCACAAACAGCGCGAACAGAATAAACAAAAAATCATAACAGTGGGCTCCGCTTCATGTGATCAGTTTGGGACACCGTCATTTTGATAACAATAACCGATGGATAACAATAAACGATATGCAAAATTAGATAAATTTACCCCTCTCCCCTTTAATTCACACGTACTAAATTTCAAAACAAAATGAAAAAACACACTTTATATTTATGTACTGTATATTACCGTTTAACAAATAAGAATTGTATGCATAATTTAAAGAATGATCATTTGTTCACTGTCTACAATTTTTTATTAGAAGCTCATTGATAAATTGTTCATAATCATAATCAACCTGTCAAATCGATTTAAAATTTCGATCTTTTGTTTTAATGTTAAACCATTTCTCTTTCTGGCTTCCATATTGACAAGCTGCATGTAAGCGAGCAAGGCATAAAATGGGAATACGCTCCTTCTCAGTTCCGATAAGAATGTGTTGCCTTCTGCTTATATGTCAACCATTGACCACCAGCAGGGCATGCATATTTCTGAAAAATTCCAGGAACGTGCAATGCTCCACTCCTTTGTTCGTTCACCTTTTCCTTAGGTGGAAGTGGAGAAGTATCCGGAATTGGAAAGGAATGGGTTTCTTCTGAATATATTGTGAATATTCCTTTGCCAGTTAAAATGAGGTTCGAAAACTGATAACATTAACCGATGTAATGATAATTTTAACATGTAAATGAATAGAGAAAATCGTGACCCAGTGATTTCGATAACAATAAGCGATTGATCACAATAACCGCGATCACATTAAGTGGAGTACACTGTATAAGTTTCACTCAACATGGCACACCTCAACTCATACCGAGCCTAGCTTTCATTTAAAACGGAAGGGCATCATATTGGTTTCCGATTGGCTATCGAACGTTGCGTAAAGGCCCCTCCACACTATGGTCCACTGCAAGCCATTACCACCGTATGCTGGGGGTATGCCTTATCGTGGTCGATGGTGGCAGACGATAAAATAGCCTTGGCGGACGATGACTTCGGAGGCGGTTTTTCTCGAAACATCAAAGGCAGCCAGAAGCGCAACTAAAGTGCGCAATAGACCCTATGGACGAATCCCCGTGTTCGGCTCATTTATTGGCCAAGTGTGTGGTTGCAACCCGTGAACCATCGTCCCAGATCACCATTAGGAAGTGGTGAACAATTGGCCATAGTAGCGGTTGCATAAAACTGCAGTATTAGGCTGAGTCTGCCTAAAATGGATTACGGCTAACCGACGATTATATACCATAAAAGGTTTGGTTTTTTGAGTGCTACGGTCTACTTTTTGCAACACGAGGGCTAATGAGACCGGGACCTACTGCTTATAGCCGATTCCGAACGGCTACGAACATCCATGCCATAGTGGGATTCGAACCCACGAACTCCGTATCCGAAGGCCAGCACCCTAACCAATCGGCCATCGTTCGGCTATATACCATAAAAATATATAATGTTTAATCTATGATTAACTTTAATCGGCTATGGTGTATGATGCTAGAATACTAGAAAATGAGCAAAAATGTATACGATAGCGATGATCTTCAATTTTTCCTGGGAGAATTGATAGATGGTTTAGGAAAGTGAAAAAAATGGCCATACGTAGCAGTTATTAATAGACATTCGAGTGATGTTCGAATGGTAGAGCGCTTAACTTCTGTACCGGAGTTCACGGAATTATGCTACTAAAGTTAGATACCATTATAATTGTCACGGTTAGGAAGGAATATCATTAAATTTTTTGGAAA
>CM063497.1:12681761-12684261 GCA_032207245.1 Pardosa pseudoannulata
GGGCAAATTCGTTACAATGGAAACTATTAAATTTGTACTAGTGTATTTTTATCTATATTACTTAATAGCTCTAGATTGTTGCTACGGTTAACTCTTTACTATATGAAAACATTTTGAAATAAAAAGGGCAAATTCGTTACAATGGTAACTTTAAAAGACTGTACTAGTGTATTTTATGTATCTTAGTTATTAGTCCTAGACTGTAGTGACGGTCAACTTTTTGCTACATAAAATCTTGTTGAAGTAAAAGGGCATTTTTTTTATAATAGCAGCCTTAAAGGACTGTATTACTGCTTTTTATCTAATTTATTATCTCTAGATTGTTGCCACAGTCAACTTTTTATTATAAGAAAACGTTAAAATAAAAGTGCAAATTTGTTACAATGGTAACTTTAAAAGACTGTACTAGTGTATTTTATCTATATTACTTTCAGCTCTAGATTGTAGCTACGGTTATTTCTTTATTATATGAAAACTTGTTGAAGTAAAAGGGCAAATTTGTTACAATGGTTACTTTAAAAAAGACTGTATTTGTTTATTTTATCTATTTTACTTATTATCTCTGCATTGTTGCTAAGGTTAAATTTTTACTGCACGAAAAGGTTTTGAAATAAAAGGGCAAATATTTTATAACAGCAACTTTAATATACTGTATTCGTGAATTTTATCTATCTTAATTTTTAGCTGTAGATTGTTGCTACGGTCAATCATTTGTTACAAAAATACTTGTTAATAGAAAAGGGCAAATTCGTTACAATGGTTGCTTTAAAAGACTGTATTTGTTTATTTTATCTATTTTATTCATTAGATCTAGATTGTTGCTACGGTTAATCTTTTTCTACATGAATACTTGTTCATATAAAAGGGCAAATTCGTTACAATGGTTACTTTAAAAAAGACTGTATTTGTTTATTTTATCTATTTTACTTATTATCTCTGCATTGTTGCTAAGGTTAAATTTTTACTGCACGAAAAGGTTTTGAAATAAAAAGGAAAATTTCTTTATAATAGCAACTTCAAATGACTGTATTAGTGCATCTTATTTATCTTCATTATTAGCTCTGGATTTTTACTAAAGTCACCCTTTTGCTACATGAATACTTGTTGATATAAAAGGGGCTTTAAAAGACTGTACTAGTGTATTATACCTGTTTTACTTATTAGCTCTACATTGTTGCTACGGTCACCTTTTTAGTATATGAATACCTGTTGAAATAAAAGGACAAATTCGTTACAATGGTAACTTTAAAAGAGTGCACTAATGTATTTTATTTATATTTCTAATTATCTCTAGATTGCTGCTACGGTTAAATTTCTACTGCATGAAAAGTTTTTGAAATAAAAGGGCAATTTTTTATAATAGCAACTTTAAAAGACTGTTAGTGCATTTTATTTATTTTACTTATTATCTGTAGATTGTTGCTACCGTCAACTTTTTACTACATGGAAACTTGATGAACTAAAAGGGCAAATTTGTTATAATAGGAACCTTAAAATATTTGTATGCATTTTATATTTCTTAGTTATTACCCCTAGAGTGCTTTGATGGCCAACCTTTTGCTACATGAAAACTTGTTCAAATAAAAGGGTAAATTCGTTACAAAGGTTACTTTAAAAGTCTGTATTTGGGTACTTTATCTATTTTACTTATTAGCTCTGGATTGCTGCTACGGTTAAATTTTTACTGAATGAAAAGTTTTTGAAATAAAAGGGCAAATATGTTATAATAGCACCTGTCAAAGACTGTATTCGTGCATTTTATCTATCTTAAATATTAGATTGTTGCTATGGTGAACCTTTTATTACATGGATATTTGTTGAAATAAAAGGGCAAATTCCTTACAATGGTAACTTTAAAAGGCTGTACTAGTATACTTTATCTATATTACTTATTAGCTCTAGATTGTTGCTACGGTCAACTTTTTTACTATATGTTACTAAACGTTTTGAAAAATAAAAGGGCAAATTTGATATAATGGCTACTATAAAAGACTGTATTAGTGTATTTCATTTTTCTTATTAGTTCTAGATTGTTGCTACGGTTAAATTTTTACTACATGGATGCTTGTTGAAATAAAAGATCAAATTCGTAAAAATGGTAACTGTAAAAGACTGTATTAGTGTATTTCATTAGTTCTAGATTGTTGCTACGTTAACTTTTTACTATATTAAAACATGTTGAAATAAGAGAGCAAATGCGTTACAATGGAAACTTTAAAAGGCTGTACTAGTGTATTTTACCTATATTACTTATTAATTCTAGATTGTTGCTACGTTCAAATTTTTGCTACATGGAATCTTGTTGAAATAAAAGGGCAAATTCCTTACAATGGTAACTGTAGAAGACTGTACTAGTGTATTTTATCTATTTAACTTATTAGCTCTAGAATGTTGATCCGGTCAACGTTTTGCTATATGAAACCTTGTTGAAATAAAAAGGTTATTTTATTATAATGGCTACTTTAAAAGACTGTATTAGCTCTAGATTGTTGCTACGGTC
>CM063497.1:12691761-12696761 GCA_032207245.1 Pardosa pseudoannulata
ATTTTTACCTGAACTGTTTAGGCACTCATAAATATTTGTGTAGTTTTTAGAAGCCACTTACGAAATTAAACGATTTCTTTTGGGAACATAAATTTTCTGTAGACACAAGACATTTTTGGTGAAATTTGGAGTCGACATTTTTTGTAAATGTATACTGGTGGACAACCACATTTTTAAGAATGCATTTACTTACAAATTGTTATTTTACCAGAACTATATAGGTACTCTCAAATATTGGCTTGGTTTTAAGAAGCAGAATTTTTTTTTTTTTTTGGTAAACACAAGGCATTTTTGGTAATATTCAGGTTCAACATTTTTCGGTAAATTTATACATGCCGGCGGCCAAATTTTACCTATAACATTGGAAATTTTTACTTGAACTGTTTAGGTACTCATAAACATTTGTTTAGATTTTAGATGCCACTTACGAAATTAAATGACCTATTTTGTAGACGTAAATTTTCTGTAGACACAAATTAATGCATTTCTGATAAAATTTTTAATCGATATTTTTTGGTAAATGTATACTTGCTGGCGACCAAATTTTTTTAGGATTGCAAATTGGTATTTTACCTGAACTGTTTGAGTACTCTCAAATATTGACGTGCATTTTGGAAACCCTTGCGAAATTCAATTTTTTTGTAAACATAAGTTTTTTGTAGACATAAATTAATGCATTTCTAATAAAATTTTTAATCGATACTTTTTGGTAAATGTATACTTGCGAAGGACCAAATTTTTTTACTATCGCAAATTGATATTTTACCTGAACTGTTTGTGTACTCGCAAATGTTGACGTGCTTTTTAGAAATCACTTGAGAAATTAAACGACATTTTCTGTACACACAAATTAAGGCATTTTTGGTATAATTTGTTATCGACATATTTTGATAAATTTATATTTGAGAGCGATCGCGTTTTTTAGAATGTATTTATTAACAAATTAGTATTTTACAGAACCGTTTTGGTACTTGCAAATATTGTTGTGATGTTTAGAAGCAATACGAAACTGAACGATCTTTTTAAATGAGACACAAAAGACAGTTTTAGAAAAATTTAAGGGCAACACTTTTTGCCAAAAGAATACCTGTAGTCGACTATAATTTCGCGGTCGACTTCCGGACATTGGAGTTTGCTATTCCACTGCACTTTGCAACTCTTATTGGAGGTGAACCATTCTGTGACTCAAACCTGCAAAATCATTACAGTCAAGTAAGAAGAGAAAGAAAGCATACTTTGTATCACGAGGATAATTCGAACAGCTGTCATCATTGTCCATCAACGTGATGGATTCATTCGGAAACGCACACGTACTATCGGCCCAAATTTGTGCCACCTGCTGAGATCTTACCATTTCTTTTTTGAACAGCAGTGATGATGGACGTCCATTTAAGTGGCAACAGGAGACAGGTGTGGCATTTTGCTCCTCTTTTCCCATCACGCGTCAGTTCGACATTTCGAAGATGTGTAAATATGTGTATATATATATATATATATATATATATATATATATATATATATATATGTGTGTGTGTGTGTGTGTGTGTATGTAATATGTGTATATATATATATATATATATATATATATATATATATATATACGTATGGGCATGTATATATGTACATATAAGTTAATATGTGTATATGTATATGTATGTATGTATATATATATACACATATATATATACATATACAAACATATATATATATATATGTCTATATATACATGTGTATGCCTATATATATATATATGTATATATGTATATATATATGTATATGTAGGTATGTGTATGTATATATGTACATATAAATGTATATGTGAATATGTATATATATACGAATATGTATGTATATATACATATGTATATGTATATCTATGTATGTGTATGTATATATGTATATATATATATATGTACATATATATATATATATATATGTATATATATACATATATATATACATACATACACATATACATAAACATTTATGTATATACATATATATATGTGTGTGTGTATGTATGCTTATATAAGTGTATGTATATGTATATATGTATATGTACATATATATAAGTATTGTATTAATATTATATATATATATATTTAAATATGTATGTTTTATATGTACATGTATATATATTATATATATTTATATATTATATATATATATATATATATATATTTATATATATGTGTATGTATTATATATAATGTATATGTATATATGTATATGTAAATATATATAATTATATTTATATATATATTATATATATATATTATATATAAGTATATGTATAAATATAAGAACATATATATAGAGATAGATAAATAGACCTATGGGCTAGCACCGTCGGTCGCTGCAGGTAAACAGAAGTGGAGAGAAGTCGATCGTGAGGTCTAGGTGGCGAGGAAGTGTGTCCTTTTGGGTAGCTGCATCTCGGTCACGGTTAAAGGGAAAATCGGGTCAAGAACCTGCCATCCGAGCGGACCACCACTTCGCTTTCTCTCCCTCCCTCCCTCCTCGAGAATGAACTCGCTTCCGAAACTGATTTGCTTTCAATTCAGGATTTGCCTTTTCCTTTCTCATCTATTTACTTTTGCAGGGCTTTTATTTTCTTCAGGTTATTTCGTATATCGAAACCGATATACGAAATTTATTTATGACGTATATCGAATATCTTGACGTATATCGAACGTATAATATTTTCGACGTATATATCGTATATCCGTATATATCGACTTATACTGGACGTATATCGAACGTATAATATTTTGCCGTATATCGAAACTGATATACGAAATATATTTATTACGTATATCGAATATTTCGACGTATATATCATATATCCGTATATATCGACTTATATCGGATGTATATCGAACGTATAATATTTTGACGTATATCGAAACCGATATACGAAATATATTTATGACGTATATCGGACGTATAATATTTTTGACGTATATATCGTATATCCGTATATATCGACTTATATCGGACGTATATCGAACGTATAATATTTTGACGTATATCGAAACCGATATACGAAATATATTTATTACGTATATCGAATATTTCGACATATTTCGGACGTTTATCAAACGTATAATATTTTCGACTTATATATCGTATATCCGTATATATCGACGTATATCAAACGTATAATATTTTCACGTATATCAAATTATTTCGTTTATCGAAACCAATATACGAAATATATTTATGACGTATATCGAATATTTCGACGTAAGTTTCAAGGCCTATTTTCCCCGGTTAAGAGCAGGTGATTAAATTCATCAATTTATTACATTATAAGTAGATGAAAATAACTTCTTTTCTAGCATTAAGACGTCATTCCTTTAACTATCTCATTTTATCATTTCTTATTTTAAATTATTTAAATATCGTCTGCATTATTTTCATACGTTTTATCAATGAACTTAGATATTACGTAAATAATTTTCTTTTATATTTGGCTTCAATAATAGATTAGGTACATAGGTGATAATTTTAAATTGAATCATCGATTATTTAATGTTGCAATGAAAATTTTATCACCGCTATGAACAACCGATTCTATCAACTTCCAGGATGTAGTAGAAATGATAGTTTCATTCCTTTACTTCCATTAATTACTGGGGCAAAAAAAAAAATTGAAAAGAACTCGACGTAGCGAAGAAAACTTTGAATTATCTTTCAAAATAAATTCAACGTGATTCTAAACTGCATTCACAATATCGGGAGACTTTAGAGGAGTATGAAGATAAACAAATTATTGAACGTGTACCAGATAATTCTCAGTCAAAAAACAAACCATTTTTTTTTACCTGACTCATAGGATACTTTACAATTCTGGAAAATTAAATACTTCACTGATCCCCTCATATGACGGGCTATATGCTAGTTAGAAAAAGTATGATGCAGACAGTGGCGTGCGGTAGGTTTTAATGCAGGGTGTGCAGAGAACATGGATTTTCGAATAAATCCTTAATTGTTGAGACATCTGAGTTCTCCATTCTGAAACGGGTTATTTATTATGAATGTAAATTTAAAGAATACAATAAATAAAATATTTACCTACGAGTAGTCGAGTTATAACTATAAAAACAGCTAAACCTATGAGAATTCTACTAGCACTGAAGCAAAAATCATGTCTTTTGTTGTATGGTGTCATATTGGAGTCGAAAAAACAACGCTTCGGGCTTCCACGAAAAACTTATATGTTCAGCAAACGTAGCACCACATCGTCCCCGCCGCTGCGGCGCCTCATCCAGATACTCATTGGTGCCGACAAACCGAACTTCTATTCCACGTGCAGAGGATTTCCCTGCACGCTGGCACAATAGAACGAGCTGTTCCTTGTTCGGTCAGGGGATTAAATTATTAAATTATATTTATTAATTGTTTTTAACATTTGGAAATCATATATTCTGCAAAAAAACATCTTGACAATTTTTAAAAACAAAACCAGGGATATGGTGTCACAGATATAACATATATACTGTCTGTAAGACACAATGAATGGTAAAATTTGGACTGTTCTGTTAAAATTCGTTTCTTTTTTGTCTAACAAAACAACATTGTTTTTCAGCGAATTATTTCAATAAATATAATACATCACCGAATTTTACCACATTAAAACATTTCCCTTTATATTGATGAAATACTTCTTTTATATTTCCATGAAAATAAAACTTTACAATATATAAATTTAAACATTAACCATCTGCAAAATCAACGGCAAGTTAATCGGTTAAAAAACCAAAATTGCTTCAGCACGTAAGTCCCCGCTCTAATACAACGCTTAATAAACCGTACCTTCGGATGATTCGGAATGCCAAGTGCAGGAAAAAATAGCTGCTCTTGACTTAGTGGTATAGTATGATGTGCAACTCCAGTAGCCCATACACATAAAGCGTGATTTTCTATTAGTGCACAATGCGTACACATTTAAACTTCCTATGTCCGTTTGATTTGAAAGCGCTACGTGGTGCAACATC
>CM063497.1:12706761-12719261 GCA_032207245.1 Pardosa pseudoannulata
ACATATATATATACACATATATATTTATATATAAAGAGAGAGAAAGATTACGAGTCTCATGTCAGTTTCAAGTGGACTAGGTGGTTGAATATATTTTGTTATTCATTTATGATCAGCGTACTGTAAGACAGACTAGCTGGACTGATTCAAAAATCACAAGCAGAGCAACCAATAAAATCCGAATCAAAAATTCGAAAAAACCCATAAAGTGCCCGTCGGAGGAAGCGTGTTAAACGAGCTACAACACGCCTATTGAAGCTTGACGTAATGAGGGAACATCGTCGCAGTTCGAATGCAAGTAGGAGAAAAGAAAAAAAAAAAAAGAATGTGACGTTTCTCCTACCTGTGTCAGTCAAAAGTCCATAACGACGTGCTTCTAATTCAGAAATACCGGATGCGACATTTTCCATATGGATCTCGGACATTTTATTCTCTTGATTCACCTGGAAACATTCGCAGATCACAGAATTGCTATTTGGGTGGAATATTTGCGTTTTCCGTGAAATTTGGGACTGATTGATAGCAGACTTCATCGAAAGATGCTTTTTTTTATTTTAATTTTACGAATCTTTCTTTATATTGTCGACTCGATCTGTAGCAACTCAACGTTCTAAGGTTTGACACGTTGCCATTGTAATTTTTTAATTTTGAATTAAAAATGTTAATTGACATCACATGAATTCAAAATTTCTGACATAGATTACATTGTTGTATCATATGTTCATAACATTGAATTTAATTCTACATTGTATTCATTTACATTCATTTTCATGCATACGAATATGCCTAAACCTATCACCAATCACAAATGTCAATGAGACATCCGCAGCAACACGAAAGGTCGACAGCTGAAATCTTTTTTCCAGCCTATAAATGCGGGTAAACAAAAAAATATGAGGACTATAAATACGAGAAAAATTATTGTAGTTCACCCGGAAAAACTTTGGGGCCAAATGAATCAAACGAATAATGCGGGTAAACAAATAATCCGAGACACATTTAGGATTCACTGTATCATTAGTCCCTTTACTCGACGTTTAATTTTATGCATACAAATATGCACATAACTAAAACCAATTACAAACATCAATGAGATATCAGCAGCGACAGGAAAAGTCGATATCTGAAATCTTTTTTTTTCAGTAATTAAATTAAATGCTGGTAAACAAAAAAATGTGAGGACGATGAATACGGGAAAAATAACTTTAGTTCACTAGGAATAAATTTGGGGCTAAATGAATCGAACGAATAATCCGGGTAAACAAATAATCCGGGACAGATCTAGGATCCACTTATCATTAATCCCTTTACTCGGCGTTTAGTTTTATGCATACGAATATGCTCATAACTAAAACCAATTACAAACATGAATCGGACATCAGCAGCGACACGAAAAGTCGACATCCGAAATCTCTTTTTATCCAGCCAATAAATGCAGGCAATAAAAAAAAATACGAGAATAATAAATACGGGAAAATAACACTGATTCGTTAGGGATCGAACGACCAATGCGGGACAATTCGCGGTCTCACATTTATTAGTCCCTTTATTCAGCCTCCCTTTTCGTGTGTCCGAATATGCGTATAATTAACATCAATTACAAACATGAATCGGACAACAGCAGCGACACGAAAAGTCGACGTCCGAAATCTCCTTTTATCCAGCCAATAAATGCCAGATATAAAAAAAATACGAGAATGATAAATACGGGAAAATAACACTGATTCGTTAGGGATCGAACGACCAATGCGGGACAATTCGCGGTCTCACATTTATTAGTCCCTTTATTCAGCCTCCCTTTTCGTGTGTCCGAATATGCGTATAATTAACATCAATTACAAACATGAATCGGACAACAGCAGCGACACGAAAAGTCGACGTCCGAAATCTCCTTTTATCCAGCCAATAAATGCCGGATATAAAAAAAATACGAGAACGATAAATACGGGAAAATAACACTGATTCGTTAGGGATCGAACGACCAATGCGGGACAATTCGCGGTCTCACATTTATTAGTCCCTTTATTCAGCCTCTCTTTTCGTGTGTCCGAATAATCGTATAATTAACATCAATTACAAACATGAATCGGACAACAGCAGCGACATGAAAAGTCGACATCCGAAATCTCCTATTATCTAGTCGACAAATGCGAGGAATCAAAAAATACGAGGACGATAAATACGGGAAAATAACTCTGATTCATTAGGAATCGAACGAGCGATGAGGGACAGTTCGCGGAGCCATATTATTAATGGCTATACTCAGCCACCCTTTTCGTGCGTATAACTAAGATCAATTACAAACATGAATCGGACATCAGCAGTGACATTAAAGGTCGACATCTGGAATCTCATTTTTTTCGGCCGATAAATGCGGGTAATCCAAAAACATTCGATTATAAATACGGTAAAAATAAAATTGATCGAATAGGGATAAATTTGGGGCCAAGCGAATCAAACTATTAAAGTGGGTAAACGAATAACCCTGTACAGATATAGGATCCACTGTATCATTAGTCCTTTTTTTCGACATTCCTTTTTATTGATCTGAATATGCGTATAATTAACACCAATTACAAACATGAATCCGACATCAGCAGCGACACGAAAAGTCGACATCCGAAATCTCCTTTTATCCGGTCGATAAATACGGGCAATCAAAAAAATACGAGGACGATGAATAAGGGAAAATAACACTGATTTATTAGGGATCGAACGACCAATGCGGGACAGTTCGCGGTCCCATATCATTATTCTCTTTATTCAGCCTTCCTTTTCAAGCATCTGAATATGCGTATAACTAACACCAATTACAAACATGAATCGGACATCAGCAGTGACACGAAAGGTCGACATCCGAAATCTTTTTTTTCTCTCTTTTTAAAGAATCCAGGACATGGGCGAGCTTTCTGAACCCCTTCCTGCGCAAGGGACGAACATCGGTTGGATAAAATAATTGCATACACACATACAGAAATCCTTTTTCGTCCACTTTGACCCTAATCTCGGACTTGGACGTGTCTTCATTGTCTGCTCGGACAATACCCATCGATTTCCATCTGCTGTCGTGATTGTGTTCGTTTTGCGGCCGTAGCGGAAACGGTTTTAATCGGTTTGCCTTCGACAGACTGCGATATGACAGGCACACACACAATGTGCCGTTAGGTTAGTGATGGAGACGCAAACACAAACAAAAGTGTGTGCCCTCTTTTTTTAATAGTGAGGAAAAGGGGGTGAAGTAAGGGGACTTGACGGTCATGGTTAACAAATTAAGTAATTTTGCATTTGTATCGCGATCCATCGTTTTTCGAGGGAACTGAAATCTGAAAGTCTGGTATCACGAATAAATTAAAGGGACCTTTCACTTGTGCGTCTTTAACTTATGTGACTCTCTCTGATATTAGGTTGGAGAAAAAGAAATCCATTATTTTTGCGTGAAATTAATGACTTTATTTAACATGTTTCGGATTGTCCGATTTGGGTCAAATATGCACCGTTTCGTTGTATAATTTGTTGCCATTTTAAAGGTAGCTTCATAATGCCTCTCTCATAGAAGTCTTGGTCCTTATTGGCGAAAAACTCTAGTAATCGATTTTCACAATCTTCTCTTGATCCCAATTTCTTATCACTCAGGAAGTTTTGCAATGCGAGAAAAAGGTGGTAATCGCTTGGTGCCAGGTCCGGACTATATGGTGGATGCATTAAAACTTCCCAGCCAAGCTCCCTGAATTTCTAGCGAGTCACTACAGACGTGTTTGGCCTGGCGTTGTCCTGATGGAACACAACACCTCTTCTGTTGGCCAATTCTGGCCGTTTCTGATCAATCAATCGCTGGCTTCAAACGGTCCAGTTGTTGACAGTAGAGATCTGAATTTAGTGTTTGGCCATACGGAAGCAACTCGTAATAAATGATTCCCTTCCAGTCCCACCAAATACACTGTAGAACCTTTCTGGCCGTTAGTCCTGGTTTGACCACCGTTTGAGCTGCTTCACCACGTTTTGACCACGATCGTGTTCACACAATATTGTCGTATTTGACCCATTTCTTATCCCCAGTCACCATCCGTTTAAGAAATGGGTCGGTTTCATTCAGTTCGGCCAAGATTTCGCAGACGGAAATTCGATCTATCGTGTTTTTTGGTGTTCATTGGTGTTGCACCCAAACATCGAAATTCTTTTTGAATGCAACTTTGCGCAGATAGTTTAAAACTGTTTTATGGTCAATCTTTAGCTGCTGGGCGATGGTAAGACTACTAAAATGCCGATCAACTTCGATTATTTCTGCGATTTTATCCACTTTTCGAAGACGGCTTTGCCTGTGCGGGGTACATCTTTAACGTCAAAAATGCCTGAACGGAATCGACGAAAACAAAATTGCACGTAATTAGCTGTTACAGTACCTGCACCATAAACACCATTGACAATATCAGCCTCCTGGCTTACATTTTCGCCTTTATAAAAGAAAAACTGTAAAATGTACCGACTTTTCTCTTTGTTGACTTCCATTTTTAACCCCCTGTAACTCACAACTGAATGGACCGAACAAAAAAAAAACAGTAAAAAACATTTGTTAGTGTGAAATGTCACCTTGACAACAAGCATAAATTTGAAATTGTTTGATCGATACTTTACGATATATCGATAACTACAGCCATCTACCGAAAAATAATGGATTTCTTTTTCCCCAACCTAATATAATGATAGGCTGTTATAAAGATTTTAACTCTCGAAAGGGGCTATGTCCCCACTCTTCGACTCTTCTTCCGCATAAGGTGCCAACAACCGGTTAACACTTTTTCTCCACTCATCTCTTACGGAAGATTTTTCGCCTCTCATTCGTCGGAGGGCAAGGTCTACACCGTCAACTCTCAAGTAGGTGTTCGAAAACCTTGGAGACGCAGCAAAAGGCTGTTTGCCAAAGAAGGACTTGCAAACTAGAAGTCAACCGTTCTCGCATGACCCAAATTCATTTCTCCGCACATGCGGGAGAAACTCTCGGTTACTTTTCGGGGTGGGTTACGAAATTTGCTTGTCCAGGGTTTAGAATGTGGGGTCATGTCAAAATGAAGTGGCTGCTACCGTAGCAGATTTGATGGACCATGAAAGTAGTTTACAATATACGCTGAGTGCTGTCTAGGATACGCAAATAATGGCTAGCGTAATTTCTAGTTTTCATTTAATGCAATCCCAGGCATGACTCAGCATTGTATGTGTCTATGTCTTATATATATATATATATATATATATATATATATATATATATATATATATATATATATATATACACTTCAAAATTTTCCCAATACACATCCTATTTTTCTGACCTTAATATTCCCAGTCACTCAAATTAAAATCGAGTAGTTTAGGGGATTTAGATTGCATTCTTAACACGTTTCTCAAAACTAAAGCATGAATTAATAACTGCTGCTTTAGTTTGGTTTCGAGCACTATGGTCTACTGTTTTGCTATACGAGGGCTAGTGAGACCGGAACCTGCTGTTTAAAGCCGATTCTGAACGACTACGACTGTAGTGAAAAAAAAATAGTTGCTCTCCTGCAAGGGAGGTTTGGTTTGGAGCACTACGGTCTACATTTTGCAACACGAGGGCTAATGAGACCGGGACCTACTGCTTAAAGCCGATTTCGAACGGCTACGAACATCCTTGCCATTGTGGGATTCGAACCCACAAACTCTGGTTCTGAAAGCTAGCACCCTAACCAATCGGCCATCTTTCGGTCCTGAAAGGGAGGAGAGAGGAGTCAGCGAGTTCATCGCGCATGTGCAGTGATCCGACGATCCTAGAGACGCTATCTGACTGTACTCTAGTTAGCGTCAGTACGCCTTTGGTCAACCCCTTTGAAAATGTGTGAATAAATGTCTGTTCCATGCTGTTGTGTTAGACTATCGCTCTTTATTTGTGCCGGTCTCTTTTTTATTGAGTGTACGCAACAACGAGTATCTATGACATCAGCGGGATTCGAACCCGTGAACTCCGGTACCAAAGAGCAACGCCCTACCTTTTGAACATCTTTAGGCTAATTATAACTGCTACGTGTGGTCACTTTTTTCGTCTTCCTTAATCATCCGTCAACTCTCCCAAGATAAACTGAGGATAATCGCTATCGTATGCATTTTTGTTCAGTTTCTAGTACGCTAGCACCGTAGAGCATAGCCGATTAGAGTTAATCATAGATTAAACGCCACGCATTTTTATAGTATATAATCATCGGTTAGCCGTAATCCATTTTAGGAAGACTGGATTTAATAGAACATTTTTAAGCAACGCCAGGAACATCCTTAATGCCTTTCAAGTTCATTTTATGTTTCCGATAGCCAATAGCCAACCAATATGCTGCCCTTCCGTTTGAAATGAAATCTTGGTTGTCATGAGTTCAGATGTAACATATTGCGTGAAAATGCCTTATATGAATTTTTAAAAATGAACATTCCTAAAAACTTAATGATATTCCTTCCTAACCGTGACAATTATAATGGTATCTAACTTTAGTAGCATAATTCCGTGAACTCCGATACGGAAGAGAAGCACTCTACTATTCGAACATCTATTAATAACTGCTACGTGTGGCCATTTTTTTCACTTTCCTAAACCATCTTCCAAATCTCCCAGGAAAAAATGAAGATCATTGCTAACGTGTGCATTTTTGCACAGTTTCTAGTACTCTAGCATCGTAGACCGTAGCTGATTATAGTTAATCATAGATTAAACGGCACACATTTTTATGGTATATAATCGTCGGTTAGCTGTAATCCATTTTAGACAGATTAGACCTAATAATACAATTTTATGCTGCCTCCACACTATGGCCAATTGTTCACCACTTCCTGATGTCGACCTTGGACGATGGTTTACAGGTTGCATCCACACACTGGGTCACTAAACAAACCGAGCGCGGGTATTCGTCCATAGGGTCTAATGCGCACTTTAGTTGCGCATCTAGCTGCCTTTAATGTTTCAAGAAAAACCGCTTCCGAAGCCATCGTCCTCCAAGGCTATTTTATCGTCTACCACAATTCACCACGATAAGCCATACCCCCTGCATGCAGTGGTAATGGCTTACAGTGGACTATAGTGTGGAGGAGCCTTTTGGTGTTTCAAGAAAAACCGCCTCCGATGCCATCGTCCGCAAAGGCTATTTTATCTACCACCATCGACCATGGTAAACCGTACCCCCTTCAGATGGTGGTAATAGGTTGAAGTGGACCATAGTGTGGAGGGGCTGTTACGCAACGTCCCAAACCACTTTAATGCCTTTCCCGTTTATTTTCATTTTTTCGATAGCCAATAGGAATCCGTTTGAAATGAAAGCTAGGTTCGCCATGAATTGAGATATGCCATGTTGAATGAAACATGTGAATTTTTCAAAAATAAACTTTTCTGTAACCTTTATGATATTCTTTTCGTAACCGTGATAAATATAAAGACATCTAACTTATGTACAATGATTCCGTTTTAAAAACATTTCGCGACTGGACGTTTGCTTGCATTTACTTTCGAACATATGTTCCTCATTAATAGCCCGAAGCAATAAGACAAATGTTTGAAATTTAGTTTTATTTAGAAAGTTATAATTCCGAAATACTCCGTTACGTGTGGGCTGAAGTTCGATTCCTACGTTCTGCGACCCACGGAGGCATGACGTTTCGGCTGTTCGGGCGTGTTCGTTGCTCACGACGTCACATGAACGCGATCCTACGCTGGAAATTTTTTTAAAGAAAGTCGCATTAAGCTGCATCGCTAAATGTTGTTTTGTACTTTCACTAACTCCATAAATAGAGTTAAATATACACGACTTGTCATCGAGTTACTCTCGAGTTCTACATGCCCCATGTCAATACTTATGCTTGTTTTTCAACGCCAATGACATTTTACAATGACGTAGTTAGAATTGTTTGTTAGGGGGTGGGAGTCCAAAACCCAAAGTGCAGTGATTTTTAAATATCACTAAAAATCAATTACAAACACAAAGTACATACTAGAAATGCAACGGTTATCCGGCCAACATACTGCATTCGGCATATCCGGCCACTATACGGGAAAATTGGCAGTAGCCAGATATTACAATTAACCAGCAGTACGTCCGACCAAAAATTACAAACACAAAGTACATACTAGGAATGCAACGGTTATCCGGTCAACATACTGCATCCGGCATATCCGACCACTATACCGTATAATTGGCAGTAGTCAGATATTACAATTAACCAGCAGTACGTCCGACCAAAAATTACAAACACAAAGTACATACTAGGGATGCAGCGGTTATCCGGTCAACATACTGCATCCGGCATATCCGGCCACTATGCCGTATAATTGGCAGTAGCCAGATGTTACAATTAACCAACAGTACGTCCGACCAAAAATTACAAACACAAAGTACATACTAGGGATGCAGCGGTTATCCGGTCAACATACTGCATCCGGCATATCCGGCCACTATGCCGTATAATTTTCAGTAGCCAGATATTACAATTAACCAGCAGTACGTCCGACCAAAAATTATACACAGAGAAATAAGATAAATATAACAAAAAAATGCAAAATGTTAAACAATATACTATACGAAACAATGTATATAAATATTTTGGAGCATTATGTTAAAAAAAAAGCCTTATGGAAAAAAATTAGGTTAATTTATACATTTTATTACAAAAAATCATATAAATCATTCTTTTTTTAGTCCCAACTGCAAAATTGTGTTCTTGAATCTGAGAACACAAAAGACAAAATTTACTTTTTTGGAGGATAGACAATTTACTGGAAAAAAAAAGTGGGAGTATGTTCTCGAAATTTTTCATGCACACACATAAGAACCATTAAAGAAGGAATGTAAAGGATTACTAAAAATGTTTTCATTCAAGTTTAAATTTTTCTAATTAAATAATGTCGAATTGAGATATACACTAGCGTCGTAGACCATAGTCGATTAGAGTTAATATTGAATTAGAGTAGTTTCATATTTTCTTTTTAATATTATTCAAATGACTAAAGTTAGGAGATATTACTTGGGGTCAGTACAAGAATAGCTAAGAATTACTACTGTTGCAAAGTTCCTATACACTAACGTCGTAGGTAACAGTTTATTCGAGTTAATGTTTAGTTAGAGTTGCTCCATATTTTTTTTAAGTAAATCCTAGTGACTAAAGTTAGGAAATACTGTTGGGGTCGGAAAAAGAACAAACAAGAATTACTAATGTTGTAAAATTCTAAGTACACTACTGTCTTAGACCCTAGTCGATTGGAGTTAATATTGAGTTAGAGTTGTTCCATATTTGCTTTTTAAAATTATCCTAGTGACTAAAAGAAGATATTACTTCGGGTCAGTACCAGAAAAGCCAAGTTCTGTTGCACCGTAGGTCACAGTCTATTAGAGTTAATGTGGAGTTAGAGTTGTTCTATATTTTCATTTTAATAAAATCTTAGGGACTAAAGTTAGGAGATATTACTTGGGGTCAGTAGCCAAGAATTAAAATTGTTACAAATTTCCGTATACGCTAGCATCGTAGGTCACAGTCTGTTAGAATTAATATCCAGTTAAAGTTGTTCAACGTTTTCTTTTTTAGAAAATCCTAGTGACTAAAGGTAGGAAATATTTCTGGGATCAAAAGAAGAGTAAACAAGAGTGACTACTGTTGTAAAATTCCAACTACGCTAGCGTCTTACACCATAGTCGATTAGAGTTAATATTGAGTTAGAGTTGTTCCATATTTTCTTTTTAAAATTATCCTAGTGACTTAAGTTAAGAGATATTACTTGGGGTTCGTACCAGAAAAGTCAAGTGCTATTGCCTCGTAAGTCACAATCCATTAGAGTTAATGTTGAGTTGGAGTTGTTCCATATTTTCTTTTCAATAAAATCATAGTGATTAAAGTTAGGAGATATTACTTGGTGTCCGTAACCAAAAATTACAGCTGTTACAAAGTTCCATATAAGCTAGCATCGTAGGTCGCAGTCTGTTACAGTTAATATCGAGTTAGAAATGTTCCATATTTTCTTTTTAAAAAAATCCAAGTGACTAAAGTTAGGAAATACTGCTGGGGTCAAAAGAAGAACAAACAAGAGTTACTATTGTTGTAAAATTCTAAGTACGCTATCGCCTTAGAGCATAGTCCATTAGAGTTAATATCGAGTTAGAGTTGTTTCCTATTTTAGATTTAAAATTATCCTAGTGACTAAAGTTAGAAGATATTGCTTGGGGTCCGTACCAGAAAAGCCAAGTTCTCTTGCACCGTAGGTCACAATCTATTAGGGTTAATATCGAGTTAAATTTGTTCCATGTTTTTTTTTAAAATAGAATCCTAGTGATTAAAGTAAGGAGGCATTACTTGGTTAGTATCCAAGAATTACTACTGTTACAAAGTTTCATATACGCTAGCATCGTAGGTCACCTGTTATAGCTTGTTTGTATGTTAGAGTTAATATCGAGTTAGAGTTGTTCCATATTTCCTTTTTAATAAAATCCTAGTGACTAAAGGTAGGAAATATTGCTGGGGTCAGACGAACAAACAAGAATTAGTACTGTTGCAAAATTCTATATAAGCCAGCATCATAGAACATAGTCTGTTAAAGTTAATACCGAGTTAGAATTGTTCCATATTTTCTTTTTAATAAAATCCTAGTGACTAAAGTTATGAGGTATTACTTGGTCAGTATCCAAGAATTACTACTGTTAAAAAGTTCCATATACGCTAGCATCGTAGGTCACAGTATGTTAGAGTTAATATCGAGTTAGATTTGTTCCATATTTCCTTTTTAATAAAATCCTAGTGAATAAGGTAGGAAATATTGCTTTGGTTCAATAATCTTGGATATAAAAACAAACAAGAGTTACTACAGTTGAAATGCTCCATGTACAACACATCAGGCAAATGTGGAAATGTCAGAGTACTTTCCCGTATCCATTGCTTTGTCGTATTTTTCGTTTCTTATTTCCGTTCCCTTGAAAAACGATGGATCAAGGTTGCACTGTATATTATTTCTTCTGACCTTTCTTGCATATTGTTGAAATTCCAAGAGACAGTTGATAGCTAACCTCGCCATTTCAGTTACAGAATAAATTAATGTTAAGCGATGTAGTTTAGAGATGTGTATGAATGCTTACATCGTATCAGAATAAACATTCTAGTCGGAAACCGATTTCCGAACGACGCTATAAAAGAAGGGGACGGTCACATTAGAATAATAGTTATATTTCCTTTGGCCTTTAAAATATGCGAACAATTCCGTCGCCCTTGAATTCTTCCCTCTAAAACACCCGGTTACGTCATCAAGGATAGTTTTTTTTTTTTTTTTCATCTTTCTCCCTACACAATAAAATCCTTTTTACATTGCGTGCTTTATCCGCCCTTTTAGACTTTCGCATTGTTGCCACTCCGACGACAAGTAATAATAATAAAAAAAAAACTTGCATTCCTAGTACTAAGGGAAACAGTCTCATAAATCTGTCGTGACGTTAAGTTACCTTGCGAAGTGTAATGTTTCCCCCTTTTTTCTTTACATTTCTTTTAATGCAATTTTTTTCCCACAGTGCGTTTGTTGTTTTATATTCTTTCTCTTCTTTTTTTTTTGAGGGGAGTTATTTTAGTTAATGTGATCTGGGTCAAATAAAGCAAGGGGATTAACACTTTTTTTTTGTTTTGGCTTTTCAGTATGATAAAGAAATGAGTTTTTTTTATTTTCTCACGTTTGAATTGTTTTTCTTCTTCATATAGAAAAAATTGAATGAGTAAGTATGATCACGTATATTTATATGATTGTAATCAAACATTTGAGTTCCATTTGCAAGGTTAAATTATGCCCTTGGATTTTAATCCTTCTACAAAATGGAAAGGTATTCTAATGTAATTGTATTTGTATAATCGAAAAACCGGAAATAAAACACAAATTCTTTTAGGTTTCTAAGACCAAAAACAAGTATTACAAAATTGTAAGAGAAAATGTACTCTTAGCTGAAATTTCCGGGTTCACATCGGGATCTGAAACACTAAATCGAAGAACGAAAATAACTCCAATAATGATATCTAAATCTTTAATACATTGTTTAATTTCTTCACGAGGACAATCACACACTATACGACGATGATAGATATATACAGTAAATATACATGTTGGTTTAGCATTTATATGTGCACTTTTGAAACATTCTCTTTAGAGACAATCAACACACATTACCTCTATTCATCACTATTATTATTTTTTCTACTTCGTACTTTTCGCGCGGGGTGACGGGAAATGCTCCTGACGTCATTGAGCGCATGCACAAAAAGGAGGGATATCATTTTAATAATCAGGATTTCCAACAAATTCAATAACAGTATGCTGTTATTTTTAAATCCTCTATATAATAATAGCCTAAGTTATCTCTCCATCTGTCCTCGAATTTATGAAGCGGTTGGACCTGGAATGGATAGTGGCATCCATATTGGATGAGTTACGGCTAGCAAAATTCAAAGCCAGTAATGTTTATCTTCTCCTAAACTAT
>CM063497.1:12724261-12731761 GCA_032207245.1 Pardosa pseudoannulata
GTATCGCATATAATAGAAATTTTTTTTATTATGTCTGGCATTAAAAAATCATATTATAAATATTGTATTGTGCCACTCTGTAAAAATACAGCAACTAATTGCAATGAGAAGATATTTTTCAGCGTTTCCAAAGATCCACATACACGTAAAATCGGGACAAATGCGATGAAAAGGGATGAGAAATTAAACCCCAAATTATCATATAAATCATCTCTATGGGTTTGGGAAGACCATTTATCGATAAGTAAATGCTTGCTTTTGTTTAAATATTACTCGTTTAAAAAAATTAGAGTATATAAAAATACATATACCTTTAAAAGGACTGTTGATTAAACAGTGCTATTTAACTTTTAAAACTGCTCATTTTCGAGTATTACCACAGAGTTCAACTACAATAAATGTTCGATAAAGCATATAATTATCGTAAAACATTAAATAGTCTAAAGCATATAATTGTCTAATAAATAACTCGGGAAAGGGGAAGGATATGTATTTTCAAGGTATTATAAATATTTTCTTCAGTGATGCATACTTTCTTAAGTGTATCAATTCAGTGATATTTTACGATTAAATTGGTGACTAATTTGAAAAAGTATATAATATTTTTAAAATACTTATAATGATATTACTTTAAAAATTTAATTTAATTTCAGAAACTTTGTACATTTTTTAATTTAACATTAATATTAAAGGCAATAAAATTGTATTGCTATTTAGAAAAGCATAAATAATTAAGTAAAGCCTTTTAAAGATTTTAAATTTCTTTTCATCAAATTTAAAATACTTAAGAATTGGTTTGGTTTTGGAGCGCTACGGTCTTATTTTTGCAACACGAAGGTCCAGGTCTCACAATAAATACCTCCCCTTATTTTTATTTTAATATATTACATCTATGTTTATTTATAAAAAGCGATGCTACTACAAATGTGTGTATATGATATATGTATATTTATTTGACTTGTCTGTGTCTACAAACTGAAGAGCTGGGATTAGCATGAATAAAATATTAATACATGTTAAGTAAAATTCGATAAATATATAAATGATTTTACATATTTTTCGGTTTTAATTCCCCGTATATCTGCTCGCATAAAATCCGAGTTTTTTTCCCAAGACCGAAAACACTGACATGCTGTCAAATTTCGGGAGGTTGTCTGACTGTCCTTTGGTAAATCCAGGTAGATGAGACATTTATAGCAAATTGAGATAACTAAGTTATCGAGATCGATAAAATAAATCTTCAGGTTTAAATGAAAATAAATTTTGATAGCTAGAAAATTCCAAGAACTTGCAAAAACAAAATCGGAAAATAGTGCGCGCTTACATGCATCAAGAAAATATTGGACAACGTGAACGATGACGTCACAACCAATCACTGAGCGTTTTGATGTCACATGATTTTCGCTTCACTTTAAAGTTAATTTTTTAAATGATGGACCCAGTTTTTTTACATTTTTGGAATCTACGAGTCTGGAATTATCAGAAAAATACTAAGTTGTTCGAATCCCCCACATGTGCAAATTCCTCATTAAAACTTTATTTTAGAGCTGCTAAAATAATAGCATCGCTTTTTATAAATAGAGATGGATGTAATATTAAATCAAAAATTAGAGGATGTATTTATACTTAATTTTATTGGAAGTTATTTTGATTTGGTTAAAACAAAAAGTATCTGAAAATTATTTTAATATTGAAGTTTGAAATCTATTAAAAATCATTCTTGGATTAAAACATCAAAATTATATATTAAAACCACCATTATGGTTTTTTGGGGTTTAATTTCTCATCCCTTTTTATCGCATTTGTCCAGATTTTAGGTGTATTTGAATCTTTGGGAAAGCTGAAAAATATCTTTGCATTGCAATTATTTGTTGTATTTTTACTTACAGAGTGGCACAATACAATATTTATAATATGATTTTTAATGCCAGACATAATAAAAAATTTCTATTATATGCGATACTTTACACAGAAATTAATTTGAAAGTCGCATTTTATATGTAAACAACATAGGCGGTCTGTCTTTCCGTGAACGATGACGTCACTAACTCGGCGGAGGGAAAAGTATCGTTTTTGAGAGACGTTAAAGAGTCCGCTATAAAACCCATCAGACATCACTAATTACGCCCCCAAATGAAAGAAAAATAGGTACTGTCCTGCTTACTTGTCTTCTATTGTTTAAAATTAAAATTAGAAAACATGAAAATTCTTCATTTGACTCGTTAAAAATCTGATCACTATATAAAACTTTAATATCACTTTTCAAAAATAAATAAATAAATAAATAAATAAATAAATAAAAAAAACATAAGTTGGTTTTTAGTTAATTAATAAAATAAATATAAACTTTCATTCCTCTTCCCCGCAGATCCCTTCATTTCGCATTATCAAATGGGGTAGACCTATTTTCACCGTTGTGAGCCAATTTGATTCATAGAATGTATATGAAAATAAATATATATATAGTAATAAATATAGTATAAAGTAAAAATAAAGTATAGTATAAAGTAAATATAGAGAAGAAGTCGAGAAAACTTCCATTCCAATGACAGAAATTCATGCTACTGACGCACGGAAGAATTGTCCAGTTCGACAATCGTGCAAAAGAAACAGATGTAGAAACCATTGTGCTCAATGGAATAGAAATGTTTGAGGAAAATGGGTTTCAAAAACAGATTTTATATGTAAAAAATGTTTTCCATGAATTTTTGGATAATAAACATTTTATTTAAATTAATTTAGAACTATTTTCTTTGCAAAAAACTTCCATTTTCTTGTATGAGTCCAATGGGCTATCAACATCCGTAAATCTAGTGTTAAGGTGCGTCTGTACCTGGTATATTGGATTTCTCTGACTTTATGTTAACCCGTAGGAAATTACAAAATTTCATCTGGCCATCTCGTATTTAGAAAATTACAAAATCTAAATTTGTATACTTTCTCCCATTTCTTATTATTTTAAATTTCAAAATTTAGTTTTGTGAAAGATATAAAATCTAAAGTTTTATATGTTCCCTCTTTCCGTATTATTTTAATTATTTTATATTCAAAAATTCAGTTTTGTAAAAATTACAGGATCCAAATTTTCTCCCGTTCTTTATTACATTTTTAATGTAAAAGTTAAATTTTACGAAATCTAAATGCTTATCCGTTCTTCTTTTCCCTACATTTTAAATTAAAAAATTCAGTAATGCGAAAATTTCAAAATCTAAATTTTTATATGTTTTCTCTTTTTCTATTATTTTAAATTTAAAAGTTTAATTCAGCTAAAATCACAAAATCTAAATATTTATACTTCTCCCGTTTTCTTTTATTTTAAATTTAATAATTCATTTTTAAAAATTTGTAAAATCTTAATTTTTATACTTTTTTTCTATTATTATAAATTTGAAAATTCAATTTTACTAAAATTATAAAATGTTAATTCTTACATCTTCTCCCGCTCCTTATTATTTTAAATTTAACAGTTCACTTTGTGAAAATTACAAAACCTAAATTTTAAACTCGTATTTAAAATTACAAAATCTTTACAAATTTTTTATACATTCTTCCATTTCCTATTATTTTAAATATCAAAATTTAGTTTTGATAAAATTATAAAATCTAAAGTTTTATACGTTTCCCGTTCCGTATTATTTTATATTAAAAAAATTCAACTTTGTAAAAATTACAAAATTGAAATTTTCATATGTTCCCTCGTTCCGTATTATCTTAAATTCAAAAATTCAACTTTGTAAAAATTACAAAATCTAAATTTTCATACGTTCCCCCGTTTTGTATTACTTTAAATTCAAAAATTCAACTTTGTAAAAATTACAAAATCATAGTTTTCATACGTTCCCCTGTTTCGTATTATTTTAAATTCAAGAATTCAACTTTGTAAAAATTACAAAATCGATGTTTTCATATTTTAAACCGTTCCTCATTATTTTAAAATAAAAAATTTAATTTTGTAAAAATTACAAAATCCAAATTTTTATCTTTCACCGTTCCGCATTATTTTAAATTCAACTTTGTAAAAAGCACAAAATCGAAATTTTTATCTTTCACCGTTCCGCATTATTTTAAATTCAACTTTGTAAAAAGCACAACTAATTTGTTTTTTCGCGGAATCTTTCGTTCCCCGTGTCGTTTTATCTTCCTACAAAATGTGGCGTCATTCTCACAAATAGATCGCGCTACAGAACACTGTGATCACTGTCAGTTTAATTATGGCCACCCGATATTTAACGTTACTATAAGGCGATTTCACGCAGCAGGGCAAATTCTCAAATTATGACAGTTCTGGCTTTAGTTTCAAACGGAAGGGCAGTTTATTGTTTGTCTATTGGCTGTTGTAAACATGAAAATGAATGCGAAGGGCATTATAGTAATTCGTGATGTTGCGACAAATTGCCTATTCTGTACTCCTCCTTTTATTTTTTTCTGGCACCTTAAAAAGTTTTTTTTTTATTCACCATAACACACACAAAAAAAGAAAAACACGTACCAAAATAAAATAAATAAATCCAAATTCTATAAAATAAAAGAAACGTGTTCTCATGTTCGGGTTTTTTTATATATTTTCTTGTTCATCTGTGGCAACCAGGTGTTTTTTGGGCTATAATAACCGGCAAGTAGTAAATAAATAGCAACAAGTACCACCTTAGCGACGACAATAAAAGGTTTCGTTTTACCCAACTGGATCAGTGGGTCATGTAACCCACAGACACGCCCACTCCTGGGGTCAAAGTCTTTTCTGACAGAGAGAACTCTTTCCTATCTAGTTTTGTTTGGACATGGCATGAATAGTTTCCCAAACCTGCAATTTCTAATTGAATGAACCGGCATTTCTGGGAGGAAAGAATCCAATGCGCTGGCGTCGACGGAGGTTATCTTCATTTACATAATAGGCGCTATTATGAATTTGAAAATGAGCGTATTAAGCTCTTGAGTTAGTTCTTTGGGGGGTAAATTGGTATAAACATCGTAGCAAATTTGTTGGTGAGATGATAGTATACATAATTTATGCTTATTTCTTAAACACATTAAGGTCTCGGATTTAATGTTTATAAACATGGCAGCTAATTTGTAGGTGCAGTGCTAGAATGTATAATTTATACTTCATAAAATAAGCACATTAAGCTATTGCCTGTGACAATTCTAACTCGATATTAACTCCAATCAACCATGTCTACGATGCTAGCGTACTTGTACAAACCCCAAGTAATATCTTCTAACTTCAGTTAATCCCGTCATATGACGGCCTGTATGCTAGTTATTAAATTGTGTTTATGAAACTGAATAGCATTTTTCGGATTAATGAAGTTCCCTTTTATAGTATCAAATGGTTTATAGTACTAGTACCTCTTAATTTGCTTGAATTCATGATGCATCATGGTATATATTTTGCAAGAGAGATTGATTCAGCCATTTTACCTGAAGCAACTGCGTGCTAACTAAACAAAATTCCAGCTACGGGTGTGTGTGTTTTTTTTTTTCTTTTTTTTTTTTTTTTTGTAATCTAGCAAAATATATAGTATTTCCGAATAGCATTTTGTCAGTCTTAGAACATCTTAATTTACATTTTGTCCGATGATACTACATCGCGGTATGTTTTTGAAAGCAAGAGTGATTTAGCCATTTTACAAGAAGCAAGTGCGCAAGTAGTAAGCAAATTTAGAATACAGGCTTCAGGTCTGTTTTTCTTGTATCGTAATCTGGCAAATTAAGTAGTTTATCCAAATAGTACTATTAAATAGCATTTTGGCCAGTTAAGTAATATTTATCGAACACATGAAATTCCGTTTTATTTATGTGTCAAAAGTTTATAATCTTAGAACGTCTCAATTTGCTAACATCCGATGATACATCGGAATGATTTTTGCATAGAAGATTCATTCAGCCATTTTACCAGAAGTAAATGTATGGTAAACAAAGTTAAGATTCCGGTGTCGGGTTTGTTTTCGTTGTTTCGTAATCAAGGAAATTAAATAGCATTTTTCAGATACTTCAAATTTCTTTTTATATCCGTGTCAGGGTGTTTATAGTCCTAAAACCTCGTCATTCGCTGATACATCGCGGAATGATTTTTGCAAGCGAGATCGATTCAGCCATTTTAGTGCACGGTAAACAAACAAAGTTAAAATTCCGGCGTGGGGTTTGTTTTTGTTGTGTCGTAATCTGGCAATCCCATCACGAATCCGCACATTGTGTACAAAAAGCTTTGTGGCGTGACCTATACAGGAAGAGACAGAGAAAGCCAGTACCTACACGTCCATTCATTCATTGTGGTTTACTCGGTCGACGGATATCTGAATGTCTAAAGAGCTGATGTCACAACGATTGACATGCTGGAACAAAAAGGACGCGCCGGGTTTTGTTGACAGACACCCAAATTCGACCGGCTCGTTAACACTGTCTTTTCCTCACCAAGCCATGTATATTGTTTTGGAAAATATAAATATGTGTATGTGTACGTACGTTTTATCACCGAACTTAAATATGGCTTAAATAATTTTCTTTTATATTTGGCTTAAATAACAGATTAGGTCCATATGGGATAATTTTAATTTGAATCACTGATTATTTTTTTGTTGCAAGATAAATCTCAGCCAAAAAACAAACCATTTTTTTACCTGCCTCATAGAGTACTTTACAATTCTGGAAAATTAAAAATTTTACTCATCCCGTTATATGACGGGCTATAGTATGCCTTATAATGTCTTTGCTACTTCTTTTCTTCAGAGAGTGAAATTAATAGAAGTAATAAGTAATAGCATTGTATTTCTCTTTTGCCATATAATGTCTTTGCTACTTCTTTTCTTCACAGTGTGAGATTAATAGGAGTAATAAGTAATTGCATTATATTTCTCTTTTGCCCTAAAATGTCTTTGCTACTTCTATTTCTTCAGAGCGTGAGATGAAAAAGAGTAATAAGTAATTGCATTGTATTTCTCTTTTGCCCTAAAATGTCTTTGCTACTTCTTTTCTTCAGAGTATGTAATTAATATGAGTAATTAGTAATTTCATAGTATCTCTCTTTTGCCGTATAATCTTTTTGCTCCTTCTTTTCTTCAGAGTATGTGATTAATAGGAGTAATAAGTAATTGCATTGTATTTCTCTTTTGCCCTATAATGTCTTTGCTACTTCTTTTCTTCAGACTGTTTCATCGTAATTAATATGGGTTTCATGGTTTCAGGATAAAGAGACACAAACTAAACTCGAGATGCGACATCGTGCCGAAGAGGACGCCCTCTATCGTCAATTTGCAAAGAAGAGACAAGAGGAAGAAGTTCACATTACAGAACAGATTCAGGTACGTTCATCACTTTGGCCTTTTTTAAACCTTTTTACACCTTTTTTAGTGAAGTTAAGGAAAAAATATCACGATAATTATCAAACCTCTAGGAAAAGTTTACGATTTATTTAATCTTTATTCTAGCAAAATTTTGAAATTTATTTTAACACTTTATTATGTAATGAAAAATACCGTAGGGAAAAAGAACATAACACACAGA
>CM063497.1:12739261-12829261 GCA_032207245.1 Pardosa pseudoannulata
AAAATACGGTAATAGTTCAGAACAGGGTGCCCCTTGAGAATTTTGGCTTCAATATTGGTGATGTTTACTAAAACACAAAGATATTCCATCCCAACATTGTATTCTTTGCTTATTTTGGCGACTTTAATGGATGCAGAGTGTGACATTGGAAAAGAATTATATACTTTTACTTAATTAACCAAAACCTCTTAGAAACTGGACATTTATATCTAAGTGAAATTAATCCATCAACAGTTTACAAATCCAACAGCTCCAAATTATTAAAAATTAGCCATGATAAACCATTAATGGTTCACTATATCTATTTTTTTTAAGCATTACGCGCATTTAATATATCATAAAAGGGTTTCAAAAGGAGAGCTGTGTACCAATATAAATCAAGATAGAGACAGAGATTGTTTGGAAACCGCGATATCAGAAGAAAATGTTAGGTTACCATGATTAGAGCTTTATCGCCAAGTTGGCGTGGGCACTCTGTTATGTAGTCTTTGCTTCAGAATAGGGTAACCCCTTAGCGAATTTGGTGGAATCACTGGTTCTGTTTACTTACAACAAAAAAACTTTAATACTTCAGAATAGGGTACCCCTTGGCATGCTTGGCGAAATTATTGGCGATGTTCATTAAAATACAAAGGTACTCCATCCAAATATAGTATTGCTCTTTTTTTTTTTTTTTTTTTTTTTTTTGAGACTTTGATGGATTTATATGGCGCCATTGTAATAGAATTATAAACTCTTTTTTAATTAATCAAAACCACTTAGAAACCGGGAATTTATATCTAAGTGAAAGTAATCTGTCAACAGTTTACAAAGCTAACAGCGCGTAAATTATTAAAAATTAAGCTAATTGTTCACTATATCAAATTTTTTTAAGCATTACGTGCATTTAATATAAAAGAAAAGGGTTGGTAAAAGTTTACAATCGAGTACTCCTTGATTTTTTTACGCCAATATGTGATTAGCAAGATGTCCGCTAAAACACAAAATCTAAACTAAGATAAAATAAGCTGTTTTTCACCATTTTTATAATAAAAAAAAAATGATTTAATTTAATCCCTACTTTCGATAACGTAATGGAACCAAGTTAATAAGCAATTTTCATATTTTCATTTTTTTTCTCGCAGGATCACAGGATAGAAGTTGCAGAGAACTGCCTGGGCCACCGCCCTCTAGTTCTGTGATACATAAGAAATTGGCAAACAAAAGTATTGAAATAATTTGGCTTAGAATAGAGCAATTTATCGCGACGTCACGAAATACTATAATTCCCTTCCCATTCATTTTCAACAGCCAATAGACAAACAATAAACTGCCCTTCCGTTTGAAACTAAAGCCAGAATTGGCATAAGTTGAGATGTGCCCTACTGCGTGAAATCTCCTTATTGATAAAAAATTTTGGCGACAAAAACCGGAGCGTAAATATCGCATCTGTACCATATTTAACATAAATGTATTTCAGTCTAATTTTAATTAAGTTGAAAATTCTAAAAAAAAAATGTAATATATATTTTGCATATTTACCTTATATTTTTATCATCTCTGCTTTTACGGTGTGAAATTTCCTTTGTCAAATATCATGGGCATCCTCTAAATATGGTTGGAATTGCTCCTTCTCGCAATCTTGGTTTGTCTAGAGTTATAGATATTCTATTACCAGTTATTTAATAAAAAAATTGTCCCCTTTGAATATCTGTTTCAGAAAAATGTAATTCACAGACCTGAAAATAAAACAAGCTGCATTGTAAAATTTGCTCGTATTATTTATTTATGACAAACTATATTTTAAATAACAACAGTTAATCAAAATTAATTTATATTATCTAACTATGCACACAATGTTTCTTTGTATATATATATATATATATATATATATATATGAAAAAAAGAAAATTCTTATTTATTTATCAAATTTCTTCAAATACGTTAATCAAAACAAAAGTACTGTCTATAATCTAATGAGTCATTGTAAAAAATAATCTAATTTTTAAGTAGTGATTTAATCTTACAAGTATGGTCAAAAAGCCCTAAAACTTGTATTAATTCAACTAAAGTTTAAACACTATCACACGAATAAATTTACTTAACAGATTACTTATTAAAAGAATATATATCAAATACCGCCAAAATAGTTTCGCAGTTCAGCCCATAGGTGCCCCTAAAACTCAGATGTCAATAGTTTCTTTCGCTAAGCCTGATTTAGGATTAATGGAATCATATTGGTATCTAACAGTAGGATAAATAAAAATGGCGCAAAAAAAAGTGAAAGATATATTACTAATTAAAATTGATGAAGTGAAATAAATCTATATGGCCAAAAAAGCAAGAAAAAAAATGTATTAACTGAAAGAACATTTTAAACGCTATCAGTTGATGAAGATACTTAAAAGATTTGAACTATTTTAGCCTGCAATTATAAAGAAAATATCAAATGACGCCAAAATACAGTCCCTAATCTCAATTTGGATTTAAAAACGCGCTTTATCACGACACCACCTTGACCTCCGAGCAATTTGACCTGTCTAATAACTTCCAGGGTTTTACCTGAATCACCATGCAAAACCTCATCAAGATTGATTGATCCATCCATTTAAAAATACATAGCAAACACACACACATACATACTTTCATACAAATGATTTTGCATATAAAGCTATAACCTAACTCATTATACTGCACAGATGACTGCCTGACATCATAGCGTTCATTAGAATTGTAATAATGAGAATTAAGACAGACATATTATCTGGAATGATAAGCTGTATTTGACCGATTCGACACTCTATCAGGCTCCAGTAGAGCGAGAAGGATGTACTTATTATATGTGTGCATGAAATGGATATGAATTTTTCTTTCCTTATTGCTTTTTATTACATGTATGCTTTTGTTATTCAGTGCCGTTTTATTACAGGAAGAATGGGAGAAAGAGCTGGAGAAGTTGACGTCTCGTTTCAACTACGAAATCAAAATGAAGAAACGTCGCATATCAAGTGACGAAGAGAAAGCTTTGACATTCAGGTATCGGATTTAACTCCTCCTCGTCTTTCCTGAATCTATAATCGTCTAACTGTGACGACACTACTTTGGCTTGTGACCCGAGGTGTTCATTTAAAAATCTCAGTTTTCAAGATTAATCCTTTACAGGGTTCTACACTTCTTCAAAGTTCCTGCATAACTCCTGCATTAAAAAAAATTATAGAACCCTTGAAACTCTTAAATTTTCGTACTGGATGCTACCATATTGCAGTCCAGTAATGTCATAAGCGACTCCTGCATCACAATGACGTCAATGATGTCATAAGTCGCCAAAGAGAGGAATTTATGGTACCAAAATCCCACCTCTGGAGCCTTCTGAAGTCCTTATGATATGGAAGTCGCCTGTGACATTTCTCGATTGCAATATAGTAGCACTCTTTGGGTGCTACCATATTGCTGTCGATCCTTTTTATTTCAATAGCATCGAGAATCATTGCATAATTTCGTCATAATGACGTCATAAGTCGCCAGAGATAGAATTTTGGTACCATAAATTTCCCTCTTTGGCGACTTTTGACATCATTATTACGACATTTGAGGTCATTAGGAGGCAGAAGTGACATGTCTCTCGACTGCAATATGGTAGCATCCAGTACCAAAATTTAAGAGTTTCAAAGGCTCTACAAAAATCTCCTTCAAAACTCTTGAGTTTTCATTTATATAGATAGTTTATCGGTTATTTAAAAATCAGCCAGTTCCTGAACAGTTGCCGGATATCCGGTTCATCGATAGTTGCAATTTACAGATTTTTTATTATTATTATTTCCATTTATTATGAAATTGCCGTATAGATCAGAATTTTTTAATGATTTATAAATGATAATAAGATCTAAAATTTAATATTATAATGAGTATGTATTTCGCATTTCAGTTTCTACTTTTATATGTTTTTATAAATCTTAATGTTTAGTACCCAATGTAAATCTTTTTACTATATAAATTTTAAGATTTATTTTTATAATTCTGGGTTCTCGAGAAAGAGTTTCTAGTCCGTAAAACTCTGTATGCTCTTATTAACTGATATTTTTATTAAACGATGTAAATCTTAAGATATTTATGATTCTGAGTGCTCGGGAAAGTGCCCCAACTTCCTATAAATTTACTCATTTAAACTTCTAACACCATGTACTTTTATAAACCGGCATAAATAATAACATTTTTTAATGTTATTTCTGGGTATCCGAGAAAGAGTCTCTAGTTCCTTATTAATCTACGCATTTCAGCCTCTATACGCTATTATTAAACAATGTAAATATTAAGATATTTTATTTGTAATTCTGATTGTCAGGAAAATAATTCCTAGTCTCTATAAATCTACCAATTTCAGTTTCTAAATATATACGCTTTTATTAACTGTTTAAATCTTAAGATTTTTTAAATTCTGGATTCTCGGGGAAAAAACCTTTGTCCCGATTAATCGACGCATTTTATTTTTTAACGCTACCCTTTTTATTAATATTGTCACGAAGATTCGAATGAACACACCGTTTAACTTAACAGAATTTATTGACGCTAAGTATCAACTCGCAACTTTACAAGATCGAGAAGTTGCCTACAGCTAGTGGGTATCAGCATTTATACCCGAACAGAATATTCGAGAAATAACTAATTTACATATTAAAGAAAGATCTAGAATGTTCGAGAACATAAGGAAACAATAAACAACATTTTAAAATTAAAAATCCGTTGTTTGGATCAACTGCCATGCATCGAACCCACAATCTTCGGATCTGGATCGCGCGCTTTGACCACTTGGCCACTGACCTCTTGGGCGTAGGTTCTTTATGCGGCAATATACACTTAATTGATCTACGCAAATCTATGTATTTTTATTCTATGTGTCCGAGAAAGAGTCCCTATAAATCTACCCATTTCAGTTTTAAACTCTCTGCTCTTGTATTAACCGTTGTAAATCTTAATATTTTTTTCTTCATGACTCTGGGTGCCCGAGGAAGAGTTCCTAGTTCCTTTAAATCTGCCCATTTCAGTTTCTAACTCTCTGCTCTTGTATTAACTGCTGTAAATCTCAATATTTTTTTCTTCGTGACTCTGGGTGCCCGAGGAAGAGTTCCTAGTTCCTTTAAATCTACTCATTTCAGTTTCTAACTCTCTGCTCTTGTATTAACTGATGTAAATTTTAATATTTTTATGGTCCTGTGTGTCCCAAAAAGAGTCCCTAGTCCCTATAAATCTACGCATTTCAGTTTCTAAATATATAGGTTTTATTAACTGATGTAAATCTTAAGATTTTTTTTATTCTGGATTTTCGGGGAAAAAACCGTTGTCCCTATTAACCGACGCATTTCATTTTATAATGCTACACTTTTTAGTAATATATACTTTAACTGACCTGCGTAAACCTATGTATTTTTTATTCTATGTGTCCGATAAAGACTTCCTATAAATATACCCATTTCAGTTTTAAACTCTCTGCTCTTGTCTTAACTGCTGTTAATCTTAATAATTTTTTCTTTATGACTCTGAGTGCCCGAGGAAGAGTTTCTAGTCCCTATAAATCTACGAATTTCAATTTCTAACACTGTACGCTTTTATTAACAGATGTAAATTTTAATATTTTTATGGCCCTGTGTATCCCAGAAAGAATCCCTAGTCCTTCTAAATCTACGCATTTCAGTTTTTAACTCTGTACGCTTTTATTAACTGATATAAATTTTAATATTTTTTATGGTCCTATGTGTTCCAGAAAGAGTGCCTAGTCCGTATAAATCTACCCATTTCAGTTTTAAACTCTCTGCTGTTGTATTAACTTCTGCAAATCTTAATATTTTTTTCTTCATAACTCTGGGTGCCTGGGGAAGAGTTCTTAGTCCCTATAAATCTACGCTTTTATCAACCGATGTAAATTTTAATAGTTTTTTATGGTCTTGTGTGTTCCAGAAAGAGTTCCTATTCCCTATAAATCTACGCATTTCAGTTTCTAACTCTGTACGCTTTTATTAACTGATGTAAATTTTAATATTTTTATGTTTATGGTCCTGCGTGTTCCAGAAAGAGTTCTTAGTCCCTCTAAATCTATGCATTTCAGTTTCTAACACTGTAAGCTTTTATTAACTGATGTAAATTGTAATATTTTTATGGTCCTGTGTGTTCCAGAAAGAGTCCCTAGTCCCTCTAAATCTACGCATTTCAGTTTCTAACTCTGTACGCTTTTATTAACGGATGCAAATTTTATAGTTTTTTATGGTTCTGTGTGTCCCAAAAAGAGCCCCTAGTCCCTCTAAATCTACGCATTTCAGTTTCTAAAACTATACGCTTTTATGAACCAATGTCAATCTTAGGACTTTTTTTTCCCTGGGTGCTTGGGAAAGAGTCCCTAGTCTCTATAACTCTACCCATTTCAGTTTCTCCCTCTATACGTTTTTATTAACCGATAGACAGCAGTCGTTTAACCTCTCGAACTCTCTACCATCGATTGTGGGAAGCATGCTTGTTCTTTCTGTTAACCTCTATAATCTTCTCATGGCCACTACATGCGCATCCGAATGGTCGTCATTACATTCCTTCTCCCTTTTAACATCCCTCCCCAGACAGATACGAACAGCGCAATAATCGCCAGCAAACGAAATGTTTCTCCGTTGTGAGAGAGACTCTATGGTTCGTGATAGAATCGAGAATTTGCTTCTTTGGAACGTGACGCCGACGCAAAGTGATTAATGCGATCTTTTCGCATTGAGAAAAGAGTTTTTCTCGGGTTCTTGGCCTTCCCATTCGATAAGGATCAAGTGTTGTTCCATACACACGTAAAATAAAAGAAAAAATTATAGGTTTTAGAAAAAGCTTAACCGTCAGCTACAAATAGTTAACAGGAAGTGTGCGATTTCTTTCTTTATCAGTTCAAAAGTAACTTTGTATAGGAAGCAGTTTGATTCACTAACATTACCACAGTATAAAAGGCCAGATATGTCGCTTATACGGTAACGATTTTAGGTGATGCCACTTCTATAAATCTAATAGTCCAGTACTATCCTATAATAAATCCAAAAATAAAAATTGATTTAATGTTTTCATTTATATGATTGACTAACTGATAGGTGAATAATTCAGTGCTTGAAAATTTCAACTTTTGTTAATATCGTGGAATAGACGAGGTTGGATATGAATCGGTTAATGCAAGAAATATTTTAAACTTCTTCACTTGGTTCAATAATAAAGATTGATTTAATGTATTCATTTATATGATTAACTTCTTCACCAATAATTTAGAGCTTCAAAATATTTCAGCTTTTGTTAATATCGTGGAATAGACGAGGTTGGTAATGAATCGGTTAAAGCAAGAAACATTTTAAACTTCTTCCTTTGTTCAATAATAAAAATTGGTTTAATGCTTTCATTTATATGATTAACTTCTTCACCAATAATTTAGAGCTTTAAATTGTTTCAGCTTTTGTTAATATCGTGGAATAGAAGAGGTTGGTTATGAATCGGTTAATGCAAGAAGTATCATAAACTTCTACACTTGGTTCAATAATAATGATTGATTTCATGCTTTCATTTATATGATTAACTTCTTCACCAATAATTTAGAGCTTTAAAATATTTCAGCTTTTGTTAATATCGTGAAATAGACGAGATTGGTTATGAATCGGTTAATGCAAGAAATATTTTAAACTTCTACACTTTGTTCAATAATAAAGATTGATTTAATGCTTTCATTTATATGATTAACTTCTTCACCAATAATTTAGAGCTTCAAAATATTTGAGCTTTTGTTAAAATCTTGGAATAGACGAGGTTGGTTATGAATCGGTTAATGCAAAAAGAATCATAAACTTCTTCACTTAGTTCAATAATAAAAATTGATTTAATGTTTTCATTTATATGATTAAATGATAGGTGAATAATTTAGAGCTTGTCAATTTGGAAAGTTTTATAGTATGACAGTTTTTAATTAGAATATTTCAATGGAATTAGTTTTAAGTGATTCAAAGATTTCAAAAATGTAAAATTTAAAAAATCGAATTTCGAAAGATTTAAATACGTTGTCCGCTTAAAAAGATATCTACTTTTTTTTTTAAAATAAACTTTCATCGTTATAAAATTAACTTTTCTTGCCTTTTTAACAGACACCAAAAGGAGAAAGAAGACCTGGAGAAAAATATGACCATCAAATTAGACAGGAAGAAGGAATCCTTGACAAGAAAACTTCTAGAACAAGAGAGAGCAGCTACCGCAGATTTGGTGGAAAAACATTCGAAGGAGATGTTGAACCTCATCAACGAAAAGAGAACCGAATACGTCCGAGTAAGTCCTGCTTTTCATAACTTAATTGTTAGTTGATATTGTTAAATCCTGTCCATCTAAAACATCCAGGAAAGGTAAAAATGATTCAAGGTTCATCAGTACTTTTACCGACTTTTATTGCTCAAGAAAAAAAAAAAGATAAATGTGGGCAGCAGCACAACAGGAGAAAATATACATCTGACCCAGTGAGGAAATAGGGGCTTTTGGGGGAATTCCATGCAAGTTCTGAAACGTACACCTATGAACACTTAGAGCATTTTAGGTTCAGTTTCATGGAAGACGTTTTTAAAACAACGATAAGCAACTTTATGCTGTAATTAATGAACAAAAGTATGAAAATAAGAAAATCTGAAAAAAAATTCCTAGTACTAAAGTGGTACCCCAAGTATTACCTTGCAATCGGGGTATTAATAAACTAAAAATGCTCTGAAGGAGACAATAATTTGCATATGAAATATATTAAAATTAGCGTATGTTAATAGAACACACCAAGGGGGAAGATGAATGAAAGCCTTGATTACATCACACAGGGGTATGACATCAAGGTTTATGGCTAGATTAGAAATAAGCGATAGCAATCTGCTCTTACAGCAGAAAAAAATGTATAAAATGGAACATTTATAGGCCCTTCCACAGTGTGGTCTACTGCAAGCCATTACCACTGTGAGGATAGAATATGCTTTATCGTGGTCGACGGTGGCAGACTAAAAATAAAAATAGCCGACAAAAATAATATAAATAAAATAGATCCTATGCTTCGGAAGCAGTTTTCTTCAAGCATCAAGGCCATTCCACACTATGGCCCACTTCAAACCATTACCACCGTCTAGAAGGGTTATGGCTTATCGAGGTCCACGATGCCGACAGAAATAATATAAATAAAATAGATCCTATGCTTCGGAAGCAGTTTTCTCCAAGCATCAAGGCCATTCCACACTATGGCCCACTTCAAGCCATTACCACCGTCTAGAAGGGTTATGGCTTATCGAGATCCACGATGACAGGCGATAAAATGACCTTGGCGAAGGATGACTTCGAAGCGGTTTCTCTCCAAAGACAACCAGCATGCGCTACAAATTGCGCAGTAGATTCTATGGATGCATACACATGTTCTGCTCATTGAGTGGCCCAGTGTGTGGATGCACCCCGTGAACTATCGTTCAAGGTCACCATCAGCACCAGTACTGGAGTAGCGAACAATTGGCCCTAGTGTAGAGGCTGCATCAAAGACAGTCAGCATGCGCTACTAAAGTGCGCAGTAGATAGACTCATATAAACGCTCGGCTCATTTAGTGGCCCAGTGTGTCGATTCCACTCATGAATCATCGTCTAAGGTCGCCATCAGGACCAGTGCTGGAGTGGCGAACAATTGACCATAGTGTAGAGGCTACATCAAAGACAGTCAGCATGCGCTACTAAAGTACGCAGTAGATAGAGGACGCATCCACGCACTCGGCTCATTTAGTGGCCCATTGTGTAGATGCAACCCGTGACCATCTTACCGGGGTCACCAACAGGTCAGTACTGCAGTGTTCAATAATGGACCATAGTATGGAAGAGGCATAAGACTTTAGCAGGCGTCCACATGCACGTCTTTTAAAAGCAACAAATTCCGTTTACGATTCTTTACTTTGGAAAATACAAAGAATTTTCGCGGGATAGCAAAAATTTTTCACACAATCAAATCCCTATCACAAGTTACTCTGAACCGAAATAAATCGGTCAGAAATTTTTCTCTATAAATCATAAACTGTCGTGTCGAGGTGTTGTAGTATCAATAATACTTGAGACAGCAATTTCGTGTTTAACTAATCTTGCCAGTGTACGCGCACAAACCCGGAATACTATCCAATATCAATGACATGGATATTACCCCCAACATCCTGTTTACATTCTGCAATAATTCCTTATTGAATCTCATTTTTACCGTGTCGTGAAGAGATAAGCCGTAAACTTAACAATTAATTCTAACACGCCCAGCAATCAAGAGTTTGGCGACAAAATGAAAACATCTGATCTGCACGGAGATAGTGGCATCGCAAATGGCTTTCGCGTGTTACCTAATAGCTAATAACAAGCAAGGAATTTTTTCTTTCTTGACACTGATAAGACGTGAAAGAGATGAGCTTCGGAATGTTGAAGGTCTAACGAGATTTAATTATGAATGTGTTGAAACAATAATGAAACAGCCATTTATTTATTCTTTGTGTAATTAGTGCTTTGAATTTTATATAATATTTGATACGGACTTGACAAAATGGATCCACCACCTCTTAGTCATTATAAAACACAGAATTTATAACACTTGCATGCCCTGGCCGTTATGTGACTTGAAAGCTTAAATAAAATAGATGAATTTCTCTCCTTAAATCAGTGCTCGCAAATTTATTGTATTTTCTTTCGTTTTTATTTATTATTATCCTTATTTTACAGAGCCAGAACCTGAACGACAGAGAAGGCTACCTGAATGACGATTTGGCGCCTTACCCCACTCATCCCCCTCCGCCAAGCCCGCCGCTCATATCGAAAATTGAGATTTACAGCGACCCAAGTGTCTTCCTAGAGCTTGATCAAGTGGCTATCAACGTAAGTATGCCTCAGCATTCAGTAACACTTTGCAAATTAACACCGTAGCTTAGGTAAATACCAAAAGTTAGTGCCACAGGAAAAAATCATATATTGTGGCGAAATGAGACGGACGTTCACAAGGTCTTGTAAGAATGATGTCTTCGTAGAGCTTAGTCAAGTGGCTATAATCGTAAGTGTGCCTCAGCAATGAGCAATACTTAGCGGATTAACACCGTAGCTTACGTCAATACAGAAAGTCAATGCCACAAGCAAATATACATTGTGGCGGAATAAGACGGATGTCCTCAAGGTCTTGTAAGAATGGTGTCTTCCTAGAGCTTGACCAAGTAGCTACCAACATATGTGTGCCTCAGAATTGAGCAATACTTAGCGGGTTAACACCGTAGCTTACATAAATATAGAAAGTCAATGCCACAAGCAAAATCATACATTGTGGCGGAATGAGACGGACGTTCAAAAGGTCTTAAAAGAATGATTCTCAAATAATTCATCCAGAGTTATAGACGGGAAAAAGGGAAAGTGTAATGCAAACGAAGCAAAAGTAATGATCTCCAAGACCATTGGTAGACAAACTACTTTACAGGCTTCTGCTCACATTCACTTTCTGGTGTTGTTTCTGATGCCACTTGGTCAAACCAAGCACGACTGAGCTATATGCTACTCGTATTAAGGCAAAGGAGTGAGCCCTTCGTTTTAACGAGTCTGGCATTAGCTCAAGTGGGTCCTAGTCATTTTGAAGCAGGGACCAAGCAGAATACGCATAGGTTTAGCCTGCCACCCCCAGAGGTATTGATTGAGAACTTGGAGGACATTGTGACCACGAACCTATTTTACTTGCATCGGTCACCTTTAACAAACACGGTGGATCTTAGACCGGCGCGGGTTCCAGACCTGCAACCGTCCAGTTACGAGATCGTTGCCTTAGCTGACTGAGCTACCGCGGCTCATTCACTTTCTTCATTCTTCTTTTAATAAGTTGGGATTAGATTTTTTTTTAAATCATCCAGCGTGTAGATTTAAGGTATGGATTTTAAAAATTCCTTGTAGATTATAGACTTGAGGTATATGCTAATACGTATACAATGTTTAAGGTAATTTTGTATTATGCTGTAGATTAAATTTTCCGTTAAACGGACAGCTGCAAATGGCGTTAAACAGAGTTCGACCGAGAGACCTAGTTTGTATCCTTCTTTAGAGCAGGTGGTGATTTGTAGTTCCCGCGCTGCGACGTCATCACGCCAAGACTTAGCCACTAACAACTCAAACAGCAGCAGGTGTTGATCACACAAACGATGATTCCTGTACGAAAGTTCTTTGCCGAAAAACGAGAGATCATTCGGGTTTTAAACTTCGAGTTCGCCTTCCCCTGTTTAGTTTCATGGTTACTTCTTTGATTTTACGTAAAAGTCATGGAATCAGTTTTAGGTTTAACAGAGTATTTAAGCCGTAGTAAGCCATCAGATCATGGTTTAACAAGAAAAGTAGCCAATATTCTATGCAACTTCTTTGAATTGCAATTAATCGCCAAGAGGCTTCAGAAATAGTTTAACTTTTTATAACAAACTGACAAGATATATGAGGGTTCACAAGGAATGTCAGCCGGAAAATTTTACATAATATAAAGTCCTTAAATTGTCTGAATCCTAATTAATTTCTGGAAATTTAAATTAATTTTAGAATATGCTTAATAACCAGGGTATTTTATATCGTATGCACTTGTGCATACTTGCGAAATAACAAGCTATTAAACCTGGTAAACACCGAATGGGGGCCTAATGGTAGGTAACTTTCGGTACTAGAGTGCTCGAGTTCGAATCCCGTTGCGGATATGTATATTCGTTTGGTTTGGTTTGATTTGATTTGAAGCGCTACGGCCTACTGTTTTGCTACTCGAGGATAAAGGAAACCGGGACCTACTGTTTAAAGCCGATTCTAAACGGCTACGAACATCCATTCCACCAGCGAAATTTGAACCCGCGAACTTCGATTCCGAAGAGCAGTGGTCTACCCATTGACCATCTAGTATGGATGTTCGTAGCCTTTCGGAATTGATCAAAGCAGTAAACCGTAGCGATCCAAACCAAACGCTGGTAAAGAATTTCATTTTTTAAAGATTTTGGTTTGGATTGGAGCACTACGGTCTACTTTTTTGCAACACGAGGGCTAATGAGACCGAAACTACGGCTTGAAGCCGATTCCGAATGGCTACGAACGTCCATGCTTCAGTTGGATTCAAACCCACGAACTCCAGTACCAAAGATAAGCGATCTAAAAATTCGGCACCATCATTTTGTAAAGGAAAAACTAGACTCAGTTCATTCGTATTGTGAACCTCTCATATTAAATTGTATTTTTGTCTAAAATGTGTGTTTTTTGTCCAAAAAAGTTGTGAAATACCGTTGAGGGTCTCAATCCAGTTTGAGCCCCCCTCAGCCGCGAAAATTAATTTCGGTTACAGTCTTGGTTGAGAATCCACTGTTTAAAAGCATTTTATTATAAAATTTGTTTCGATTTTTTTATGCGTTTAAATGCTCATAAACCCTTTTAAAAACAATGAATATTTCAGAAAAATATTTGGTTTCGTTTGAGGCACTACGGTCTACTTTTTTGCAACATGGGGGTTAATGAGACTGGGACCTACTGCTTAGATTCCGAACGGCTATGAACATCTGGTACCGAAAATCAGCATCATAACCATCGTTCGGCTTGCAGAAAGAGAATAATGTTCGTTTAATAGCAGGAAAATCTTTAATGTTCGTTTTCAATATGTCTTCAAGAAGTATGGGGATTCAAGAGTTGTTTTCTGACACTATTTTTCTTTCTGATATGGGTTTCTCTCTTCCAAATCGAAACCCTTTTTTAACTATTGAGTTTACAAGCAAAGTTGCTCTTATCGATTTACAAGTGCCTCATATCTGTACATATCTGATGAGCCGTGTCGAAACATTTCTGTTTTTATCTTATTTTAATTGTAAGATTTAAGTGTTTGTTTCCCAACAAAAAGTGCAATATCTACTGTTTACTCAGCGAAAACCAGAACAGTTTATGAAGTCATTTCGCTTAAGTTTTTATTTTTACTACATTCAAGCATCTAGAAACAGAATTGATATCGAAAATACTTTAGCATAAAAAACCTACTCGGTTTTGGGTCGTTCTTCAGTTTATGTCTCCTTTATGGCAAGTTTTGGGCTCTACGCAAATGAAGAAGCTTTGAGCCCAAAATCCTTATTTCACAAACTGTGATTCTTTATAAAGCTACACATGCATGTACAGTCTGTTCCATAAGAGCGTGTCGTCTATTTCTCTGAAAATACAAACGAATGAGTTAAAAATACCGTGTACCATTTTTGTACCGTGTAGTATACATTTTAAACTGAAATGCATTTCACCTAATAAGTTGTCCATTCCCCATTATTATCGATTATGCAAGAATCACTTTATCATTCGATATTGACGTTGAGCGGCGTTTGACCCGTCAACATTTTGTACCGCTTTATAACGTGCTACCCACTTCTCGACGAACGACTACGACTTTCTCGTGTACCGGGTTGCAGCTGCCCAAGACATTTTGGGTCCTTTTGGATGGTCACACAGAAACACTGCCTCAAAACGCCACTCACTTTGGAATTGTTGACTGAAACACAGCAAAACAAATCGAATAAAGAATATAACAATAAAGCATTCTTCTCTAATGTTTGAAGAACACGTGCAATGAAGCCGGTATCTGCGAGCTATCTAATGACGAAGTTATGAACGACACGCTCTTATGGAACAGACTGTAAGTATACGAAAAATACCTGAGAAAGAAAACCTTTTGACTGCAGGGACTATTGCAGTAAAAAAGGCTAACTAAATTCTTCGTTGGGGGTACATAAAAACTGCCCAAAGAAGCTTTCCTGTACCATCCATTGTTTACGAGAAAAATACGAGAAACAAAGTATGACGTCACTGCCGGTGCAAGAAGAAAAACACTTTATCGGACATATCAACAACAGTATTTGCATATCTTTCCAGACGATAATGTTTTAACGTTCGCCGTGCATATCGCATCATGCAAGGACGTTAAGCAACCGTTGAACACCGTTGATTTAAAAGGCTGCATCTTGCAGCTATCGGTAGTCTTCATATGGTAGTCATGTATTCCGTTCGGGACTACTGCGATATGTACCTGATGTACGGCCGATGTAATGGAAATGCCTTACGAACTGTTAGGGAGTATGCCCGTGCATGCACTGCTGTTGATATGTCCAACAAAGTGTTTTTTCTTGCACCGGAAGTGACGTCATACTTTGTTTTTCGTATTTTTCTCGTAAACTGTGCATCGTACAAGAACGCTTCTTCGAGCAGTTTTTATGTACTCACAACGAGGAATCTAGCTGTGCAGAGTTTATGCGGTCACCCTGCATATTTTTTATTTTAGTGGGAGATTAAAAAAAATTTTTCAATTCTTTTCAATTCTGTTTTTAAAAAATTGTTTTTTTTTTTTATAATTTTCGTAACAGACTTACAAAATTTTTCGGAAAATTCGGAAATTTTCGAATCAGAATCATCCCTACTAGAAACAGAATTGCTTTTGAAAATGCTTTAACATCGAAAATCATCTTGGATTTTGGTCCATGACGACTTCTTGGACTTCTGTCCATGCCTCAGGCATGGCAGTTTTTGCGCCTAATGCAAATGGAAAGTTTTGAACCCAAAATTCGTATTTTACAAACTGCTACCCTTTATAAAGCGACATTTGCATGTTCTTCTTCTAAAGCACTACAGCCTGTTACAGGCCAAGGCTGTCCCAAGCAGTTTTTTCCAGCCGTTCCTATCTGCTGCAAGACTCCTCCAGTTTCCCTTTTTGACAGTTCCTCTCTACTGAGTCAAGCCCCCTAATTGGTAGTCTTCCTCGTTTCCTATGCCCCATGGGATTAGGGAAAGTGAGTTGTTTTACTGGGTTTTTGTCATCGAGTCAGAATGGGTGTCCAAGCCATCGCAGCCTATTGATTTTTTATGACTTTAACAACATGAGGTTGCTTCTATTTTTTTATAAATTTCAAAATTGAATAAGGATCTCCAAAAGTTATTCTCTTGAACTGCACCAAATATTTTTCTTAAGATATTAAGTTCAAAAGTCTGCAATTTGGTTATTGCCCAGCATTCACTTCCATAGAGCAGAATATGTCGAAGTAGAGTTTTATAGCTGTTAATTTTCGTTTTTAAACTTATAAATCGAGATTTTAATTGGTTTTTAAGTCCATGATAGCATTTATTTGACATGGCGATCCTGTTGTTTATCTCTACGTTCAAGTCATTATTAGTGGTGATGGTTGTTCCAAGATAATTGAACTGTGAAACTATTTCAAAGGTGTAGCCTCCCACTGTACATGACTTTAGATTAGTTGTAGTCTGGGATGTTTCCATAAATTTTGTTTTATCTTCGTTACATTTGCATTTAAGTATACGAAAAAAGAACCTGGAAAAATACAAGTAACATACAGTAAAATTCCGAATCATCGGTTTTTAAAAGGGCTTCTAATTCATTTGCCAGTGTGTGTAGTATTATATATGTAACTACAATAAATAAAGTAAATTTATGTGTTGATCATTTTTTCAATATCTGACGGTTCCAATTTCCTCACAGGTAGCCCAAAGTGACCAACAAACATTTACAGACTTAGTTAGGCAGTTGATTGGAAGCTGCATTACAGATGTCGAAAAAGCAAGGTAAATATATAACTCACTCAATTTATGCTTTGGATTCATGGGATTCATTTTTTGCTGTAAAATTATATGTATGGTTATAGTTAAGTTATTTATTATTCTTCCAAGTACGGGGAGAAGAACCCCTGCCTTTTAGCTCCCGTCAAAATGATGGGATGACATTTCGCCTTCTATTTTTCATGCCCTTCATATTTACGGGTTGAAGTATTCAAAAGTAACGCGTCAAAAATATTAAAACGACTAGCATATAGCCCGTCATATGACGGGATCAGTAAAATTTTTAAATTTCCAGAATTGTACAGTACCTTCCGAGGCAGGTAAAAAATGGTTTGTTTTGGCTAAGAATTATCTGCTACACGCTCAACAATTTGTTTATCTTCAAACTGCTCTAAAGTTTTCCGATACTGTGAAGGCAGTTTAGAATCACGTTTAATTCATTTAGTCAAACCGTGTGGTTATGTAGGAAAAACAAACACACAAACGAACAAACTTCTTAATTTTCAAAGATATATAACTTAAACGCTAGATATTTATTAGTCCGTGAAATAGACTCCTAGACTTTTATGAAAAGAATTTGTTGTTAATACCGGTGATAAAATTTTCATTGCAACAAAATTAGTTGATGATTAAATTTAAAATTATCACATATGTACCTAATCTATTATTGAAGCCAAATATAAAAGAAAATTATTGACGTAATATCTAAGTTCAGTGAAAAAACGTATGAAAATAATGCAGACGATATTTAGACAATTTAAAATAAGAAAGGATTAAATAAGATGGTTAAAGAAATGACGTCATAATGGTAGAAAAAATGTTATTTTTACCTATTTATTATGTGATAAATTCATAAATTTAATTAGTACTTAACCGGGGAAAGTAGGATTTGAAATAATGGCATTAAACGCTCGAAAAGGGTGAAGGGGTGGATTTTGAATGCTTTAAAGACGACAGTATTTTTCGCTGTGATAGGAAGCCTATTTATACCAATTTATTTTAGAATAGAATCGATAGTTTAGGAGAAGACAAACTTTACTCGTTTTGAATTTTGCTAACCCTAACTTATCAAGAATCCAATGTGGATGCCTCTCTCCATTCTAGGACCAATCGCTTCATAAATACTCTGTCACACGTTGAGTTTCACGCACGAAGCAGTCACGCTAAACAATTGCCAAGTCTATCTTCGTCTCACGTGGTACAGGCCGTACACCGGTAAAGCAAACGGTAATTTTGAATTCTAAGTTTGTTCCACACTTATTTGATGACACTATAATTCTCCTAATAAGGATTATTATTCCGAGATAAACCAATCGTAAACTTTTAGAAGTGTAAGAAGTCTAGAAATAAATTACTAATTTCTTTGCAGCATGAAGTAGTTATCTGTCTATCTTCGTCTCACGTGGTACAGGCCGTACACCGGTAAAGCAAGCAGGGTAATTTTGAATTCTAAGTTTGTTCCACATTTATTTGATGACACTATAATTCTCCTAATAAGGATTATTATTCCAAGATAAACCAATCGTAAACTTTTAGAAGTGTAAGAAGTCTAGAAATAAATTACTAATTTCATTGCAGCATGAAATAGTTATCTGTGCATAAAAATTTCCAGAACGAATAAAATATTCGAATATCAACTAAAGTTTTGTAGGCATTGCTATGGTAAATATACATAGAAAGTTTTGAAATTATGGAACAAGTAGATTTCCATTTGTCTGGAGAACGAAACAGTTGTCAGTATCTTTGTATCCCGTGATAAGGCATTTACAAGAGTCGTTCTAAAATTAAAAGTTCTTTTCCTTCTGTTTTCAGAGCCATTTTCCGTTGGATTACTGTTAAAAATCTGAACACTATGACTTTCGACGACAACGTGAATGCTGATACGCCCATGGGAATTTTAAGAGGAATCAAGCATGGCACAGAGAGTTATCACGTGCTCTTCAAAAGACTATGCAGGTAAATATCATGATTTTGCCCTTTATTTTTGGTGAGAAAGGTACGTACAATTATTGACGACTATTGTGCATTTACTCGATGAATGCCTTTAACCATTGTATTCCGTCGCATTTAAGGGAACAGAAGACTATTTTCGAGACATTTTATGCAACTGTTTATATACCCGGTTTGTATAGAGATTATCGGACTGCATCGCTACCAGAATTCCAGTTTTAAAATTAGTACAATTTTACCGAAGTGCAATTCTTTAGAATTAACTATATATAATACATGCCCACTTGCAACATATTCCTGAATACTAGGACAATACTAAAATTCTTAAAACATATACATATCTATAAACTTAATACACAAGCGTTTTTGTATACACACACACATATATGTGTGTGTGTGCATATTTGTTGACGCCTGGGACGCCATCTATGATAAATAATGTAACTCCTCAGTTTGTAAAGAGAAAGTGCATGTTTGTAAACAAATAAGAGTGCTGACTACAACTCAACTTTCCGTTGTCAAAACATTACTTGTTTTCATTGTATCTTATAAGCTTCGATATAGATCACGTATACAACAAAACTGTATTTTATTTAAGAAAAGGGGAAGGAAACATCAGAAACTGCCCAAGTAGCTCAAATAGATTATTTTTAGCACTTACAGAATTATATAATTTTTTTAAAAAAATTAAACATTTTACACAGTACTATTAAATATCATATTCAAAGTATAACTACTTTGATTATGTTAACAGGCACATTAAACTATTACAAAGATAAGAATATAATAAAAATTTATAAAACTTGATCATTTTAAGGGCAAAAAAATAAATACATTTATAGGTACAGTACTTCTCACTAAACCATAGAAAATACGTTAGAAATATAAAAAAAAAAAACTTAGTAATAATAAAAAAATTCTTAGATCATAATAATTTTATATAATCTATTACATTACAGTAAGGTTAACGTTTTATTACCATTCTGAAAATGTTTGTCGTAAATTCTCGAAGAACTTGGAGTCCAGTCTTGTCTTTTCAAAGCTTTTATCCAAAGCCTTCGCAATGTAGGATCTTTAGAAAAGCCATAAAATTCAATATTTAAACCTTTTTTGAAACGCTTAGCACAGCCTTACGCACAACAGCTTGTTACCATTTTCGGATAATTTACAAAATTAAAGTCCCAATAACAAGCACAATCCGTAGGAAATTCAAATATTTAGCCAACGAGAAAGTTGAGCTGCCATTTTTGCTGCACTTGACGTCATGCGCACATTCTCTGATTCTGAGGTTACGAGTGCAATGTTATTATGGCTGTCAGAACTAATAAATTAATAACGTGATTAAAGTCCATTTAGAGTTTCTGCTTTGTGTATCATTAAAGAGTAAAAAATTGATATTTGGGGATATCGAGGAAATATTGACTAGCATTGCTAACTATCCAAAAATGATATCTGAGAAATATTTACAAATATTGCTAAATTTAAAAAAAATTATATTCCGGAATATCGGGGAAATACTGACTAACATTACTAAATATCAAAAATGATATTCAGGGATATCTGGGAAATATTGACAATCATTGCTAAATATAAAAATATTGACAATCATTGCTAAATATAAAAAAATGATATTCAGGAATATTGGGATAATATTGTCAAACATTGCTAAATATCCAAAAATAAAATTGGAGAATTATTGACTAACATTGCTAAGTATCCAAAAATGATATTCAGTAAATATTGCAAATATTTACAAACATTGCTAATTTTTTTTAAATGATATTCCAAAATATCCGGAAAATATCGACAAACATTGCTAAATTTAAAAAAATAATATTTAGGGATATCGGGGTAATATTGACAAACATTGCTAAATATCAAAAAATGATATTCAGGGATATCGAGGAAATATTGATTAACATTCTTAAATATAAAAAAAATGATATCGGAGAATATTGACTATCATTGCTAAATATCCAAAAACATTATATTCAGAGATATCGGAGAAATATTGACAAACATTGCTAAATTTAAAAAAATAATAATAATATTCAGAGACATCGGGAAATAGTGACATTGTAAATATCAAAAGATTATATTCGGGGATATCGGGAAAATATTGATTAACAATGCTAAATATATAAAAATAATATTCTGGGATATCATTTAATGGAGTTCCATTTAATGTACGCCAATATTTTTGTGTTGACTGGAGAGTGCTTCTCATGGATGCCAATATTGATCTAGATTCTAAGTCTCTTAATTCCATTTTTCAAAGTCAAGTTATATGATTTTGCGGAGTTTCTGGCAGCATGAAAGATTATTAACCGAACTTTCCAACAGAGTAAGAATCCAAAACATAATGTCAAAAAATAAATTCCATGAAAAGTATTTAAAAATGGTAACTACTTAATTCAATGGACTGAATATCAACAAAGTTGTTTTACCTGCTTTGTTCCCGGAGAAAGTTCTGCATTATAACTTCTTACAGCTGCAATAAATCATTAATTCCGAGTTGAATAAGCAGGACTACTATTCGACGACAAATATGCTCTACTTAAAACGTAAACTAAAAGAAAGAATAATATCCTGAGGTAACATGACAACACACCAAATAAAAACTTATGGAATGGAACTATAACGATAACTGTCCGTTGCCAGTTCAAAAGTCTAAATTTTGAAAATGTCTTAAAACACGATCGTTTGCTTAGGGAATCAATTAGAGTTTATTCCTTTTTCAACACATAGAGCATATTAAAAACAGCCTAGTGCATGTGCCGGTTTCATCAAAGTTTTTTAAAGTCTAACCGCGATTAATCTCTGTTTATACGGAGAATTACGTCCCACAAGAAAATTTCATGCAGTAGAACGCATCTAAAATCATGACGATTCTGGCTTTCGTTTCAAACGGAAAACAACATATTGGATTCCTATTGGTTATCGTACCAGTAAAAACGAATGGGAAGGGCATTAAAGTAGTTCGTGATGTTGCGAGAAATCGCTTTTGGGTTAATCGCGGTTAGCCATTAAACGACTTTGATAAGACCGATCTCACCATAGTGGATTAGAGCTAAACAGTGATTATTTACTTTATAAACACATTGAAGCTAATCTGTGATTAGCTCTTATAAGACTTGGATGAGAATTGGTCTATTTCATCTTAAATTCGAATATATGTGGATCTTTAATACTTTCTGTGCAATTAAAATATATTTGAAGAATTTTTTCTGCATTTTTAAACTATTACGAGGCTTTTACTTAGAATGGGTATGTATTTACAGTGTTTTCATGTTTTGGATTGTATTGTAAAACTTTTTTCATGCCATTTTAGCATTCAAATAGAAAATAGACACTTAGTTGCTTCAGATTTTGACCTTATTTCTAGTTTTCACTTTTTTTTAGTATTATAGTGAATATTTTTCGCATACTCATGGCCAAAATACCACCCCCAAATTTTGGCGCTCAGGTTTGCCACCGCTATAATGGGCAATGCTCATTTTTATTCTCCTTCCAACTTAGTATGAAGACTGTATGAGTATTTTTTTCATACTCACAGCCAAATACTGTCCCCTAATTTCGGCTGCCAGATTGTCCACCTAGAAGCAAACCTACCATTGCGCATTTTCTTTCTCCTGTCAATGGAGTATGAAGCCTACGTGAGTATTTTTCTCATACTCACAGCCAAAATACTGCTACCAAATTTTGGGGCCCAGTTTCAGCGGGCTTAGTTGCAATCCATTGCTAATATGGTTTATTTTGTTGATTAATAACCTATTATTCCTTGCAGCTACGCTGGTCTTCACTGTGTCGTCATCAAAGGCTATTCGAAGAGTGCCGGCTACCAACCAGGAGTGAAATTCGAAGACAGTCGCTTCCGAAATTCGTGGAATGCCGTTTACGTAGCAGGAGCGTGGAGGTTTGTCCAGTGCAACTGGGGAGCACGGCATTTGGTGAATGCAAAAGAAGTTCCGAAACCTGGAAGCCGAGGAAAGTCGGACAGTCTGCGCTATGAATATGATGACCACTATTTCTTGACTGACCCTAAAGAGTTCATTTATGAGTTCTTCCCACTGCAGCAGGAATGGCAGTTGTTGAAAATTCCTATTTCACTGTCAGAATTCGAAGAACTACCTTTTGTCAGATCGTTGTTCTTCAGGTGAGTTAATCTCAAAAATGTTGCTCTTGAAATAGACCCGACATTAGATTCAATCATTCAACCTTTTTCAGTTTTCAGTGGCTTATAAAGAAAAAATTTGTTTTCCTATAAAAAAATAGCCTAAAAAATACTGCTTTCTGAGCTGAAAACTTCAGTTTCTTACAATCTAGTATATGTTATGAAATTGCTAAGTAGTGTTACAAACTCTATATAAGGCGATTTCACGCAGTAGGACAAATTCTCAAATTATGACAATTCTGGCTTTAGTTTCAAACAGAAGGGCAGCGTATTGTTTGTCTATTGGCTGTTATAAACATGAAAATGAATGGAAAGGGCATTATAGTAGTCCGTGACGTTGCGACAAATTGCCTTATATGTGTATTTTGGCTAACCGGCGAGGTTTATGGCAACTCTATTTTTGGCGCCAAATTTGGTGACTTGGCGATATAATTGGCAACTTGGCGACACATTTGGCGTAAACGGAAGTTTCTGCAATCTTCCAGCTCCGGAACTTTCTCGAAATTTCTGCAAGCTTATAAATATACGCTCAGATTGAGATGTCAGGCAGTTGAGGGCTTGGCCCAGGTAATCCAGTTGACCCATCATCTTGAAGATCTTGAAGACGTCAGGCAGTCTACACCTTTATCTTGCCAAGTGCGGTTGACGTGTGGTACATTGATTCTACTTAGCAGAGTTGCATTCTACCTCGCCTTGCTGTACCGATTTTAGTGCTAGCTGTGTTTCATTGTTTTTATGTGCTCTGTGCACTGAATTTTTCCAAAGCGCACTGGATTGTTCTGGAATGTTCTAACTGTTCTGTTAACAAATTCGTGTTTGTGTTTTTTCGTCGTAAAAGTCCATTCAATTTCCGAACCCTCATTTGAAACTTGCAACAGTATATAGCAAGATATTCTCTTTACTTTCGTCGAACATAGCCAGGGGTGGTGGGGCAAATGGTCTACTAAATAGAGTGAGATTAGGGACTGTCCATAAATGACGTCGCACCTTTTTTCGGTACAAATGCATTTAGGACTTCGTGTTTTTTTTCGCCAAACGGCGATTTTTTGGCGGTTTTATGGGGCAATGAGTGGGTGTATTTGCCCTGACTCTAGTGCATACTGTCTACTACTTTCCAATTTACATCTGTTATTAAATTTATTTTACAGTTCTTTTATTACAAGGGGGGGGGGTTGGGAGGAATCTCCTTCACGTTAGATTTTTTATAATATTAGTACTTTTTAAAATGATATATATTGTGTTTATGCTGCGTTAATATATATCATAAATATTACTAATCTGTTACTTTTTAAATAACGTAAAAAATAATAATTATTATGCTAATTTTATTTTAATAATGCTATAAATTCTATAAATTCTGAATCTGCTGGTTTTTTTTTTTTTTTTTTTTTTTTTTTTGAAAAAGTTGTTTTGTTAATTGTTGTGTTTCAAATATGCCATGTGACTGCCGCCATGTTTTTTTTATTTGGCGATTTTTCAAAACGTGTTTTTCTGTTAATTGCCAAAAAGAAACATGGCGAACGGCACCGGCGTTTATAATGCATCTATTCCCTTTTTTCTATATTTTGGTTCGCGCTTCCCCTTTGTACAAAATGTCCCATTTCAACATACTTCCCCTACTGGTCCTATTTAATGTTTGCGTCACTTACATTTCTACTATTTTCAAAATTTTCCCTCTTACTTTTTTCTTAAGAGAATTTGTTTTACGCTGACCCAAACTTTAAGTCCATACCAGTGGCGTACGGAGAACTTTTTCAAGGGGGGGGGGTTCATAGTTCTAAAAAATAATAGGCCGTATACTTTCTACTAAAATTTTTATTTTTGCCATTTTGTCTGAGCTCAAGGGGGGGGGGTTAACCCCTACCCCCTTGCGTACGCCCCTGGTCCATGCAGTAGTAAGTTGCTACTGATCCCAGTCAATCACAACAGCAACCCATAACAGCTACGAAGCTGCTACTAACCTACAAGAGGTACGTCATGGAACAGCGTATTGATGGGAGATTGGTAAGACGTTGCCTTTAGTCAGCGGAGTCAACAGCTTCGAACCACGCTTGTGGGATGGATATTCGAAACCGGCTTGATTAGTAGATCCCGGTCTCATTTTCCCTCATGTATCAAAAGAACAGATTGCAGCACACTAAACCAAGTACTTTTGCCGAAGGATCTGCAGCTGACTGAAAGACAGCAGTTTAAACTAAGGATGCAACGGATATCAATTTGGCCGGATACTGGGTATCTGGTCAGAGTTTCAGCCGGAACTCTATGTACTTTATTTTTGCAACCCAATTGTAGTAATTTTCTCACCTTTTTATATTTTTTTAATGAGTCAACTATTTCTACAATAGAGCAATTTCACACAGCAGTGCACATCTCAACTTACGACGATTCTGGTTTTAATGTCAAGCGAAAGGGCAGCTTATTGGTTGCCTATTGGCTATCGAACACATAAAAATAAATGGGAAGGGGATTAAAGGCGATCATGACGTTGCACGAAATTGCTTTATAATTTATTTTGAATTTTTTCTTTGAGTTTCAGTACCCAATAGAGCAATTTGTCGCAACGTCACGCACTACTATAATGCCCTTCCCATTCATTTTCAGGTTTACAACAGCCAATAGGCAAACAATAAACTGCCCTTCCGTTTGAAACTCAGGGCCTTACTCTGGGAGTTGCGGTTCGTACCGAACGTTCGTTGTGACGTCACCTTGACGTCAGATTGAAGAAATTTTGACAGCAAACGATATTTCGATACTCTGGGGGTTACATGCGGAAAGTTACCTATAGTTTAGGTTGCGGTAAATTTCCGCATGTAACCCCCAGAGTACTGAAGTATCGTTTGCTCTCAAAAATTTCGCAAGCTGACGTCAAGGTGACGTCACAACGAACGTTCGGTACGAACCGCAACTCCCAGAGTAAGGGCCTAAAACCAGAATTGTCATAAATTGAGATTTGCCCTACTGTGGGAAATCGCCTTATATCTCAATTCGACATTATTTAATAAGGCGATTTCACGCAGTAGGGCAAATTCTCAAATTATGACAATTCTGGCTTTAGTTTCAAGGGGAAGGGCAGTTTATTGTTTGTCTATTGGCTGTTGTAAACATGAAAATGAATGGGAAGGGCATTATAGTAGTCGTGACGTTGTGACAAATTGCCTTATTAGCAATATTCAAATCTGAATCCAAGCATTTTTAATAGTCCTTTACCTCCCTTCTTTCACGGTTCTTATGTTTGTGTACAAAAATGTCAAGAACATGTTCCTACATTTTTTTAGTAAATTGTCTTTATTCTTCTATTCTCCAAAAAAGTAAGTTTTGTCTTTTGTATTCTCGGATGCAAGAACACAATTTTTCAGTTGAGACTGAGAAAAGTATTAATGGTTTTTTTTTTTTTTTATGAAATGTGTAAATAAACCTAATTTTTCCTATAAAGCTTTGTTTCATATAGTATATTGTTTAACACTTTACATTTTTTTGTTATATTTATCTTATTTCTCAGTATATAATTTTTGGCCGGGTGTACTGCTGGATAATTGTAACATCCGGCTACTGCCAATTATCCGGTATAATGGCCGGATATGCCGGATGTAATATGTTGGCCGGATAACCGTTGCATTCCTAATTTAAACTCACTAATATTGTCGTCAAAAGTCAAACAATAAAAATGGATAAATCATTGCTGTTTTTCTTTTTACCCATTTCTCCTTTTAGTGTGTGTATTTTATAATGCATAGTATTTTAATTTACCTCATTCTGGAGTTATTTTCATTTATATATATTGTTTTTTAGATATGGACTTTATTTCCCCGATGAAGAAACAAAAGCAGTCCTTAGCACAGACAGCACAGGTGCAGCCACAGTTAGGATTTCCATGCCGTCGCGCATGTCTTCGAGTCTAATTTTCCACTACAACTTGAAATTTTACGACACCGATGTGGATACCTACGAAGCAGTGAGCCTTAAAAGATTTGTCATGCAGTCAGTTGTGGGCAACATCGTGGCCTTCAGAGTACACGCTCCTTGCAGCGGATCTCTCCTTTTGGACATATTCGCCAACGCTGTTACGCCTCGCGAATATCTGACTGGAGAACCGATGAAATTCAAAAGTGTCTGCAAGTTCAAGATAGTATGCGAAGACCTGCAGACGGTAATGGTGCCGCTGCCAGATTGTGCAAGCGGCGAATGGGGGCCCATGAAAGCGACGAGACTCTTTGGATTGATACCTATTACTCACGAAGATGCCTTAATATTTTCTCCAAGAGAGTTGGAAATTCAATTCCGCATGTCGAGGCCTCTTACAGATTTCATGGCAACACTGCATAAAAATGGCGTCGAAGAAAAGAGACTATCCAAAAATGCTACACAGACAGTAGAAGGTGATCTTGTGACATTCTTCTTGAATTTTACCGAAGATGGGCAATATGGAATGGATATTTATACAAGAGAAATGAATGGAGATTTCGATAATGGAGACAAACATCTTCTCACCCATTGCTGTAAATATCTGATTAATGTTTACTCCAACAAACCTTACTCAGAATTTCACTAACTGCTTGTTATTCCAAAAACTATTATATTCATCATTTTTGCCATGCTACGTGAATAAGAAATTATCCCATTCTTTGCAAATGTGTTTTGAACACTGTTTACTTTGAATAACCGGTAATACTTAAGAATAGGGTGCCCCTTGGCAAATTTGGCGAAATCATTGGCGATGTTTACTGAAGCACATGGGTATTCCATCCGAGCATTGTATTTCCTTGCTCTTTTCGGAGACTTTAATGGATGCAGAGCGCACCATTGTAATAGAATTATATATTTTTACTTAATTACCGGAGATAAAACGGTCATTAGTATTTATAAGCAATTAATCCCTCAACAGTTTACAAAGCCAACAGCTCCAAACTATTAAAAATTATCCATAGTGATGGTTCACAATATCTAATTTTTTTTTAAGCATTATGCGAATTTAATATATAAGAAAAAGGTTGCGCAAGGAGAGCTGGATACAAATATAATATAAATTAAAATATAGATACAGATTGTTTGGACACGGCGATATCAGAAGAAAATGTTACGCTGTCATGATTAGAGCTTTATCGCCAAGTTGGCGGGGGCACCCTGTTCTTATGCCAAACCGAATAACCATGACTAATTAAGACTTTTAAAAGAACATGAATTTAGAACTGGTCTCCAATTGCTGCCAGTTATTTTTTTATATTGGTTTTTTTTTTTATTTTAATAAAACATGATTTTTGATATTTAGTTCACATTATTGTACAGAGAAAATATTTATTGTGGACTATGTTTGAAATAACTTACGGCAAAGTTTTGTCTTAAATATATTTTGATGCAGTTGATATAAAATCATACATATATATCACCAGGTTACATATGATTATCATATTTTTTTAGAAACTATCGTTGGATAGTTTCACATAATATTAATTACATAATTTAAGTATTATTTTTGTTTTTCAGAAATATTACTGGAACAGATGCACCTAGCACGTTGGTCCCAAAGCCATTTTTTTTTTTCATCTGGCGATTTTTGTTGATCGCCAAATAATAAAATAGCGAAAATTACAAGTTTTTCATAAACTCGAAGAAATATAACATTTTATACATTTTACACAGACGAAAATGTAAAGAAGTATTACAATTAACACTATTTAAACTACTATGAAACACCAATTTTAGCCCAATTAGCAGATGAAAATATAAAGAAATATAACATTTTAAACAATATTAAACACAAAAAATACTTTTTTAGAACTATTTGCAGATTTAATTATTTTAAAATTTATTTCTAAAATTTAAAAACCAAATTTTAAAATTTGCCAAAGCATGAAGAAGTTTTTAAAATTTTATAAATACTACGGAAATTTACGATAAAATATGGGCGCATACTTTATAAAAGAAACGAAAATGGAACAAAAAGCATAAACAATGAGTATTCAAATATTTAAAACTATATAAAGAATTTTATACGCTAATGCAGTAAAAAAAACCTCGGGCTGCACTATGTAAAGGCCCCTCCACACTATGGCCCACTGCAAGCCATGACCACCGTCTGGAGGGGATTTGGCTTATCGTGGTCGATATCGGCAGACGATAAAATAGCTTTGGCGAACGATGGCTTCCGAGGCGGTTTTTCTCCAAAGATCAAAGACAGCCAGATGCGTTACTAAAGTGCGCAGTAGACCCTATGGACGAATCCACGTGTTTTGCTCATTTAGTGGCCCAGCGTGTGGATGCAACCCGTGAACCATCGTTCGAGGTCACCATCAGGAAGTAGTGAACAATTGGCCATAGTGTGGAGGCTACATAAGAAAACTCTCATACTTAGCGATGATAAATATAGATAACGAATCAAAATCTGAGGGCAACCAAGTGAAGCCCTTAAGAATGAACCACCGGCATTTTTAAGGCCACTCCCCACTATGGTCCACTGCAAGCCATTACCACCGTCTGGAGGGGATATGGCTTATCATTGTCGATGGTAACAGACGATAAAATAGCCTTGGCAAACGATGGCTTCGGAGGCGGTTTTTCTCCAAAGATCAAAGGCAGCCAGATGCGCAACTAAAATGCGCAGTAGACCGTCAGGACGAATCCACGAGCTCGGCTCATTTAGTGGCCCAGCGTGTGGATGCAACCCGTGAACCTTCGTCCAAGGTCACCATCCGGAAGTGGTGAACAGTTGGCCATAGTGGGGAGGCTATAACAATAAGCTATCTTGTCCCAATTATCACTACTTGGCAAGTCCACAAAATCGCCAAATTTGGCGAGAAAAACACAACGTGATAGGTGCATTGGTGCTGCATTTTAAAAACGTCAGTATAAAAGTCTATATTTAGTGATTCAATTTAACAAACATTTCAAAGCTAAAGGAATAATTAAGTCAATGCTATCAGGATTATACATCTATATATAGCGTTATGGTATTTGTATTAAAAATAAAATATCAATAACCAGCTTTGAAATAATAATTTAACAGACTGGGGATCATTGAATATGTTTTGACTAGGATCAAAATAACATTTTTGTATGTATTTGTAAACTGTAATGCATATTAAGATTTGATATTACCAGTCAGTGTTTTCAACTCGTAATAACTTTTCATCGATATTACCCAGTCAAATTCATCAGGCTACCTCACCTAGCAGTGTCCTGATGGAAGAAATACTATATAATCCATTCCAAACTAGCAACTAACATCTTATTTTTATGGTGGATAAACACAGAGCCATACTTGTTATGGAATTTTTTGCTAGTTAATATTTTAGTCCTAGTCTCACACTTGTAGTCTGAGAGCTTCTACTTTCCATATATATATTATCAATTACCAAAACTAATAAAAGAAGAAAATATAATATATAAGTTTGGTGTTTATGAATTTTTTAGAATAACTCTGTGATTAAAGCATTTATAAACAGTCATGAATCAGACATATTATTTATTATAGTTAAACAAACATTTCAGATATTCATGTACATAACATTGATTTACTGTTTAATTTGGTTTCTATATATAGAAATCACATTTCATTTGTGTTTTCATACACATTTTTTTTTATAAAACTATGCATGATTTAAATTTTACTTGGTAGAACCAATTGGACTGTTGATAATACGAATAATGTTATATAATTGAACTTAATAATAATTTTCTAAATTACAAAATGATACAACAAAATTGGAAGACAGCATTTTTTACGATTTTTACTGAATTAAATATTTTTATATGTATATTCTGAAATAATTTTTAGTGGCTTTAAACTATACATGCTGACCAGGATACTGAAGCTAATTTATTATAATAAATATTCGATGCAATTTATATTTTGGATACTGCTTGAAAAGTAGATATCTGTGAAATGGATTTTTGTGAAGAATGTTTACTTACAAAACTGAAAGGAAACTTTGAAAAAAAAATATGATTTTAATGGAATATTACTTGATAATGTGATATGGAAATTTACTTTTAATACTTTTATAGAAAGTTAACAAATTAAATTACAAATTGAATTTGTGAATTTTTTTTTAACATTCAGAGATAATAAACATGCATTGAATTATTTTTTACATTCATACTTAGTAAACATATTTTATTTTTAGATGTGGAATATGCTTTGTAGTGTGATTTATTGAAGTAATAATATTAAATATTTCCTATGTATTTATTTAATAAGTATGCAATGAACACAAATTTGTAGATCTCAGCGAGAGTTGTTCGTGAAAAGAAATTTTGGGATCTCTAATACAGGGTTCATATAAATTTTTTAAAAAGAAAATTAAAGGTGATAATGAGACAACTTTTTAAAGAAGTCTTCAAATATTTTGGAAAATCTCTTTGAAAAAGAAAATTATGGTTGACAAAAAAATTATTCTGATTTATAATTTTGATTACACCTTTTCACTCAAGTTTAACTAATAAATTAATAAAAAAAATTTTCTTTTACTATATCATTAAACATACTCCTAAAGAACTTTATATATCAATATTGTACTGAAGATCATGAATTTCACATACACTTACTGTTTTCCATGTATCTATCTCTAAATTAAAAAATGTTTTGATAACTAAGCATTTAGTATAAAACACAATAATTAAAGCCCAACATTTATGCATATTAATTTTATTTTATGTTGATTAGTTGTAAAATTTTTATAATCACTTCTCATTTTGATTTCCTTCAATGTATTTTTCGAAAACAAATTCCTTCTTTTTTTTCCCTTCTGAATCTTATAAATGTATTCAATTTGATAAAGTTAAAAATCCAACATGGAAAATAAGGGTTCTAAAAGCCCTTATTATTCTCCTTAAAATTAAGGAGTGTGTAAAATCCTTTAATATATAGTTGTCTTTTTATTTCTATAAAGTTAGTATAACAGGGTTCCCGCTTTTTTTCCAGAACAAAAATTAAGGACTTTCTAAGGACCAAAGCAACTTTTTATAAGGACTTACTTCAAATACACAACATAACGACATAAACCTTATTTCCCCAGGAACATATTTTAATGATTATGAACCAGACAAGGCATGTTTAATAAATACCCTACCATATTTCAGAATTAAGTTTTTAAAAATGTATAAAAATTAATATAAGATAAATCTATTTGACAAAATCTAAATTGGAAAAATGTACATCTAAAGTTTTTGGAGTGATCAAACTAAAAATAAACTGTGAATAAAATACAATATAATAAACAGTACTTTCTGAGGGTTTAAAAAATAACTCTGATATATATATATGTTTGTATATACTAGTTGATTATACCCAAAATTGCATGGGAAAGGAGAAAGTTTTAGACTTTTCTATTACATTCAATGCAAAGAAAATTAAACTTCCATAAGTAACTGAAATATCTACGAACCCCCATCCTCCATGCTTAGTTTAATTAAAATCTGCATGACCGTTAGCTTATAGAAAGGGCAGCTGACTTTATACTTTAAACATTTTAAGTATATGAAAGATTATTTATTTGTCAAATAAGTAACAAAGAAAAAACTGTCATACAAGAAAACTAATAGGAAATCATATGATGATGACAGATCTAGCTGATGGAGAAATTGATCGCATTCCAATTTAAAAATTAAGGAGTTAGGACCTTTGATAAAAATTAAGTAGTTTTAAGAGCACTTAAAGATGATAGCTAAAATTAAAGAGTTCTTAAGGACTTTTAAGGACCGTGGGAACCCTGCTAAGCTTCAATTCTTTCAAAGAAATTAATACTTTTTTCAATACTCCAAATGAAAAAAAAAAAAAAAAAAAAAACTCTGATAAAAATCAATCTTCTAGTCCAATAAATTCACTATTTATTTTTAGTAAGTTCATACAGGAAATTAATATCTTTAAAACACTAAGAATATTCATAGATTACCTTTTATTACCTTTTTATAAGGCATAATATAAAACTCATTTTTCACTTTTGCTAATTTTAACCTTTGAGGCACAGCTTGCTAACACACGGAATATTTGTGGGTTGGTATTACCCACTACGTTACTTAAATGGAATTAAAACAAAGCTACGAGCATGTAGAAGTTGCAATATTTTAAGGTTGTTCAAAAAATATACCACCATGATTATATATGTATCATAAAGGTAGAAGACTTTTAATATTAATGCAGACATGCCAACATTCAACCACTTATGTCAGGAGGCACAGCGTGGTTTGAAATTTTAACATGCTAATTACAGATTATACATAAGTATATATCTTATTGGTTTCAAAATTAAAATTAAATTTAAAATGTTTAAACAGTAGTAAATTGCAAAAGGTAAATTAAAATTTATGTATTTAAAAATGTATGAGTAGCTTTTTTAGCTTTAACAACTTATTTTTCAGAACAGTGTTTCTTGTAGCAACATTGACCTTGATTAAAATATTTCCATTTTTCTATCATCAGGGATTCTAGAGGTCTATTCAAATTTTACCCAAATACAGTTCGGTTTTTCAACACAGTACTGATAACTCTTTAATATACAGCATTACTGTGTGGAAAGAATAATATTCAGCAGTACTTTTTGCACAACTTTGTATTTGATTACTGAATCGTAAGCTGTTCAAAAGTTTTGTTCTTTTCCGGAGCAATTTAAAGAGTTTCCAGAGTTATCCACTTTTCTCATTTCTCTGGAGTAGTTGGCATGTCTGTTAATGTGCCTCAAAAAGTTAAAAGGCAATTAAGAAAACATCTGAAATTTTTTTGAGAATGAGTTCAGTGTACGTAGTTACTTTGTTGGGTATGTAAATATTTAAAATATTTGTAATTAGCAATTGTCTCTTTCATATAAAAAATTCATTTTCCTCTTATAGACATGATCAGAATAAATTAAAGAATGCCATACATTTTAAAAACTTTTTTTAGCTTAACACTATCAATTGTTTTTAATTATTGACTATTTAAAATTAATATTTAATAGAAATTTTAACAAATCTACTAATATGTATAAAGCTGGTATTACACAGAGCAACTTTTGGAAGCAGCAACATCTGACTTTGGCCCTTCCATGATAGTAGGGTTGCTGTAACTGAACTTGTATCAATTCTAGAACGTAATGTTTATCACTATTTCGATGATTTCACAAGAAGCAATCTTCACTAATCTTTTTTGGGAGTCCTTTGTCTTTTTCATAAACTAATACTATTAATTTTATTTCTATATTAATTAAATTGTAGTTATCTATTTTGTACTATCCACCATGTTGTTCAGTGGATTGGGTGAAATACCATATTATAAAATCTCATCATTGCGTAAGATTGAATAGTTGCAGCAACATTTTACTACCTTAACTAAAAATTTCATTTTTTTACTACTTTATCTGAAAATGATTTTTTTTTCTCTTTCATAAATAACATGGTGTTGCTTGTACAATAGTTGCCCTGTGTATAATAAACAGAAGTTTCCCCGTGAGACTACTTTATAAATGTTTTGTGTTTAAAGAATTTGTTTCATTAAGTATTCAATTATATAATGTCTGTTAGTAGATATTGCTTGCAAACATCAGTGAATTGTGAAAAACAAAGGCATTTTATAGATGTATTCCATGTTTTTGCATTTCATTTTGTTATAATTTTATTCTTGCATTCAGTTATGTTATAAAAAATTAAAATTGGGCATAGTTGTGGACTTCATGCATGATGTACATTTGTTTGTTATTTTATGTTTCAAGAAGCATATATTTAAAGGTTATGGGAACAAAAATTTTGTAATGTAACTTACTGAAGTAATAAACTTAAATATTTGCTATTTATTTTATAATGTATCATTAATGTGTTCATATATCTTGCTTACAGTTCATTTTTTCTCCCGTAAAACCTAATTTATAAAGCATCAAGTATAATGAAGCATTTTAAATGCAATACTCAGGGTTGAGCGATTTAAATCAGCCCAATTTAAATCATGATTTAAATTAGTCATGCTTGCAACTGCTGAGGTACTTTCAAAAAGGTGAGAAAAGTGACAAATAATACAGAATAAGTGACTAAACATCGAAAAAAAAAAGAAAAAAAAAAGCGATTTTTTTCTCCTGTTGATTACAGATGCTGTTATTAAGATTTTTCTATTTATTTTAACTCTAAATCAAATGAGTCATGCAAGATATGATTTTAGCGTCAAATACAAAAAAGGTTAAAAATTTTGTTCAACACAACTCAACATTGCTTTTTATTCAAGAAAATCTATAAATTAGATTTGAACACATACAATACATTAATTTTATAATCACAATTTTCTGCATATATTAATGATGTTTTGAAATATGCACATAGCTAGATTAGAATATCTAAACAAAAATTGTGAAGGAAAAGAAAAAGAGAAATGTGTGTTTTGACATAAATTACTTTTAATGTATTAAATGTACATTTCAGTACAAGTGTAGATTTCAAGAACTTCTTTACTACTTTTTAAAATCACTACATTCTGGAAACCATATGACTAATTACATTTTAATAAGAAAAATAAGATTAGAGCATCACATTTTTGATCTTTTATTAAAATATTTTGTTATTAATTCAGATTTTCTTTTTTCAACAACAGACTTTTGCTGTGATACACCATGAAAAAAGTGACTGTTTACTTAAAAAAGTGACTAAGTGATCAATTGTAAAAAAAGTGACTAAAGGTGAGAAAAGTGACGGAATTGCAAGCCTGTCTATGGTAAAACATAATTTATAAAGCATTTCAAATGCAATACTCAGGGTTGAGCGATTTAAATCAGCCCAATTTAAATCATGATTTAAATTAGTCAGGCTTGCAACTGCTGAGGTACTTTCAAAAAGGTGAGAAAAGTGACAAATAATACAGAATAAGTGACTAAACATTGAAAAAAAAAAGCAATTTTTTTCTCCTGTTGATTACAGACGCTATTACTAGGATTTTTCTATTTATTTTAACTTTAAATCAAATGATTCGTGCAAGGCATGATTTTAGCATCAAATACAAAAAAAAAAAAAAAAAAAGGTTAAACATTTTGTTTAACACAACTCAACATTGCTTTTTATTCAAGAAAATCTATAAATTAGATTTGAATATATACATTAATTTTATAACCACAATTTTATGCATATATTAATGATGTTTTGAAATATTACATAGCTAGATTAGAGTATCTAAACAAAAATTGTGAAGTAAAAGAAAAAGAGAAATGTGTGCTTGGACATAAGTTACTTTAATGTATTAAATGTACATTTCAGGAACTTCTTTACGACTTTTTAAAATCACTAAATTCTGGAAACCATATGACTAATTACATTTTAATAAGAAAAATAAGATTAGAGCATCCCATTTTTGGTCTTTTATTAAAATATTTTTTTATTAATTCAGATTTTCTTTTTTCAACAACAGAAAGAACCAGAAACTAGATCAACCGGAAATCCAGGCAGGGTCCAAAATAACCCCAAGGGGTGATGATACTTGGAAAGAGAGGTGGGTCTGAACAGCCAAGGGGTGATGTACTTGTAAGACATCATTGCGTTCACCAAGTTTTTTCCTCCCACCAGTAGCTGTACAACCAACGATTCAATAATGTACTTACCCAAGGTCATCTACCAACCTACGAGAGGCGCACAAGCAAAATAACACAGAAGGTTTCTATTCGGTTGTGTTGAGAGATTGTAGTGCTTGCACTAAGAATGAAATATGGTTAAGTACATTGTCGAACCTCCTGATACACCATGAAAAAAGTGACTAAAAGTGATCAATTGTAAAAAAAGTGACGGAATTGCAAGCCTGAGAAAAGACATCTGATGACTGAAAATTTTTTTATCTTTCACATATCCTTTAAACATTCTTATGAGCACAAAACTCATTTCAAAATAAACAAAGAGACAGGACCAAAATCTTTCAACATGAGATGCAATAAAACAAATAATATGAGAACAATAGATGGAGGTTCTACTATATTAAGAAAAAATAATTTATATTTGCAATAAAATTTATAATAAGAATCATGGTTGGCATGATTTAAATCAGTTGATTTTTTTGAAAAAATCATTCATTTAAATCATTTTTTTTCACTTCTTTTAAAACCTATATTCCAAAGACAGGAGAATTGGGAATCAGTCAGCACATAAATACCAAAAAGTAAATAAGTGTCAATAGATAGCATGTGCTTTCCAAGAATTTAGGGGTTGTTATCAGAAAGTATGGAGAAGGGGTAGTACAATGATTGATTATGACTTGTGGAATTCATTTAATGTAATGGGAGGTAAAAAGAGTATTACAGAACTTGACATCCAGTTTGTTTACCCAATAACAACAGCCGTGGCTTCATCTGCTGGAATGGAAAGACAGTTTTCTTCTTTTGGTATTGTTCATTCTAGCCTTCGTAACCCATTAGGAGTGGATAAAGCATCAAATCTAGTGTTTTTATTGAAACAATTATGTAATACTAGACTCAAGACTCGAGTTGGTGTTACATGGGCCCCTGTTTTATTTTTGGTGGCTGAAGACGGACACCCCGTTAGAGGGTGGGCAAGCCCTGTTCCAGGGAGGTTCAACAGGAGGGGGCGAGGGATGCCACCCCCGCCTGCACCAGCTGCAGAAAAGGACATTTTTCCCGTGGAGGTGAAAGCTTGACCAAGAGAGGGAGGATTCTACCCTGGGCCTCGCGAAGAGGAAAGGGGAGATGCCCGGTCAGAACGGAGAACGGACATTCTTTTGAAAGGAGCTGAGGCCGAGAGAGGTGTTTTCCGCTCAGCACAATTTGGCTTTTTCCTCGGTCTTATAGCAGCCATGTTTAGGCATAACATGTTGTCTGTACATATGTCTTAACAGAATTTGTAAATAAATGTTTAGTCAAGAGTTTTGTCGCTGCAGTGCTTAATTGTCGGCAATATAGGCTTTAATCAAACCCAAGATACCTGCTCCAGTAACAAGAGGCGAGCAGGTATAGAAACGAGGCGTACAGACATCAGAAAGTGCAGCCGGGGACGTGCGAGGCATTACAAATTAAATCTATAATTCGGTGCTTAAAAAAATTGAAATAATTGTGATTTGTTTTTTAAACAAATAGTTTGCATTAAAAGAATATTTAATTTGTTCTTTAAACTTACATATTTAATTTTAGGTAATCAGTGTGTAGAATATACTAGATAGATAAGATGTTACTTCTTATAATAAACTATTCTATGTATATTGCAAAAAACATAAAAACAACAATTAAAATTAGTGTTCAGAAAAAAATTTTAAAAATCCAATTTAAATAAAAAAAATTTTGATTTAAATCAAATAAATCTGACTTTTTTTATTTAAAAAAAAAAAAATCATGATGTTTTTCCAACCCCGATAAGAATATTCATAATATTTTGAAGTATTCTGCTTTATTTTTATCACATATTTACATGACTTTCTTTTATATATATATTAATTTCTTTACATAGGATATTTTAAACATGACATAGGTATCACAGGAAATCAAAAATCTAACCATTGTTGCATGTATTCACAAGTTGCAGGAGATATAATTCCACCAATGCGACAATCTCGATAGACCTGCAGATAAAAAATAATTATTAATATTTATTTTTCAGTAGAGTGATATAGCTTTATTAGTAGAAACCAAATGTAAAAACATATGCTGTTTACTTATTAACTAAAAACATTCTCTATTGATTAAGCTTTATTATGATTATTTAAGTTACAACAATCACAAGGTAAACTTTCGAGAAGATCAAAATAAGTAAAATTTATATGTAAATATTGCCACATTTCAAACGGAATCTTCCAAGCTTCGTTGTACAATGGTTTAAGTCATGGGCTATGAACCGAAAGGTCTCCGGTTCGATCCTGAGTAAGAACAAATTTATTTCCGTAATTTTATGTTCACTTTGTTAAGTAGTCAAGAAGACTACTAAAATATGCAAATTTTCAGTACCATTAAAATAAATCTAGAATGTTCTGTTACATTATAAAAGCCTGTATTAAAACTACAAGTGGCAGTTGTTGTTTGAGTACGAGCTAGGTAGCTTGGCATTTAATAAACGGTGTTATCTCTTAACTTGACTCTTCATTGTGTGCAACCAGTACTTGCATCCACGTGACAATATATTTTAATAGAAAACAGCATCATTTTATATTTTTCAATATAATTTGAGAATTATAGTCAAAATATTTTTAAACTACTATCATTTTCATATATTCAAAATCTGAAAAAATTGATTAACTTTCAACCTATTGATACCCAAGCCATTTCTGCTACATATTTATTGATAAATATCATAAACTTAAGTTATTATGAAAAGCACAGAGTAAAACAAATTTTAAATTTAAATAACTACGAATGTTACAGCCTGTTTCCATTGGTTATCAGCTGTCATTTTACACATTGTAAAATAGCATTTTTAGAAAAAGAAAAAAATTTGTGATTAGATATATGTTTTGAATTACATGTAAATACAGTACAGTATAAGGAAGTTTTATAATAGATAGTTACATGTATGTCAAAATAGTTTTCAATAAATCTGTCATTTTTTATCTCATTCGATATTGTTTATTTTATGATGGAACAAAAAAACTCAAAATTGAAACAAACCAAATGGTTAAAATTTTAATTGTGATTTTGCTATACTTAAATTTTTAACCTTTAACACTAGATTTACGGATGTTGAACCTATACCTACTTTTACTGAAGTGAGCCTATTTGACTCATACAAGAAAATGGAAGTTTTTTGCAAAGAAAATAGTTCCAAATTAATTTAAATGAAATGTTTATTATCAAAAAATTCATGGAAAACATTTTTTACATATAAAATCTGTTTTTGAAACCCATTTTCCGCAAACATTTCTATTACATTTAGCACAATGGTTTCTACATCTCTTTCTTTTGCACGATTGTTGAACTTGACAATTCTTCCATGCGTCAGTAGCATGAATTTCTGTCATTGGAATGGAAGTGTTCTCGACTTCTTCTCTATATTTACTTCTTAGCTCTTCAGCCAATTGGAAAATAAAATCTTTTCTTGAAATATTTACTTGAGTCGACCAATAAATTTCATGTTATGCAATTAACTGTTAAACCATTCTATGAGTCAAATTGGCTCACAACCGTGAAAATAGGTATACCCCATTTGATAATGCGAAATGAAGGGGTCTGCGAGGAAGAGGAATGAAAGTTTACATATATTTTATTACTTAACTAAAAACCAACGTATGTTTTTGAAAAGTGATATTAAAGTTTTATATATATATAGTGATCAAATTTTTAATGAGTCAAATTGGCTCGGTCCGTAAATCTAGTGTTAATGTTTGAAATTTTGTAGCATAAAACTGTTTTAAATTGCTTTTCCAAGAAAACAATAACCATGTATGTACCTCACTTCATTCTTTTATTCATACTTCATATAGGCTCAATAATATTTGTTAGAAGTTGCAGCCGAATCGGCACCTTCTCAACCTCCAGTGAATCCCGGCAATTTGTTTTTGTTTAAAGTTATCGAGGCTTCTTAATCGCCATTTGTAAAGCTGACTCTCGCTGTATGTTTGATTGTGACTTCAACTCTCACTCGGCAGCTATGAATTGAAATTTTGTGATTGGTTGAGTGGGAGAGGAAGTTGCATGTATATGTTAATTTTTATGCAATGTCTGCTGCTGGATATATAAGAGGATTGTTGGATGTTTTTTTTTTTTGGTACTTGTGCATTTTTCCCGGTACGTAGGTGGACATCGTATGATTTTTTTTTTTAATTTTAAGATTTAAAATAAATCTACATTTTTGTTTTTAAATAGTTCGTAATTTTTTTTAAATCACTACCAGAACCCTGCTCTGCTAAAGTATCGGTATGGAGTTGTTCATCGCAATACAGGTAACAATATTAAACCATTCTGTACATTGGCACAATCATTTTCAACTTCATATTATAAGACATCTTTACGAGTTATTTAAAGTACTTATGTAACAGGAATTTCAACAGTTTGAAGTTGCCAAATTAATAGGAAAAACAGATTTCACCAAGGTTGTTAGAATTGCCAGAAAATTATTTTAAGATAGACATAATTATGTTGGTAAAATTTTTAAGTTGAAAATATTATTACATATATATATATAGCTTGTAAGTAGTGTCATATCAGGTATATGTTATAAATAAGAAAAATATTTATCCCTTATATAATAACAGCTTAAGTTATCTGTCCGTCTCTCCTCGGATATTTGAAGCGGTTGGGCCTGGAAAGGATAGAAGTCATATTGGATTCTACATGACTTAGAGTTAGCAAAATTCAAAGCGAGTTCAAAAAAAGTTTGAAATCCACCCTTTCCCCCATATTTCGATCATTTAATACCATTATTTCAAGCCTTATTTTCCCCGGTTAAAAGCAGGCAATGATTAAATTCCAATTTACCACATTATACGTAGATGAAAAAAACATTTTTTTCTAGCATTATGATGTCATTCCTTTAACCATCTCATTTAATCATTTCTTATTTTAAATTATTTAAATATTATCTGCATTATTTTTATACATTTTATTACGGAACTCAGATATTAGATCAATAATTTTCTTTTATATTTGGCTTAAATAATAGGTTTGGTTTGGAGCGCTACGGTCTACTGTTTTGCACACTAGGGGTAATGAGACCGGGACCTACTGTTTAAAGCCGATTCCAAACGGCTACGAAAATCCATGCCACTGTGGGATTAAAACCCACAAACTCCGGTACCGGCAATCAGTGCCCTAACCAATCGGCCAGCGTTCGACGGCTTAAATAATAGATTAGGTAGACATGTGATCATTTTAAATTTAATCATTGATTATTTTGTGTTGCAATGAAAATTTTATCACCCTTATGAACAACCAAATCTTTTCACAAAAGTCTAGGAGTCTATTTCACAGACTCATAAATATCTAGCGCTTAAGTTATATATGTTTGAAAATTAAGAAGTTTGTGTGTTTGTCTTTTATACATAACCACACAGTTTGCAATCGATTCTCTAAATTTTGGACATCATTCATATATACCACCAAATAATCACTGTCAATATTAAAATCTCTGCTGTCCTATCCTATCACGCAATATGAGAAGATAAATTAAAGTTGGCAACTAACATGTGGTCAGTAAAGATAAACAAATTATTGAGTGTGTACCAGATAGTTCTCAGCCAAAAAACAATCCATTTTTTTTACCTGCCTCATAAGGTACTTTACAATTCCGGAAAATTAAAAATTTTACTGATCCCATCATATAATGGGATATATGCTAGTTTAATAATAAAAACTGAAACACACTTACATGACAAACTCCACAAGGTACCATCATGAAGCCCACATTAGAAATTAATGGTTTTGAAACTCTATATAAATTTTCAGTGCCTGAATCCTTTGATGAATAAGTTTTAGATACTGAAACACATTTTTCTATTTTATCATCATACATTAATGCATCTAAAATTGCTTCTACGTCTTTAAGGCTTAAACTTACCTAAAAACAAAATATGCATTAATAGTGTTTTTCAAGACATGATCAAAATATTAATAAAAATTATACATTTAATTTGAAAATTAAATTATTAAAACATATTTAGCCTCTATTAAGAAGCAGGGGAAATTTCCAAATTAACTCATCCAGGATCATGATCACATGTATGTGACCACACAATTCTCCAGGGTACACAAACCATAAGTTATTCTAAATAAAAAAAATTTCGGAACTTAGCACCAATTTTTCTAAAAAAGCATGCAATGCCAATTTAAAATAAAAATTATATTAATAAGGTGTGTAATAGTTTTAATCTGAAAATTAAGTTATTAAAACATATTTAGCCTTTATTAAGAAGCAGGGGAAATTTCCAAATTAACTAATCCAGGATCATGATCACATGTATGTGACCACACTTTCATAACTTTCTTGTTGATTTTGAATTTTCATATTCACGCAGAACTTCAATGTGCTACTCAAGATTTAGGAAAACGAGTTTCAACATAGTTGCAACTCAGATTACTGACAAACTAATGAAATGAAACTGGCGTGGATAACATTTTTGCTGACAGAGGTGCAATTCTTCCTTTACTCTACCGATTGGAATTCCAAACAAAGGCCCTAGGATACCTGCAACACCTGATTGTCCAGTTCCTCCCTCAGTTTCTATGGCTAGTGCAATAGGGATTCATTTATTTAGACAGATCAATATGGAAGCACTAGCAGATTTGATAAATACTGTTTATTCAGTATCTTATCCAGATAATTCCAGACTAAACAGCTAAAAAATATGCTTGGACATTTTTGTATTGAAAGTACAGTCATCGCCTTTACACCTACGGAGTGTATTCCATTACAATTCTTGCAACTTATATACCATGCAACAGCCACTAATCATGTGTGCATATACAATTGCATACGCATGTCGATTTTCAAGTGTGATGGCAATAGGGATTTCCTATCTGAAGGGTGTGGGGAGAATACAAAAGAGATAACAGATTTAATGTTTCTAAGAAAGGGGGGGAACCAGGATTGGGCTTCGCAATTATTCCTTCGTCTTATATCCGACCATAAACCTGACCTTGAGTTTTTTGCTTAAAATTAAAGTATGGAGTGAGTAGAACTTCCCAAAAAATGAATGGGGCAATCCCACTTGATGGCTGTTTAGAGGGGGTCGGGTAGCCGCTGATACAGGTTATTTTACCATTAGATATATGAGTCGAAAAATCCATGCCATGAAAAATTGGTCGTTTAGAAGGGTGGCCACTCAAAGAAGCTTCACTGTATAAACTGTAATTGGATTACAAGCTGTAAATTTCAGCATATTAGATTAAAATTATGATTTTTATGAATTTTTAAATGTAATTAGACTTAAAGGAGAATATTGTTTGAGCCTGCAGAAGCATTTCTGCTTCTTACCAGCAGTCCTGAATGGGTTAAATATATAGCAATGTTAAAACACTCTCAAGTACTATAAAACAGCGACATAAAATCTTACCTTACTAATTTTTAAACCATTTATATAATCACATATATCCTTAGAAGACTTATAGGATGCATTTCTTTGTGATATAGGGTCTGATAGTTTATCAGCTACAGCTTTCTGCAAATAAGAGAACAATAAGTAAATTAAAAAATATTTTTTATCAAAAAAATAAAAATTTTTCTAAGGGAAATTTCTTACTTACAGCCTGTACTAAATATTTATAACACTGATCTCCTAAAACATCAACAAATTCAGATTCAAACTCCTGACCACTGTAAAAAGTTCCTCCAGTTACAGTTTGACTTGGTTCTAGATCGATTAACATGAAAAGCTTTTTCCTTGAAGTCTACAAATTAAATGTGTGACATGTTAATATCTGGCAACATACACAGATTTCAAAGAAGCATAAAAGCAAGATTAAAAATTAATCAACATGTTTCTTGAAATGTATATTTATCATAATATACAACATATAGAAAGGTATTTATTAAGTTAAAAAAAACCCTTTTTATGGGCTTTTTATACATCAAGAGAGATGCAAGAATGAAAACTAATCTAGACATGTCAACATTCAGCATCTCTGTCAAAATTTAACATACTACCCACAAAGTACATGGGCATGCAATTTATATATAAATAACACAAAAAATGAAACATAATTACATATTTTATTGCTTTCTAAATTCAGGGTATCTGCCAAAATAAAATTTTTTAAATTTATGACTTTCCCTGATTTAGCAGATCATTTTCCATGACTTTAAAAAGCTTTCGTTAAAGTATATATGAATAAAACTTCTGATGTACATACAAATAAAATATATGCTTTTAGAGAAATTACAGGAATTTTATCATAAAAAAACTATAAACTTACTTTATAAGTGTTAATAAACTCACATACATAAAAATAAATTGTTGTATCTACATACCTAAGTTTAATCATATAGCAATTTTTCAATCAAAATGTTTCCAATTTGAATTCAGGGTACTTTGGTATTATCCAGGTGACCATGAATAATAGCCAAATATAACCCTATAACATTTATATACAATATCCCTAGAGATAAACTTATATTTTGTGCAAAAATCTTAACTAATTTTTATTAAAAAATAATTATTATTATATTAATAACATTTTAATCTACAATTTAAGAAAAAAAAACCAGAATAATATACATTTACCCACCCATTAAACTTTCTTGCTTTGAGTTTCCTTGGTGAACAAATTTTACTTGGCAATAGGGTCAATAAGATAATACATAAATACCAAACTCAGTAACTTCAGCCAAATGGCAAGTAAATACAGAATTAAACAATTCAATGCATTTTTTTTTTAATCGGTAGTTTAGCGGATCCATGACTTTTACTCATTTTACTTGAAAAATCAAGACTTTCCATGATAAAATTAATCCATTGTCTAAATCCTTGATTTTCCAGGTGCGCAAAAACCATGTAAATTAAATTGAGCAACTTAAAATAAAAAGACTATATTATAAAAGGTAAATTAAGATTTACATACTTAATAACAGGATTGGAAAAAAAATCAGATTTATTTATTTTTTTCTGAATTCTAATTTTAATTATTGCTGTGTTTTTATGTTTTTGCAATATACATATAATAGTTTGTTATAAGAAGTAACATCTTTCTATCTAGTATACTCTGCATACTGATTACCTAAAATATATAAATTTTAATCTAAATACATTCCATTATTTTGTAATTAGATAGTGCAAACTAAATAAGATGTAAATTTAAAGAACAAATTAAATATTCATTTAATGTAAACTATTTATTTAAAAAACAAAAAATCACAATTATTTCAATATTTTTTAAGCAACGAATTATGGATTTAACTGTTTCAATAAAAACACTAGTTTCGATGCTTTATCCACTCCTAATTGGTTACAAAGGCTAGAATGAACAATACCAAAAGAAGAAAACTGTCTTTCCATTCCAGCAGATGAAGCCACGGCTGTTGTTATTTGGTAGACAAACTGGATTTCAAGTTCTGTAATACTCTCTTTACCTCCCATTACATAAAATGAATTCCACCAGTCATAATCAGTCATTGTACTACCCCTACTACATACTTTCTGATAACAACCCCTAAATTCTTGGAAAGCACATGCTATCTATTTACACTTATTTACTTATTGGTATTACTGTGCTGACTGATTCCCAATTCTCCTGTCTTTGGAATATAGGTTTTAAAAGTAAAAAAAAATGATTTAAATCGATGATTTTTTTTTAATCAACTGATTTAAATCATGCCAACCCTGTCTGGGGTTGAAAAAAAAAAAAAAAAAAAAAAAAAATCTGGTAAATGCTATTTTACATGGAGAATGGGAGAGCGAGATTTAATCCCTTGTATAAAATTAATAAAACTTTAAAAAATCCTTTAACAATATGAATGTATACTAAACATATTTATTGGGATTAAGTTTCACAATGAAAAATATTAATTAAAAGTATATTTTCTTTAATTATCAGACTTATTTATTTAAATAATGCCAAGCAAGCATTCCTTGTTTGTTACTTAATATAATAAGTATATTCTCTTGAGTATTGCTTGTACTTTTGTCTACATTCAAGGACAATGTCATCTCTTTTACATTTTTAATCTTAACTGCTGTTAAGTGGTGTCACAAACTCTATGACCCCCCTTTAGCATTTCTACCTCTAAAAATTCCTTTCCTTGAAGTCTACATTTTAAATGTATATGTTAATGACCAGGGTTGGCATGATTTAAATCAGTTGGTTTAAAAAAAAAAAAATCATTGATTTAAATCATTTTTTTTCACTTCTCTTAAAACCTACATTCGAAAAACAGGAGAATTGGGAATCAGTCAGCACAGAAATACCAATAAGTAAATAAGTGTAAATAGATAGCATGTGTTTTCCAAGAATTTAGGGGTTGTTATCAGAAAGTATGGAGTAGGGGTAGGTACAATGACTAGTTATGACTAATGGAATTTATTTTATGTAATGGGAGGTAAAGAGAGTATTACAGAACTTGAAATTCAGTTTGTCTACCCAATAACAACAGCCATCACATTATCTGTTAGAATGGAAAGACAGTTTTCTTCTTTTGGTATTGTTCATTCTAACCTTCGTAACCCATTAGGAGTGCATACGACATAAAAACTAGTGTTTTTATTGAAACAGTTAAATCCATAATTCGTTGCTTAAAAATATTGAAATAATTGTGAATTTTTTGTTTTTTTAATAAATATTTTGCATTAAATGAATATTTAGTTTGTTCTTTAAATTTACATCCTATTTAATTTGCACCATCCAATTAGAAAATAATGAAATGTATTTAAATTAAAATTTATGTCTTTAATTTCAGGTAATCAGTGTGTAGATTATACTAGATAGATCAGTTGTTACTCATAACAAACTATTCCAGGTATATTGCAAAAAATATAAAAACACAACAATAATTAAAATTAGAATTCATAAAAAAATCAAATAAATCTGATTTAAATAAAAAAAAAAATCTGATTTAAATCAAATAAATCTGATTTAAAAAAAAAAAAAAAATCATGATTTTTTTTCGAACCCTGTTAATGACCCTTGGCTTGTCATCTACCATCTTGTAATATGCGGTCAAGTAGCTTACCAAGTTTTAAACTGTTATTTTAAGTTTAAGATTCTAGTAAATCATTTCAAGCAGTTGGGGAATTATTTGAGAGTCATACAGAATTTGATGTATTCTTTGCTTTTAAAGTAAACAAAAAATAGTAAGAGGAAATAATTAGTAATTTTATTTCTCTGGATATCCATTGTAAGAAATCCCCCAAACACAAATATCCTTGCATATATATATATATATATAACCATATTATTTAAACCATCTAAATACCAAAATATAAAATATATATTCACTTACAGATTGAACACATTTAATTAACTTCTTAGCCTCCAAACTTTTAAGAATTTTATTAATCTGTGGTATAGGCAACTGACACTGGAATTTAAGATCCTTAGAAGAAACCCCTACAAAATTAACAACATTTAGACAACATTGACAAATATTTAGCAACAACTATATTTAAATGGCTATAGGCACTTAAAAATATACCATTATTTCCAGATTTTTCAATAGCTTGATATAGTATATTTTCTTCTACGTCAGTATCTTGATATTTTCTAAAAAATAATACATATATACATAGGTATTATAAGTTCTATTATGCCATCTACAGTCAAAGTATAAATAATTTTCATAGCATACATATATATGTTATAGATTCTTATTTTTAAAAGATATAAAAAAGAGTGATATAAATTTAAATATCTGAGATAGCCACATATGAGGTTGATGAGAACCATATTTTAATCTCTCATAATGTAAAGAGCTGCATTTCAATTTTTCATAGTATAATGAGACATACTATAGTTATCCATGATGCCCCCTTACACAGAACTACCTGTATGGAATCTATTTAGAATAACCTAGAATAAGTGTAAAAATAGAAGTTTTAATGTGAATGGGGCTAAGATGAACAACATTTCTGCAGTATCCCTATGAAAGTCTAACTTTCAAAGAATTCTTTTCTTGAAAAGTATATGATAGAATTAGTAAAATAGTTATATTTTTTTGCGTTTAAATAACTAAGTTCCTTAACTCCTATGAAAAAAATTATTATTTTAGGTGACCCATGTGGTTAACAAGCCAGGATATCCAGACCCTTGTATTGCTCAACTACTATTGGCTTAGCTCCAGAAGGCAGTGACTTGACTACCACTAGCAGATGTAACATGTCAAAATGCAAAATAACTCCAACAATAAAATTTATAAACTTGTGTGTATTTATATATAATTACTAAATATTGTAAGAAAATACCAGTATTTAATAATTATATAGAGTATACATATTTTGTTGATTCTTGACATCATAAAAAAATATTCTAATTCACATTATAAAGAAATAACCTTGATATATCCTAAAATAATTCTGACAATATGTGCTTATTGCTATAGAAGTATGAAGCTTAAATAAAAATACAAAACTAGGACTATATAAACTTTATTCTTTTTTAACTTTTATAACAAAACTGTAATACTTTGATTAGATTTGTATAATTAGTCAATTCCTGAATGAATACTATGATATAGAGATGCATTTCAAAAACTTGCATCATACAGAGAAAATCTACCAGATGGTCCTATATATAGTGTAAAAAAGTCCCCTCTAACAATAATATGAATGTACATGATGTACTTACGCACAACACATTTGTGAATCATAAATGAATACTTACTTTGCAGAACTTGAATCTTTCAACATATACACAAGTTGACCTCCCTTTTGCAGTAGTTGTACTTTATGCTAAATAAACAAAGGTAATGTTAATACTTTTTAAAGGAATATTGATGAAGGGAACTGAGAAGAATGTGTCTGAACGTGGAATCAAAAATATTAATTCAACAACTAAAGTTTCAAAATCTCAATATAAATATGGATACCAATATTCTTTCTAATAATCAAATAAATTAAAAAATAACATAAAAAAATAATTAATGTTAATACAACGGTTGAGACTGCAGTATTTAGGGATTTCTTACAGGAAACTGAAAGAATAAAAATATGCTAAAATCAAATTACCTGAGCTAATAACTTATTTAAAGTAGCCACAAGTTCTTTTGGAGTCATGGAGGGCGTCATCGAGTCCTGTAAAATTTTATTCGATACTCCTTTCGGATACTTGGACATGAATTCAACAATTCTGCATGAAAAGATTAATCCCATAAGTTTTAAAACGATAAAAAGTCACAGCATTGTAATGAGATGAAACACATGTTACCTCTTTACAAGAAATTAAACTGATTATCAAAAACAGAATAATAACAAAAGTCTTACTTGGCTTGAAACTCATCTCCCGCAGATGCTTTTTCTTCTGCCATACTTTTAAAATACTGTGGATTGTAGAATATTAGTCCGAAAACGTGTCTCTCGCTTACCCGGCCTTAACTCTTAAACTTAATAAACAAAAACATTAACACGTGAGAAACTGAAAAGGTTGTTGCCAATCTTCTGTACCATATACGAAAGTACTTGTTTTCTCACACACCACAATATGAATGCATATAGTTATTTGCAATATGTAAGAATGATTATCGTTTTATTATTCAACACAGCAACGATATATTTTTGACAATACTTTATTGAATTAGCAGTCTTTAAGTCTTTTTCTAAGTAAGATTTTCCTTAGAATTGCATTCTTTGTATGTTTTAAAGGGCTACCATTACATTTGTAAACTGTGATCTGCGATGTACGGAACGTGAAATAGATAAGTTTCCAACAAACTGAAGTGAAGTTAATGTGCTAGTTTTTAAATCCAAAACAAATAGGTATTTAAACTTGTGTTTATAATTAATGTTTAGGAAATTCTGAATATAGTTTTGCACATTTACAGATATCTGTAGCTAACTTTAAACAGTTTTCGTATTATTTCTTGTTCCATAATGAGCTCTGAGGTAAACGTAGATTTAGAAAACAGGTAAGTTGTCAGTAATTTGAAAATTATTTCAGTACTTTTTAAAGAAAATGCATGCATACTATTTTATTAATGCAATATTTTTTTCAGTGTTCTGAACCTCATAAGCAGCCACGAAAATGGCATTACTAACAATGTGCTTCAAGCATCTTTACCTTCTATTAATGTTGTTCAATTAGTAGACATCTTAAATAAGCTGACAGCTACAGTAAGTTACTTTTTTTTTATTACTTATTTAATTAAATGATTACATTAAATGAGGAGTTATAATATCAATTAAGAATTTTCATGTTTAATTTAATTTTCTTTTTTCAAATGGTATTCAATAAATAGTCACATAGAACACTCGAATAGAAAATGCGAAGGGCTCATAAACTTTAAAAGGCGTGATTTGTTAAATAATACTTATCAATAAGATGATAAGGTACTTCATTTTATTCTGCAAACATTTTATAAACAGCTCATTCCAAACATTAGTATTCCAGAAAAATTATGATTATTTTTCATGATTTAAAATCAAGCTGATAAATGATTTAAAAAAAAATAGTAAAAAATTAAGTGTAGTTGACAAGAGAAAGCTTTAGCCCTGTATAAAGTCATTTAGTTATATACCTCAGCAAAAACATTTCCTTAATTACTTATTTATTACCCTCTCCCTTTTCTTTTAAGTTTGTATCTTTTTTTTAGTTTGTTACTAGAAATGCCATATATGAGATCAAATCTTTTTTAGAATATTTCACTTCATGTATGGTGTTCTGTTATAAATTTTATTAATTTAAAAAATCCACATAAAACACAGTGTTTCCACAGTCCTTAAAAGTCCTTAAGAACTCCTTAATTTTAGCTTTCATTTTTAAGGTCCCTTAAAACTACTTAATTTTTGTCAAAGATTCTTAAAAATTTCTTAATTTTTAAATTGGAATATAATCAATTTCTTCCCTGGAAAGATATAAAATAAAAGGTAGTTGAATTACAGAACTTGAACGAAAAAATTTCTGAAACCAAAAAAGAAATCTGTTGAACTTCAAAATAAAATTATTTATGTATGTGGACTTGCACTGTTGGAAATTTCTTTATAAATAGTAAATAAATATTTGTTAATATTCCTAACATTCTTTTATATTTTCTAGCCAAAAGTGCAGTATTAATAGTAAAGAATATCCTGAAATACATATATGTTGTCAGTATATTACTGTAATAATTCAAAATTCCCTTCCTTGATATCCTTAAAAAATTAAGGAATTACTTTCAGTTTATTACTACTTTTTATGGTCATGAGCTAGAAAACTTTTTCCACAAATAAATAATCTTTCACATACTAAAAACGTTTAGAGCTTAAAGTTAGCTGCCCTTTCCTAATAGCTAACAGTCATGTAGATTTTAATTAAAAAAAGCACGGAGAATGGGGGAGTATAGATATTTTAGTTACTTATGAAAGTTAAATTTTCCTTGCATTGAATGTAATAGAAAAGTCTAAAACTATCTTCTTTCCCAGGGAATGTTGAGTATAATCAGCTAGTATATATATATATATATATATATATATATATATATATATATATATATATGTGTGTGTGTGTGTGTGTGTGTGTCATTTTTAAACCCTCAGAAAGTACTGTTTATAATATTGTATTTTATTCACAATTTATTTTTAGTTTGATCACTCAAGAAACTTTAGATGTACATTTTCAAAATTAGTTTTTGTCAAGTAGGTTAATCTTATATTAATTTTTAGGCATTTTTAAAAACTTAATTCTGAAATATTGTAGGTCATTTATTGAACATGCCTTGTCTGGTTCATAATCATTAAAATATGTTCCTCTGGAAATAGGGTTTATATCGTTATGCCATGTATTTCAAATAGGTCCTTATAAAATGTTACTTTGGTCCTTAGAAAGTCCTTAAAATGTCCTTAATTTTTGTTCTGGAAATAAAGTGGGAACACTGAAAAATGTTTCTTTAAATTTTGTTCATTAAACAGATATAGGTTGAATTGAATTGTTTCGTTATTTTCTTTAATTCCTTTTATTAATTGAAAGTGTGTGTATTTTTTAATCCATTTTTTACTTATAGGAATTAATTATAATGTGATTTGAGAGTGAATGCTTAATTATTAAAATTGAATATTTGCATTATTTACACATTTTGTTATATACTGTAGTTTTAAATGTTACTAATGGTATTTGCTAGATGCAGTTTTGTTTTTCTATATGTTTGTTATTTGATAATTTGATAGATCACTGTACATCATCTTGCTTTGTGTTATTTCTCTTCAGGGTTGTAATTTTGTCCGGTCAAACCTGATTTTGACCAGGACACAGTATAAAAATGGTTTTAACTGTCCAAAAGTGGCCAAAAATGGTTAGAAGTGGTCAGAATAGTTAAAAGTAGTTTTAAATGGTCGTAATTTTAATATATAATATCTTTCAGAAGTGACTTTTAATAAGCAATAAAAATAGTAGTGCAGTTAAACAAAATATTACACTAACAACATATTTCCCACGGTCATGAAAAGTCATTGAAAAATGCTTAAATTTTCTTTTTGTTTTTTAAGGCCTTAAAAGTCTTTGAATTTTCTTTGAGGTCATTGAATTTAAGATCTAGTGCTTGATTTTTCTTTTTCAAGTCCCTGCAAAATGTTATGTAATCTCTACACTAGGGCCAATTGTTCACCACTTCCTAATGGGGATCTTCAATGATGGTTCACGGGTTGCATCCACACTGGGCCACTCAATGAGCCAAGCTCGTGGATTCGTCCATTGGGTGGGTCTACTGTGCACTTTAGTGGCTTATCTGGCTGCCTTTGATCTTTAGAGAAAAACCACCTCCAAAGCCATCATTCATCAAGGCTTTATCGTCTGCTGTCATCGACCACGATAAACCATACCCCCTCCTGACAGCGGGGATGGCTTGCAGTGGACCATAGTGTGGAGGGGCCCTTAATTCATGTCTGCACCCGAAAATTGAGAAGGATCGTTATTGGCAATTGTGGGTGTGTCACATGACTCATCTTTCATACACTGCAAACTGCACTGACTACTGTCTCCAGCTTGATAAAATATGATTTAAAAAGGAATATAAAAAAATAAAAAGTTTGGAATGCTTTTAAAAAAAACTGTATTTTTAAACCAGTATTCGTGTGCTTATAGCACTTCCTTTTTTTATACCATTTCAAAAGCCTGGTTTTTTTTTTGAGGGAAAAGAGTGAACATTATATATATAGTTCTACTGTTTTGGGGACTTATTTTAATTTTTTTCAATTATGAACAGCGTATCAAAGAGGTAGGTGCTTGAAAAAAATATCAGGTTTTGGAAAAGTCATTAAAAAGAGCTTAAAATTTTCAGAAGCAAAAGAGTGGGAACCATGAACAAGTTCATGAGATTTAACATGCTTATACAGTATAATAAGAATGTTTGAATTTTAAAAATGAACCATGTACATGCCATTGTAAAAATGTAATCCAGTTGCAGTAAACATAAAATTTGAGTTACAGTTAAAAACATAAGCTGTAGTTAATAGTATAAATTGTAAAATTAAAACTAATAATAGGACATTCTACAATTAAAATTGTTAAAAAAGAGTAAAAGATACCCTTATACTGATGTCTGGTGGGTAGCAAAGAAGGTTAAAGGCATTAACATAAAATGTGTTGATTTTACAATACATCTAATGAACTGTTGTGCCACTTCTTCATCTATAGAAAGATTATTTTCAAAGTTTGGAGTCATCCAAAATAAATGATGAAATCATTTAAATTTAGAGGCAGCTACAAAATTTGTTACTAGTAACTGTTTTTTTAATTCAACATAAATTACATATAAAACAGCTTGTATAAAAAAAATAAGTAAAATAATTTTTTTGTATCTCTTGGTGTTGTTTTTTGCTGGCGTTATTTATATTATGCCATTTTTAACAAATGCAACTTGCCTTTATCATAGGCTAGTAAACGATGTTCAATTAGTATTAAATATATTGAAAAGGGAATTTCAGTGGTGAAAACTGGTCAAAATGGATATTGACCAGGATGGTTAAAACCACTGGTTAAAATCGATACAACCCTGTTTTTCTTTTTATTAAATAAGGGTCTGTTTAAAGCTATTAAACTTTACAATAGCTTAATTGTATAGCATATTAAACTGCATAATTATATCAAATCTTAGTGCTGAATTTTGAATTATTATTACAGGATAAAATCCAAATATTTAACAAAGGTAAACAGCTTATGTACAAAGTGAAAGTTCAAGATCCAAATAGGTATGTTAATTCTTATAATTAAAATTTTTACCTAATGACTATATAGTATAAATACTTACTCTTTTATTGTTTACTTCAGATTTGAATCAGAAAAATTATATATAGTGCATAATAAAGTCCTTAACCAGATTTTATCTTTCAACCATCTGTCATACACTTCTAATTGCAAAAAATGTTAAAAATATTAAGCATTTTATGGTATTTTTACATTTTAAAATTCAATTTTTCAAAATTTACAAAGTTCTGAATTATTATACATTTCTTATTCTTATGTCCCCTATTATAATATTTATCAATAATTGAAACTCGTATAAATCCTAAGTTCCATTTCTCTGTGATAAACATTAAATGAGATATTTAAGTTCCAAGTTTAGGAAAATTTAAAGATTTCTCTTTGGGAGATCGACTGAAAGATTATTTGATATAGTAAATATCAATTCAAAGTTGAAATCCATCCCTTTTATGGTGAATGGGAGAATAGAATTACAGTAAACTCTGCTTAATATGATCAGTTTAGAATACTCTGATTTTGATAACAATAAACGATATGCAAAATTGGATAAATATACCTCCCCCTTTAATTCACACGTACTAAATTTCAAAATAAAATTAAAAAAAAAACTCATATTATTATGTACTTATATTCAACATGTAATAATTTATAATTCAAATTTTGAAAACCGTTTTTGATATTATTTTTGATTTGTGTGCTATCTGCCTAGCTGTTCATAAGCATAAACATTTTTCTCTCTCATAAAAAAAAAAAAAAAAAAAGCTCAGTAATATTTTTGGTGAATGGAATACAGTACTGTATTTGCTCTGTATTGAATGCAGTGCTTTCCTTTCAGTATAAGTATCATTCACAAATAAAATGTCTTATTTCATTGGAAAAAATAATTTCATACGGCCGTACTTATATTACCCTTTAAAAAAATAAAATTGCATACATAATTAAAAAATCAATTGTTGACTGTCTACAATTTTTTCTATAAAGCTTATTGATAATTTGTTTGTAATCATAATGTTTTTTAAATTAAAGTCATTGGATCAGTGTTGTACTTTCTGTTTCGACACTTTCAATGCAATTCAGAGGCTGAGAAATGTTTAACTACGCTGCAATATTGTGTTGACTCATTTTTGATAACCTATCATAATGATTTAAAATTTCGATCTTTTGTTTTAACATTAAATCATTTCGCTTTCTGGCTTTCATATCGACAAGCTGCATTTAAGCAAGCATGGCATAAATTGTGAATATGCTTCTTCTCTGTTTCGATAAGAATGTGTTGCCTTCTACTTATCTGACAACCATTACCACCAGCAGGGTGTGTGTATGTCTGAAAAATTCCAGGAACATGTAGTTCCACACTCCTTTGATCATTCCTTATTTTCCTAGGTGGAATAGGGAGAATTCTCGGAAATTCAAACAACAGCGAAAGGAAATAAAAAAAATGGGTTCCTTCTAAATACATTGTGAATATTCCTTTGCCATTTAAAAGGAGGTTCAAATACTGATAACATTAACCCTCTTGCTGCTTATCCCGCAATTTCCACAGGCATTTGTTTTTCTTCCTTTTTTGAGAAGCTTATCCCACTTTTTGTAATATCTTAATTTTTTTTACAGAGAACTGGAACTCTTTATGGTTTTCGGAGTTGTTTCTGAATTTTTCCACAAATGTAAAAAGGGAAACATAAAAGTTTTGCAATTATCACAAAATTGAATTTTTAAATATAAAAATTCCATAGCATGAATAGTTACTTTATTTTTAAAAAAATTGTAATTATATGTATATATCCATGTTAATTGGATCTAGAGATAAAAGCTGGTTAAGGGACTATACCATGCACCTTGTATGTGTATTTATATACAGTCGAACTTCGATAACTCGAAGTCCCAGGGGACCCCCAAAAATATTCGACTTATCCGAAGTTCGAGTTATCGAAGTTACCTACCATTCCTCTCAACTGGCACTTAAGATGGGTCGACATGGTTTAAATGGTTTGATATGTGCCATAATACTATAGTTGTACGCATTTCAATTTTTAATAGCCTATGTAAACAACAAGAGAAGAATGGGTTCAAAAGGTTTAAAACTCAAGAAATTTGGCCTCATTACATATTAATTAGTATACATACCATGTAAATCTCATTTGAAAAAAGCAGTTATTTTTAAGGTTGTTGGCATTCACAAAGTCACCTAATTTTTGAACACAGTTAAATAGGGTGTTGTCTGTACCTTCGGTGGTCTCCAGGTATTGTTGTAAGATGTGAATAGCGTCCTGTGCTTGCTCGTGACCTTCGAGAACCTTCGTTCTCGAAGGTCACGAGTGGACTGGCATTCGAAGTTTTGAACAGAATTGTGTTTTTTACCGGGGAAATCTATCACAAAAACTTCGACTTAGAAGATGTTCACTTCGAGTTATCGAGACAGTTTTTTAAAGAAAAGTATAGAAATGATTCGGGACTTGATTAAAAGTTCGAGTTAGCGGATTATTCGACTTATAGGAAGTCGAGTTATCAAAGTTCGACTGTATATATGTGTATGTGTGTGAATAGATTATTCAGCAAGCTGAGATGTATGACAAAGGATTACTGTTAAATGTTACAAAGTTTAGTAAATTTTTATTGTCTCTTTCATGTAAAGGTTTTCTTCAGTGATTAAAATTTTCAAATGTTTTAACATTTTTATTTTTTATTTATTAAGATAAGTGTTTCCTATGGTTATGCCGAATGCTGGCTGATTGGTTAGGGCACTGTACCAGAGTTCGTGGGTTTGAGTCCCACTATGGCATGGATGTTTGTAGCCGTTTGGAATAGGCTTTAAGCAGTAGGTCTAGGTCTCATTAGCCCTCGTGTGCAAAACAGTAGACCGTAGCGCTCCAAACCAAACCAAACCTATGGTTATTATATGTGATGTTTTTAATGAAAACATCACATTGTACTCTAACAGTCTTTTAAATGTAATTGTAATATTCTGTATGTGCTACAGTATATCCATGAATTCTATATTTTCATGCAACTTTTTTTATACAAACATATAGATGTTATATAATTTTGTAGGGAAAACAAATGTGAAGATTTAGATGAAAAAGTAGTGTATACAATTATTGAAAATGCTGGCAATAAAGGTAAATAAATAAGTATTTGACAAATATTTTTTATGTACTTATTAAATTTTTTATTCTGAACCTGTATTTTGTCTGCATTTTAGGAATATGGATTAGAGATTTACGTTTTACTAGTAATTTGCCCCAAACTCAGTTAAATAAAATTTTAAAGAATTTAGAAAGCAAGAAAAGAATAAAATCTGTCAAATCAGTTGCAGTAAGTATTTTACTTTTCAGTTTAAATATTTTTTGTTTGTTGTAAGAAAACCATTTATTTTTTTCCATTTTTATAAACTATCATTAAATATCTTACATTACATTAATTTGATCAGATTGGAAAATTCTAAATGAATTATTTTTCAATTATTAAAGTGTTCGGGACAGGTATATAAAAGGGAATTTTCTTTAACTTAAATTTTAAAATTGACATATTCTACACATTTTCTTTTTGCAATTAATAACCTAAAAGATTGTAAGATCTTTATCTTTAAAATATAGAAAGAAGAAAAAATTTTTAATTTTTCATGCACAAAGTAAAGTTAAAAAATAATTGTGTGAATATTGATGTTTAGTATTTTAGCAGTATATATATTTTTATCTTAAAAAAATCATAAAATATGAAAAAGATGTGAAACATCCTAAAAAAAAGTTATAATAATTTAGGGTAAATTTAAAACATTTCTTTTAGGTACTTACATTACACTAATATACAAAAACAAATATTAAGGAATGGCCTAGTAAGAAAAAAAGATAAAATTTAAACAATAAATTGAAGTGGTTGTATGTAGAATACATTATCAGATTATCAGTATTTTATTAAATTTAATACTATTTTATCTTGAATAAAATTATTTGTATAGTAAAAGAATAGAAGTTACTTGTTACTTTAAGGTATAGGTCCTAACCCTCAAGTTGCCAAAAATTAACCATACTCCTAGAAACCATTTAACCCTTTCACGACGGGACAAAACGCACACTTTTCTTTGAGGCCAGCAGTCACTTTTGCAAGTGAGTATCCTGGGCTGGAGGGTTTTTTGCTTTTAAGCCTAAATTCATAAAATTAATGAAATAGCAACTCGTTATTTAATAATGCTGCATAAAGTATTTAAACAAAATGTGATTTATATTATGTTTATAGATACCTTATTTACTTAAGCTTATTAATTTACTTAAGATTTTTTTTACATAAGCTTTCATTTTTTATTTAAATATATATTTTACACCTTTTTTTTCATTATTTACTTACTATTTAATGACTTTTAACATTATGAAACTGAATACTATGTTATTTAAAATTATTTTATCGTATGAAAAATTTTAAAAACAGGGATCTACACACAATCCTATGTTACCATCCTTGCACTCGTAGTAACTCATTTGCCATTTTGGAGGATTTTTCCGGGAATGCGAAAAAACAAAGTGTAAACTCGCTGAGCAGTTTGTGATGTTTCTACTTCCGATTGTTAGTCATACCCTAATCATCTGGATATGATTTCGTATGGGTCTCGTATAAGGAGCAAGTATGGAGGTGAAATAATCAGCCATAGATGATTTCAAACTTAACAACTGTTCATTTATTTAACAAAAAAACTTTTAAAGAAATATTAAAGTGTATAAGTAAAACCGTCCAGGGAGGAGATTACTCTAGACAACCTGCTCATCTCAAAGTTCAGCCGGGAGTCCCCTCCTGTTTCTTCTTTTCCAAATTGGAAATCTCAGTCTAAGGGGAGATTGACAATCCCCCTCGTTGACCTTTGTCCTTGGAGTAGCTGAAATGCCCTTTGGCACCCAGCCGACGCGGTCACACAAAGCACAATTTCTTTTCTTTGTCGGTGCATTGACAAAAATGGCACACTTGATACCGCCAATCGTCCGTGCATCAAAAAGACCATTACTGGTATAATACTGCCATTTTCAATTGTTCAAAAGAATAAAAGTTCGCCTCACCACCAACAGAGACGGATGTGACTCTTACACGAAATATCGTCATCATCTTTGTCAGAAATGTCCTCCTCATCATCAGAAAACAGTAGATCCATTATGAACAGAACAATCAGAATATATTATAGTGTCACTATTACTACTATCCTAATCTGTTTCAGAATCAAAATCTGAAATATTTTGCATCATTTCAGCTATTTCAAGCTCAGTTAAACACTTTCGACACTTCGAAAATCTAACAATAAAAAGAGAAAAAAAATCAAGTCTGTCAGATCTAATTCTCCACTAAAAACTGGACTGCAAACCAAAATACACAACACTGTAGCAAAAATAAAACTCCCTTGCTTACTATAAACAAACACCACTTGCGAATTTAAAGATCCATCATAAAACATGTCATTCGGAAACATTCCTTTCCCCTGATGTTTATATAATCAAAAACCACTTGTATGTGTATCATACTACTCTCATATTGAGTACAAGGTCAAATCTACATGTATCTAAAACCATTTGGACATACAATGCCATCTTGTGTCAAAAGTTATAGTTTTTAAAAGTTCCAGAACACTGGCATAAATATGTGACCGTCGGGGGTGAACGAGAAAGCACTCTGGCACGCCAGCATGTCGGCTGGGAAGTGAGTGCATTTCTTGCTGGCATGTATATGCGACAGTAGGCACAAAAGAGTTAAAGATATATCTTTCTATGTTTCTATATTTTGACTAAATAGTTATGAAAATTTGAGTCATATATTCTACATTTAATACCATCTCTGAAGGTTGTAAAAAGTACTTATAAAATTATTTGCTATTCTTAAAGGTTTATTATTACTATTATTTATTTAGGCATCTAAGAAAAAAGTGTATATGCTGTATGATATAGAACCTGATCGATCTGTAACTGGTGGAACGTGGTACAGTGATCAAGAATTTGAATCAGAATTTGTTGATGTTCTAAATCAACAATGTTTCAGATATCTTCAACTAGCTGTAAGTTTGTAAATAAGAATTTGAAGTGTTCTTAGTTTCTATGTCTTATATCTGTAAATGTCTTGCACCTCTCCTCATCTCACTTTTTTTTTTCAGAAGTTATAATTTAGATATTAGTTATATTTGACATTTACTTCTTTTTAATGTAAAATAAAGTTTAAAAAATTTCAAAATATTGTATAATGTGTTTCTTATTTTGCATCCAAAAATTATCATCTGATGTCTTGCTCCTCCCATAATTTTTATCTTGTGTTATAATTTAGATATCAGTAGTTTGAGTTATACTTCTTTTTAATGTAAATTTTTTTCGCTGTAAAATATTGTTTCATATGTATACTATTTAGTATCCAAAAAATTATCATCTTATAGTTGACTCTTAATAATTTTTAAGTATTTGATCTTTAAAGGTGTCTTTGAAGTAAGAGAAATGAATTTTTTTCCCAAATCACCTTGTAAAAAAAAATAAAATATTTTGCCCTTGAAAATCTCCTATATAATAATAGCCTAGGCTATCTGTTCATCTCTTCTCGAATGTATGAAGCGGTTGTACCTGGAATAGATAGAGGCATCCATATTGGATTCATGATGAGTTAGAGTTAGCAACGTTCAAAATCCTCTCCTTCCCCCCTTTTCTAGCATTTAATGCTATTATTTCAAACCCTGTTTTCCCCAGTTAAGAGCAGGCGATTAAATTTATCAATTTGTCACATAATAAATAGTTAATAACATCTTTTCTACATTATAACGTCATTCCTTTAACCATTTCTTATTTTAAATTATTTAAATATTGTCTGCCTTATTTTCATGCGTTTTATCACTGAACTTAGATATTACACAAATAATTTCCTTTTATATCGGCTTAAATAATAGATTAGGTACATATGGGATAATTTTAAATTCAATCACCGATTATTTTTTGTTGCAATGAAAATTTTATCACCGATATTAACAACAAATTCTATCTAACTCCAGAGTGTAATGGAAATGATAGTTTCATTCCTTTATTTCTATTAACTACTGTGGCAAAAAAAAAAAGAAAAAAAAAATGGGGAAGAACTTCTCGATAATTTTGACGTACCTAAGAAAACTTTGAATGACTTTGAATAATCTTTTTAAATGAATTGAACATGATTTTAAGCTGCATTCATGATATCGGGAGATTTTAGAGGAGTATGAAGATAAACAAATTATTGAGCTTGTACCAGATAATTCTCAGCCAGAAAACAAACCATATTTTTACCTGCCTCATAGGATAATGTACAATTCTGGAGAATTAAAAATTTTACTGATCCCGTAATATGACGGGCTATATGCTACTAATGTTATAATAGCTGTAAATCATAAATTTGTACCACGTGATTAATTCATTAATTCTGTAGCACAAATGTATGATTACATTATTTATATATATATATATATATATAGTATATGTGTATATAACCATTGTGATGGTCTCCTAGGCTGTTATTCTCCTGACTCAGCCCTGAGAACAAGAAACAGTTATGTTAAATGCTCTGCTTCTATCATCCCCAGTTTAATTCAATGCAAATTTATCAACAACAACAAGTTTGATAAAATAATAATCAGTGGAATTCACAATTACTTTCATGGTTTTTTTTTACCTCCCTATTTTTCTAGCCTGAGCTATAGTATCTTTATCAGCAAAGGCATCAATCTCATACCAGAGGGTTGTCGAACGATGGCCGATTGGTTAGGGTGCTGACCTTTGGTACTGGAGTTCGTGGGTTCGAATCCCATTATGGCATGGATGTTCGTAACCCTTCGGAATCAGCTTTAAGCTATAGGTCCCGTTCTCATTAGCCCTCGTGTTGCAAAAATGTAGACCATAGCACTCCAAACCAAACCATACCAGAGGGTTGTGATTTTGAATCTCAAGTCGACTAAAGATCCTCCATGTTCATTAATGGCAGCTGGGGCACATAGAATAGGTTCTTGGTCACCATGTATTCCTAGTCCTAGACAATTCATCTGCAGGTGGCAAGCCAAGCCTGGTGGTCTTCTACTTGATCCCTGCTATTAAATTACAAAGACCCACTTTGTGTTATCCCTAGGGAATAATGTTGGCTGCCTATATTCACATAATAAAATGGCCAACAAATATCTGTGACTTGATAATGGCAAAAGTTATAATAGCAAGTTTTTCCACCTTGGAAATAATAATAATTGAGCTCATTCAGTTTGTCTATACATAGATATGCTCAGGAACTATGTATTTGTAAAGCATCTTTCGATCTTGGCTCAGTTCTAGACTCAACATAACCAGAGACCATTCAGAAATATTAAATTGCCTTGAACTTGTTTGTCCATAGTTGAATAGTTTCTGAATAGTTGAATAGTTTGTCCATAGATATTCTCAGGGACTATGTATTTGTAAATTATCTTTTGATCTTTTCACAGTTCTAGACTCAACATAACCACAGACTATTCAGAAATATTAAATTGCTTTGAACTAGCTTGTCCATAATGGAATTCTAATTGATTGTTATTCTTTATAGCGGATAGCTGCTGATAAACTTGGTGATCCTGTTTCACAAAGGAATGCTTCATTTAAATCATCAAAAGATGTATGCAACTATATTAATGGTTTGAAAGTCAGTAAGGTAATTAAGGCTTTTGTTCAGTGCTTATTATATTTGTGAAAGTTTTTATTAGCTTGTGTTTTTAGTGAGTTAAAGTATTAAAAGGTCAAATTTGAATTTAATTCATGTGTGTGCTATGTGTGAGTCTTTAACAGCATGTATACTTGTCAGGAGAGTCTGGGAAAAGTAAAAAAAAAATTGGTAGATAATAAAATTTGTCATATGTTATATTTTTATTATTTGCATAACAATTCTGTGAACAGATTTAATTTATAAAAAGACTGAACACAAGTTAATCTCTGTTTAATAATCAAAATTTAGAAAAATACATAAAAGAAATATGTATAAAATAAAATGTGAATTTAATTATTGGTAACTTACTGCTTTCACTTTGTAAGTCTTATTATCAATAGTACTTTCACCAAGGTTAGACATCATAAGAATGTCATTTAAATTATATTGTCAAGTTTAACTCATTCATCTTTACTTCATATATATTTTGATATCATCTGTTCTATTGCATGTTTTGTAAATGGAGTAAATTTTTTGTTTCACATTTATACTTTTAAAGTCTTATATCCTTAATTTTAGTTTTCATTTTTAGTTTAAAACTATTAATTTTTGTCATCCTTTAAAAAAATTAAATGAAATCATTCATTTCTCCATAAAATATCAAATTTTTTATTTTTCTCTGTATTTAATTTGGTTTTTAAGTTCAATTTTATTTTAACATAATGATAATTCAAAGAATATATGTATATTAAACATATAAAAAAATTAATGTTCATAACATTCTTTTACATTTTATCCAAAAGTATTGTATTAATAATAAAAAAATTCTCTAATCATTATGTTCATGTATTGAAATAATTCAAAATTTCTTTTTGATATCCTTAAAAAATTATGAAAATACTTTAGTTATAGTATTTTTATGGAATAAATTTTTAAAAATAATTTTTGTATTTAAAATTTACATATAAGTCATTTTCCTAATAGCTAAAAAGTATAGATTTTAAATAAAAAATTTAAATATTTCATATTATATTTAATTTTTTTTTGTATTAATAAAAAAAATTCAAATTTCTTCTTTCCTTAGATATCCTTAAAAAAAAAAAATATTATACTTTTATTTTTTATGGTTACTTATTATTTTTAAATCATTTTTAAAAATTAATTCTGATTGTATATTAAAAATAGGTTATACAAAAGGTTTATAAAGTCAGCTGCCCTTCCTAATAGCTAACTGTCATGCAGATTAATTAAACAAAAGCATGGAGGGGGTTATAGATATTTCAGTTACTTATGGATTTAATTTTCTTTGCATTGAATGTAATAAAAAAGTCTGAAACTTTCTTCTTTCCCTGGCAACGTCATGTATGATCAGCTACTATACAAACACTCACACATATATATATATATGAGTCAATTTTAGTTTTTGTCAAAGAGGTTAATTGTATATTAATTTTTAAGCATTTTTAAAAACTTAATTCTGAAATATTGGAGAGCATTTATTGAACATGCCTTGCCTGGTTCATACTGAAAAGGTTTATAAAGTCAGCTGCCCTTTCCTAATAGTTAACTGTCATATAGATTTTAATTAAACAAAGCATGAAGGTTGGAGGCAGGTTGTAGATATTTCAGTTACTTATGGAAGTTTAATTTTCTTTGAATATACTTCAATTTTTCAGTTTTTCATTGAATGTACTAGAAAAGTCTAAAACTTTCTTCTTTCCCAGGCAACGTTGGTTATAATCAGCTAGTATATATATATATATATATATATATATATATATATATACACACACACACACATATACATATCAGAATCATTTTTAAACCCTCAAAAAGTACTGTTTATAGTATATTTTATTCACAATTTATTTTTAATTTGATCACTCAAAAAACTTTAGATGTAAATTTTTCAAAATGTTTTTGTCAAATAGGTTTATCTTATATTAATTTTTAGATATTTTTAAAAACTTAGTTCTAAAATATTATAGGGCATTTATTGAACATGCTTTGTCTGGTTCATAATTATTTAAATATGTTCCTTAGGAAATAGGGTTTATGTCATTATGCCGCATATTTCAAATAGGTCCTTATAAAAAGTTACTTCGGTCCTTAGAAAGTCCTAAAAAAATCCTTAATTTTTATTCTGGAAAAAGTGTGGGAACCCTTATCATGTTGACCTTGTTTCTAATAATTTCAAGACGTATATTTTTTTTAATTTAGGTCCAGTTAACTGTACAAGATATTGAGACAATACTAGATACTTTAATTTACGATGAGAAAGTAGAGAAATGCATTATTTTCAGTAGTTCAACATCAAATACAGATGGATCACAAAATTTGTATCGAGTAATCAAGCCATTATTAGCTAACTGTGGGTTAATGAAAGTGCCTTGTGGTGTTTGTCCAGTAAGTCTTTTGTTAAATTATTTTGTTTAGTGCTGTTACATTGCTTAACTATATAATACTATTATAACATTTTATAATACAACAATATAAGATTATCTCAGTTAAAATTAGTTTTTAACCCCAAGAAAGCAAATTTTAGTAGTTAATAGGACAGGCTGTACAAATCAAAGCTGTATAAATTTCATGTTTGTTTGACTCTGTGATAAAAAGAAAATATTTTAACATTGTATCACACATACTAGTATGTTTTCTGACAAGTGATATTGAATGCAAATGTAAATTTTTAATTACTGATATTTTAGTATGTTTGACATATACTTAATCGGACAGTATAAGTATGTAAAATATTGAATCAACATACTAGTATGTTTCTGACAATAACAAAAATGTACTAGTACGTTTTCTGACAACTGATACTTGAACACAGGACATGTACTAGTACGTTTTCTGACAACTGATACTTGAATGCGGGACACATACTAGTATGTTTTCTGACAACTGATACTTGAATGCGAATGTTAGTATGTTTTCTGACAACTTATACTTGAATGCAGGACACGTATAGTATGTTTTCTGACAACTGATACTTGAATGCAGGACACGTACTAGTATGTTTTCTGACAACTGATACTTGAATGCAGGACATGTATAGTATGTTTTCTGACAATATACTTGAATGCAGGACATGTATTAGTATGTTTTCTGACAACTTATACTTGAATGCGGACATGTATTAGTATGTTTTCTGACAACTGATACTTGAATGTGGGACACATACTAGTATGTTTTCTGACAACTGATACTTGAATGCAGGACAGTACTAGTATGTTTTCTGACAACTGATACTTGAATGCAGGACATGTATAGTATGTTTTCTGACAACTATACTTGAATGCAGGACAGTATTAGTATGTTTTCTGACAACTATACTTGAATGCGGACACGTATTTAGTATGTTTTCTGACAACTTATACTTGAATGCAGGACATGTATTAGTATGTTTTCTGACAACTGATACTTGAATGCAGGACACGTACTAGTATGTTTTCTGACAACTGATACTTGAATGCAGGACATGTACTAGTATGTTTTCTGACAACTATACTTGAATGCAGGACACGTACTAGTATGTTTTCTGACAAGTGATACTTGAATGCGGGACACATACTAGTACGTTTTCTGACAACTGATACTTGAACACAGGACATGTACTAGTACGTTTTCTGACAACTGATACTTGAATGCGGGACATGTATAGTATGTTTTCTGACAACTGATACTTGAATGCGGGACATGTATTAGTATGTTTTCTGACAACTTATACTTGACTGCAGGACACGTACTAGTATGTTTTCTGACAACTGATACTTGAATCAGGACAGTACTAGTATGTTTTCTGACAACTGATACTTGAATGCAGGACATGTACTAGTATGTTTTCTGACAACTTATACTTGAATGCAGGACATGTATTAGTATGTTTTCTGACAACTTATACTTGAATGCAGGACATGTTTAGTATGTTTTCTGACAATGATACTTGAATGCACACGTACTAGTATGTTTTCTGATGACTGATACTTGAATGCGGGACACATACTAGTATGTTTTCTGACAAGTGATACTTGAACGCGGGACACATACTAGTACATTTTCTGACAACTGATACTTGAACACAGGACACGTACTAGTACGTTTTCTGACAACTGATACTTGAATGCGGGACACATACTAGTATGTTTTCTGACAACTGATACTTGAATGCGGGACACATACTAGTATGTTTTCTGACAACTGATACTTGAATGCGGGACACATACTAGTATGTTTTCTGACAACTGATACTTGAATGCGGGACACATACTAGTATGTTTTCTGACAACTGATACTTGAATGCGGGACACATACTAGTATGTTTTCTGACAACTGATACTTGAATGCGGGACACATACTAGTATGTTTTCTGACAACTGATACTTGAATGCGGGACACATACTAGTATGTTTTCTGACAACTGATACTTGAACGCGGGACACATACTAGTATGTTTTCTGACAACTGATACTTGAACACAGGACACGTACTAGTACGTTTTCTGACAACTGATACTTCAACGCGGGACACGTACTAGTGTGTTTTCTGACAACTGATACTTGAATGTGGGACACATACTAGTATGTTTTCTGAGGATTGATACTTGAGTGCGGGTCATGCTAATACAGGTTAGTGTAACAACATGGTTTGTTTGTGGGTACAAAAATAATGGTATATACAGGAAAACAAAGCCAAATGTTCTTGTCTACTACATAGATTCTGGAAAAATTGAGACAAATAAAAACTAGTTTATACATCTATCGATGCTAAACCACAGAATGGGAAAAAATTAAAACTATATACTACTGTTTCTATTTGATTTTTCATATTTACGATACTATCATAAAAAATATATAATTTTTGTTTACAAAAATCTTATGGTTGTTATTTATATTTTTATTTATATATTTGTTTATATATTTCAATATAAAATATGAAAAGTTGGTTAAAAAAATTAAATAATTTTTCCTTTGTCTTATATCCAACCATAAACCTGACCTTGAGTTTTTCTCCCCGAAATTAAAGCATGGAGTGAGTAGAATTTCCCGAAAAATGAAAGAATCAATCCCACTTGGTGGCCGTTGATACAGATTATTTTATCATTAGATCTATGAGTCGAAAAATTCATACCATGAAAAATTGGCCGTTTAGAAGGTGGCTGCTATACAGGGGTGGCTGTTTAGAGAAGTTTCACTGTACCTCTCTTCTGATATCATATTTCATATCGTTTGCAGTACTGCCTTTTGGAAAAATGGGATGCTTACTTTCTTGATGACCCTCATAAATCTGTAAATCATTTGAACTTAATACAGGCTTGCAATTCCGTATTTTTCAACTCCTCTTCTTAGCCCACTCTGTTTCTAATCATGGATCTTGTTGGTGCTTCAACCACATTTGGCGAAATTGGCGTGCTTGCAGCTTGCGTGCGTGGCGTGCTTGCAGCGTGGCGTTTGAAATCTGGCGAGGGGATCGTAACTCAACAAATTGATACATAAACAAAAACAACATTTTGAGGAAAAAATTTTACAAAAATTGAATATTTAAAATCTAATTGAATTAACAAAGAAAACACAAAGGAAACACATAACATTCATACTAAATAGACTGAAACATTCACTTAATCACAAATTAAATAAACTGAGTGTGATTTTCATCACAAATTTGTGATTTAGTGTAAATTGTAAAATTAATTTAATTTTGATTCTGTATTTTGAGTGGAGGTTGAAGAGGAGTTGTAAAATTGAAATTTTTTTTCAAATCTCTTATTTAAGTAAACAGTCACTTAAAGTCACTTTTTTCATGGTGTATCACAGCAAAAGTCTGTTGTTGAAAAAAGAAAATCTGAATTAATAACAAAATATTTTAATAAAAGACCAAAAATGTGATGCTCTAATCTTATTTTTCTTATTAAAATGTAATTAGTCATATGGTTTCCAGAATTTAGTGATTTTAAAAAGTCGTAAAGAAGTTCCAGAAATCTACATTTGTACTGAAATGTACATTTAATACATTGAAGTAATTTACATCAAGGCACACATTTTTCTTTTTCTTCACAATTTTTGTTTAGATACTCTGATCTAGTTATGTACATATTTCAAAACATCATTAATGTATGCAGAAAATTGTGATTATAAAATTAATGTTTTGTATGTATTCAAATTTAATTTATAGATTTTCATGAATAAAAAGAACTGTTGAGTTGTGTTAAACAATATTTTTAACCTTTTTTGTATTTGACGCTAAAATCATGTCTTGAATGAATCATTTGATTTAGAGTTTAAAATAAATAGAGAAATCTTAATAATAGCATTTGTAATTCAGAGGAGAAAAAAAAAATCGCTTTCTTTTCAATGTTTAGTCACTTTTTAGTCACTTATTCTGTATTATTTGTCACTTTTCTCACCTTTTTGAAAGTACCTCAGCAGTTGTAAGCCTGTTAATATGAGCATAATAATATTTTGACTTCTTATATATATCTTGTTATATTTCTTGCACTTTTTATGTCTCAATGGCTTATTTAAACAGCTTTCTTAAAATTTAGTTATAATTCATTCTTTTTCAGGTTCACAATGAATGTTCTGAAAATGGAGTTATATCTCCTTCCACATGCCCTTATATGAAAGAATGGCTTGAATTTTAATGTGCCAAAGCAATGTTTTATAGTTCCTTTTTATCAATTTTTATTTTCAATTTCTACTCTACTCATTGGAAAAAATATTTTACATAGCTTTTATCATAGTTCATTTCATTTTATTAAAGAAAGCTATTTTTATGTGTATTTAAATCATGAGATATATGCTGTATATAGAGCATTATTTTATTTAAATAGAGAAACTACATTCTTTATTTTATGACATACCGATTTGGAATACATTTTTAGAATAAAAGTATTTTATAGCATATTTATTCTATACCAGCATTTAAGTCATGCTCGATTTCTAAATGTTAAAATTATCATAAATTTTATACCATTTGTTATCACTATGTTGGAATTTTAAAAATGTTACTACATAATATCACTAAATTTTGTTTAGTTTTAAATTTCTTTCTTTTTAACTTCTATTACTATTTCATAAAATTCAAGTAGAGATTTGAGATTTTGGTTGCTTCTATGCAAAATCTGTATGTTATGAATTATAGTTTGTGTATTTAAAATAGGTGCTTCAATTTTATTCATCCTCATTGTCATTAGTTATTAAGAAAGCAACTAGGAAACATTTGCAGATGTATTTATTTTCAACACTTCAATTGAGGATTTGATTCTTTACTTTGTTCTTCTAGAGACATGGTTTCCGTGCACCTGGAAAGTCATGGAAAATCATGGATTTAGACAATGGATTAATTTTGTCATGGAAAGTCTTGATTTTACAAGTAAAATGTGTAAATGTCATGGATCCGCTAAACTACCGATTTAAAAAAATGTTTTGAATTATTTAATTATATTTTTAATTGTCATTTGACTGAAGTTACTGAGTTTGGTATTTATGTATTATCCAATTGACCCTATTGCCAAGTAAAATTTGTTCACCAAGGAAACTCAAAGCAAGAAAGATTAATGGGTGGGTAAATGTATATTATTCTGGTTTTTTTCTTAAATTGTAGATTAAATTTTTATTAATATAATAATTAATATTTTTTTAATAAAAATTAGTTAAGAATTTTGCATAAAATATAAGTTTATCTCTAGAGATATTGTATATAAACATTATAGGGTTATATTTGGCTATTATTCATGGTCACCTGGATAATACCAAAGTACCCTGAATTCAAATTGGAAACATTTTGATTGAAAAATTACTATATGATTAAACTTAGGTATGTAGATACAACAATTTATTTTTATGTATGTGAGTTTATTAACACTTATAAAGTAAGTTTATAGTTTTTTTATGATAAAACTCCTGTAATTTCTCTAAAAGAATATATATTTTATTTGTATGTACGTCAGAAGTTTTATTCATATATACTTTATCGAAAACTTTTTAAAGTCATGGAAAATGATCTGCTAAATCAGGGAAAGTCATGAAAAGTCATGGATTTGAAAAATTTTATTTTGGCAGATACCCTGTAGAGATTTCTGCTGCGCTTCTTATAGCTAGAAAACAGTCCACAATATTAATACAGTGATCCCTCGTGTTTTGCAGTTAATGGGGAACAGAACCTTCAGTAAAAGCTGAAAAACTGCAAAGTAGGATTTGCTCTTAGGAATTTTCGTGTATACGGGTACACAAATGCTTTAAATATGTAAACAGTATTTATACTTTGCACATTTAAAACAAAAATTACATCAGTATACGTATTTACTTAAACGTGTCAGTGCTAATTAATAAATTAATTACAAAACCTTATAGAGTAATAAACATTAATCAACATTGCTTTCTGAGACAGGGTTCCTACGGTCCTTAAAAGTCCTTAAGAACTCCTTAATTTCAGCTTTCATTTTTAAGGGCCCTTAAAACTACTTAATTTTCTTCAAAGGTCCTTAAAAACTCCTTAATTTTTAAATTAGAATGCGATCAATTTCTCCATCGACATGTGATTTCCTATTAGTTTTCTTATATGATAGTTTTTTCTTAGTTACTTATTTGATAAATATTCTTTCACATACTGAAAAGGTTTAACTTATGAAGTCAGCTGCCCTTTCCTAATAGCTAACGGTCATGCAGATTTTAATTAAACGAAGCATGGAGGATGGGAGTTTGTAGATATTTCAGTTACTTATGGAAGTTTAATTTTCCTTGTATTGAATGTAATAGAAAAGTCTAAAACTTTCTTCTTTCCCAGGCAACGTCGGGTATAATCAGCTAGTATATACATACTATATATATGAGTCATTTTTAAACCCTCAGGAAGTACTGTTTTAAATGTTGTTTTTATTCACAATTTATTTTTAGTTTGATAACTGAAAAAACTTTAGATGTACATTTTTCAAAATTAGCTTTCATCAGATTTATCTTATATTAGTTTTAAGTATTTTTAAAAACTTAATTCTGAAATATTGTAGGGCATTTCTCAAACATGCCTTGTCTGGTTCATAATAATTAAAATATGTTCCTCAGGAAATAGGGTTTATGCCGTTATGTCGTGTATTTCAAGTAAGTCCTTATAAAAAGTTGCTTTGGTCCATGGAAAGTCCTTAATTTTTGTTCTGGAAAAAGAGTGGGAACCCTGCTGAGAGAGGCAAAGAGTCTTGTGTTGGTGGTGGAGGAGAGACTCTCACTTGACTCGTAGAAGTTTTAGGATCACTTGAAGGCTCTTCTGATGGTAGAGCCATGGGGCTTTACCTTGGAGAGAAACATGGTGATGAGTAGTTGCTGTATTTGTTTTTCCTTTTCTTCCAATTCACAAGGACATAACCCCATCAATGCGATTGTTGAACTCGACAGCTCGAACCAAATTGTCGTCTATGTATTGTGCAAATTCTGGCCATGTTGCACAATTGTTGCAGATTCTCCAGGGTAAGGCCACGCTTTTCAGTTTGTTCTTCGTCTTCGTCTTCCTTTTCTTCCTCATTTGCATTCTTTTTCATCTCAAGAGCCCGTGGTATATACTCCGAGTCCACTCATCTCTTTGTTTGACATGCAGGGATCCTTCTCTCTTGCATATCAACATGAAACAATGCTTCTTTCCACAATGTGGCTGCCTACATGTTTGTATTTTTTCATTTTTATTTTTCGATGAATATTTTGGCAAACCCCGCGAAGCACTGAAGACGCAAAACATGAAGCGCAAAATGGCGAGGGAACACTGTACACAATGTATATGTTTAATCAAGTTTATCAAATTTATAATCTTTATAAAAATATGACAGGAATATTAAAATTAATATATTTTAGATTCAAATGTACGCTGATACTTTCAAAACACATTATCAGTATCGTTTTTGATTTATAATTTAAAATATTTCAGCCATGCATGTAAGTACATAATTAAACTCAGAGATATTCATTGACATATTTTAAAAGCTGAAAATTCTTTCCATTCAATCCGTTTTCTGTGAAATATAATACACCAAAAAGTATTAAAATATTATTTATGGATCTCATGTTTAAGATAGTTATTTCTCAACTGTTATTACCATAGTCACACTTGATAATAGGGTTGAATGTGATGTCCTTGATGTGCCTATTATAAATATACAGACTATAATAGTTGTACACTGAGCCACAAGTCTTTGTGGTTACTTTTTTTTTTCAGAAGCTTGCTAAGATTGTATAGTGCATGATTACTTTGTGGAAAGTACATTTATATTGCTGAATTTATTTTTTTTTTTAGTGATACAATTATACTTTGCTTATTTGAAGATAAATGATATACAGTGAAACCTCTCTGAGTGGCCACCCCTCTGTACCGAGAATATTCGGCCGCTTACAGGGGTGGGCCACTCTGAAGGGTTTTATTTACTATTATAAGATAATTACTATAATGTGTAATATAAACAATTCTGACATATATTCCTTATGTAAATGAAATTTTAAACTTATCTAAAGAGAAAATAGTACTTTATTTCATGCTTCTTTACATTAAAAAAAAAGGGCTACAATTAGTTTCTGTTTGTTCTGTAGTCTTCGTACTCCTGCAAAATCAGATTCTTTTCTTCAATGATTTTGTTGATTTCCATTCTTCCGGAGTTAAATAATTAAGCTAAGTTTCTTGCCTATTTGCCATTCTCATATTCACACAGAACTTCGATGCTCTGCTCGAGATTTAGAAAATTGCATTTCGACTTGTTGCAACTCAGATCACTGACAAACTAATGAAATGAAACTGACGTGAATGACATTTTTGCAGACAGAGGTGCAATTCTTTCTTAACTTTACCAATTGGAATTCCAAACAAAGGCCCTTGGACACCTTCAAAGCTTGATTGTACAGTTCCTCCCTCAGTTTCTATGGATGGTGCAATAAGGGTTCCCTATCTCAAGGGTGTGGGGAGAATACAAAAGAGATAACAAATTTAATCTTTCTTAGTAAAGGGGGGCACAGGAATGGACTCCTCAAGTTATTCCTTTGTCTTATGTCAGACCATAAAGCTGACCTTGAGTTTTCCGCTCAAAATTCAAGCATGGAGTTAGTAGAATTTCCTGAAAAATGAAAGGGACAATACCACTTGGTGGCACTGATACAGGTTATTTTACCATTAGGTTTATGAGTCGAAAAATCCGTACCATGAAAAATTAGCCGTTTAGAAGGGTGGCCGCTTGGAGAAGTTTCACTGTATTTATTTATTGCTAAGTTTGTTCTGTGTTAAGAAGACAACCATAATATTAAGATGCACCATTTTCAGTTTTTTATAATTTTATGCCTAAAATTCAATTTCTATGGTTTCAATTTACCATAATTTAAAATAGTACAGAATTTCAATTTACATGAAAGTGTTTCATTTTTTCATTAGTGTAAATCCTATTAATATGAACCTTATCTGCATATCAGAATATATTCTCTAATTTCTTTAAAAAAAAGTTTGAGCATAAATTATTTGGCACATTTCTGAATTCTATACAGTAAAAGCAACTATTATTTTAAATGAGAGAGCAATTTTTTATTTTATTTATTTGTTTTGAGATAAGTGGTGTACCTGCAAGCAATCTGGTAAAGCAGCATTCAAGTATTTAATAGCTAATGTACTTCAAAAAACAATGTAATTTGTAGTATCCAAAAAGCAAATCAATTATAGCATTTAAAAATATTTTTTGTTTAGTGTACGAGAACTAACATGCTTTTACATAAAGACACCATTCAATTTTGGTATCAGCTGTTTAAGTATATAATGTGCTAATAGACCATACATCTAAGGCCCTGTTTTTAATTAAAAGTGGACAGATTTCATGACTTGCACAATCACAGGGTTCCCACGGTCCTTAAAAGTCCTTAAGAACTCCTTAATTTTAGCTTTCATTTTTAAGAGCCCTTAATACTACTTAATTTTTCTCAAAGGTCCTTAAAAACTCCTTAATTTTTAAATTGGAACGCAATCAATTTCTCTATTGACGTGATCTGCTTTCTTCACTTTCTAACAGTTTTAGCTATATTCTCCTAACTTTCTAGTTTTGTAAGTTCAGAGTTATATTTGCCCCAAACTGGTTCTAAGAACACCAGTACAGGTGATAAGTACTGTTCAAAGGATATATATAAAGAATAAATAAAATATTTGTTAATGTTCATAACATTCTTTTACATTTTCCAACCAAAAGTGTAGTATTAATAATAAAGAAATTCTTCAAATACATATACTTTTTCAGTGTATTATTGTAGCAATTCAGAATTCCTTTAATTGATATCCTTAAAAAATTGTGGAAATACTTTTAGTTTATTTGTACTTTTTATGGTCACAAGCTAGAAAACTTTTTTGACAAGTAATCTTTCGCATACTGAAAAGGTTTAAAGAATAAAATCAGCTGTCCTTTCCTAATAGCTAACAGTTATGCAAATTTTAATTAAATGAAGCATGGAGGGTGGGGTGTAGATATTTCAGTTACTTATGAAAGTTTAATTTTCCTTGCATTGAATGTGATAGAAAGTCTAAAACTTTCTTCCTTCCCAGGCAATATCAGAATAATCAGCTAGTATATTTAACATACACATATTATATATATATATATATATAAATATTTATATATATAAATATATATATATATTTATATATATATATATATATATATTATATATATATATATATATATATATATATATATATATATATATATATATATATATATATATATATATATATATGAGTCATTTTTAAACCTGAGAAAGTATTGTTTATAATATTGTATTTTATTCACAACTTATTTTTAGTTTGATCACTAAAAACTTTTTTCAAAATTAGTTGTCAAATTATTTGTCAAATAGATTTATCTTATATTAATTTTTAGGCATTTTTAAAAATTTAATTCTGAAATAATGTAGGGCATTTATGTCATTATGCCGTGTATTTTAAGTTGGTCCTTATAATAAGTTACTTTGGTCCTTAGAAAGTCCTTAATTTTTGTTCTGGAAAAAGAGTGGGAACCCTGCTCTTAAAAGAACGCTACTACTTAAACTTTGAATTTAGACTAAAAAATTTGTAGGTAGTCTGAGGTCTACAGGAGTATGGGTGCAAATTTTTGTAAACATTGCACGTTCGGTTTTAATTTTGTGGGTGTGCCCACAGTGGGATCACTGACTGACTAGCACTTTGAAAGGTGCAGTGCAGCATGCAGTACACTTTAAATCGGCGTTTTATAGGTTTTGGGGGGGCAAGTACTATTTAATAGAACTTCATCCTTTGAATTTAATCATAGATTCACCTATTGGTTGATTTTCACTTGGAAGAAGAAGGTTTCAAAACCTTCAGAAAGATTGGTAACAAGTGGGCACACTTTATATTATTTGTCAAAATTTGCATATCCCCTCTCTGGTTCCATAGCATTGTCATTTAAATGCAAATTTAAACAATAAAAAACTTTTCGAAAAATTTCTAGTTGATGCAACTATAGAAAAATGAGACACCAACACTAGAGAAAATCGAAGAAAGAACTGATAAAATTGCTCCCCCCCCCCTTTCAATGCCTTGACATCATTTGCAATTCTGTCACTTTTTTTACAATTGATCACTTTTAGTCACTTTTTTAAGTAAACAGTCACTTTTAGTCACTTTTTTCATGGTGTATCACAGCAAAAGTCTGTTGTTGAAAAAAGAAAATCTGAATTAATAACAAAATATTTTAATAAAAGACCAAAAATGGGATGCTCTAATCTTATTTTTCTTATTAAAATGTAATTAGTCATATGGTTTCCAGAATTTAAGGATTTTAAAAAGTCATAAAGAAGTTCCTGAAATCTACATTTGTACTGAAATGCACAAAGTAATTTACATCAAAGCACACATTTCTCTTTTTCTTCACAATTTTTGTTTAGATACTCTAATCTAGCTATGTACATATTTCAAAACATCATTAATATATGCAGAAAATTGTGATTATAAAATTAATGTATTGTATGTATTCAAATCTAATTTATAGATTTTCTTGAATAAAAAGCAATGTTGAGTTGTGTTAAACAAAATTTTTAACCTTTTTTGTATTTGACGCTAAAATTATGTCTTGCATGAATCATTTGATTTAGAGTTAAAATAAATAGAAAAATCTTAATAATAGCATCTGTAATCAAGAGGAGAAAAAAATCGCTTTTTTTTTTTCAATGTTTAGTCACTTTTTAGTCACTTATTCTGTATTATTTGTCACTTTTCTCACCTTTTTGAAAGTATCTCAGCAGTTGCAAGCCTGCTTAAATGTTCTTTAACCTCCTAAATATACACATTTATTAGTAGACCTAAACTCATCGACAAAAAACAAAAAGTGAAAACACAGATCTTCTCAGTACCAGTTATAAAATAGTATGTCAGAGAGCAGCATCAGATGGCAAAGCAATTACATAGTGAATGTTTGATCATAGTAAACATATCACTATGACATGATTTAGTAGATTTAATCGGCTTTAAGCAGTAGGTCATCTCATTAGCCTTCATGTAAATAGCATATATTTGAGTGCTTTCAAATTAAAAATTTTAATTTAATACAGAATAAATAGATTGGTGTATACATAACATATTGTCATTTATTAATTTTTTCAAGTCATCTATTTTGTATCCCAAAAATAAATAAAAAATATTTCATACGAAAAGGAGGATTTTTTCTAAATAGGTGTAAAAGCGTAATATGAATATATTTGTATTGTGCTGCCATCTAGTATTGACAAAAAAGATTAAAACAAAAAATATAATTTTTATTGATTTGGGGTGAATCTTTACTACTTTAAGAGGCGTTCCAAATAGGTGATCCTACCATGTTCCCACTTCTCCTGTCTTTGGAATATAAGTTTTAAAAGAAGTGAAAAAAAAAATGATTTAAATCAATGATTTTTTTCAAAAAAAAAAAAATAAATAAATAAATAAAAATAAACTGATTTAAATCATGCCAACCCTGTTACTAACATACATAAATATTTTTTTAAAAAATTTTGTTTGTTTATAATATCAGTACATTGTAGTAAAACTTCAATACACTTAAATTATTTGCTAGATCTGAGGCCTCGTAACGCAGTATTTTCTATAAAATAAATACCATGTTTGGAAAAAAAGTCATGATTTTTGTTTAATCAGATTTTTTTATGAATTCCAATTATTATTGTGTTTTAATATTTTTTTCAATATACATGGACTAGTTTGTTATAAGTAACATCTTATCTGTCTAGTTTATTCTACACACTGATTGTCTAAAATTAAATGTATAAATTTTAACCTAAATACATTCCATTATTTGTAATTGGAAAGTGCAAACTAAATAAAATGTAAATTTGAAGAACATATTAAATAGTTATTTAAAAAAACAAAAAATCACAGTTATTTCAATATTTTTTAAGTAATGAACTATGGATTTAACTGCTTCAATAAAAACACTAGTTTTGATGCTTTTTCCACTTCTAATTAGTTATGAGGCTAGAATGAACAATACCAAAAGAAGAAAACTGTCTTTCCATTCCAGCAGATGAAGCCACAGCAGTTGTTATTCAGTAGACAAACTGGATTTCCATTTCTGTAATACTCTCTTTACCTCCCATTACATAAAATGAATTCCACCAGTCATAATACCTATCCCTACTACATACTTTCTGATAACAACCCCTAAATTCTTGGAAAGCCCATGCTATCTATTTATTTACACTTATTTACTTGTTGGTATTACTGTGCTGACTGATTCCCAATTCTCCTGTCTTTGGTATATAGGTTGTAAAAGAATTAAAAAAAATGATTTAAGTCAATGATTTTTTTCAAGTCATCTATTTTATATCCCAAACTAAATAAGAAATATTTCATACAAAAATGAGGGTTTTTTTCTAAATAGGTGTAAACTCATATGAATATATTTGTGTAGTGCTGCCATCTAGTATTGACAAAAAAGATTAAAACAAAAAATATAATTTTTATTGATTTGGGGTGAATCTTTACTACTTTAAGAGGCGTTCCAAATAGGTGATCCTACCGTGGGATCACTGAACGTTTAAGGGTTAAATCATACAAGATAGCAGGTATGACACACCTAGATTTTTTCCATAGGGAGTTTATCACAGAATACAACACATTGGTGAAATTGATGACCAAAATCCAAGAATCATTAAGGTTATTGGATGAATAACAACTAAGATGTTTCATAACCATTTGCATAAGTTTAATACATGCTCAATCTTTTACAATCAAAAAATGAATTTCATATAGCAGTTGTTAAAATCGTAACATAAAACCATTTCAAATATACTTATCAATAAAATATTAAATGTATAAGTACTTTGCTTTTCATTTTATGGAACTCTGAAATGTGCTGAATAATTTATACTTACTATATATTTTACTATAGATTTATTAATTTTTTTAATTTTAAGTATGAGATGTAATTTAAATTGTACATTTTAAACTGTAACAATTTAATTGTAGAACCAATCTTATCATACGTAAATTGATGACTGTAATATATAAACATTTCATTACAGGTTTTGACCATTAGATGATTTTGTTTGCAAGTTTTTGCTAAAAATTCATAACTTTCATTCATTGTAAATAAGACTGTTATTTCTGTCTTCTAAAGTATTTTGTAGAACTATATTTAAGCACTAACAGAAAGTTTTCAAATTTGTAAATATAATTCTAGCATGAATTGTCTGTAAATATTTGTGCCATTCATTATAATTGCACCAATAAAAGTGAATTTTAATTTTTTTTACTGAATCTTTGTTTTTCTACTTATTATAGTAAAGTTTTTGAGCAGTTATGGATCACAAATGCATTAAATATATTAGGTTGGGGAAAGAGAAATCCATTATTTTTGCGTGAAATTAATGACTTTATTTAACATATTTCAGATTGTTCGATTTGGGTCAAATATACACCATTTTGTTCTGTAATTTGTTGACATTTTAAAGGTAACTTCATAATGCCTCTCTCATAGAAGTCTTGGTTTTTATTGGAGAAAAACTCTAGTAATTGATTTTCACAATCTTCTCTTCATCCCAATTTCTTATCACTCCAGAAATTTTGCAATGGGAGAAAAAGGTGGTAATCGCTTGGTCGTATTTGAACCATTTCTCATCCCCAGTCACCATCCATTTAAGAAATTGGTCTACTTCGTTCCTTTTTACCAAGGCTTTGCAGACGGAAATTAGGTCCATCATGTTTTTTGGTGTTAATTGGTGTGGCACCGAAACATCGAGCTTCTTTTGGAATCAAGCTTTGTGCAACTTTAAAACTGTTTTATGGTCGATCTTTAGCTCCTGAGCGATGTTACGACTACTAACATGCCAGTCAACTTCGATTATTTCTGGGATTTTACCGTCATTTTCAATGACAGGCCTGCCTGTGCGAGGTGTGTCTTTAACATCAAAAATGCCTGAACGCAATTGACGGAACCAAAATTGCACATAATTACCTGTTACAGTATCGGCACCATAAACACCATTCACAATTTCAGCCGCCTAGTTTGCATTTTCGTCTTTATCAAAGAAAAAATGTAAAATGTACGGAATTTTCTCTTTGTTGACTTCTATTTTTAACACCTTGTAACTTACAATTGAATGGACCAAACAAAATACAGTAAAATAAAATTTTAGTATGAAATGTCACCTTGACAATGAGCATAAATTTGAAATTGTTTGATTGATGCTTTACAAGATATTAATCACTACAGCAATCTGCCGAAAAAAATAATGGATTTCTTTTTCCCCAACCTAATATACTAATCAGCTGTTTACAGTAAACTAAAAGACCGTTGTCAAAAATTTATGCCAAATAAATTTAAATATTTCAATTGTAAGAGGTAAGGCACTATCTAAGATCATGTGCATAGCTTCAAAAAGGAATAAATTAATAATATAATTTGATAAACAACACTTTCAATCCATTAAACCCCCTTCTTCGCATCCCGATTCTCTAAAGTAAACCTGGCCAGCCTAAAATCTCTAAGCCACATTGAAAGTATATATTATATTTGCCAGTTGCAATGTATTTATGTGTGTGCTTATATATATGTAATTCACAGGGTTCCCACGATCCTTAAAAGTCCTTATGAACTCCTTAATTTTAGCTTTCATATTTAAGGGCCAACTACTTCATTTTTATCAAAGGTCCTTAAAAACTCCTTAATTTTGAAATTGGAACTCTATCATTTTTTTTCATGGAAAGATAAAGAAAAAGTAGCTGAGTTACAGAACTTGAGCGAAAAATTTGGGATACAAAAAAGGAAACTGTTGAACTTTAAATGAAATAATTTATGTATGTGAATTTGCAATACTGGAAATTTCTTTGTAAATAGTAAATAAATATTTGTTAAAGTTCATAACATTCTTTTACATTTTCTAGCCAAAAGTGCAGTATTAATAGTAAAGAAAATCCTTAAATACATAGATGTTGTCAGTATATTACTGTAGTAATTCAAAATTACTTTCCTTGATATCCTTAAAAAAGTATAAAAATACTCAGGAAGTACTGTTTATAATATTGTATTTTACTCACAATTTATTTATAGTTGGATCACTCAAAAAACTTTAGATGTACATTTTTCAAAATTAGTTTTTGTCAAATAGATTTATCTTATATTAATTTTTAGGCATTCTTAAAAAATTAATTCTGAAATATTGTAGGGCATTTCTTGAACATGCCTTGTCTGGTTCATAATCATTAAAATATATTCCTCAGGAAATAGGGTTTGTGTCGTTATGCTGTGTATTTCAAGTAGGTCCTTATAATAAGTTACTTTGGTCCTTAGAAAGTCCTTAATTTTTGTTCTGGAAAAAGAATGGGAATCCTGATTCAATAATTATAAAACTGCTGGACATTATAGCCCCTATCATTTTTACTTGCCCAGGCTACTGGGCAAGGAGAAGTCATATCGGCTAGCAGTAATAACAAACGATGCAGTTTAGCAACTTTGAAGAGAACGGCACAAGTCTAATTAAAACTTTATTTTAGAGCTGATAAAATGGACATCTTTACTAGTCAATAACAGACAAAAAAAACTACACAAAAATCACTCTGCTCGAACAGAGACCCAAGAGTGAAGACAGAAATAATTTTCCCAAGGGACAAGAAACTTACTCAGCAAATTTAAATGTTAAGATCAGAAAAAACACAGAGCCATTTGCCAGCAACAGCTGGAAAATGTGTTGAATAGACAGAAAATTTACATTTATAGGATAGAAAGCTTTGGACAATGTATCAAAAGAATTTTAAGTGGAGGACACTCCTTTGATTAAGATATTTAGAGGTAGGAATTACAATGGGAGAGAGGAGGTTTTTAAAGAAATATTATAGTGAAATAATTTTGATATATTACATATATATATTTCAAGGGGAAATTCAAAACAATTCATTGTAATTATTTACTATTATTATTGAGAAACTAACAATAAAATGGTTAAAAAATTATAAATGTCATAAATTCTGTCATGCATCACAAAATTTTACTGATGTCTTGCATGTGGGCCACAATTTGGCCAACCTTGCTCTAAAGAATCAAATCTATAAAACTGTTTCTATCAAAGTTGGAAAAAAATCAGATTTATTTGATTTAAATCGGATTTTTTTAAAAATTTTTTTTCTGAATACTCATTTTAATTGTTGTTTTTATGTTTTTTGCAATATACATGGAATATTTTGTTATAAGAAGTAACATATTATCTATCTAGTATATTCTACACACTGATTACCTACAATTAAATACAGAAATTTTAATCTAAATACATTCCATTATTTTGTAATTGGATAATGCAAACTAAAAAGATGTCAATTGAAAGAACAAATTAAATATTCTTTTAACGCAAACTATTAAAAAAAAACAGTCACAATTATTTCAATATTTTTAAGCACCGAATTATGGATTTAATTGTTTCAATAAAAACACTAGCTTTGGTGTTTTATCTCTTAATTGGTTACGAATGCTAGAATGAACAATACCAAAAGAAAACTGTCTTTCCGTTCCAGAAGATGAAGCTGCGACTGTTGTTATTTGGTAGACAAACTGGAATTCAAGTTCTGTAATACTCTCTTTACCTCCCATTACATAAAATAAATTCCAGTCATAATCAATCATTGTACTATCCCTACAACATATTTTCTGATAACAACCCCTAAATTCTTGAAAAGCACATGCTATCTATTTACACTTATTTACTTATTGGTATTACTGTGCTGACTGATTCCCAATTCTTATGTCTTTGGAATATAGGTTTTAAAAGAAGTGAAAAAAAATTATTTAAATCAATGATTTAAAAAAAAAAATCAACTGATTTAAATCATGCCAACCCTGGTTTCTATAGTTTGATTTCTTTACAAATGACTTGGTGCATTGAATTTTTAACATTAAGTAAGTTTAACCTTTCAGGTTTAACATGGAAATTTCTTCAGTTGTGAAAGAGAATAAAATTTGTAATGAATTTATTTTATTTTTGAAAGTGTAAATATTACTGGTTATATAATCTAAAATCTAATTATATTTTTAAATAAAAATAACCTTCATTTAGGAACCTTAAATTACCTAGACTGAATTCCTAGCAGCTAGTACATTTTCTTCTTTTATAAAATGAATAAATAATGAAAGCTTCTATATAAAATTTATTGCAAAAATATTTTTTATCTTTTAATACATGAAACAAAATATAAAATTTTTTCAAGCTCTATAACAATATAAAAATATAAGTACTTTGCACACATTTTAATCACATACTTTTTTAGTTTCCTTTATCAGTCATGAATTTCCTAAAACTTTTCTGAACCCCGTCACGAAATGGAGTGTGTTGTCCAATACCCAATGATTTCAGCTTCTCACAACTAAGCTGAGTATTTTTAGGTCTTGGAGCTCCAGGACTAGGATCATTATCAGCAGATATATGAGCAGTTGAAACATCAAATACCTCACCAATAATTTTTGTCATTTCATATTTCGTAAGAGGTTCAGAACCACTCCAATGAAAGATGGATTTTATAGTAGGATCCTGAAATTAAAACAAGTATAATTCCTATTAAATTTAACCTCATCATAATATATTTAATACATAAAAGGTTCAAAAATGTAAAGAATAATAGATTTAGTAACAGTGATGAATATAATAAACTATTATGTACTTAATTTTCTAAAATGTTTTCACTATGTGTTGTGCATATTTTAATCATGTTATAAAATTGTACAATTTGAGAACATTCTAAAAAGATTTTGAAAATTAATTGATTTTAAAATAAAGGAAATAAATCCTTAAAGAAAAACAGAAAATAATTGAATGTGAATATATTTTATACTATTTTTATACAAAGAGTCTTCTTACAATGACTTAATTTTCGAATGTTTTCACTATGTGTTGTGCATATTTTAATCACGTTATAAAATTGTACAATTTGAGAATATTCCAAAAAGATTTTGAAAATTAATTGATTTTAAAATAAAGGAAATAAATCCTTAAAGAAAAACAGAAAATAATTGAATGTGAATATATTTTATACTATTTTTATACAAAGAGACTTCTTACAATGACTTAATTTTCGAATGTTTTCACTATGTGCTGTGCATATTTTAATTACGTTATAAAGTTGTACAATTTGAGAATATTCCAAAAAGATTTTGAAAATTAATTGATTTTAAAATAAAGGAAATAAATCCTTAAAGAAAAACAGAAAATAATTGTATGTGAATATATTTTATACTATTTTTATACAAAGAGACTTCTTAAAATGACTTAATTGCTCAATTATTTATGTCTCAAAGCAACCATGGTTGCTGAGATGGCAAAGGCATGAATTTCATAACCGAAGGGTTGTGAGTTCAAGGATCAAGCTAACCAAAGCTCTGTTTCTGTTTGGAAAGAAAAAGTTTTCTGTCTCAAGTAAATATACATCTCCACGAGGTTGGAAAAAATAATTTTTTTTAAAAAATCAGATTTTTTTATTTAAATTGGATTTCTTTAATTTTTTCTGAATTTTAATTTTAATTGTAGCTTTTATGTTTTTGTGCAATATACATAGAATAGTTTGTTAAAAGAAGTAACATCTTATCCATCTAGTATATTCTACACACTGATTATCTAAAATTAAATACATAAATTTTAATCTAAATACATTCCATTATTTTGTAGTTAGATAGTGCAGAACTAAATCAAATGTAAATTTAAAGAATATTTTTTAAATGCAAACTATTTATTTTAAAAAAAATCACAATTATGTCAATATTTTTTAAACACCGAGTTATGGATTTAATTGTTTCAATAAAAACACTCGCTTTGATGCTTTATCCACTCCTAATGGGTTACGAAAGCTAGAATGAACAATACCAAAAGAAGAAAACTGTCTTTCCATTCCAGCAGATGAAGCTATGGCGTTTGTTTGGTAGACAAACTGGATTTCCTTCTACCTTCCATTACATAAAATGAATTCCACCAGTCATAATCATTGTACTACCCCTTCTACATACTTTCTGATAACAACCCCTAAATTCTTGGAAAGCACATGCTATCTATTGACACTTATTTACTTATTGGTATTACTGTGCTGACTGATTCCTAATTCTCCTGTCTTTGGAATATAGGTTTTAAAAGAAGTGAAAAAAAAAAAAGAAAAATGATTTAAATCAATGATTTTTTTTTTTTTTTTTTAAATCAACTGATTTAAAAATAATAAGGCCTAAGTTTCATCAAAATCAAGTAATTTATCTATAAAAAACAAACTAAATGTCATTCTAAGTAAAAAAATATATTACGGTAAAAGTAATAAACTGGTGACTATATATAATAACCGGTAATTATTTATAATCTCCACTAAATTTAGTAAATGTGATAATTTTTTAAAGATTCATTAAATTAACCGGTTTGTTTGCAAAATTCAAAACTTGCAATGGTAAATGTGATAAATATCATGACTTATTGTACCAGTAGAATAAATCTCCACTAAATTTAGTAAATGTGATAATTTTTTAAAGATTCATTAAATTAACCGGTTTGTTTGCAAAATTCAAAACTTGCAATGGTAAATGTGATAAATATCATGACTTATTGTACCAGTAGAATAAATCTCCACTAACTTTAGTAAACGTGATAATTTTTTAAAGATTCATTAAATTAACCGGTTTGTTTGCATAATTCCAAACTTGCAATGGTAAATGTGATAAATATCATGACTTATTGGATCCACTAACTTTAGTAAACGTGATAATTTTTTAAAGATTCATTAAATTAACCGGTTTGTTTGCATAATTCAAAACTTGCAATGGTAAATGTGATAAATATCATGACTTATTGGACCACTAAATTTAGTAAATGTGATAATTTTTTAAAGATTCATTAAATTAACCGGTTTGTTTGCATAATTCCAAACTTGCAATGGTAAATGTGATAAAAATCATGACTTATTGGACCATTAGAATAGAGTGCAGTTTTATTTTGAGTTTTTACTACTCAGAGAGAACTTTTCTGTTGGACACTATTGCGTAAGAGATCATATATTGCAATATTTTATATTTCACAATTTAAAAGCTTGCTTTCTTAGTACCCATAATATTAACTAATTTGGAATTAAATGCTCAAGCATACTAGCCATTATTTAATATTTTATAAAATACGAGAGGGTACAGAAGAAATGTCTAGATGCAACAAAATGAGAACTACTGCTGAAATCATGTGTTTTTCACATGTTGATAGGAGCCAAGCAGTTGCGTGAAACTGAACGAATTTTTGTAAAGTTAGGGACTTTTATCACAATTACCATTACAAGATGGGAATTATGCAAAAAAACCACTTAATTTTATAAATTTTCAAAAATTTATCATATTTACCAAATTTAGTGGTGATTATGCATAATTACCAGTTGTATATAATCAGAAGATTAACCCATTCGGGATGGGAGCTGTTACACACGAACTGTGTGTACAGGCCGGAGCATTTTCTCCCACTAAGCCTAATACTCAATTTCGGAAAGTATGCATTAAATAATAATGGATAAAATGTACACTTTACTTAAAAATCAAACCATTTTTAAATATGTGGTTAAAGATATTATAATTTCAATCATAACAAAAAAGTTTAATTAAAATAATTGTTATTTAACAATAAAAATATAGATATATTGTATTTTACTATAACTAAAAGTACCTAAATGTAGATGCAAAATATAAAAAGACATTAAAAATATTTACACTTAACATTATAAAATACTTGAAGAATATTGTAATAATTAATATTTTAAAGCCGTATGAGTGCCAAGACTGACATTAAACATTATACATTCATAAGAAGTGTCGTCTTTTATTGTGCTTTGAGCAAACTACACATCTCCTGCTAAGTTTTTTGCCCTTTTTTTCAGCGCACAATTCAAGAAATTACTTGAAGGACGGTTTTTTTATAACATCATCAAATTTTTTGACAATTGGACTATAAATGTGCTTGATTCATTAATATCTATTTCACTTTTTTTTTGCATAGGAATTAGTCTTTTTCTACAATAATTTGGATTTTGTTTTCATTGAAAAACAAATAAAAAAAGTTTAATTCAGTCTGCATGGGCACTGAATTTTTTTTTCCTATCAAGTCCCAGTTCCGATTTAAAATTAATTTTAAGAAGTTCCTCTTTGTCAGAACTCCATTCACATGGAGAATTCGGAACCAATATAGTACTTTATTATCATCTTCTAATTTAGAATCAAAAGATTTAAAGCTACTATAAAAAGAATTTTAAAAAAACTTATAGTTGTTCCAGTGTCATCGTCTGAAAGATCCACAGATGGAACATTCATAACTTTAGATATTTCCTCCCCAGAAAGATAACGTGGTCTTTTAGCCATGGCTACAGAAATGATTCTAAAAGTAAAACCTATACTAGAATATATCCCATAAAATCCCATCCTAAAATAGAATCACTATAAACAACCACTTCAAAATGAGTTAAAAGGCTCTTTACCACATATTACCCTTTCCACCTGCTAGCATGTGTTCACGAAAATTTAATAAATCACAGATATTTGACAGACCCCATTCTAACCTCACATAGAGAAATACTAATATACAAGAGCAATCTTTTGAAAGGAACATGGATTATTAGTAACACCATCTGATCAGGCTTGCAACTGCTGAGGTACTTCCAGAAAGGTGAGAAAAGTGACAAATAATACAGAATAAGTGACTAAACAGTGAAAAAAAAGCGATTTTTTTTTTCTCATCTTGATTACAGATGTTATTATTAAGATTTTTCTATTTATTTTAACTCGAAATCAAATGATTCATGCAAGACATGATTTTAGCGTCAAATACAAAAAAAGGTTAAAAATTTTGTTTCACACAACACAATATTGCTTTTTATTCAAGAAAATTTACAAATTAGGTTTGAATACATACAATATATAAATTTTATAATCACAATTTTCTGCATATATTAATGATGTTTTGAAATAGCTAGATTAAAGTATCTAAACAAAAATTGTAAAGAAAAAGAGATATGTGTGCTTTGACGTAAATTACTTTAATGTATTAAATGTACATTTCAGGAACTTCTTTACAACTTTTTAAAATCACTAAATTCTAGAAACCATATGGCTAATTACATTTTAATAAGAAAAATAAGATTTGAGCATCACATTTGTGGTCTTTTATTAAAATATTTTGTTCTTAATTCAGATTTTCTTTTTTCAACAACAAACTTTTGCTGTGTTACACCGTGAAAAAAGTGATCAACTGTAAAAAAAGTGACCAAAGGTAAAAAAAAGTGACAGAATTGCAAGCCTGTCTGATAGTAAATATTTTGTTCCAAAACCACGATGCATCTGTGCAGCGTTAGTCCCTGATCGGCATCTAGTGCAAATACATATTTGAAGCGTTCATCCTGAACGGGTTAATCACATTTACCGTAACATATATATATATATATGATTTTGACTACTCTAATTGATAGAAAGGTGAAGTTATTAAGTATATCCATATGGAAAAAATATACCTTAAATTTACTTTTAACAGAATATACCTAAAATAATACGTATTACTTATATAGATTCAAAAAAATGTCAACCTCATCCCTGTAAGGACACAGTCTCAACTCTATCAAAATTTAGTACATTCTAAATAATGTCACAATATGTCACAGAATTTTAGGGAAATTATCAGGGCACTTTTTTCCCAAGATATTATAGGTACTATGTACAGAGATAAAAAGTGCTAACCCACATTACTGTAGTTTAGATATACACTCAAGAACCAAAACATTATAACCACCTGTCAATAACGAGTTGGCCCACCTTTGGCGAGCAGCACAGCTTCAACCCGCCTTGGCATGGATGCCACAAGTCCTTGGTAGATGGCCGGAGACAGATTGTACCAGATGTTTAAGCAACGGTTACGCAAATCCGAGATATTGCGAATGGGTGGTCTTTGAACTCTGAGCTGCCATACCATGACATCCCAAATGTGTTCTATTGGATTGAAATCCGGTGAGTTATCCGGCCACAACATAAACTGGAATTCAGCATCATGTTTCTGGAACCACTCCAACACAATTTTAGCCTTGTGGCACAGGACGTTGTCCTGTTGGGATATTCCATTTCCAGCTGGGTAAACAGAGGCCATGTAAAGGTGCAACTGGTCCACAATGGTATTAAGACACTTTGTAGAATTCATGGTCTGCTCTACTACAACCATGGGTCCCAGAGACACCCAAGAGAACGTCCCCCAAAGCATAATGCCGCCACCACCGGCCTGTGTATGACGTACTGTACATTGAGGGAGCAACTTTTTGCCAGGAGGACAGTGTATCCTGACATGACCATTGGCGTGATGAATGACAAACCATGATTCATCTGACCAGGCAACTCTCTCCCACTGATCCATGGACCAGTCACAGTGTTCCCGGGCCCAGCATAGGTTCAATTGGTGATGACGCTTGGTTAGCAAAAGCACATGAGTGGGACGTTTGCTGCGTAGT
>CM063497.1:12836761-12851761 GCA_032207245.1 Pardosa pseudoannulata
ATATACATATATATATATATACATATATATATATATATATATATATATATATATATATATATATATATACATATATATATATATACATATATATATATATACATATATATATATATACATATATATATATATATATATATATATATATACATATATATATATATAATATATATATACATATATATATATATATACATATATATAAATACATATATATACATATATATAAATACATATATACATATATATATACATATATATATATATATATATATATATATATAATATATATACATATATATATATACATATATATATAATATATATACATATATATAAATACATATATATACATATATATAAATACATATATACATACATATATATACATATAAGTACATATATATACATATATATAGATATAGATATACATGCAACAATTATAAAATTGTGTTAATACTTGGCATGTGGGCATACTTCACCACCATCTTACGTGTGCAGCATGCAGTATTTTTTCATGAATCGTACAAAAGTTTAGTTATTCAGAAAAATCACTGTAAATCGAAAACTACCTTGTTTTTATGAACAAAACTTTTTTATTTTACGCTTCAATATATACTGTATGATTATTGAACAAAAAATAAAACAATATTTTTACAAAATCACAAAAATAAACGATTTTTAAAATTAAAGTCCGATAATCTGTCAGCACCAATTTCTTCATCCATATCTTTGTCACAACGTCACATTTAATCAATTTTGTATTCAACAATAAAAAAACCAAGCTTCCAATTGACAAAATACGACTTGTACATTCTGGAGTTAGGAATTTGACTGAAGACAAAATGACTCAACAAAAGACTGAGTAACTCGACAATCATGATTTATGGAAAGAAAAAAATGCAAAGCGTTGCATAGCAATGCAAACAACATGCATATAATGTCACACATACATATAATTATACGTATTTAGTAGATTTGTGGTGGTTAGCGGGTATCCACCACAAATCTACTAAATACGTATTTTTACGTGACTGTTGCTCCAGTGACAGATTGCAAAAGACGTAAAAATACGTTGTCCGCACACGAAGTGTTAACACTGAAAACAATCTATGTTGATTTTATACTATGGATAAATAACATATTTATTACTTAAAAAGTTTTGAAAAAGTAATAAATTTGCAAAAAACAATTATTTGCTCACACAAATTAGTTTAGTATACTGAAACCAAAGTATTAAAAAAAATTATTCTCTAAACAAATTGTAATATCTGATAGAAACAATAGTCCTTGCTGTAAAGATGTTGAGATTTCATCAATGATGGAGATGCAGCTAATTTTATTACAATAATAACTAGACAAATAATATTACCAAATCACACATTTTATTTCTTACTAAACAATCTGGTTATCAATGATAGCTTCCCTTTTCTAAATCAAAAAATGTCCAATTTGATTCTTCATTTACTTATACAGGAAAAGTATTATAATTATACAAAAATTCAATGTCAAGATTTTGATTGACCATCACATATTAAGACTTCCTTGAACTCAAAAATACCATCTTTAGAATGTCTGTGTGGTGTCTATGTGAACACAAAACTTGAGTACATTTTGACTTAGAGAAACCAAATTTTAAATGCATACTTCATAGCAAAATTAGTTTCTATTAACTTTTGGGTTACTTCTGGGCTAGTTCCAGTTACTATCCAGTTTTGAATGTTGTTATTTAAGATCATAGATTAACCCATTATTATTTGATGATGGAAGAGCTGGGAATGGTGTCTTCCTCAATTCCAAGAGAGATAATGAATTTAGAATTCAAAACCCTCACTATTGCTCTGTTTTTAGGTAAAAAATTATAGCTATTGAAAATGCTTTTGATTATGCCCTTACTACTGATAAAAGTAGTATTTGAATTTGGACTGATAGTAAAAGTACATACACACATATATATATATATATATATATATATATATATATATATATTCATATAAATAAATACATATACATATTTATATACATATATATGTAGGACGGTAACGAGTACATCACACTCTTGCTATAACTCCAGCTGAGTGCCACCTAACGAGCGCCTGCGGAGAAAGGCAGACGAGCTGTGAGACGTACGCGCAAGTTGTGTGTTGCAAGCTGATTAAATGTTTAATCTCCCTTTTTATGTCAGTTCCCCCTGTAAATAGGTTTCCCCATTTGTAAATAAACATTATTAAGTATAAATGTCTCCTTTAATCCCCTACGATTCCCATATATATATATATACATATATATACATATAAATACATATATATACATATAAATACATATATATATATATATATATATATATATATATATACATGCAACAATTATAAAATTGTATTAACACTTGGCATGCGGGCATACTTCACCACCAACTTAGTGTGCAGCGGGCATTTTTTCATGAATCGTGCGAAAGTTAAGTTATTCAGAAATATCACAGTAAATCAAAAACTATCTTGTTTTATAAAAGAAACTTTTTAAACAAAAGCTAGCTATATCTAAAAAATTGTCTCAAAATATGATAAAAATTACCAGGATATTCTAGTACTTCTCTCTGAGCTAGATCTGAGGAAATTGGTAGAATTTCTCAGCACATTGGGGTGTATGGTAATGAGATTGCCAATACACTTGCAAAAATAAGTTCGGATCTTCCAATCAGTAACTCTGCAGAGATAACTCCTTTGGAAATCTACACCCTCCGATTAACCCCTTCCAGGTTCATTTTATTTTGGGATAATGGGTCAAAAAATGTCAAATTTTTATGCTTATTTTCATACAGACATAGCTTTTTAAATATAATAGCATCATTTGCATACAAAATTTTCTAAAAATTAATGTAAAAAAAAATCAATTTAAATAAATGAGTAATTTACATGCATAGTTGGCTTTCTGTAAGGCAGAAATCATTAGACTTTGGAGTCAATTCACTCTAACTATAAATATAAAGCTTAGAATACCTAGCTTTTATCTTGAATTAAATTTTATTTATATCCTATGCATTTACATAAATGATTATGAAATTATTAAGCAAAATTTGGTCATGTATGATACAATCAAAAACACGGTACTACACAGAGTCCAACATCGCAATCTGGACAGTAGAACCTTGTTTCTCTCCTTACCTTCTTTCCTTTATTGTCTCTCTTTGAGAAGCAAATAATCTAGTTGCCAAAAGAGTAAACAAAAACATTTGAAACCATAAAAATCACATGTGAAATAATTCCGGAAAGTTTGATTGCACAGTGTAAAATTTCACAGTGCCCAAGCTGGGATGAGCCAGGATGGTACATTTCACCTGAGTTCAGCTCGGGAAAAACCGGGAAGGGGTTAAAGTAAATTACTTTCTACTTGGCACCTCCCACTAGTGTTCATAATTGGCATGATGACAGGAGCCTGAGCCTGTTTCTATTATGCTTTGGGTGGAAGTTGGTTAGGAATCGTTGAGAGTTCGTTAGTATTAGATGTGAGTTGGTTATTTTGGTTGGTTGGCCAGACTAAATTAATCACTTCAATAACCTTCTTTATTAAAAAAATCCAGTAAAACCAAGCTCAAAAATAATCACCTACACTTATGGGCAAAGTCACTTGTTAGATGCTTGGCATACTTGCAATCTGCCCACAACCACCAGAACAAGCCTGGAGGACCTCATGGCCATGATGGCCCAGATTGGTGATTGGCTGTCTCTACTGTGCAGCAGCCCAAGCCTTGCCAAGATTCAGTAAAATGCATAAAATTTCAGATTGGGGAAATATTTTTTTCTCCTCCTATTCCCGTCCCACTGACCTTAATTGTTTAAGTGTCTCCTGGAGGCACTTGTACTTGGGTTATACACGGAAATATATGACAGTAAAATTTCCTTCTTTACCTATAAAATAAAATTAATTAATTACCTGCAATTTTTGCCAGATTCATAGAGCATAGAACATTTAATCTTCTTGAAGATTCATAATCTTTTTCTACTTTATCAGGTGATCTTTCTGCGGCAGAATGAATAATCACATCCGGCTGAAATTTTAAAATTTCAAATAAGAAAAGTTTTGCACAAACATGCAGACATGTCAACAATCAAGCACTTATGTCTGGAGCAACAGCGTGGTTTGAAATTTTAACATGCAAATTACAGATTATACATAAGTACATATCTTATTGGTTTTTAAATTAAAATTTAATCTAAAATATTTACACAGTAGTAAATTGTAAAAGGTGAATTAAAATTTATGCATTTAAAAATTTATTAGTACCATATTTAGCTTTAACAACTTGCTTTTCAGAACAGTGTTTCTTATAGAACATCGATCATGATTTAAATACAGTGGAACTTCTCAGAGCGGCTACCCCTGTATAGCAACCATCCTTCTAAATGGCCAATTTTACATGGCACGTATTTTTCAACTCATAGACCTAATGGTAAAATAACCTGTATCAGCGGCCACCCGACCCCCTCTAAACAGCCACCTAGTGGGATTGCCCGTTGCATTTTTCGGGAAATTTTACTCACTCCATTCTTTAGTTTTCAGCGGAAAAACTCAAAGTCAGGCTTATGGCTGATATAAGACAAAAGAATAACTTGAGAAGTCCATTCCCGTGGTCCCCCCCATTTCTAAGAAAGATTAAATCTGTTATCTCTTTTATATTCTCCTCACACCCTTCAGATAGGAATCCCTATTGCACCATCCATAGAAACTGAGGGAAGAACTGGACAATCAAGCTCTGAAGGTGTCCTAGTGCCTTTGTTTGGAATTCCAATTGGTAAAGTTAAGGTAGAATTGCACCTCTGTCAGCAAAAATATCATTCACGTCAGTTTCATTTCATCTATTTCAATAAGAAAATAGCAAATCGGCAAGAAAGTTAGCTGAATTATTTGACTATGGAAGACCAGAAATCAACAGTCATTAAAAGACTTTGATTTTGAAGGAGTAAGAAAACTATAGAACAAACAGAAACAAATTGTAGCCTTTTGTTGTATGTTATATTGTATGAATGCATGTTACAGGGTTCCCACTCTTTTTCCAAAACAAAAATTAAGGACTTTCTAAGGGCCAAAGTAATATTTTATAAGGACCTACTTGAAATACACGACATAACAGCATAAACCCTATCTCCCGAAGAACATATTTTAATGATTATGAACCAGACAAGGCATGTTCAATAAATGCCTTACAATATTTCAGAATTAGTTTTAAAAAATTAATATACGATAAATTTATTTGACAAAAAATGTACATCTAAAGTTTTTTGAGTGATCAAACTAAAAATAAATTGTGAATAAAAACATTATAAACAGTACTTCCTGAGGGTTTAAAAATGACTGATATATATATATTTATATAAGAATTTATATATATATATATATATATATATATATATATATATATATATATATATATATATATATATATTTATATATATATATATACACTAGCTGATTATACCCGGTGTTACCAGGGAAAGAAGAAAGTTTTAGACTTTTCTATAACATTCAATGCAAGGAAAATTAAACTTCCATAAGTAACTGAAATATCTACAAACCCCCCTCCTCCAAGCTTCATTTAATTAAATCTGCATGGCTGTTAGCTAATAGAAAAGGACAGCTGACTTTATACTTTAAACCTTTTCAGTATGCAAAAGATTATATAGCTGTGATATCAGAAACTGATAGGAAATCACATGAGACTGTGGATCTCATCGATGGAGAAATTGATCATATTCCAATTTAAAAATTAAACAGTTTTTAAGGACCTTTGACGAAAATTAAATAGTTTTAAGTGCCCTTAAAAATCAAACCTAAATTAAGGAGTTCTTAAGGACTTTTAAGGACCATGGGAATCCTGATCCTGTCCTCAGCTAGACTCTTTTAGATGTGAACTGTATCAGCATGTTATTACTAGTGGACTGATATGGCCTCCAGAACTCGAGATGTTAATTGGACCTGATTGTTTTTCTATTTTTTTTCGTTTTGTTAATAACATTCCCTGTTTAAATTTTTAAATTATGTTATATATGTAAATATTGTGTATAAGTTGTATGTTATAATAAGGGTTCCTACTCTTTTTCCAGAACAAAAATTAAGGATGTTTTAAGGACTTTCTAAAGACCAAAATAACTTTTTATAAGGACCTACTTGAAATACATAGCATAACAACACAAACCCTATTTCCTGAGGAACATAGTTTAAAGATTATGATCCAGACAAGGCATGTTCGATAAATGCCCAACAATATTTCAGAATCTATTTGACAAAAACTAATTTTGAAAAAATTTTTAGTGATCAAACTAAAAATAAGTTGAGAATAAAATACATTATTATAAACAGTACTTTCTCAGGTTTAAAAATGACTGATATATACATATATGTACACTGGTGTGCAAAAATTAAGGACGAGATGGTTTTTTCAATATAACTTTGTACAAAATCTTTCCAAATCAATACATTTAATACCGTAAAATCCCCAATACGTAAGGGACATGAGTAATGTAAGCAACCCTTACTCTAAAACAGAAATCAGAGAGATAAAAAGAAGCTTTATTGAAAAAGTAGCATGAGCGCAATGCGACTGAAGGCTGAAACATCCCTGTGATGGGTGTCCAGCAAGAAACATCCGGTCTTTAATAGGGGATATGATCTCCCCTGACTGCTAGGCAGGTTTCACAGCGTCTGACCATGCTGAGAATGAGGGTGTCAATGAGTTTTTGAGGTATTGCTGCCCATTCGTCTTGCAGCACCAATCGAAGCTCCGGAATCGTTACTGGTGGTAAGGTACGAGCTGCCAAGCGTCTGCCTAGAAAATCCCATACATGCTCGATGGGATTGAGATCAGGAGATCATGCCGGCCAATCCATACGTTCAATATCCTCACTCTCTAAGAGCTGTTCAGCAGCTACTGTGCGATGACATGGTGCATTGTCGTCCATGTAAAGGAACTGCGGACCCATAGCGCCTCTAAAAAGACGCACATATAGAAGAAGAATTTCTTTACAATAACGGATCCCGTTGACTGAACCTGCGTTGAAGATGTGAAGGTCCGTACGACTACCAAGCATGAAGCCTCCCCAAATGAGAACACCGCCACCTCCATACCTGTCCCTTTCAATGATGTTCGAGGGATGATTGCGGCTTCCCCGCTCTCTCCAGATGAGTATGCGATGAGAATCGCTAATCCGACTGAATCTGCTCTCATCTGTATAAACTGACTGATTATACCTGACTTTGCCTGGGAAAGAAGAAAATTTTAGACTTTTCTATCACATTCAGTGCAAGGAATGCAATTCAGTACAAGGCATAATTAACTGAAATATCTACACCCCACCCCCACCCTCCATGCTTCGTTTAATTAAAATCTGCCTGACTGTTAGCTATTAGGAAAGGGCAGCTGACTTTATCCTTTAAACCTTTTCAGTATGCGAAAGATTATTTGTCAAATAAATTTTCTAGCTCATTACCATAAAAAGTATTAATAAACTAAATGTATTTGCACAATTTTTTAAGAATATCAAGGAAAGGAATTCTGAATTACTACAGTAATACACTGAAAACATATGTATTTGAAGATTTTCTTTATTATTAATACTGCCCTTTTGGCTAGAAAATGTAAAAAAATGTTATGAACATTAACAAATATTTTATATAGTCTTAATATATATATTATTTGAACAGTACTTATCACCTGTACTGTCGTTCTTAGAACCGGTTTTGGGCAAATATAACTACAAATTTACAAAACTAGAAAGTTAGGAGAATACGGCTAAAACTGATAGGAAGTAAAGAAAGCGGATCGCATCAATGGAGAAATTGATTGCATTCTAATTTGAAAATTAAGGAGTCTTTAAGAACCTTTGACAAAAATTACTAACATAGTTTTAAGGGCCCTTAAAATTAAAATCTAAAATTAAGGAGTTCTTAAGGACTTTTAAGGACCGTGGGATCCTTGTATATTGTATCGATGCATGTAGTGTGACTATTTTGTCTTGGAGCATGCTGTAATAAAGATTTATTTTTAAAAAAAAAACATTAATTTACTCAACAGAGAAATGGAAACATTATGAAACTGATTAAACTCAGGTGAAGTTTTTTAAAAAATAAAAGCTTCAACATTTACCACAAAATGTTCAACAAGTTTCTTTACTTCATCTGTATTATTAAGGTCTACTTTAATCAATTTATCTTTAGCTCTTGAAAAAGCCAATCCACAAACATTCCAAGAACTTTTCTCAAATTCAAGTACTAGTGCTCGTCCAAGGAGACCCGAAGCTCCAGTTATCATTACTTTCGACATGACACTAAAAACAAAAAGATAAAATTTATTTTTGTGTAAAAAATCACAGTATGAAATTAAATACAAAGAGATACTACTTTTCCTCATGGAATTAAGAAGTGTCATAATCAGTAAGAAATTATAGAAATCTCTAACATTTTATTCTATTATAACATAAACTATCTCAGGGAAATCTAAATGCCTGCTATAAAAATGCTTTGAAATATATATATATATATATATATATATATATAATGAAAATCTGATTTTTTTTAATTAAACCCTTCTGTAGTGTTATAGCAAGCATCTAAATTGATCATATTTTAAAACATACTGTAATTACATTTCAAACTACCAATTCCAAAATGACATTAAAAAAATGAAACTTTCAGTTTCATGTCTAACAGGGTTCCCACTCTTTTTCCAAAAGAAAAATTAAAGACTTTCTAAGGACCAAAGTAACTTTTAATAAGGACCTACTTGAAATACACAGCATAACGATATAAACCCTATTTCCTGAGGAACATATTTTAATGATTATGAACCAGATAAGGCATGTTCAAGAAATGCTCTACAGTATTTCAGAATTAAGTTTTTGAAAATGTATAAAAATTAATATAAGATAAATCTATTTGACAAAAACTAATTTTGAAAAAAAATTTTAAAAGTCTTTAGTGATCAAACGAAACATAAGTTGTGAATAAAATACAATATTATAAACAGTACTTTCTCAGGTTTAAAAATGACTCATTCATATATATATATATATATATATATATATATGTGTGTGTGTGTGTGTATTAAAAATCTATATATATTTAATTAAAAATCCAACATGGAAAATAAGGGTTTTAAGGGTTCCTTATTATTCTACTTAAAATTAAGTAGGGTGTAAAATCCTTTAATATGCAGTTCTCTTTTTACTTCTGTAAAGTTAGTATAACAGGGTTCCCGCTTTTATTCCAAAACAAAAATTAAGGACTTTCTGAGGACCAAAGAAACTTTTTATAAGGACTTACTTGAAATACACAACATAACAGCATAAACCTTATTTCCTTAGGAACATATTTTAATGATTATTAACCAGACAAAGCATGTTCAATAAATGCCCTACAATATTTCAGAATTAAGTTTTTAAAAATGCCTAAAAATTAATATAAGAAATTTATTTGACAAAAACTAATTTTGAAAAATGTACATCTAAAGTTTTTTGAGTGATCGAACTAAAAATAAATTGTGAATAAAATACAATATTATAAACATTACTTTCTGAGGATTAAAAAAATGACTCTGATATATATATATATTTGAATATACTAACTGATTACACTCGATATTGCCTGGGAAAGAAGAAAGTTTTAGACTTTTATATTATATCTAATCCAAAGTAGATTAAACTTCCATAACTGAAATATCTACAAAACCCCCACCCACCATGCTTCATTTAATTAAAATCTGCTTGACTGTTAGCTATTACAAAAGGACAGTTGACTTTATACTTTAAACTTTTTCAGTATGCAAAACATTATTTATTTGTCAAATAAGTTTTCTAGCTCGTGACCATAAAAAATACTAATAAGCTAAAAGAATTTTCATAATTTTTTTAAGGATATCAAGGAAAGAATTTTGAATTACTATAGTAATATATTGACAACATATATGTATTTGCTAGAAAATGTAAAAGAATATTATGAACTTTAACAAATATTTATTTACTATTTACAAAGAAATTTCCAATAGAGCAAATTCACATACATAAATAATTTCATTTTGAAAGTTCAACAGATTTCTTTTTTTTATATTAGAAATTTTTTAGCTCAAGTTCTGTGACTCAGCTACTTTCTCTTTTATATCTTTCCATGGAAGAAATTGATAGTGTTCCAATTTTAAAATTAAGGAGTTTTTAAGGACCTTTGATAAAAATTAAGTAGTTTTAAGGGCCCTTAAAAATAAAAACTAAAGTTAAGGTGTTCTTAAGGACTTTTAAGGACCATGGGAACCCTGTGTGTATATATATATATATATATAATGCAAATCTGATTTTTTTTTTTTAAATTAAACCCTTCTGTAGTGTTATAGCAAGCACCTAAATTAATCATATTTTAAAATATACTGTAATTACATTTCAAACTACCAATTCCAAAATGACATAAAAAAATGAAACTGAAACATGTTTAAAACATTATTTTCAAAGGTTAATTACTCCTCAGAGTTTGAATTTTAGTAATAATTTTTATTATATTCTGATATTTCAACTCAAGATCTTTAAAATGATACCTTATTTGTCAATGAAAAAATAGTTTGAAAAATTGGTCATCAGTTCCCCATTTCTGTGGAATTGCCCCTAAAATACCCAGATTTTTGTATACAAATTGCATTATGAATTAAACTACAGAGAATTTTCACTTTTCTTGATGGAATTAAGGTATCCATCTACGTTCAGAGAACTTTTTCTTTAAGCGTAGAAAATAGTTCATATTTTTACATTTTTAGGTTTATTTTTTATATTATCATAAAAAATTACACTTAAAAAATTTATTCCTGGAGAAGTTTTTATAAAATTTCTAATAAATAAAGAAAAGTAAGTAAAAAAATAGTTTTTTTTTTTTTTTCAAAAGGTCTCATTTTTTAATAAATTAAATTATTTCAATATTTTTTTATGCAACACAATTCTTATACATTGGACCTAAAATCACCTAAAATCTTTTCATTACCTTTATATCTATCTATGAGTGTAACATCATTAAAAATTATCTCAATTTAAAGCTTTTATGTCATTCACTAGTAAATACTATCAAAAGCATTCATAATAATTTTCAACAAAATATTTTAAGAACTTTTTCAGAAATCACATTTCAAGTTTCAACATTTTATTAAAAATACCGTTCTGAGTAAAACACATTTGAAGTTCATGAAAGCAACTTTAACTAATAAAAAATTGAAATACATGTTTAAAATTCCCCACACTTTCTTGCTTCAAAACTTTCTAATTGCCAAGTTGCTAATTATTAAAAATACTAGAAAAATGTTTAAACTAATCTTCATGAAAATTTAAAAAGTTTTGTCCAAAAAATGCTCTTTAAAAGTCTTTAAATTCACAACTTCCGGTTCCGAAGTCGCTACTTCCATTTTGTTTTGAGAGTTGTCACTGATGTTTAAACAGTTGTCACTTTTCTTTAAAATACTGTAGAGACAAAACAAAAACAGAATTAGAAGCCTAAAAGTTGAAATTTTACAATAGAAAAGTAAAAAAAAAAAAATATGATTTTTGGCAAAAAATGACATTTTTAACGTAGATGGATACCTTAAGAAGTTTCATAGTGTATATGAAATTATAGAAATCGTCAATCTTTAATTCTAATATAATATAAATTATCTCTCAGGGAAGACTGCAACCCATAGTAAGTACACCCTGATTGACTCTATTGGATTTCCAATAGATTGTAAAAAGGGAATAAAATGCCTTCTGTAGTCTAATGGACATGAGGGTTTCAGTCAATCATCTGCCCTAACAGTTCCTCACCTAAAGGAAAGCTGTGTACAAACCTTTGCCATGGACCTAGGGTTTAACCTTAGCACAGCTATTATAGTGGATATGTTCATAGTTTGCCATTTGTGAAAAGGCAAATAACTTTTTCTGATCATATTTGTTTCCTTCCTGGTTCTTCTACCCATTTTTGTACTATATAAGTATTTTTCCAGATCAGTTGTTGACTGAGCAAGATTCTGTTTGCGATGCTCTCTTATAGCAAGGTTTTTTGGCTTTAAAATAGGCTTCCTTGCATTGGGAACAACAAATAAACCAGTGGCGTGCGGTAGGTGTTCATGCAGGGTGTGGAGAGAGCAACAACAACAATAATAATAAAACAATAAAAATGTACATTAAACACTTCTTTAACGTTTATTATTCATTTGTACACAAAATCCATACATCTATCCGTATTACTATTAAAATAACGAAAAGCTTATATTTCTACGAAAAACTTATATTTTTAGCAAACGTAGCACCACACGACTCCTGCCGCTGCGGTGCCTCATCAGGATGCTCATAGGTGCCGACAAACCGAAAGTCTAGTCCACGTGCAGAGGATTTCACTGCATACTGGCACAATAGAACGAACTGTTTCTTGTTCGGTCAGTAGATTAAATTATATTTATTAATTGTTTTTAACATTTGGAAATCATATATTTTCTGAAAAACATCTTCACAATTTTTAAAAACAAAACCACGGATATGGTGTTACAGATATAACTTATATAATGTCTGTAAAACACAATGAACGGTAAATTGTGGACTGTTCTGTTAGAATTCGTTTCTTTTTTGTCTAACAAAACAAAATTGTTTTTCTGCGAATTATTTCTATAAATATAATACATCACCAAAATTACTTTAATACACTAAAATATTTCCCTTTATATTATGAAATACTTTTATATTTCCATGAAAACAAAAAGTTACAATATATAAATTTAAACATTAACCATCTGCAAAATCGTATGGCCACTTAATCAGTTAAAGAACAAAAAGTGCTTCAATACTAAGTCCCCGCTCTAATAAAATGATTAATAAACCATACCTTCGGATGATTCTGAATGCCAAGTGCAGGAAAAATAGCTGCACTTGCCTCAGTGCTATAGTATTATGTGCTTCTTCAGTAGCCCATACATATAAAGCCTTATTTTCTATTAGTGTGCAGTGCGTACACATAAAAATTTCTTATGTTTGTTTGCTTTTGAATGCGCTATGTGGTGCTGCACCTAGTACCGCAAGCACTGCGAGAATACAAGCAAGCAAATCAACATAATATTTTAATATATTATAAATAATATGTATTATATACCATATAAAGATAGGTAGACATAGGTGCAGAAAATTGTCTCTCATAATTTTGCTAGGGTGTGCAGTGCACACCCTGCACATATGGACCGCACGCCACTGAAATAAACTAATATCCTATTAGAAGGGACGGCAGAAGCAGGTTTGCCTTCCCGGAAAAAAAAATATAAAATACCACCCCCCTTCTCTTCCTGATATAAAAACTGTTTGGCATTTCAATTAAATCAACTAAGAATAATGTAAAATAGTTATTTATCATTATTTCAAACTATAAAGAATTATATTTTGAAAAATGTACTATACAATTCAAATACATGAACATATTTTACAAATTTCAGTTAAAGTGTCTCCGCGTACAGGGTTCCGGTTCTTGGGCCACTCAGAAAAATAGATTTAAATTATTTTATTAAAATAATAACTATATTACTCAAATTGAACTTCAAATAACTGTAATCATCTGGAGCATAAGTATTTAAACTTAAAAATGTACAATTAAAAACTAAGTTATATTTCGTATTAGAATTTTCCTCATCACCTTTGGCTTGTGATATTACAATTGAAGGTTGTTAGATATATGTAAGTATCTGGTTCTTTCGAAATTTGTACCTAATGATCAAGATACATTATTGCAAGAAGGATTTTAATCCTTTTTTGCTAGAAAGGAGAACTAGCAGTTAACTACGAATGGAGCCGACGAAAGTCGGTTGAGTTGAAGAAAACAGAGGCTGCGGCAATTTACCTTGTGAATCGATAACCACGTATAAAATCTGAGGCAGAATTTTGATATATTTGTCTTCAATTGTTCCTCATGAATAAAAATTTCTTTAGATAAATGAAAGGTTTGTGAGTCCAATAACTTACCACGCTCATATAATTATCGAAATAAAGTTATGTTGCTCTGAACTTCATGTCCCATTTTTTAAGGTTGAGGGTAATATTTTTATCTTTACTCGACAGTTAACATGTCGATTGATTTACACTACATTTTAAACATTTACACTATTTATTACCATTTGATATATTTCTTCATAGTCATATTACTAGTTCCCATAGTAGCTGATCTCTGACACTCATTTGCTTTGTCTGTAAAATATATCCAAATTTAATTATGTAGCTAAATTTATCATTAAAATGCTTTCCAGGCAATATAAATATGTGTGATCCAGAATGGTATTGAAAGCTGACGTTTTGGGGATAATTAAAACAGGGAAGTGTTACCATGGAGCTAAATCAAATCCTGAAATTACCGTTTGGCGAAACACAGCGTGCGTGATGTTGGATGCGGTTGTTCATTTGTCTATGGTTCTAGTTAAAGCTAGCGCAAATCACAGATCGTTCTGTCCATCGTTCTTCTGTTGTTTATATTTCTGTATTGGAGTTTTGAAGCGAACTTATTAAACAAAATTGTTATAAAAAATTTCTTTAGTCATAATTATTATAAAAGCTTGAAAACATATATAGCCTCTTTTCGATTTAGCACTTTTTTTTTCAGTTTTGTAACCAGTATTTAGTTTTGATACTAAAATTCATTATAAACAATTCTCAAATTTTCATGTGTACATGTAGTTAATTATTGTTTTGTTACACTTTCATGCTATATATTTCTTGAATAACACTTCGTTTTATAAATTGTGTTCTTACAATTCATGTGTAAATTTCACGTTTTAACACTTGTATAAAGTTACTTGGTTTTTCTTTATATATAGTTTAAGAAAATACTTGCCGCTAACAGTTATTCCATGCATAAGTGTTTCAGTTTGTTTGTCAGTTACATAATATGAGATTCATTCTCAAAATTAACTTATAATTCAAGCAGGTATATATTAGTAAAACATCTCCCTTAACATGGCCCTTAAACTATATTTTAATG
>CM063497.1:12856761-12884261 GCA_032207245.1 Pardosa pseudoannulata
TCATGGATTTGAAAAATTTTATTTTGGCAGATACCCTGTATTTACTCCTCTTTGCCGTGTCATTTTAAAATTTTTGTTCATTCCAGATCAGGCTCTCTTTATGGAATGTTTAATTATTTTTATGATTTGGATGGATTAAGTATATATAAAATTGAATTACTATTTTGCTATGGGTTCCTGGTTAGTTAAGTATGTGTGTATTTACAATTTTTTAAAATGTTTTTTCATGTTTAATAAATCGAAATTTCGGTCTGAGCCATTGAAGTCTAAAACTATTTATTTAATTTTATTATACTTACATTTCCGGGGGGTCAAGGGGGGCTCTGCCCCTCTTGGTTAATAAAATTTAAATACTATAAATCTTAAATAAAATTTAAAATTGCAAAAAGTACATGCATTTAATATATTTAACTTTTATCTGAGTTTATTGTATCTGTTGAGTAATTTATTTTGAAATTAAAATTATAATTTTATAATGGTGAAAAGGTATGTATTTTTTAGTTTTATTTTTAAGTGATATTTTATGTTCTTTCTATAACTCTTGCGTGAATCAAAAGGTTTGCTTTATTTGTATGACCCAGTGGTGGAATTCCATATTGTTTTCTATAGCTAAAGACCTTTATTAAGATAACGTTGGAGGACGGGCTCCCACTTCATTATAGGGACAGGACAAACGGAAGGGTCAGCTAGCATGAAGTTCTATGTACAAGACACATCTGTGGGAAATTATTTCTAGAAAAACTGTCTCCGACATCATGTATTTCCTTTTTATTTGGAAATTTCCTAAATTGTCTGCTAGGGCCTTGTAGGTTTATAATTGGTCAGGCCTCTTCCCTGAGGGCATAAACTGTAGCCCCAGTGGTCAGTTTAGGTTAAGAGTTACAAAGGGGAATGCTAAAGGACGCCGGAATTTTTAGTTAATTTTAATAAATTTTAGTTTTCAGTTTATTTTGCTTATTGATACAATACAAAATATTGTGAAATTGAAAAAAAAAACTTAATGTATTAATTGTTACAACATTCTCAGATGTCAATGTTAAAAAAATGTTCAATACTATAAATTGCAAATGAATTTTAAAACGTAAAAGTACTAACGTTTTAATGTTCTTTGAAAATTTGAGCTATATCTGTGCGATAGTTTTTTCTTATTATTTATTTATTGCTGATTTTATATCATATAAAATGAAATTTTTAATTGTTTTGTTTCTAAAAATCAGGAATTATTTTACAAATCTCAAAAATAAAAAAGATTTTTTTTAATGTTTCAAAATTTATTTCCCTTAATTACATTAAATAATCACAAACAATATATGAATAAACAATATTTATAAGAATTCAAGTACAACTTAACTTTTAATTTCCCCCTTTTGTTGGCATCATTTGCACAATTCTTTTATTTTTCCTTTTCCATAGTTTACTATAAGTATAGCTACGTTACTTCCGTTGAAGATCTGCTCTCGCTCATAACACATCCTTCGGGTTACTTCACGCGAAAGGGTTGCCACAGTTGGTGCCATTTAAAAATTGCCTAAAATAGGTGTGGCACCTGGTTTTTCAGTAGTACCCCTACAATTTATTTCCTTTTAATGTTCATTTACAATGTTATGTATTTATCTGTATGGTTTAATGATGTTTTAGTACTTTCTATTAACATAATACTTCGTTAAAATATTATAAACTCAAACTTCACATTTTTTTTTTTACATTTTTAAAATAATTTTAATAGTTTATATGCATAAAATTAATTTAAAAGCTATTTTAAAGGTGGTTTAATATTTGTGTGTGTCTTTTACCCCTAAATTTTAAAAACAATTTAAGTTCATTTTATGTATTTTTTTCAAAGCTGAGCAAATGGAATTATTATAAAATTGTTATATTGCATTTCATTTTGTAAATAAATAATTTTTAAAGTCTTATGTAGTACTAGCATTTTAATTAATGGAATAGTTTGTACATAAAAATGTTAGCTGGGAAACATGTTAACCAATTTGACGACCACAACTTGTAAATTTTCTTAAAATTCTGCTTTAATATTGCCTGATTAATTGTTTTTTGCTATATTTTATAGTGAAGTACCGTTTTCTGTATCTTTTGGCTTATTTTTTTTTTCATTTTCCAATATTTTTGGTATCGTATCACTCTGCTACTTTGCTCTCGTATATTTTTTGTTTTACGTAATGTTTTCTCTTGTTTTATGTTTATAAAAATTAAGAAACCGAAAAAATGCCTAATTTTTTATTAGGCATTTTTTCAGTTTCTTAATTTTTAATTTTTAGTTTTAAAATTTTATAAAAACCAAAAATATATCTTTTTGTTTATTTTTTATTTTGCTGTACCAAGTTGCAACTTTTTAATGTCCCTATTTTTTTATTATGGTAGTACCTTCTTTACTTAATTTCTGAGCTTCATGCTGTTGAATCTATGTATTGCTGTTAACCATATTGAATGGTCATTGTCAAGGTTACAGTCTAATTATCCCCTAATTAGACAACGCATTGTTTACTCATAATTTTTTATGAGACATGGTTTCCGCGCACCTGGAAAGTCATGGAAAATCATGGATTTTGACAATGGATTAACTTTGTCATGGAAATTCTTGATTTTTCAAGTAAAATGAGTAAAAGTCATGGATCCGCTAAACTACTGATTAAATAAAAATGTATTGAATTGTTTAATTCTATTTTTACTTGTCATTTGGTTGAAGTTACTGAGTTTGGTATTTATGTATTATCCTATTGACCCTATTGCCAAGTAAAATTTGTTCACCAAGGAAACTCAAAACAAGAAAGCTTAATGGGTGGGCAAATGTATATTATTCTGGTTTTTTCTTAAATTGTAGATTGATATTTTATTTATATAATAATTATTTTTTAATAAAAATTAGTTAAGATTTTTGCACAAAATATAAGTTTATCTCTAGGGGTATTGTATATAAACATTATAGGGTTATATTTGGCTATTATTCATGGTCACCTCCTGGATAATACCAAAGTACCCTGAATTCAAATTGGAAACATTTTGATTGAAAAATTGCTATATGATTAAACTTAGGTATGTAGATACAACAATTTATTTTTATGTATGTGAGTTTATTAACGCTCATAAAGTAAGTTTATAGTTTTTTTATGATAAAATTCCTGTAATTTCTCTAAAAGCATATATTTTATTTGTATGTACATCAGAAGTTTTATTCATATATGCTTTAACGAAAGCTTTTTAAAGTCATGGAAAATGATCTGCTAAATCAGTTAAAATCATGAAAAGTCATGGATTTGAACAATTTTATTTTGGCAGATACCCTGCATAGAAAATAGATAAATGATATGAATGAAATGAAACAAGAAAATATACATATATTTTTTGATTCATCTGACTAATTTCTGAAAATTTTGAATAATATGCCTTTTAGATCAAATAAGTAGTTAAAAGGCATTTTATGTCATAAAACAGCTATTAACTATAGGTGAAGTTTAACTTTAGTCATTTATATATTTATAAGGAAAACATTTGCAGCACCAGTTATCATTCTGAATTTTTTTGGTCAGATATTTCATTGCTAAGGGAAGAAAAATTAAACCTTATGTTTCCTTTGCAAATGCTATGGTAGGAGTTACAATGCCTTCCATTGCTGCTGGTGAATTTCCTCTATTCAGACAATAAAAGCTGTGGTTAAAAAAAGTACCCAATAGTTTAAAAATAAAAATCCAGTGATTTAAATCTCAATTCATATTAAAATGCTATAAATCAACCAACTCTGTCTATTATCTATTTTTCCATATTTAATTAGTATATTGGATCTTTCACTATTAAGCAATAGTTATTCTATGGTATACTGACAGTTTTCCCTTATTCCTATTCTGTAAACTTAACTAGATTTGTTTTCATTGGCATACATGCATTTTTAATATGATTGTGTTATTTATTTGACTGTATTTGTTAAAAGTATTTATTATAAAAATTGGTAAAATGCCTTAAATATCAAGTGTATTCATGAGTGTCAATATAACAATTTTACTTTAATGATGTCATGTTAACCAAAATCTATAAATTTATTAAATTTTATAGATTTTAGTACAAATTATATTTATTAAATTTTATACTGTGTGGAATTTATTCTAGCAAGTTCTAAATTCTAGAAAAAATTTTTTCTGAAGAATGACTATGTATAAAATGTGTTAGACCTCCAATTATAGTAAGCTGTCAGAAAAAATTTATCTCTAAAACATATATATTTGCATTTTCTTTGTTGTCAGTGCTTTGTTCTGTAGATTTGATATTTTAAACCATTCTACAAAAAGCATTTGCTTCTTGAATTGGTTTTTATTTGTTGTGAATTTATTTCTGGAAGTTATTTTTATGTATTTTTAAATGTGTATTTAGTTTTTTACCTAATGATTTGTCTCAATTTTATAAGTTTTTTATAAAATATTTTATTTTACCTATCCTTTTAATTAATTTGCATTTTTAGAGTTTTAGTACTGAATTTTTTGCCATTCTTATGTTATTTTTTAAAATTATTTAAGAGATTGTTTTTATTATTGATGCTTTCATGAGGATAATTTTATCATGCATCACAAAAACTGTATTTTTTATGTTTTCTCAATGTGTAATTTCATTTTACTTTTGTGTGATATCCAATTGATAATGTAAAAGTTGTTTTGAGTTTTTAGTAAAACTTTGCATCTCATCAAAAATTATGAAAATTTACATTTTCTTAGATTTATCCAACATTTTTTAATACAATTTAATTTTCATAAATGTCATCTTTTAATAAAGTTTATTATTTTTTAAGATGTGTATTAGCTTACATGTTTTCATAACTTTTCTTGTTGTCTTGCTTTTCCCTAAATGCTATTAACAATTCTTCTTTGTGCTGGCTTTGCTTATTTCAATTTGACTTCACATACTTTTTAATTAGTTATTTAAGTTTAGTTTTTAACTTAAAATCTTTTGTAATTGTGTAACACATACATAGTAATTAAAAATTTTCCTATCTCTTTAGAAATTTGTATCTTTATATATACATATAATTATTCATATTGTAAAATATTCCTTAAAACATTAAATGAATATCAAAATGTACATCTTAAAAATAAATATTTCTGTACATTGTTTGAAACAAAATTAATTTATATAAACATTTAATTAAAGTTAACATAATTTATTTTTTTGGTATAAAATTTTGTAATACTATTTGCCAATTTAGTTTATGAAAATAGTTTGTTGGTCAGATACATTTTTATATTATCTCTCTTAAAACTATTTCGCATTCAATTATTTAATATAATTAATTTGAGAATTTATAAGTGTGGTTTGCTTTTATCATTTCATAAATTTGAAAGTAACCATATTAAATTTGTGTGTATTTTGTATTAAGTGTAAATATTTCTTTAAAAGCTATTTATTAGATTATTCATATTTTGAAAAATAATTTACGTAATATAATTACTATATACTGAAAAAAAATTTTTTTGTTTAATATTATTAGAAAATCTTTCCCTATAGATGATACAATTAATAGAACTGTCTAAGTATAAATATTCTTGTTCTTTATGAATCCTAAAAGATTTTCTGAGGAGCACTATTAGAACTAAATTGTAGATGAAACTAAATGAAGTTAAAAAATAAATTCAAATAAATTAAGTATTGATTATTTATAATGAATAATTTTAATAAAATTTGTATTAAATATGGATTTTTTTTTTTAATTAATTTTGATATTAGGACAATCAGTTGCAATTTTAACAAAACATTTTACTGTAATAATAAATGCAATATTTAATTATTAAATTTAAGGCAATATTTAATGCATATATTCTAGAGACAAATTTTACATTTTTAAATGATTCTTACTAAACTTTCTGGAATAGTAGATTAAATCAAATAAAAAAATTAATACTGCTACTCAACTTCCAACTTAAATGTCATATGCATTATAGTATTTAAGAAAACTGTATTTTTATATTTATCCTGTACAAGTCTTAAGTGCTTTTTGAGACTAATTCTACTGAGGGTAAAAATTTTAGAATAAATTTGATACTTGTTTCTTTTTAGGTTATATAAAAAAAATATTAAAACTACATTTATGAATGTGGTAGCATATTTTCTCTTTTTGTCCAAGCAAATTACTTAGCTTACTAATTAAATAATGCTTTTAACAGTGGCTTAGCATAGGTTTCTGCCTGTCAGAGCAGATACTAAATTTCCCCCATTTGAATACCCCCTATACAATTCTTATCCTTTTTTCTATTTGCATTTCACTCCCCACACACATACACAAACTGGATTGGTTTCTTGTACTTGAACAGCAAATTCTCCAGGTATTCCCACCTTCAATTTATTTCACATTAAGTAGTCTTTAATTTTTTCCTCTCATTACATACTTTATTTTGACATCAAACTTGGGGGGGAAGGCATATTTAGACTACTGAATTACAAAATTTTGAAAAATTCGTCTCATAATATCATTACAATCTCAAATCTGGAGTTGAGTTTAATTTACATCTCTAATTATTTATGTAATTATATGAAGTAAACTCAGTGGGACTGTGGTTAAAGATTACATCTGTCATGTATCAAATTTTTCATTTCTCTTTAAGACTAAGTTTGTTGAAAGTCTAGACATCAGACTTGTAATTTGTAACATAAAATATTCCCTCAAGATATATAGCCTCCCATAATAAATTTGCTGTCATGAGCACAAGGTTCTGTCAAGTATCTAGTTATTTTCCAAATTTGCTCTAGATATTTTTATACATGATTGTCTACATGGATATTTTGAGCTTGTGGTGCAACATTCACTTGCCAGGGTAACTTGAAGATAGTCTTCCACTGGAGTGGGCTCAGTACTTGCAACTTGAGAATTAAACTGCATGACCCTGGCAGAATAGGTCCCAAATCAGAGCATGAATGTTTAATAAGCTCTGTTCTGACAAGAAGCAATTAAATCATTATAGCTTTTTAGAAAGTTCACTAAATTTGTCATCATGATATACCCTTCCTTCAGGATGCCATGGTAGCTCAGTTGGCAAAAGAAATTATCTTGTTACCAGAGGTTTGGGAGATCAAGGCTCAAACTGGTCAAAGATCTGTCAAAAGTAGCAGGTGTAGTGGTTTTTCATCAAATGAAAGATTCATCCCTTCACATAGCCTCTAGCAACAGACAACCTCATTCATGGGAGATTTTATTGATATAGATGTCATTATTACAGCTGATACTATTAACACATTGTATGTGGGACACGTACTAGTATGTTTTCTGACAATTGATACCTGAGCGCGGGTCATGTACTAGTAGGGCTTAGTGTAACAACATGGTTTGTTTGTGGGTACAAAAATAACTGTATATACAGGAAAATGAGGCCAAATGTTCTTGTCTACCACATAGATTCTGGAAAAATCTAGACAAATAAAAACTAGTTTTTATATCAGTCCATGCAGAACCACAGAACGGGAAAGTTTATTCAAAAAATCAATTTAGATTTAAAATTAACTTTTTATTTATCCTTGCAAAAATGATATTATATATATATATTTGTTTATTTGTCTATTTATATATTTGTTTATATATTTATCTCTCTATTTCATTCTTCCTTTCCACTATCTTATTATTCTTCCTTCTTTTATTTTTATTACTATGTTTTGTGTATGTTTGCACACACACACACACACCAAAAAAAAATTAAAAACTATAAAATCCCCAAAAAATTAATTAAAATTTTATAAATTGATGCTTGCATCCCCATAAAAACTCCCTATCCCTTTTTAAACTTTCTACTCTCTAATTAGAACTTTCTCCCTTTACCACTTTTCTATTTTTTATTTGCTGTCTAGGGACAAATTGTATTTTTTACCTTTCATGTAATTTTAACTTTATGTATATGTATGTTATCCCATAATTGAACTGACAATTCTGGATGCACACCCTGAAAGATCTAATAAGTCTCATGACGGGGGATACAGCTATCTGCTAAGGTGCCGCAAATAACCTGCAATTCGAGGCCTTTATATATTTCAATGTAAAATACGAAAAATTGGTTAAAAAATGAAATAATTTTCAATCTATTGAGATTGAACTGAATAACTAAATTGATGTACAAAACGCCTGCTCCCAGTACAATCCCGCTGCGAAATGTACCTGCACACAATGTGTTAATAAAATTCCCTATTTTTTTTAAATAAAATTTATTTAGTCTTAAAAAAAAAAAATTTCCAGCTGAGAGCATTTCATTATCTTTTTCTTTTTGTGTACACATTAACAATCTCACTTTTACCATCATTTAGAACTGCTACCCTATGCTATGCTACTGGCTTTTAATACTTAATAACTGTGATGATATACTCAAATATTTTCATGAGGATATTTTTCTTTTCTTGTTAATTGCCATACACCTAATGTTTATTTTTGTTTTGTGTGTAACAAATTCTTCTTACTTTTGTAGGTATTTACTGCAGTGGACTGGAATGCCTCCCATGTGGGAAAACATTCAAATCCTATCTAGCTCTTTCAAAGCATTTGAGGTTTGGACATAGAAATGACTCAAATCCTTTACGTTACCAGTGTAGTGAATGTTCTTACTCATCAGATAAATCCGATCACCTCAAGAGACATCTAAGGACTCATTCTGGGGAAAAGCCTCATAAATGTTATACTTGTGGGAAAGGTTTTACAGATAAGTCTAATTTTAATAGACATTTACAAATTCATAGGAGAAAGTAGTTGGTGTGTGGTATCCACAGTTGTCTATGTTTAAGGTATCCGTCTACGTTCTGAGAACTTTTTTCTTTAAATGTAGAAACAAGTTCATGTTTTTACATTTTTAGATTTATTTTTTATATTATCATAGATAATTGCTCTTAAAAAATTTATTCCTGGAGAAGTTTTTATAAAATTTCTAATAAATGAAGAAAATTAAATAAAAAAAATCAGGTTTTTTCAAAAGATCTAATTTTTTAATAAATTAAATTATTTCAATATTTTTTTATGCAACTCATTTCTTATACACTGGACTAGTGAATCACCTAAAATCTTTGCTTAATTTACATTTGGTAAAAAATATTGGTCCTTCAAAATCATACACATTGAATTTTTAACGAATTTTCGTTACCTTTATATCTAACTATCAGTGTAACATCATTAAAAATTATCCAATGTTAAAGCTTTTAGGTCATAACACTAGTAAATACTATCAAAAGCATTCATAATAATTTTCAACAAAATATTTTAAGAACTTTTTGAGAAATCACATTTTAAGTTTCGACATTTTATTAAAAATACCGTTCTGAGAAAAACGCATTTGAAGTTTATGAAAGCAACTTTAACTGTTAAAAAATTAAAATACATGTTTAAAATTCCCCACACTTTCTTGCTTCAAAACTTTCTAATTGCCAAGTTGCTAATTATTAAAAATACTAGAAAAATGTTTAAACTAATCTTCATGAAAATTTAAAAAGTTTTGTCCAAAAAATGCTCTTTAAAAGGCTTTAAATTCCCAACTTCCGGTTCCGAAGTCGCTACTTCCATTTTGTTTTGACAGCTGTCACTGATGTTTAAACAGCTGTCACTTTTCTTTAAAATGCCGTAGAGACAAAACAAAAACAGATTTAGAAGCCTAAAAGTTGAAATTTTAGAATAGAGAAATTTAAAAAAAAATTGTGATTTTTGGCAAAAAATGACATTTTCAACGTAGACAGGATACCTTAAAAAGCTCATTGTTGATTTTTTATCAAAGATTTGTCTCTAAATGCAAAATTATAATTTATATAACATACTGTTTAAAAAATAATTTAATTGTTACTGTTTTGTGTTTATACATTTTATTTTTTTGCAGTGAAGATTCATCTCTATTTGTTCACAACAAAGTGGTATGTGCACATGTTATGAGTATTTAATTTTTTTTTTCATTTGTGAATACTCATTTATTTATATATTTATTTTCAGAAAGCAGCCAACATTTTAACTGCTTCAGTCTACACAGTAAACTTTTTTTTTTTTTTTTTTTTTGCCTTTATAAATGATTTGTTTTATGTGTAGAAAATTTAAGGTTCTCTTACTGTATTAAATGTATCCATTTAAAAACTTCTCTTAAAATGTCAGGAATTTATAGACAGTGATAACATAATTTATTTCATGTTATTTTTTATACAATGCAGTGTATGTAAGAGTATTATTGTATTCTAGTCACTAAGATACTAAGGACCTAGTTTCTTAACCTAATGCTTTTTCTTTAAATCCTTTCACAAAAACTTGACTTTTATTTAATTGCAACAAAAATTAATACTGATTCTGCCTTATGTGCAAGATGTGGTCCAGGAATAGGCAGTCTAAATTATGGAGTTCATATTTTTTCTTTATTTTTTAATTAAAAAAATTTAAATTTATGTACAAAATAAGTGGGGCAATATAATAATTGCACACAAACAGCCAAAACCCCCCTTTTTTATCTCTAAGACCAGGGAGGGGCAAACTTTTTCAGCTACAGGCCAAAAATCAAAGAAATAAATTAGTTTGGCGGGCAACAATAAATTTTTTAGTAATTGTAATTTGTAAATTTTAAACTGTAATTTGTAAATTGTTTTAAACAAAAACAATTTACAAATTACAGTTTAAATATAATGAGATGAATGAAATTGTGGTTTCATTTTTAAAGTTCCTTATACTGAGGTTTGAAGGGAGATGTACTGATTTTAAGAAATGAGGCTAAATGCTCATCTGTCAGTCTACTTCTGAAATTATTCTTTCTAAGGTTCATAGTTGAAAACCCTTCACATACGATAACAGAGCGTTGATCTGGGCATGAGAAATTAAATTTAGAATACAGTATTTAAACAAAGTAGAAAAGGAGATGGATATATTATATATAAATATATATTTCTTTTAATTTGCCTCGGACCGGCAACTTAAAATTCTATCCGTGGGCCGTAATTTGCTCATCCCTGTTTAAGACTTTGAATCACATGTATGCCTGTATCATCATCTCTATATCTGTTTCTCCTTATTTGTTTTTAAAGAAACAACATTTTCTTGTATAAAATAATCCAAGATATCACCATAAAAGGCAATAAATACAGGAACAAACTGGCCTCACTAAAAGGATTAACAGATCAAATTCAATGACATTTGATACAAAATCAGGATGCATACCATTTGTTACACATGCCTGTTCTTAATCATTAATAACTATAATTATGAATTATTTCTTGCTTTAAATATTGTGGTTTGTAAATGTATACAGAATAGCTTAAATCAACTTTATTATTAAATATGACTTGGAAGTTTCTGAAGAAGGATATTGTTGCTTTACAGTTGTTACTTTCTTTTTTTTTTTAAACATACAGTTGTATTTTCTAGTCTGTTAATTATAAATCAGTAGTTCCCAAAATGGTTCTTAGAAACTGCCAGGGGTCTGTGTGACGGATTAACCCATGAATAGTAAAAATAAATTTGGGGGTTCATGAAAAACATTCAAGCTTCTGTGAAAATTTTAATACAAAGTAAAATAATTTCACATTTTTATTTTTATGAAAGTTAAATAAATTGGCACCATTTTTCAGCCTTTCATATAAAATAACTTGAAGATTTGTTTGTTTATTATCAGCACTTAATGCTTCTCTATTCTCACTTTAGCGAATGACTTAAAGACATTCTTCCCTTGGATATCTCCTGTTGGGTTTTGGACACTTTTCTGTACGAACCTGCAAAATCAGATGAATTTATGTTGTTGCAGTAACAGCTTATTGAATCATGCATAAATGAGGAGCTAAAACCAATGTTGAAACATGGATAATACAAATTCTGTTTAAGCAAAAACAGATAGAGATACATGTAAATAATCTCATAACAGCACATCAGACTTATTCATTTCATTAGTTAGTAGCTTTGAAAAATAATATTCCTATAATTTAAAAGATAGGTTATAATTTAAATAGGTATAGCTATAAAAATCAAAATGTTTTATTTATATCTTTTTACTTTACTATTAAATACACCAAAATTCTGATTTTGTTATTATATAGTTGTATAGAGTAATTTCATTCAAAGATTCTTGGTAAGGGGTCCATAGGCAAATAAAAGTTTGAAAATCACTGGTCTGTATGATGATCTGGACCTGCTCCTGTCAATAAGCTCTTCATTGTAGCACCACACATGCTACTGGAATAATGTTTAATGTATGTCAAGTTTCGGATTTATTTTTTATGCCAGTACTTTTATTTTTCTTCTCAGTTGAAGTCAGCTAAAAGGAGAGGGAGAACAGTTATGTAATTACTCTTTGAGAGGCCCAGGCATTTCCCCACACCTGTGTAACAAAATCTTTATTTTTATGGCCTCTATATGTCACTGATCACAGCCATTTATTTTATTTTATTTTTTTTTTTTTTTTTTTTTTTTTTTTTTTTTTTTAACCAGAAATGCTCTCAAAAAAGGCATATTTTTTATTACATATAATTGTTATCCTTAATAGATGTTAGCTTATTGAAAGCTATAGTAGAATAATAGTTGAAGTAGAAGCATTTTGTCCTATTAATCCTGAACAGTATTAAGACAAACGTTAGCAGAATTTAAAACTACATTTATTGAACCGAAAAGAAAAGGAAAACGTAGGCTAACTGCTGTACACATATAGCCATACAACTACGACCACACTGACTGACCCATAGCCTTTTTCTCCTCCGAGTACTTATCGGCAGGGAAAGAAATGATTTTCAGACGTATGCAATACGTCACGACTCTAAAGAAAATGCATGCATAATATATATACTAATATCGTCAGTGGTTATGAGATGGGTAATAAAATAAAATATTTAAATTACTTATTATAAAAATAAAGTAACTAATTTTCTAACAATAGAATGAGAAAAATAAGAAATTTTTTTTCACTTTTAATGCTTTTGCAACATTTTTTATTTTACAATTTTGGAACACAAAAAATCCTAAATATTTGCTTTTCTCGAGTACATTCTGCATGCAGTGAAGAATGGTTTACAAATTCTACAAAACTTTCTCTCAAACTTACTGTGAATTTTGAAATTTACACTTTCCCAAACAGTTCTGAAGTCTTTTTGTGTATGGTACAATTTGAAGCATGGTGTACTGCAAAGTCCTGCTTCGCAATCAGGGCAGAAATACCATGTTTGTTTTCGGATTATCATTCCATTCTCATTTCTTTTCGAACAGCACACTACACGTTGTCTTGCAGGTCTTAGATTCTTTTCTGTGAGAGCAATTATTTCCAAAAAATGTCTCTTTGTAAGTCTCAGAAAATTAGGCTTCGAAGCTAGTTGTCCACTTGGAAATTTATTCCCAAATGATAGGGAACTAGAAAAGGAAAGGAGAAAATATTAATGCCCATACGCCGTACTGGCTAAGCAGTTGAGACCAATTTTGGGTAGCACGTACACTGTACGGGCAAACTGCTTAAGGAGTTAATGAGATTTTCTGGTGACTGTCCCTTTTTATCAGAGAGTTCATTCCCCTTTTCTCATTATTGCAATATTTCTCTCCTGAAGAGAGAAGGGATGAGCCAAAGGTGGGCCCTTGACTTTGCGATGGGCAGAAATCATTTGTGAGAGACGATTATGGGCTATGAGGTAGGATATGTTTGGTAGCATTACAATTTTTTAAATAATCTAAATGGAAATAACTCCTTTATTTTCTCAGTTTATTCAATTTTCTCTGAGATCATAGTCATCATGAAGTTTAAACAAGTTTACCATGCAAATCTATAATGTCAGAGGTATACCTATGCTGTTGTAGAATCAGTTCATTAAAATGTCCTATTATATTATTGAATAATTTTAAACATAGGGTACAATTTTGAGAGCATTACTTTACAGATCATAATTTTTTATTCATATCTTATTTTTATGTTGCTATTGAATACACCAAAATTAAAACCTTAATTTATGTAGTTGTACAAAGCTATTTCACTTGGGTTGATGGTCAGGTGTTTGTCATAAGAACATCTGTGGACATAAAAAGTTTGGGAACTACTGTTATATATTCACAGATTATGGGCCTAGTCAGATATTTTTGCTTTGATTTTGCCTATATTTTCAAAGAATGTGTCATACTGTTTTAATTAGTCATGTATTTACAAAAGTAAAAATTATTTTAGCACATTAATGTGCACATTTTACTAATATAGTTATATAGTCATGCATATTAGTATTAAGTTATGATTCTGTAGTGGCCAAAGAGATAAATGTTAGTCAATTTACAACCCTAACTTTTTTTTGTTTGTAATAAGGGATATTTATTATAAATACTCTGTTGTGATATTTTTTGTGCCAGCATATTATTCAAGTAGAATTTATTTATTTGATGGTTATTTATCAGTTTTTTTTCTCAAAGTAAACTAAACATAGAAACTGGGGATTTTGAATTGAATATGAATATATTTGTTTTATTTTGATAATTTTTTAAACTCTAGTAAAATATTTTCTTCTTTGCTCTGAATAGTAAATTCTAAATATGCATTTGTGAGGAGTTGAATTCTTACAGGTAGGTGAATGTGAGTTTTAGTTTTTATAAACTAAATGAACTGATATTTCTGTACAATAAGATTTTTCTGTACCTGACAGCTACTCATTGTTATACTTACAGTATAACATTGTTTAAATTTTATTCTTATGTTTACCATAATGCTGATTTGTAAATAAATTCATAATTCCAATGTGAATATTGTGACAAGCTATAAGTTGTTCTAATGTTACCTCCTCTGCTGTAAAATATTTATGATAAATTATAAGGTATTATACCATTTGTGTCACACTTTTACTGTCATAAACATTTTTATATCTTTGATTATGGAATAAAAATATGTTAAAATGATTTGCGCTTTAATTTTTGGCCTTATGTTATTAGATACAGCATGATATGAAGTTTATAATAAATTTCATTAGCAAATACTCAGTTATCGTAGATTTATCATTGTGTAAGTTATACTTAAAAAAATTTTTTTCTTCACATTATTTTTCATTTTTAAAGGAATAAGTGTACAGAGTATGTCTTAAAATAATCTTTTTTATTTAAAAATTTTGCAGTGTAGCTATAAATTAGATGTACTTAAAAATTACTTAACCTAATTACATCAAATGACAAGTTGTGCTAGCATAAAGCTGCAAATAAAATTATAATATGAAGAATAAAATTACAAATTATTTTCTGTTTACTTTAAAAAGGATGCAACACCTTCTCTATGGCTCAAATAATTCCCCAATTACAGTGACATGGTCTGCTAGACCCCAAATCTGAGAACAGATCCCCTAACTCTTTTCTGTTTACTTTAAAAAGGATGCAGTACCTTCTCTATGGCTCAAATAATCCCCCAATTACTGTGACATGGTCTGCTAGACCCCAAATCTGAGAACAGATCCCCTAACTCTTTTCTGTTTACTTTAAAAAGGATGCAGTACCTTCTCTATGGCTCAAATAATCTCCAAAGTACTGTGACATGGTCTGCTAGACCCAAAATCTGAGAACAGATCCCCTAACTCTTTTCTGTTTACTTTAAAAAGGATGCAGCACCTTCTCTATGGCTAAAATAATCTCCCAACTACTGTGACATGGTCTGCTAGACCCCAAATCTGAGAACAGATCCCCTAACTCTTTTCTGTTTACTTTAAAAAGGATGCAGTACCTTCTCTATGGCTCAAATAATCTCCCAACTACTGTGACATGGTCTGCTAGACCCCAAATCTGAGAACAGATCCCCTAACTCTTTTCTGTTTTACTTTAAAAAGAGTGCGGTACCTTCTCTATGGTTCAAATAATTCTCCAACTACTGTGACATGGTCTGCTAGACCCGAAATCTGAGAACAGATCCCCTAACTCTTTTCTGTTTACTTTAAAAAGGATGCAGTAACTTCTCTATGGCTCAAATAATCTCCAAAGTACTGTGACATGGTCTGCTAGACCCAAAATCTGAGAACAGATCCCCTAACTCTTTTCTGTTTACTTTAAAAAGGATGCAGTACCTTCTCTATGGCTCAAATAATCTCCAAAGTACTGTGACATGGTCTGCTAGACCCCAAATCTGAGTACAGATCTCCTAACTCTTTCCTGTTTACTTTAAAAAGAGTGCGGTACCTTCTCTATGGTTCAAATAATTCTCCAACTACTGTGATAAGGTCTGCTAGACCACAAATCTGAGAACAGATCCCCTAACTCTTTTCTGTTTACTGTAAAAAGGATGCAGTACCTTCTCTATGGCTCAAATAATTCTCCAACTACTGTGACATGGTCTGCTAGACCCGAAATCTGAGAACAGATCCCCTAACTCTTTTCTGTTTACTTTAAAAAGGATGCAGTACCTTCTCTATGGCTCAAATAATCTCCAAAGTACTGTGACATGGTCTGCTAGACCCCAAATCTGAGTACAGATCTCCTAACTCTTTCCTGTTTACTTTAAAAAGAGTGCGGTACCTTCTCTATGGTTCAAATAATTCTCCAACTACTGTGACATGGTCTGCTAGACCACAAATCTGAGAACAGATCCCCTAACTCTTTTCTGTTTACTTTAAAAAGGATGCAGTACCTTCTCTATGGCTCAAATAATCTCCCAACTACTGTGACATGGTCTGCTAGACCCTAAATCTGAGAACAGATCCCCTAACTCTTTTCTGTTTACTTTAAAAAGGATGCAGTACCTTCTCTATGGCTCAAATAATCTCCCAACTACTGTGACATGGTCTGCTAGACCCCAAATCTGAGAACAGATCCCCTAACTCTTTTCTGTTTACTTTAAAAAGGATGCAGTACCTTCTCTATGGCTCAAATAATCTCCCAACTACTGTGACATGGTCTGCTAGACCCTAAATCTGAGAACAGATCCCCTAACTCTTTTCTTTTTACTTTAAAAAGGATGCAGTACCTTCTCTATGGCTCAAATAATCCCCCAACTACTGTGACATGGTCTGCTAGACCCGAAATCTGAGAACAGATCCCCTAACTCTTTTCTGTTTACTTTAAAAAGGATGCATACCTTCTCTATGGCTCAAATAATCTCCCAACTACTGTGACATGGTCTGATAGATCCCAAATATGAGAACAGCAGGTTGAAACATGATAAAATACGGAAACAACTCACTGTTAAAAGATACTAAAGATAGCACAGGTTATTTACATTTAGACGGGTAAAAATACTTAAGGGTGAACTTTGTGGAATCTGTGAGACTGCTCTGCAGCAGTTTAAGGTTAAAACTGGGGAAAAAATGACATTTCCTTTCAGTGTTGATGAAATTATGCACAGTGTTGAAGTGAAGTATACTTGCCATGTTTCTTATTAAAAGAAATTGAATGTTTGTCTTTATTTAAAAAAATGATTCAGGTAATGTAAGATAATATTATTTCAGTTAATTTTTTTCTACAGTAAAGTTTGATCATTTTAAATGTGTTTAACATACTTTCATATCACTAAAGCCTATTTATATACAATCTGTATCGGTTATATGGTCAGCTCAGTGGTCCAGAAAAATCAGACCATATAAGCGGGGTGATTATATATGAGGAACAATACAACCCTATTGTGCATATATCGTGTATTTTTAATCCATAACAGAAGAGCCTTATCCACATTTCCATAAGGTGACAGGCGCTGACATTTTCTTTCTTGATCACCGAGTTCAGCACTTGACCAAAGTTTGGCAGCTAAAATGTTGTTTAATGTCGTCCAGGTAGTCGAATTTGCTTCGGCGAAAGTAGCCTTTGAAAGATTAAATTTAAAAAAATTTTTAATCAATTCATTTTTGGTAGCAAATGATAAATTCTTTCTTTTCAAAGCCATAATTAAAAAATGAATGTTCTTATTAGTGACTTATTATCCAAATGTATCAAAATTTTCCTTTTGTTGTTTCGTCTCAATTTCAACTTAAGCAGGGAGAGATAACTTTGACCAATAAACAGACAGATGTCCAACTCTTGTCAGGGGGCAAGAGAACTAAGAGAGGTCATGTCAACACAAACAAAAAAGGGGAAAAGGGAGGGAAATAAAGTCTTGAATTTATGACCTCTCAAATTTAGCACTGATTTCTTAAAAAAAAAAAAATGGAAACTCATTGAAAACATGAAATTGACCCTATATCTGGTAAAAAGAAAATGACTGTATAAGCAGTGCACTTTAACACGGTTCCTATTAAGTTAAATGGGACTTTAGAACACTGACCATATAGCCAGTACTGACTGTATTATTACTTTTATAAAAAGGATTTAATTCCCTCTAAAATTCCCTTTAAAATTTAACTCCCTCTTTTAATCCCCCTCCAAATTGGGATTCACTAATAAAATCATAGAAGTTTTTTGGGAATATTTCTCAGCCTGAAAAACAGCCCTGCAGTACTACATTATCACTGTGCCATTGTTCCAGCAAAAGTTCTTGAAATTCCATCCTAATGTACTTGTTTTCTTTTTCACTGCATGCACAGTTTTCAGATTGAAAGGTTTGCTTTAATGTCCTTGCACAAGATCTTTATATCACTTTTGGATGTAGATATATTATATATTTCTATTATATATTTATCCAAAACTCAAAACCTTATAAGCAACCCAAAATGAAAAAACAATTTTCAATAATATTCAATCGTGTTGCCAAGCAGGTAAAATGTGTGAAATATTTTCCAATTAAATCACTTTTAAATAAATCGTTAGATCACATTACCAACAATATTTTGCTTATTTTATGCTGCGAAGTTTGAGTTCTGGTAACCCTATCTGATTCTAGTACATTTTCTTAAGTTTTGAAATGTGAATTAAACGGTATTAAAAAGTGCTATTTTTTTGTAATTTATCTCTTGCATATGGCTTGTGGAAAAGTATGGTTTTTGTAAGATTTGCTGCTCCTTTACAGGTATATGTATCCTTTTGGTGTTTTTTAAGATTATTTCAATGATAAGACTCATAAACTTATTTTTCAATTTTTGTGTTTTCTTTTTCACTTAAAATTTTTTTAAATGTCATTTAATTTTTTACCATTATGTGTTAATTTCTTTTCTGTTCTTTTAAAAATATTTTTTAACTTCATTTATTTATGCCCCCCTCTCTTTTTTTCTCTATCTCACTCTTAATGGCAAGACAATGTCGTCAAGAATCCAACCTATGATCCAATGTAAGAAGAAGTTATTCTACTTACTTTTATCAGACTACATAAACTAACCTCAACCCCAACACTCTCCATACACATACTTAAGTTTTAGGAAATGTTCCAAAATTTTCCAGGTTATACACAAATATTACATAGGTTATACACAATATTACATAGATATACACATGGATGATGCGGATGTGCCAATTGTGCCAAACTGCGCCAATTTCCGATATCTGAGCCCAGCTGCTCCAGAAACAGTATTTTAGCAAAAATTTCACTGAAACTGCGCCATTTTGCAATTTTTTTTAAGTTTTCACACGTTTAGTAATTACGTTAGTTCTACTTAAGATGAATTTTTCCCGCCAAAAGTCACTGAATCCTAGACTTTGGAGTGAATGTTATATTTATTTTTCCTACTTACTTTGTCGGATAAAAGTACATGAAATAAGAAGAATTTCATGCTTCAGACATGCTGATATTCTCTCATACTACAGACTCAAGATTGACAAAAATATCTAATTAAAAATTTAAATTGTGCCCAACGAAAATAAATGCGTTTATAGCATGTACAGCGATAGAAATTTTCCGTTTTTGGGTGAAGTTCTGCTTTTTGATTTCTACTGCCGATTCCTTTTTTTTTTTTTTTTTTTTTTTTCCAAATTTTAGTAAGTCTGTGGGAATTTTCGATTTTTTTTAGATAATTCTGCTTTTTTTAAAAATTTCTTTGCTATTCTTAAATTTTTCGAAATCATTACTTTAACGGCTATAAAATAATTATATCCTGCTCCAAATCAGCATTTTTTTCTGCTACAAAAATTCTTTCTCCTACTCCAAATCAACATTTTTGCTGCTATGAAAATGCTTTCTCCTGATACAAATTTTAAGTTTTGCTGCTATGAAAACTGCTACAAAATGCTTGAAGAGGTGCAACATCCCTGTAACTTTCCTAAATCATATATAAATTTCTTTAATTAAAATGTTTTGATAAAGCTATTGAGGTTTTTTTCATAACTTGTGGGAAAGCAACCATGTATATATATATATATATATATATATATATATATATATATATATATGTGTGTGTGTGTGTGTGTGTGTGTGTGTGTATAGATTTATAATTTGCATGTGTATGGGTGCATGGATATTTCCAGCTTCCACTAATACTAAAACTTTTTTTTTTTAATTATAAATACTGTTGTGCAAGGATAAATTACATTCATTGCAACTTGTAAATTCTTCAGAAAATTTAAAGAATACTATCACGACATTCAAATTATGTCTCCATATACAAATTATTCTTATAATCTAATCTTGGGAAAAAGAATAATTTACTTTTTGTACATTCAAAGTAAAACTACTATTGAGTTCAAGTTCTTCACTTATCTTAGGTCTTTAATAATCCTTATTTTTGTTATCGGAAAAGGAATTTGAACTTTAGAAGAAGTAATTTCAATCACAAAGTAACTATCTTAGATCGAATAATGTTAATCATTGATATATAGTCAAATATAATCAGACATGAGGATATTTTAGAATATACATTTTTATTGCAATTATAGCATTTAAAATTTGTTGTATAATTCATAGTTTCATTTGAAATCAACCAATACCTTAGTGTAAAATTAAGATCTATAAAACTCACTCTACTTCGACCTATTCTGCTGTATGGAAGTAGATGCTGGTCAATAACCAAATTGCATGAAAATAAATTGCTGACTTTTGAACGGAAAATCTTAAGAAAGATATTTGGTGCAATTCAAGAGAATAATTTTTGGAGATCTTTATTCAATTTTGAAATTATAAAAAATATAAGCAATCTCATGTTGTTAAAGTCATAAAAATCAATAGACTGCGATGGCTTGGACACCTATTCCGATTCGATGACATAAACCCAGTAAAACCAGCTCACTTTCACTAATCCCATGGGGCAGAAGAAATGAAGAAGACCACCAATTAGGTGGCTTGACTCAGTAGAGAGGGACTGTCAAAAAGGGAAACTGGAGGAGTCTTGCAGCAGATAGGAATGGCTGGAAAAAACTGCTTGGGACAGCCTTGGCCTGCAACAGGCTGTAGTGCTTTAGAAGAAGAATACCTTAGTGTTCTTGTGTTACAACTAATGCCACCTGGATGAACCAAGTTCACAAGATTGAAAGCTACTTGAAGGGTTGTGTCTCTCATTTTAAAGAGCATTGCTAGTATATATGAATGGCTTTGACTCAAAATAGGTCTTGCTGAATGATGCCGAAATGGTTAGGGTGCTGATCTTCAGAACCAGAGTTCATGGGTTTGTATTCACTGTGAAATCCATTCAGAATCGACTTTACAATAGGTCCCTCTCTCATTAGCCGTTGTGTTGCAAAATGTAGATCGTAGTTGTAATAACAACCCCACTCTGGGGGCCATGTTGTAATAACACCCTGTCCCGGGATCGCCGCTGGGATGCATAAAATCACCTCCAAAAACTTTTAGGACAACAAATACCATTTATTTACAAATCTTAACAAAAATTAAAGTGTATAACAAAATAAACATAGTTCTTAGCCTCAGAGCCTATTCTATGGATCAAAAAGGATTAACCGAGCATATTCATATCAAAATACAATTCCCTCGCTACAAAACAGAGAGATATCTCCAAGTTACAGACTCTGTGTCAACTTCCCAAGCTGAACTCTCACTGCCCTCTTGCAGATCTTCTTTCCTTTCTTCAAGTGGGGTTCAGCATTCTTGAAACTTGATCCCTGCCGAAAAGAGGAGTCCTCCCTTCCAGATGTACAGCCAGCCTGTAAAAACACAAACAAGCGCATCATAAAAACCTTATAAGCCCCCCTTTGCCTGCCGGCTTCTTATTTCCCCTAAATAACACAAGATGGAAGGGGTCAATGGTGGCGATTTTGCAGATATCCTGAAAGGCACACATAAGCCAAACACAAGTTGTGGGTGCTAATTCCTTACACAGGGTTCCCACGGTCCTTAAAAGTCCTTAAGAACTCCTTAATTTTAGCTTTCATTTTTAAGGGCCCTTAAAACTACTTAATTTTTGTCAAAGGTCCTTAAAAACTCCTTAATTTTAAAATTAGAATGCAATCAATTTCTCCATTGACGCTATCTGCTTTCTTCACTTCCTATCAGTTTTAGCCGTATTCTCCTAACTTTCTAGTTTTGTAAGTTCGGAGTTATATTTGCCCAAAACCAGTTCTAAGAATGCCAGTACAGGTGATAAGTACTGTTCAAAGAATATATATATATTAAGAATATATAAAATATTTGTTAATGTTCATAACATTCTTTTACATTTTCTAGCCAAAAGTGCAGTATTAATAATAAAGAAAATCTTCAAATACATATGTTTTCAGTGTATTACTGTAGTAATTCAGAATTCCTTTCCTTGATATTCTTAAAAAATTATGAAAATACTTTTAGTTTATTAGTACTTTTTATGGTCATGAGCTAGAAAACTTATTTGACAAATAATCTTTCGCATACTGAAAAGGTTTAAAGAATACAGTCAGTTGCCCTTTCCTAATAGCTAACAGAATAATTAAGAATCTTGAATAATTAAGAAATTATAATCAGGCCAGGTTTTATTTAATAGAGCTGTGTGAATAATTGATCATTATTGTTTATATTATAGACATATTTGCCTACTCATTGTTTACAAAATTTAGAGCTTTTTTTTCCCCCAACATGTATTATATTGAGTTTACTGTCACTCTATAATTAAATTACTAATTGCTATTTTCCAAGATACTGTCTAACTCTTCATGATTTTTAAAGGAGTTTCTAGGATTTTAACTTTTTTTTATGTATAAATTATGGTGGTGGTGTACAATTATCAAAATGTTTTTGTTAATGTGTTTCATTTATAGTTATGAATTAATGCTACATTGTTGTTACTATATAGATCATGATAATATTTAGGCTGTGCAGGTATGGCACTATAGTCCATGTAAAATCTATTGGCACTTCAAGGTTACACTTTCTCATTTCCCCAGTCATCGGTTATTATGGTAGCGACCAAAAAAGCCTGTGCATTCACACTTATTTTCAGCACTTCAGTTGAGGATTTGATTCCAATACGTTCAGACGAGTTGCTTTATTATTATAAGCAAAAGTCAAAATTTTCAGTTTGTGCATAAATGCGTTAACTATTTACATAAAGAAAAGTTTAACAATATGTATAAAATGGTTATAATAAACCACAGGTGTTTTTGTAAAAATACAAAAATTCATTTTAATTTAGAATTCTTACTAAAACATTAGGAATCTCTACCTTCTAAAGAAATTTTCACTTTCTAAAAATGTGTCAGCAGGCCATAAATCTGAAAATACATTATAAAATTATACAAAATATTGTTATTGCATTAAGACCTCTTTCAATTCTTGTAAAATCATAAAATAATTAATACAGTACAATTTTGGAATAGAAACTTTACTATGGTCCACATATCTTCATAATATAGTTATTAACAACTTAAATTTAAAGAATTTCAAAACTACATTCTTTTAAATAAATTAATAAGAAATACTTTTGATATTTAGATTAAAAGAATCATACAAATATAAAGAAAAATAGTGAGAAATTATAACAAATTACTCATTAAAATTAGCGAAATATTCAATCATCTTAATGATATTATTTCTGTAAATAATGCAACTGTATGTGAAAAAAAAATTAGATTTACTTTTTCAGTAGAATTTTTTAAATCTTACGGATTAGAATATAACATACAATTTTTTAATTGTAATTTTATGAAATAGGATTATATCTTAAATTTATGAATTTAGAAACAGGTCTGAAATTACTCATAAAATTTTGTGTAAAGTATTAAGTATTCTTCAAAGTGTAGTCTAAATAAACATACTTTCGTCATGCACGGAGAGCCCACACAATGCATGACACCCTTTAACACAGTGGGAAAAAAGAGTAAAATCATTCCCCTACCGTCGTTACCATAGTTACAGTTGGTCATCGAGGGAAAAATCAGTGACCTTGAAGTGTCAACTGAGTTTACACCAAGTATAATAAGTGTTACAGATTGATTGATGACAAATGTAAGAAGGTATGCTTATTGATACATTTTTATCAATTTTTAATTTTGAAATAATTTTTAATTTTTTTATTATTTTTTTCATGTCATCTTGATATTTCTCTAAAAATCTAACCTTTCAGAATGACTTCAGTTTATAAATATAACAAGTGCTCTCTTTGTTTTATTATATTATTTTATAAAATATTGCCATTGTATTTTATTATAACTCAACTTGCATCTTTTTTTATAGATACTACTTTGTTTTGTTTATATTTTTTACAGGGTTGATAACAATCACGATTTAAAAATAAAAAATAATCAGATTTTTTTTTTTTAAATTTTTTTTTTACTTAAATAGGATTTTTGAAATTTAAATATATTTAAGTATAATATTTGATACAAGCAAATTAAATTGTTCAAGTTAGATGTCTAAATCAATGAATTCTTTTTTTTTATATATAATAAAAAAATACATATAACTAAAATAAATAAATATATATAATATATAAGAATAATTCATAAATCAGTAGAAAATAATTACTTGTAATATAGGGTTTTTTTGCTTCTTTTAATTATCTATATTATAATTTATATAAAGGATGCTTCATGCTAATTTATACATTTTACTCCTCTAACAATAGAATTATTAGAAAGATGAAGGTAGACTAAGGGCTAAGTAATCACAATAATTTTTATTTTTTATGAAAATTTTATAGCCAACTTTTTATTTTGTGACAGTGGTTAAAGGTTAAATGATTTATAAATAGAAACAAGTTGAGCTGCGTTGTTGTTTCAGAATTCCAGAATTTTTTCCAGGTTCATCAAAATAAATAAATAAATAAAAGCAGGGAGGATAATACTTATTTCATTTTTGGGTGCATTTGTTTTTATTTTTTAGAGGTAATTAATATTTAAAAAGTCACAGCATTTTTTTCAATGTATGATAATGAAATTTTTACTGTGCCAGTAATTTTTTAATACAAAAGACGAAAACAACATTTGACTGAGAGATAAGAAAGAGATAGGAGAGAAGAAATGAACAGCAGGTAGGGTGCTATTTTAATAATACAAGGACAGGCAGGGTACAGCAGCCTCCTGAAATCATCTGGGAGCAACTCTGGATTGTCAATATTTTCTTATTGTGTTTATTACTAAAAGCTTTCTTTTAAAATTTCAATCTTTAAAAATTGATTTAAATCAATGATTTAAAAAAAATGAACTGATTTAAATCACTCAACCCTGATTTTTTATATTTTAAATATACTTTATACATAAAGTTAATCACAGCTGGTGTCATCTTTAGATTTATGCATTACTACGCTAGCATGCACAAAATATTTGTGATTTTTTTATCTTTATATGGTTATATATTTGAACAATAGTTTTTCAGTGACAAAAGCTTTGACATCTAAAATTACACACTATTATCAAAGCTAATTTATTAAATACATGGATTCCACGCACCTGGAAAGTCAGGGAAAGTCATGGAAAATCATGGATTTAGACAATGGATTAATTTTGTCATGGAAAGTCTTGATTTTTCAAGCAAAATGAGTAAAAGTCATGGAAAGTCATGGATCCGCTAAACTACAGATTAAAAAAAATGCATTGAATTGTTTAATTCTATTTTTACTTGTCATTTGGCTGAAGTTACTGAGTTTGGTATTTATGTATTATCCTATTGACCCTATTGCCAAGTAAAATTTGTTCCCCAAGGAAACTCAAAGCAAGAAAGCTTAATGGGTGGGTAAATGTATATTATTCTGGTTTTTTCTTAAATTGTAGATTAAAATTTTATTAATATAATAATTATTTTTTAATAAAAATTAGTTAAGATTTTTGCACAAAATATAAGTTTATCTCTAGGGATATTGTATATAAACATTATAGGGTTATATTTGGCTATTATTCATGGTCACCTGAATAATACCAAAGTACCCTGAATTCAAATTGGAAACATTTTGATTGAAAAATTGCTATAGGATTAAACTTAGGTATGTAGATACAACAATTTATTTTTATGTATGTGAGTTTATTAACACTTATAAAGTAAGTTTATAGTTTTTTTATGATAAAATTCCTGTCATTTCTCTAAAAGCATATATTTTATTTGTATGTACATCAGATGTTTTATTCATACATACTTTTAACGAAAGCTTTTTAAAGTCATGGAAAATGATCTGCTAAATCAGGCAAAGTCATGAAAAGTCATAGATTTGAAAAATTTTATTTTGGCAGATACCCTGTAAATATTATGCTTGTTGTTGATGCATTTTTATTATATTTTTATTTTTAAAATACTTTTTCTGTTTTTCTTTTTATTATATCATTTTTGATACCACCTTGATATTTCTGAGAGTGTTTTCTGAAAACCCAAACTTCAAGAAGGATTCTGGTTTATAAATATAACAAATACTGATTTTGTTTCATTATACTGTTTTATAAAATATTGCAGTTTTATTTTATTATAACTTCTTTTACCACCCTTTTTTATAGATTTTACCTTACTTTGTTTATATTTTAAGTATATTTTATATGTGAAGTTACTATTAAGCCCTTCACACCTGTAAAACGGAATCTGATGTGTCCGAAAAGTACTATTTAGTTCTGGCTCATCTGAACAATTTTGGGAAATTTGAGAAAGAGAATGTGTTACTTTGATATTTTTATATCTGTGTAACATTTTATGAGGTTTGTATGTGATATTAATGTACAATAATTAGAGTTGTGAGAAGTGGAAAAATCAGGTTTCTTGGGAAGTGAATTTTGAAAATTTCCAAAACATGGGAATTTTGAAGTCACCAATTCCTATGACGCAATGAGAACCACCATTTTTTTCTGTCTTTGTTGTAGACCTCAAAAGTTGATATTTTCACAAAATTTAGCAATTGTATGCTATGAAAAAAAATTGAATTATTGGGATTAAGTATATCATGTTTAGCATGAAAGTATGAGTATATTTTTGAAAAATATCCAATATATTTATATATATTTGTTGGTGCACACATGCAGTTTATCATTTCTGTATTTGTTATCTAAGAATGTGTTTATGTCTAAGTTTTTTCTTTATCGTAACACATTATTCTAAGATATTTTTAACAACTTAGAATTAATTCTTCTTGAATTAATTAAATCTTCTAATTAATTAATTTTTTAAAAAGAAGCCCACAAAACTGTGACATCATACTTTATATTTGTTGGTGCACACATGCAGTTTATCATTTCTGTATTTGTTATGTAAGAATACATGTTTATGTCTTAGTTTTTTCTTTATCGTAACACATTATTCTAAAATATTTTTAAATTTTTCAGATGTGTCGCAATTTAAATGTCCTAGATGTGAAGATAGTTTTTTATTGTTAGATAGCTTTATCAAACATCAAAAGTGGCA
>CM063497.1:12889261-12951761 GCA_032207245.1 Pardosa pseudoannulata
CATGTTAGAAAACGTTATTTTTACCTATTTACTATGTGATAAGCTCAATCACTTGCTCTTAACTGGGGAAAATAGGGCTTGATATAATGGTATTAAATGCTCAAAAAGGGAGTGAATTTCGAACGTTTTTTAAAGACTTGCCTTGAATTTTGCTAACCCTAACTCATCAAGAATCCAATATGAATGCTGCTATCCATTCCAGGCTCAACCACTTCATAAATTCTAGGACAGATGGACAGATAACTTAGGCTATTATTATATAGGGGATTTTAATAATTAAATGCAAAGTTTCAAGAATGATAACTGCTTATGTTTGGAGTAAAAATCACAGTGGACGTAGTTGAAGTGTGTTCTCTGAAGGATACATATAGATGTGACTAATATTTTTTTTTTTATAGCAGGCACAAATATGGTAGAATAATATTGAGTCACATTGAGAGAAATAATCCTGCCTTGGATCTTTTAATAAGGGCTTCGAATGGTAATTTTTTTTGGTCCGGTTCAACTAAAAAATTAATATCGGTTCAGTTCAGGTTTTCGCTCCGCCAAAAATAACTGTTTTCGTTTCAGTTCCAAATGAATAATTTCATTTTATGTATATTCTTATTTGTACTAAAAATATAATTCTATCATAAACAAAAAATGTAATTCTATCAAAATTTAGAAGATTTTATTCTTTTTTTAATTGGTACACTATGTGAATTGATACAAACAGCAGGTACGATAAGAGCGGCGAGCATTGGCATTGTTATCCATTATCAAAATCGCATTTGACAACTAGGTTCATGATTACCCACATTCGTCGTTTGACTCTCACATCGTGCACTTGGCCTTGCAATAATTATGTAAAAAATATATTATTTATTTAACATATGAAAATTGCCTCTAATTATTAATATATCTTCTAACGTGGTTTCACTGAGATTACTTCTGTTGTCTCGGAGAATAAATTTCAACACTAACTTGTGTAGCTGGAGCTGCCAAAACCACCATTGCAATCTTATACAAGTGCGGATATGTAATTATAAAATTGACGTTAAATTAGAAAATATTGATAAGTTGGTAACAGTAACAAAATGACTGAAAGATATATCGAACCGAAATAAACCGATATTTTTTTCGCTTCAGTTCCGGTTTTCGTTCCGACCAAAATAACGGTTTTTTCCGGTTTTCGGTTCAGTTCCGGTTCGAAGCCCTGCTTTTAATCATTAAAATACAAATATGATTCCCTAATTTTAACACTAACCAGCATTGATTTAAAAAAAATTTCCAAAGTATATCAAAATAGATACAGTGGACTCCACTTACTGTTATCGAAATCACTTGGCCCCGATTTTCTCTATTCATTTGTATGTTAAAATTATTGCTTTATATGATTGTTACATCAGTTAATGTTATCAGTTTTTGAACTTAATTTTCACTGGCAAAGGAATATTCATAGCGTATTCAGAAGGAACCCATTCCTCTTCCACTTAGGAAAATGGGGAATGAACAAAGTGGGAAATAGCATGTTCAAGAAGTCTTTCAGAAATACGCACACCCTGCTGTTAGTCAACGGTTGTCAGATAAGCAGAAGGCAGCACATTCTTATCGGAACTGAGAAGGAGCGTATGTATTTTATGCCTTGCTCGCTTACATGCAGCTTTTCCATATGGAAGCCAGAAAGCGAAATGATTTAACGTTAAAACAAAAGATCAAAATTTTAAATTGTTATGACAGGTTGATTATGATTACGAACAATTTATCAATGAGCTTCTTAGAAACAATTGATCAATTTTTTAAATTATGTATACAATTCTTATGTTCTAAAGGGTAAATATACAATACATAAATATAAGGTGTGTTTTTTCATTTTGTTTTGAAATTTAATATGTGTGAATTAAATGGGGGGGAGTAAATTTATCTAATTTTGCAAATCAGTTATCATCAAAATCACAGTGTCCCAAACTGATCACATTAAGCAGAGTCCACTGTACTTGTTCTTCTCTATGATGCATAGGACTAAATAAATTTCAATTAAAAAAAAAAAAAAAAAAAAAAAAGCCTTTTCCAAACTGATTTAGAATGCTATGGTCTACTTTTTTGCTACACTAAAGCTAATGAGACTGGAACCTACTGCTTAAAGCAGATTCCGAATGGCTATAAAAACCATGCCAGAAGTGGGATTTAAATCTGCAGAATGCAGTACTGAAAAGAAAAGCAGCACTCTACCATTTAATCATCTGGCTGAATAATAGGTGACAGTTATGCAACTGTATAGGTGATTACAGTATTTTTTAAACAAACATAAGGTAGTAATTTCTTACTCTTATTGGTATATTATTCTTTGTTTCAGTATTTACAGGCTTGCAACTGCTGAGATACTTTCAAAAAGATGAGAAAAGTGACAATGCAGAATAAGTGACTAAACATTGAAAAAAAAAGCAATTTTTTTTTCTCCTCTTGATTACAGATGCTATTAATATTTTTCTATTTATTTTAACTCTAAATCAAATTATTCATTCAAGACATGATATTAGCGTCAAATACAAAAAAGGTTAAAAATTTTGTTTAACACAACTCAACATTGCTTTTTATTCAAGAAAATCTATAAATTAGATTTGAATACATAAAATACATTAATTTTATAATCACAATTTTCTGCATATATTAATGATGCTTTGAAATAAGTACATAGCTAGATTAGAGTATCTACACAAAAATTGTGAAGAAAAAGAGAAATATGTGCTTTGACCTAAATTACTTTAATGTATTAAATGTACATTTCAGTACAAATGTACATTTTAGGAACTTCTTTACAACGTTTTAAAATCACTAAATTCTGGAAACCATATGACTAATTACATTTTAATAAGAAAAGATTAGAGCATCCCATTTTTGGTCTTTTATTAAAATATTTTGTTATTAATTCAGAACTTCTTTTTTTCAAGAGGCTTTTGCTGTGATACACCATGAAAAAAAGTGACTGTTTACTTAAAAAAGTGATCAATTGTAAAAAAAGTGACTAAAGGTGAGAAAAGTGACAGAATTGCAAGCCTGTATTTATAGTACATGATATATTTGTAAAATATAAACAGACTGAGCTATTGACCATCTGCTTGTCAGGAAAAGCTTGAAAATTATTTGCTGTGAGTCATTCAGTATTGAAAATATTTTTTTAAACAAAACTCCAAAAACAAGGGTTTCCAAACTTTTTCAACTTGCAATGTAGCAATAGCAATATTTCTACTGTAATGTTAATCAATCAAGCACAAAAATTAAAACAGCCTTTAATTATTAAAGTAGAATTTTGACAAGAAAACAAATTAAATACAAATCAAAAAGGAACAAATTAGAAAGTTTATAATGGATGTGCTTGTTGAAACATACATTTTTTCAAATTGCAAAGACTTGATAGTTTATCATTTCTTTCTTCAGGTTGATTTTTGAACAGTATTTGGTCTCTTACAGTAACAACTGAAAATCCAGCTTCAAGTATATAAGGAAAATTCTCAGGGGTTTTCAAAACTTAAAGTCAAGGGCTAAACATTCCCACATCCTTTTGCATTCCCTTTTTTAACCCCTAACCTAAATTCACCACTGGGGCTACAGTTTACACCCTCAGAGGAGTCTGGCCAATTATAACTCAGCGTTGCCCTAGCGTACAATTTAAGAAATTTCTTAACAAAAAGGAGATGCACACTGTTGAAGACAGATTTTGACTGAGATGCTGACCCAGGTGATAAGGATCTTCTACATATAATTTCACGCTAGCTGACCCCTCCATTTGTCCTGTCCCTATGATGAAATGGGAACCTGTCCTCCAACGTTATCTTAATAAAGGTCTTTAGCTAAAACGATGTCATTTTTATGGGCCATGACTGCAACCACCCATTGTGAAGTCCATCTTATTACATGCATATAGAATGTGGCAAGGAAGATGAAGATCCTTAGATATTATGTATAGTTATATTCTAAATTTTGACTAAAATCCAAAAATTTATTAAATTGAAGTTTTTGTTTTCAGGCTACTGTTGCAAAAAAGTTCCATTAAAATCTTTAAGATTTATTATTTAAAGAAAAAGAATAAAAATTGAAATATAGCAAAGCATTCAATGCAAGTTTTGTTTGTCAGTTACACCGCGTTTACACGAGTCAAGTAAAGTAACTCCATGCATGCATAGTTTTTCTTACTTTACTTGACTCATCTATAGCTTGAATGCATGGTTTTACATGTAGACAAGTAACTTGCCTCTAGACAAGAACTATTGCACATTTTGATTTCAAATTTTTGAGGAAATATTCTGTAATAAGTAAATTTTATATAGTTTTGAAAGCATCTAATTCTATTTTTTTTTTTTAATTAATTTGGTATTTATAGAACTTAAAATGCAATTTTCACATACTATTTTAGCTTTATTTGAATATTCCTTCTCCTGGTGTGAAATTTATACTTTTTATTGCACAGGTGTGTGATCAATTTAGCAAATGTTCCGTGTGTGGAATGTTTCGGAAAGAATATGGCTGATATCATTAAATTGACTTTTTAGAGAGGGTGAATTTTAAGATATTTAGTAAAGTCAATAATGCATTTAGCAGGAAATAATTTTTTCGTAATATTCCCCTGGATGTAAAAGGGAAAATTTTTGGAGAAAGTATACATGTTTTTTAGAATATTTAGACATTCAAAGGAACAAATAGTAATAATAATAAGCATGCAAAATATGCAATATAAAGCTATGTTTTAATCCGGGCTTCCATAAATTGCATATGCACATTAGAATCATTCTAATATTCCCTTTTTTAAAACTAAATTTTATGATAAATTATGTAATAACCTCTGTGAATATTTAACAGTGTTTCTGATAATTTTTTAATTCTTCCAATTAACAGTTAAAAATAAGTAATATTTCATTTTATATTCTTTTATGCATTTGTTCAGTAGATAATGTGTCAGCGAAATTTTAAAAATAAATACTTTACTGAAAAATTTTTTTTTTCTAAACACAAAGTAAACATAAGAAAATGTTTAATGTGGTATATAGATCAAATGTTGAAAATTTCAAGCAACTTAAGATAATAAAAAAAAAGTTTGCCAAAAACCAACAAAAATTATATTTGTAGCTCCTTAAAACTAATGACACCCCGTAACATAATAAAAAAGTATTGCATACTTTTATTGTAAGAATAATTTTTATTTGGGAAAGAGATATTTTGTTTTGAGTTACCATAATTATCAGTTGTATGGTTATCTATAATTTCATCCATTAAGTGGAATAATTTGAAAAGATGGAAAATTTATGTCTCATGCTTTACCTCTAGTTTAAATCCTAATTTTTTTTTATTTTCTAATATCTTTCGCGTATTGAAACAAAAATAAAGTCCACGTACAGTTACCAATAGCAAAATGGTACAGGATTTACACATCAGTGGCACCCTCTACTTTACTTGACTCATTTGAGTCAAGTTACTTGTCTACCGTGAAGAACTACTTGACTTACCTCACTATTTGACTTGACCAGAACCATTTACACAAGTCAAGTAGTACTTTCAAGTTGACTTGACTGACCTACTTGAGTGTCTACTTGACTCATGTAAACGTGGTGTTAAGGGAGACCAGAGGCACCTGGTGGCATCCCTAGTCTCTTTTTATGGCGCAAGGTTTGGGAACTAACTTAAAGGATTAATATTCTACGCTATAACTAAGTAATATAAATAACTAAATGTTGTAACATATGCATGGAATTTATAAAACTTCAAAATTCCCAGTTAAATATATACATTGAATAATTTATCAGAATATCATATTTATTTTGCTTCAATGAAATTAGTACAACAGGAAATAAAACAGTACTGCAGTAAATAAAATTTATGAAATCAAACTTTATAGTGATGGTACTATTATACAAAAATTTACATGTCTACTTAAAATAAAAATTATGCCAACACACAAATCACTAGTTTGAAGACTGTTGCTTTATTTTGTAATCTTTTAAAGCAGCTTTGATTGCGTCTTCAGCAAGCACTGGAAAAAAAGAAAGAAGAAATTACTTTTAACTTAGAGTAAAATTTATTATTTTTTACATTAAAAATTTAAAACTTGAATACTAGAATTATGGAAGTAGGTCTTTTGACCTGGTTGTTTTCTTTTCTAGCATACATCTAATTATTACTTTTTTTAAATTGGTAGTTTACTAATGCCTTAAATTTTAATGAAAAAAAGTATACCTGAAATTATTTCATCCTCATTTGAAAAAAGTATATGGGTATTTAATTTTTGCAGCAAACCTTTTAATATGGTGATACAATATTACTAAAGCTCATTGTAATACTGGAGACTGAAATGTATCTTCTTATTATACAGAGTTCCCACTCTTTTTCCAGAACAAAAATTCAGGACTTTCTAAAGACCAAAGTAACTTTTTATAAGGACCTATTTGAAATACACAGCATAACAACCGAAACCCTAATTCCTGACGAACATATTTTAATGATTATGAACCAGACAAGGCATGTTCAATAAATGCCCTACAATATTTCAGAATTAAGTTTTTAAAAATGTGTATAAAAATTAATATAAGATAAATTTATTTGACAAAAACTAATTTTGAAAAAAGTCTTTAGTGATCAAACAAAACATAAGTTGTGAATAAAATACAATATTATAAACAGTACTTTCTTCAGTTTAAAAATTTGATATATATATATATATATATATATATATATGTGTGTGTGTGTGTGTGTGTGTGTATATATATACTGGCTGATTATACCTGACATTGCTGGGAAAGAAGAAAGTTTTAGACTTTTCTATCTCATTCAATGTAAGGAAAATTAAACTTCCATAAGTAACTGAAATATCTACATGACACTATACGACTGTTAGCTATTAGGAAAGGGTAGCTGACTTTACACTTTAAACATTTTAAGTATGCGAAAGATTATTTATTTATCAAATAAGTTTTCTAGCTCATGACCATAAAAAGTACTAATAAAAGTATTTTCATAATTTAAGAATATCAAGGAAAGGAATTCTGAATTACTACAGTAATACACTGAAAACATATGTATATGAAGATTTTCTTTATTATTAATACTGCACTTTTAGCTAGAAACTAAAAAAAAATGTTATGAACATTAACAAATATTTTATGTATTCTTTGAACAGTACTTATCACCTGTACTGGCGTTCTTAGAACCGGTTTGGGGCAAATTTAACTCTGAACTTACAAAACTAGAAAGTTAGGAGCATACGGCTAAAACTGATAGGAAGTGAAAAAAGCGAGATCAATGGAGAAATTGATTGCATTCTAATTTAAAAATTAAGGAGTTTTTAAGAACTTTTGACAAAAATTAAGTAGTTTTAAGGGCCCTTAAAAATGAAAGCTAAAATTAAGGAGTTCTTAAGGATTGTGGGAACCCTGTTATATTACTTTATTTGCATTTAACTTTATTGACACTACGATAACATGCTAATTTGCTAACATACAGAAAATTTTTTTCAATTTTTTGTTTGTTTATAATATCAGTACATTGTAGTAAAACATTAATACACTTATGTGCCATTAAAATACTAAAATATGCTATTTTAAAGTATAGGATTCAAATTGGTTCATTATTAACCCATCCACCGGCCACCCTCCCCACCTTTTCCCTTTCAAAACAGTCACCCTTTTCATAAATTCCAGACGGAACTTACCGTACCATACTAGAGTTACAGGTTTAAATGTTGTCAGGCTACTTTTAAATTATTTTCCCTGCAAGGTAAAGGAGTTCCGTTACTCAAAATTAGTGTCTTTCATTTATTATCGCTTTGCAATTTTTTTTTTTTCCTCAAAAGTGTGCGATACGAGTTATACGAGTGCGAACGAGAAGGGGTCAATAGATCCGTTTTCGAACAGGAATTCGCTGTCGAACCCCCGTCGACGCGTCCGTTCTGTGGGTTAAAACTGTGTAGTTAAATAACATTGTAATTCTAGTGTTAAATAACATGTTTTTAAATGTATGTAAATATCAGATGAATATTAAAACCACAGCATGGATAATAAAGTTGTCAGTTTAGAACGGTTTTTCTTAAACAAGAGTCAGTTTCAAGAGTTTTAATCAGAGTTGGAAAAAAATCATATTAAAAAAAAAAAAATCAGATTTATTTGATTTAAATCGGTTTTTTTATTTCATTTCTTAATACTAATTTTAATTGTTTTTTGCAACATACATAGAATAGTTTGTCATAAGAAGTAACATCTTATCTATCTAGTATATTCTACACATTGATTATCTAATATTAAATATATAAGTTTTAATCTAAATACATTCCATTATTTTGTAATTGGAGAGTACAAAATATGTAAATTTAAAGAACAAATTAATTATTCTTGTAATGCAAATTATTTATTTAAAAAAAACAAATCAGAATTATTTCAATATTTTTAAGCACGGAATGATGGATTTAATTGTTTCAATAAAAACACTCGCTTTGATGCCGTATCCACTCCTAATTGGTTTCGAAGGCTAGAATGAACAATACCAAAAGAAGAAAACTGTCTTTCCATTCCAGCAGATGAAGCCACGGCTGTTGTTATTGGGTAGACAAACTGAATTTCAAGTTCTGTAATACTCTCTTTACCTTCCATGACATAAAATGAATTCCACCAGTCCTAACTAGTCATTGTACTACCCCTACTACATACTTTCCGATAACAACCCCTAAATTCTTGGAAAGCATGTGCTATCTATTGACACTTATTTACTTATTGGACTACTTATTTACTTACTTATTTACTTGCTGACTAATTTCCAATTCTCCTGTCTTTGGAATATAGGTTTTAAAAAAAGTAAAAAAAAATAACTTAATGATTTAAAAAAAAAAAAAAAAAAAAAAATCAAATGATTTTAATCATGCCAACCCTGTTGCTAACATACATAAATATTTTTTAAAAAAATTTGTTTATAATATCAGTATATTGTAGTAATGCTTCAATACACTTAAATTTTTTGCTACATCTCAGGCCTCATAACACAGTATTTTCTACAAAATAAACAATAAATACCATGTTTGGAAAAAAAATCATGATATTTTTAAAATCAGATTTATTTTTTTATGAGTTCTAATTTTAATTATTGTTGTGTTTTAATATTTTTTTTCAATATACATGGACTAGTTTGTTATAAGTAACATCTTATTTATCTAGTTTATTCTACACACTGATTGCCTAAAATTAAATCTATAAAGTTTAATCTAAATACATTCCATCATTTTGTAATTGGATAGTGCAAACTAAATAAGACGTAAATTTGAAGAACATTAAATATTAAAAAAAAAAAAATCACAATTATTTCAATATTTTTTAAGTAACGAACTATGGATTTAATTGTTTCAATAAAAATACTAGCTTCGATGCTTTATCCACTCCTAATGGGTTACGAAGGCTAGAATGAACAATACCAAAAGAAGAAAACTGTCTTTCCATTCCAGCAGATGAAGCCACGGCTGTTGTTATTGGGTAGACAAACTGGATTTCAAGTTCTGTAATACTCTCTTTACCTCCCATGACATAAAATGAATTCCACCAGTCATAATAATCAATCATTGTACTACCCCTACTACATACTTTCTGATGAACAACCCATAAATTCTTGGAAAGCACATGCTATCTATTGACACTTATTTACTTATTGGTATTACTGTGCCGAATGATTTTCAATTCTCCTGTCTTTGGAATATAGGTTTTAATAGAAGTGAAAAAAAAAATAATTTAAACCAAAGATTTTTTCACAAAAAAAAAAAAAAAAAAAAAAAAAAAGAACACGATTTAAATCATCCCAACTCTGATAAATGCTAAAATTTAGATTCAGCAAGGTTTTAAAAAAATGTCCATTAAAATACTAAAATATGCTGTTCTAAAGTACAGGATTCAAATTGGTTCATCACCAAAACTGTGTAGTTAAAAAACATTGTAATTCTAGTGTAAAATAACATGTTTATAAATGTATGTAAATATCAGATGAATATCAAAACCACAGCATGAATAATAAAACTGTTAGTTTTGAAATGTTTTTCTTAAATAAGAGACTGTTTTACTATCAGACTTCTCAACCAGTGGTTTCTTTTCTTAGGCACTATTATTATTGGGTGTTCTATTTTCTTGGTTTGGGTACAATAGACCTCTGGTCAAAGTGCACTGGCACTTGGGGAAATTTTATAAGAAGCACTATTTTTACTAAAAGGAATGATTGATTTGGTTTGGTTTGGTTTGGAGCGCTAAGGTCTACCATATTGCACATGAGGGCTAATGAGACTGGGACCTACAGCTTAAAGCTGATTCCGAACGGCTACAAACATCCATCCTGCAATTCGCAAACTCCGGTACCGAAGAGCAGCACCTACCAAACAGCCATCGTTTGGCTTGGTAAGCAGAATGAAATTTTATGCAATTAATTTTACTTCTTGTCCATTACAATACATTTGTCTAGATTTAAATTTCTGTACTGAATAGTTATCAACAGGGTTGGCATGATTTAAATCAGTTAATGTTTTTGAAAAAAATCATTCATTTAAATCAGTTCTTTTTCACTTCTTTTAAAACCTATATTCCAAAGACAGGAGAATAGGGAATCAGTCAGCACAGTAATACCAATAAGTGTAAATAGATAGCATGTGCTTTCCAAGAATTTAGGGGTTGTTATCAGAAAGTATGTAGAAGGGGTAGTACAATTACTGATTATGACTGGTGGAATTCATTTTACATAATGTTAGGTAAAGAGAGAATTAAAGAACTTGAAATCCTGTTTGTCTACCAAATAACAACAGTCGTGGCTTCATCTGCTGGAATGGAAAGACAGTTTTCTTCTTTTGGTATTGTTCATTCTAGCCTTCGTAACCAATTTGGAGTGGATAAAGCATCGAAGCTAGTGTTTTTATTGAAACAATTAAATCCATCATTTGGTGCTTAAAAAATATTGAAATAATTGTGATTTTTTTTTAAATAAATAGTTTGCATTAAAAGAATATTTAATTTGTTCTTTAAATTGACATCTTATTTAGTTTGTACTATCCAATTACAAAATAATAGAATGTATTTAGATTAAAATTTATGTATTTAATTTTAGGTAATGAGTGTGTAGAATATACTAGATAGATAAGATGTTACTTCTTATAACAAACTATTCTATGTACATTGCAAAAAACGTAAAAATAACTAAAATTAGTATTTAGAAAAAAAATCAAAAAAATCCGATTTAAATCATATAAATATGATTTTTTCCAACCCTGGTTATCAGTATAGAAGTTTTTTATTTTTCTAAGAATTTTGAAGATATATGTCATAGTCATTAAAGTGGTTAAGTAATTTGTTGTTTTTGTTTTTTTGCAGCATATAAAAATATCATTTGAAGTACTCATTCATATATCCCTTTCAAAGAAACCCCCCCTCACATAAATTATGGGTTCAACTTCCTCTGAAGCAATAAACTAATCAATATAACTTTGGTTGTCAATCAGATATTTACTATTTATAGATAACAATGAAAATTTAATAATATAAATAAAAAAGTTTCAGAACTATTAATAGGTTTTCCATTGACAGAAATTTCCCAATATTTGACTACATTGATATTGGACAGTTTTAGTACACATACTTATTTACTACTATGTAGTACAAAATACAGCTACAAGATATAGCACAGAAAAAGAACCCTTATATCAAAGACATAAATAACAATGCTAATTATAAGCATTACTATAAAAAATAAATTGAAAACTTACTAGAGCAATGGAGTTTTACAGGAGGTAAGCACAACTCTTTAGCAATATCTGAGTTCTTTATTTTTACAGCTTCATCAACCTAAGGGGGAGGAAAAAGCATTTTTATGGACATCAAATGGATTGTATAAATAAAAAATATTAATTTCCTAATAAGTTCTAGGGCATCTTTACTGAATTCTCTAAAACATGGTCTCCAACCCTATGCTCACAAGCACCTAACAATGGTTTTACATGTGCCTGTTGTCACATTGTCTGTTAAAAATTGATGTTCTACCCGCATATTATCTTTTTTATTTTATTTTTTCTTTGTAGATTGCAAGTGGCAACGAACAATATTTTTTAGTAAAAACATGGTTGTTCTTTCATATGCAAGAAAAATGGCTCTTGAGTTGCTTTTGTGTTTTGAGATATTATTTATGCCATAAATTCTGTGCGACATTTTCAGTTTTTTAAAGAGCTTGCATACGAAAATATAATAAAAGGTGTTTTATATTAAAAGTGCATTGTTTTGAGCAATTAACTAAGCCATTGAGAAACATACTTCTGAACTACTTTAGTATCATACTTCTGATTTCGAAACCTAAACGGTACACCTGTTGCCATACAAATGATAAAGATATTTAAGTTCTCAATAATGTAATCCTTTATATATATATATATATATAAATACATATATATATATATATATGTATGTGTATGTATATATGTACATATAAGTATATATGTGTATATATATATATGTATATATGTATGTGTATGTATATATGTGTGTATGTATATATATGTACATATATATATGTATATGTATATATACGTATGTGCATGTATATGTATGTGTGTGTATATGCATGTATATATGTACATATAAGTTAATATGTGTATGTGTATGTATATATATGTGTGTATGTGTATGTATATATATGTGTATGTATATATATGTGTGTGTGTATGCATTTATGTATATATAAGTATATATATGTGTGTGTATGCATATATGTATATATAATTATATAAATATATATATGTGTGTGTGTATATGTATATATGTGTGTGTATGCATATGTGTATATAAGTATATGCATATATGTACGTATATTCCTAATTAATGAAATATATGCATATTTCTTTGAAAGAAATTAGCTGTTTATATGATAATTTTAACTAAACTTACTAGACTCCTAATTTTGTAAAACATTTTTATACTAATGAACTGTAAAAGAAATTCATAAATTTGTCTACTTTTATTAATTATTTTGCATAAGAATACAATCAAAACTATTTATACATCAAAATTCTGTTTTTTAAATATTTTTCTTATATATAATGTGTATTATTGAATATTACACACACCAATAAATTTACCATTAAAAAAAATAAGCTCTAAAGTATAAAACAGTAGGATCCTTGTTCTAGTCCCATTACATTAATTCAGATCTTAATAATCCCTTAAAAGTACAAAAGACTAGCCAGCTATGTCTAATTCATCGGTACAGATGCGATATTTACACTGTGGCTTTTGTCACCAAATTTAGCGATTTTTCAAGCATTTTGCTGGGCTATGTCTGATTAGCTTTGTCTACCCTGACATTGGAGCTTTGTAGTTGCAACCCTGGTTCGTTGTTTCAGCCCCATTGGTACACGTGATTTCTAACGTCACCACCCGGCTCTTTAAAATAATTTCTTTCTAGTCATTTCTTTTGCCTTATGTGATTCCTGGACTTCGGACATGTCATCTCCCGTGGTCAGGTTGTAGAATTTTATGTTTTTTCTTTTTAGTTTATTTCTTTTTAGTCATGCATTATGAATGTCGTTTTGAACATTTTTAATTTAATTAACATGGTTAAGCAGACTTGCAACTGCTGAGGTACTTTCAAAAAGGTGAGAAAAGTGACAAATAATACAGAATAAGTGACCAAAAGGTGACAAAACATTGAAAAAAAAAAGCGATTTTTTTTTCTCCTCTTGATTACAGATGCTATTAAGATTTTTCTATTTATTTTAACTCTAAATCAAATGATTCATGCAAGACATGATTTTAGCATCAAATATAAAAAAGGTTAAAAATTTTGTTTAACACAACTCAACATTGCTTTTTATTCAAGAAAATCTATAAATTAGATTTGAATACATACAATACATTAATTTTATAATCACAATTTTCTGCATATATTAATGATGTTTTGAAATATGTACATAGCTAGATTAGAGTGTCTAAACAAAAATTGTGAAGAAAAAGAAAAAGAGAAATGTGTGCTTTGACATAAATTACTTTAATGTATTAAATGTACATTTCAGTACAAATGTACATTTCAGGAACTTCTTTACGACTTTTTAAAATCACTAAATTCTGGAAACCATATGACTAATTACATTTTAATAAGAAAAATAAGATTAGAGCATCCCATTTTTGGTCTTTTATTAAAATATTTTGTTATTAATTCAGATTTTCTTTTTTCAACAACAGACTTTTGCTGTGATACACTATGAAAAAAGTGACTAAGTGACTGTTTATTTAAAAAAGTGACTAAAGGTGAGAAAAGTGGCGGAATTAAAAGCCTGTTAAGAAGTATCAGGAGATTTTGCGGTTCGTGGGGAGGGCAAAGCATATGTAGGGATGAAGGTGTAATAGGATCAACTTTTGCTTTGTATTTGTTAAACAGGAGAGAATTATTTCATAATTTTTTTAAGGGAGGTTGGTCTTATAAAAACAAAATTTAATTGTCCTAAGTGTAGTGGGGAAATGATTATTAAACCTGATAGCTGCTTAAGCGAAGGCTGTGTTTGGATTTGTAGGAATAGGGATTCGGGTAAAGTTTGTGGCACTACTAGGTCAATTAGGGATGGTTCATGGTTTAGTAATTCTAAATTACCTCTGGAGGATATTTTTATTTTATCATTTCATATTGTTAAAAGGACTAGTTCTACAGCTATAATCAAGAAATTTAAGTTTTCTGATGGCAAGGTGGTCAACTGGAGGCAGTATGTTAGGGAAAAGGTGCTTGATTTTATAGAGACTAGTTCGGAAAAAACTGAGTGTGTTGGGAAAATTGGTGCCCCTCCTTTCATTAATTTCTTTTATGTCTTTTTTTTTAATGTTTATTAAAATATGTGTGTATGTAATATGTATTTATTGTTATTAAGGGGGGGATTAAAAGGGGGGACCCACCTCAAAATTTTAAATTTGTTTTAAAAGAATTTTTAAATATTTATTTTCTATACAAACGCATTATAAAACTCATTTTTGGTGTGATCATATAGTGCTTATACAGTAAAAATCTGTAAAATCTATGTTGTGTGTCTTTTTGTAGAATTTTGTAATAACTTTGGCCGTCCATGTTTTTTCTTTTTTTTCGTGATCTTTCAGAAAACGCCATTTTTTGCCACCATTTTAGATTGGCGACTTTCAAAAATGGGTTTTTTGCCAAGATCGCCAAGAAAAAAACATGGTGGCCGGAAGTGGTATATAAATTGCATCTGTTCCTAGTTCATCTACCATCATTTGTAAAAAGGTTACAGAGACCGTAGATTTATTGTAAAATAATATATCTATTCCTGTGAAGGAAAGATCAAATTAGCATTTACGAGTAAATTTTATACTACAGAGTTCATACCTTACTACAAACAGTGCTCTAACAATAGCCTGGGAGTTAATAAAAAAAATGCTGCCTATATGACCAAGTTTCAGACTCTTTCCACAGAAAAAAAATTATGCACTTTTTAAGCACCTTAATTTTCATTGTTCTATGATCGACCTACAACTACAGCTTAAAAACTGAAGCTTTTCATGAGCTTTATGATTTGTAAAATGACATTAAATAATATATATAGTTCAAATTAATTATTTTATTAAACACAATTGTTAATATCTCATACTTTATGTTAAGACATCTTTCTTTGCAAACAAATTTTAGAACAGCAATAGTCCTTATTGATCAAATGCCCCCCCCCCTTCCTAAAAAAATCTGAAATATTTGTAAAGTTAAGAAAGTAGTATCTGTGGTGGAAGATCAACAAATTTCGCATCATAGCAACAGTATTTTTATAGCAACATAGATGTAAAATAACATAATAAAAAGTACTTCTGTATTATAAACACGTAAATATAATATTCACACACACAGGGAGAAAAGAAGATGCAGTATCTACACTAAAAAAGGTTTAATTATGACATACTGAAAACAAGATTCAAGAAATTATCAATGCTATTTTAAAAATGTAACTGAAGAACTATTTCCATTCATAATAGAAGATGAGAACCAAAAAATATAGGAAGGGGGGGGAATAAGAGAATGTGTCTAATTTTGAAGTTCATTTTTCTATATATTTCTTCTATATATTTTTTTAATTGGTCTAACTCTTCTTTCTTATCTTTAGCTTTGTTGAATGGATTGACGATTAATTACCAAGGGAAATAAAAATTCAGCAACTGATATTTGGGGAAAAAATAAGAACTTGGAAAAATTTATAAATTTTAATGCTATGAAAAGAAAATTAAGCACTTTTTAAGGACTTATTAGGGACCTTAAAAATGGATCTACAAAATAAGCACTTTTTAAAGATTTTAAGCACCCGGCTGAACCATGTATGACATTATCAGAAGAGACTTAAATATTTTAACTTTTAAAGAAATTTATATCAAACACTCAATTTTTATAACTTAAATAATACTCCTAATCAAATTATTACTGAGCTTCCTGATTATAAGTTTAGGGAAGCCAATAATCACAAGTGGCTTTGTGCTGATATGCTTCTATAAATTAAAATATCTTTTACTTTTTGTTTTAAATTTTTAACTTTCACACTATAGATGACACCACAGTGATTTTCTACTTCTCATCAGACTATTCTAACTATTGATTGTTGCACAGTCCTATAATTTTTATATATATTTTAAATTCAAAAAATTGTGTATTAAGACTCATATTTAATCTTTTATGACTTTTATCATAATTCTTAACTGTGTAGCCACAATATTTTTTAACATCTTAATAAGGACTGTAAATGGATGTTCTAAGATTTTTCATGATAACTTGGGATTTATCTTAATGTGCAAGTGCCTCAAATAGACTACTATAACATGCTTTATAGTTTAAATAGAATAGAATTGTTTAAAAAAAAGGTAAATCATTTATTTAAAAAATAAACATTTTACTAAAACTTAAAACATTTATAAAAACAAATTAATATACTTACAGATTTTCCCTTTACCCACTCTGTTGCCAGGGAGCTGGAAGCTATAGCAGAACCGCATCCAAAAGTCTTAAATTTTGCATCAATAATTTTTCCATTTTCATCAACTCTGATCTAAATAAAGAAAAAATTCCAGATCATAAAAATCAATTAATTGAATGCTTTTTATATCCTTATCTTTGAAGCGTAAAGAAATTTTGATGCTTTTATCTTTAAATGAAAACTAAAATATAAAATTTCAGTCAATTTTACTATATTTAGTAGTTTATGGTTCAAACTCTTTTGATTCTGAAAATTTCAAGCACTTTTCAATGACTTTTCCAAAACCTGATATTTTTTTCAAGCACCTCTTTGATATACTGTTCATAATTGAAAAAAATTAAAATAACTTTCCAAAACAGTAGAACTATATATATAGTGTTCACTGTTTTCCCAGAAAAAAAAATCAGGCTTTTGGAATGGTGTAAAAAAAAGGAAGGGCTATAAGCTCACGAATACTGGTTTAAAAATATAGTTTCTTTTTAAATCATTCCAAACTTTTTATATATATTTGACATCACTAACTAAACAGAAATAAGCAATCAAAGAAAATAAGTAAAAAAAAAAAAAAAAGCAAAACAACACTAATGTAGTCTAAACACTAATTGTTCACCACTTCCTGATGATGACCTTGAACGATGGTTCACAGGTTGCATCCACACGCTGGGCCACTAAATGAACCGAGCGCATTGATTCGTTCATAGGGTCTACTGCTCACTTTAGTTCTGTATCTGGCTGCCTTTGATCTTTGGAGAAAAACCGCCTCGGAAGCCATTGTCCGCCAAGGCTATTTTATCGTCTGCCACCATCGGCCATGATAAGCCAAAGCCCCTTCAGACGGTGGTAATGACTTGAAGTGGACCATAGTGGGAAGGGGCCTTATTGTCTGCCGCCATCGGTCATGATAAGCCAAAGCCCCTCCAGACGGTGGTAATGGCTTGCAGTCGACCATAGTGGGAGGGGCCTTTAAAAAATCTCTTTCAAAGCTCTTATCTTTCTTTCATCGAATGAAAAGCAAGAATTTCTAATTCGGGATGACATTGAACTCTGACCTTGTCTCCCCTCCCTCCAAGCCGGCGACAGTAGCTATTGCAGTCTACAGTGCAAGAAAGATGAATCACGTGACACGCCCACAATTGCCGATAACGATCCTTCTCAAATTTCCGGTGCAGACGTAAATTAACATTTTGCAGGGACTTGAAAAAGAAAAATCAAGCACCAGACCTTAAATTCAATGACCTCAAAGAAAATTCAAAATCTTTTAAGGCCTTAAAAAAACAAAAAGAAAATTTAAGCACTTTTCAATGACTTTTCATGACCGTGGGAACCCTGTAGTTGATCCAGATTTTGTCTGCCGTGAGAAAAAAATTATGAATTTTCTTTATTTTTGTGAAAAAATAAATAAATTTTGTTATATGCTTAAGACTATTTTTAGTTATCAATTTCTTATTTAAAACCCACCAAAGATATATAATAAAGTAAATTATGTAATATATAACAAAATATTAAAAATTCTCTTTATGTTTAACCCCTTAACAGTTTTATTTTCTTCACGAATTCTATCCAAAAGATGTCACTTTTTTTATTGCTTATATTTATTCATTTTATATTTGTAAGCGGGAAAATATTTTAAGTTATATTTCTAATTATTTTAATCATGTATAACTATTTTTACAGGAAGAAAAATAATGTTTTCCCTGGAGGTTGTATTTTCTCTCATGTACGATACACAGGGAAGTTACTTTTATAGTTGTGCATATAAAAATACAAATATTTTTAATTACTACACAATTATTTTTGAATGCAAATACTACAAGTACATTTACTTAACCTATTTTTTCAAAGATCAGATTTAGTGTGATAAATCTTGAAAAAGAGTAGGTGGCAATAGTCCACTGTCACAGTCTGGACAATAATACCTAGTTTCTTTTCTAATTCATTAGCCACTGTCATTTTTGTTAAGTGTGAAAACATATAGCACTAGTTTGCAGGTCGTAAGTGTTTTGTCTGTAGGTGGAATTACCTCTAAAAAGTCTCTCTTGGTTAGTTTTCTAAAACTTAAGCCAAAAACTTAAAGATAAAAAATCGATGAGTATTGCAAAACCTATGAGAAAGCCCACATTTTTAAATCAGACTACACTTCAAAAACTAAAATATTATGGACATATATAAGACCAATTTGACATTAAAAATAAAAAGATATGGCTAAAACAGTGAAAAACGAAAAAGAAATCAGATTGTCCATATGCCATACGGGCAAATCATTAAAGGTACGCTAACCGTGCCCGTACTGTATACATGCAAAACAGGCAAGAGGTTAAGATGTTTTTCTTGAGAAAAATGAAATTAAACACATTAAAATTAAAGAAAGACCAGTGGTGTCACCTGACAACATGAATATATTAGTATACATTGTGCATGTACACGTTTAGTCAACTGCAGATATAAATTAGAAAAAAAATTTTTTTGAAAGTTTTTGTTTTTAAGTTATTTAAGGGCTATTTACATAAGATTTATCTATGACACCAAATTTTGTGAAGGTGCCTAATTTACTATTTATAATTTTGTGACTGAAGCTACTTTTTCAATACGGAATTTTTGTGAAAGGGCTACAAATAAACCCAATTTAAGTCTGGATCAATCCCTGATATAATTACAGAACGATAAAATAATTTTCTATATTTAAGAAAGATTTCAAAACACTAAAAGCAAATTTTTTTACCTGCAACTTCATAACATCTCCACATGCAGGTGCTCCAACAAGTCCAGTTCCTACTTGCTTATCATTCTTATCCATAGAGCCAACATTTCGGGGATTTTCATAATGATCAATAACCTAAACACATTTTTAAATACATCATACAACTTATATTTAAAATATTACCCTGCCAACAAATTGTATGTTTAAACTTCCAAATTTATGTCTAGCTCATTTATAAATAATTGTTCAATTTGCTTAAAATAGGCAAAATATAATATATGCTTAAGAAAGCAAAGGTTTGTACTTAGTAATAGAATACAGTAAAACCCGTTTAAGAAGTTTCAACTTAAGAAGTTTATATTTTTGATACCCATTTTTCCCCCTATTCATATGATGTTAAAATAACTGGTTTATAAAATTTCATTCCAAACTCTTTACCGCTTAAAAAGTTTTCTTTCATTTCTATGTTTACTTACAGAACACATGTATAGTTGCCTTTTGATTACTTTTTCTCCTCTCTGTTTGTAAAGGTCAATGTTTATGGCTGGAAACGATTGTTGTCATTTTTATTTAAAATGTGATTGAAGAAGTTTTTAAAAGCTTAAGACAGCTGCACTGTTATAAATTACAAATTGCTGATAAAAAACAAAAACTATAACAGATTTTTTCTGTAAAATCAATTCCAGTGATGTTTAAAGCAATATTTCTTAGATATTCTAAGGTAATTGTGTTGTTTTCCTTTTTTAGCTGATTTAGTATGCAAAAAATGTAAATTTTTGAAAAAAATCAAACCTATTGTTTATATATTATTTTATAAAGAAAAAATCTCTCCTCATTATCAATGTGATTATCTTGTATTTAAAAAAAATTAATTTCGTTTAAGAAGTTTTCTTTTTCCATTCCCTTAGAAAACTTAAGAGGGTTTTACTGTATATATATTTATATATACAAATATATATATATATATATATATATATATACACACTCACACATATGCATAAATAATGCTTACTGCCTGATTTCCTGTTTAAAAAGTTTTCCTACTTAAGAAGTGGAAAACTTCCTTGGAAAACTTCTTAAGCGGGTTTCACTATACATTCGTAAATAGTAGAGAAAACAAAAATTTTAAAGAGAATATCAGGGTTCCCACTCTTTTTCCAGAAGAAAAATTAAGGACTTTCTAAGGACCACAGTAACTTATTATAAGGACCTACTTGAAATACACAGCACAACAACATAAACCTTATTTCCTGGGGAGCATATTTTAATGATTATGAACTAGACAAGAGATGTTCTATAAATGCCCTACAATATTTTAGAATTAAGTTTTTAAAAGTGCCTAAAAATTAATATAAGAAATTTATTTGACAAAAACTAATTTTGAAAAATGTACATCTAAAGTTTTTTGAGTGATAAAACTAAAAATGAATTGTGAATAAAATACATTATAAAAAGTACTCTCTGAGGGTTTAGAAATGACTGATTATATATATATATATATATATATATATATATATATATATATATATATATATATATATATATATATATATATATATATATATATATATATATATGTGTGTGTGTGTGTGTGTGTGTGTGTATACCAGCTGATTATACCTGACATTGCCTGGGAAAAAAGAAAGTTTTAGACTTTTCTATTACATTCAATGCAAGGAAAATTAAATTTCCTTAAGTAACTGAAATATCTACAACCCCCCCCCCCCTCCATGCTATGTTTGATTAAAATCTGCATGATTGTTAGCTATTAGGAAAGGGCAGCTGATTTTATGCTTTAAACATTTTCAGTAATATTTATTTACTATTTACTGAGAAATTTCCAATAGTGCAAGTACATATTCCAATAGTGCACATACATAAATAATTTCATTTTGAAAATTCAACAGATTTCTTTTCTTGTTTTAGAAATTTTTTTTGCTCAAGTTCTGTAACTCAGCTACTTTTTCTTATATCTTTCCATGGAAGAAATTGATTACATTCCAATTTAAAAATTAAGGAGTTTTTAAGGACCTCTGACAAAAATTAATTAGTTTTAAGGGCCCTTAAAAATGAAAGCTAAAATTAAGGAGTTCTTAAGGACTGTGGGAACCCTGTAATATCCTTTCAAAGTATTTGCAACACTTTACTTCAAAATCAAACACTTAAAACATTGCTTTATATTATAAATTTTACATTCCATAAATATCTCGTTTAAACGCATAATTTTATCATACTATTCCTACATCATACTTAGCTATATTTTTGTTAGAAGATTTGCCATGATTAAGAATGCTTAAAAAAAAAAATTTCTGTATAATATGAAATAAGTTATCAGAGCATTTAACTGCTTAATTTACTAAGTTAGTAATAAATATTTCTTATTTTCACATTTTTATTAAAAATGCTAAAACGGCCTCTACTACATATATTGATACAGAGTTGTAATTAAATAGATTCTAATACTCATATTGATTCCCGTTCTATGAAAATGAATAATTCTTAACTTGTTATGACATTTTAACAGGGTAATACGTATGCTGGGGTAGAGCCCAACTGCATAACTTTCATGACGCAATAATATAGCTCATTATTTACCAATCAATACTGTTACTTATTCATGGACTTGGATCTCAAATTTTAAAACCATGATCAAATCAAATTCAAAACAATTCTAATCTCTACGCATTACTAAAATATCTTTCATCTCTCGTTTTCAACATTATAAAATTTCATAGATAATTGGTTAACCTATAAATTAAAAGTAATATCCCTGAGTTAAACGAAAAACGTTAGCGAGTTACATAGGGGATTTTTTATCCTTACAGCCACAATAAATGCAATATTCAACATGTTTAAAAACTGTAATATTGCTCTGAATTAACAAATTCTTAACTTGTTAAATGATTAAAAAAACCGGATAATACTTTGGCCGCGGTCAGCACATCTACGGTATTACATAATTTCTATGACGCAATAATATAATTTTATTTTTTAATAATCAATACTGTACCTTTTCATGATAGTTAGCACTGCTTATAAAGTAAGCCGGCAAAGATTTTCTAGCAGCTGGACTAACACTGCGTGAAATTGCTCGAAATAACGCCATAGATCAGCTTAAATTTTCTGCTAAGAATTTCGTCTAAATGTTTCCAAACTGTGGTGGTTGTAATGATGCCAAATAAGAAATGTAAAATAGTACTCGTAGTAATCTGCAAGAGTGGGGCTCAGATTTTGTTTGAATATTTTATCACTTTTTCAAACAAAAAACGATTGAAAGTGCTAAGATATAATCATAATTTATAAATGTTAGAATGGTAATTGGTGCTTAAGAATCTTAAATTATTATTATGAAATTAATATTTAAAAGAACTTATATGAAACTTTCACAGAAAACCGACGATGAATATATTATGCAGAGTATCACAGACTGAATACGAAAACTAAACTCAAAATTCAGAAGCACACTTCTACGAGTTAGCAAATATTTTTCTGAATTATACTTTTTAAGCAACAACAGGAACCTTTCCTACCTCAAGAGAATAAACAAACCCTTTACACCCCATTCCTTCCTAAAATATTCCAAATTGAGTAATTATTGAAGAAATATGTGTTTTTGAAGCCATTTCAAGGAATTATGAGAGTCGGTTTACCCTGTATACGGTTGTCTTCTAACCCAAAATGATCGACAGAATTGACAAGGACCTCAGAAAATTTAAAAATAACGAATTTATGTTCTTATAGGTAATGGTCTGATTCAAAGTAAGACCATCGTGAATCACGATGGACACGTTCGAGGCCGGCCCTAGTGATTTTATAAACAAACGGAAAAAAAAGCCCTTCCCTTGACCAAGCTTTAAAAATTTTTTGAAGTTCTTCATTGGAAAATCAGAATTATAAACTAATTATGTTTTATCAGAAAAATGGTATATATAATTGAATTAAGAGAATGGTACTGGTACATATTTTGTTCTCAAGTTACCTGCGGCTAAATTTATTCGCTGTAGACAGTCATCTATTTTGCCTACCGCCAGGAATTGGATTTGCCAAATTGGTCCCACAACTCATGAAGATAACCATATCATTAATAATCTGGTTACTATAGGCAGGTTCCTGATTATGATAATATAACTGAGTAACTGAAAATCATCTGTCAAATATATAAATTATGTTACCAACTAGACAAATAAATTTCTAGAGCTTAAGTATTTAAAAATACGTTCTAAATTGTTACTATAATACCTATTTAAAAGCCTGAAGAAGAACCTCTTTGTCCTCAAAACTTAGAATCATGAGTTTACTTTCTTCCCTAGCTGGTTGAACACTCAAATCAATAAATTTCTGTATAACAACACTACTATCAATGCTCGGTTTGGCTTAAAACCGCAAACTCCACAATACACCAAACTAAAACTCACCCATAATGTGTTTTAGAAACAGATGCATATTTTTTTTGGTTATATAGAGCCATATTTTTTTTAATCAGGAACCTACTGCGATTCCGAACTGTTACAAATATCCAAGGCAACAATAGCATTCGAATCCACGAACTCCAGTACCGAAGAACAGCGTCCTACATTAATTATGAGGGTAATGCAATCACTAGCCTCTTTCGTCCAACTTTTCGGCAGGTTCTTTAAACTTACATTTACTTACCTCTTCTCTTTGGCCTATTAGTGTTCCCAGCTAGCAACGTTACGTTGGGCCTTCGTTGTACTGCATACGTTGGGGCAACGTTGATATGGCATGTTGGCCAACGGTTGGTTAATGGTTGGCTAATGGTTGTTGTTTACATAATGCCAAAGAAATACTACGAAGGACCAATGTAATACTATGATGGACCAACTGAATGCCAACGTTTATTATTTCTATTTATTATTTTGACACCAATTGGTGCCATTTTGGGCCCCAAACTTGTACTGATCCTATTAATTCTATTAATAAATTTCCCATAATCTACATATACTCTAGCCATGTACGACGTGATGATTATTGCTCAGCATAAAAACTTGAAGCACAAGCAGCATATTTTCATACAAATGCATATTGATATATTTGAATGCTGGTTCAAGTGGTTGTGAATCAAACTCAGCCTCACTAAACGAATATCATAAAGTTGCAAATCGTTCCAAATCAAATCTTGAGATCTACCATAAAATTTCTCTGGTTTCTTAAGAGCAACTTTCTCCATAGGGGACAAAGACAATCAGCATGGTGGGCAAAAATTCTGTGTTTGAATCAAGCAGGTGTATTAAAACATTTCCCTATATACAAAGAGAATTTACAGGATAAATCTTTGGGCCTATATGTCTTCTTGCTGGGAGAAAAGTACAGGATCAGTAGTAAAAATTCTAAAAAAAAAAAAATCAATATTGAGAGAATTCCCCAAAAATCACCAATGCATTATACCTGTGAAGGTGGGGAGCTGGTTGCACAGGTCAAACTTTATAGTGACTTTCATCTTAAGAGTAAAAATGCATTAGGGACATGGCTCTAAAATATTTTCAAAACTAGTACCTTTTATGCAATAGAAAGAAAATTTTATATTCTTCATTACAATCCTAAGGATTCAAGCATTTCAACAGTTTCAAATTTACGTTTTAGAACTGGATGTAAACCTGTATTTTTCTTTAAATTCACCAGTTAAGTTTCTGCAGCATATCTGCTTACTGTATTTATGGTTTTGTATTACATGATAAAAACACTTTCTGTCTCTGGACTTTTATTTGATATATTTTACATATTTTAACATTAATTTTATTACTAGACTGAATTGTTTTTTTAATGGTCCACGCTTAAGCATACAGAAGACTTTAAAACTTGGCTTCATGAACCTCAGAACAGATATGCATTTCAATGTCAAAATGACTGAATTTTATATAAAAAAATATTTTATTTCATAATATTACTGCAGGATTGAGCGATTTAAATGAGTTGATTTAAAAAAAATCATTGATTTAAATCAATTTTTAACATTGAATTTTTAAAAGAAAGTTTAGTAATAAGCACAATAAGAAAATATTGACAACCCAGAGTTGCTCCCAGATGGTTTCAGGAGGCTGCTGCAATTTTTTGTATTATTAAATAGCACCTTAAATATTTAGGAATAAAATTTGTTAATACCAATATAAACAAGAATATTAAAACTAGTTTTCATGTGATTACTACTGTGGTAGATTTAAAAATATAAAAACAAACTGGTCTTTCCTTAAAATTTTAACATAACAAAATTGAGTATTTTTACAATAAAGTATAATTACAAAAGAAATAAAAATCTTTAAAAAGTAACCTATTGCTGTATTATTTATCAAAAAAAAATACTTGTACTATTGCTGAATCTGTACATATTTGGAAAATTTAGATTAAACTTAGTATGGTGAAATAATTTCTCTTAATAAGTGAAAAAAATGGGAGCTTTCCATTCTTAGTCAAGTAATTCGTTTTAGTGGAAAAAAATCTGACTGATTTGGAAGAAAAGATTTTTTACATTTATAAATACTTGTTATAAACATTTAACCACTGTCACAAAATAAAAGTTGGTTGTAAAATTTTCATAAAAATAAAATTATTTTGTACTTAGCCCTTAGTCTACTCTCATTTTTCTAATAATTCTATGGTTGAAGGAGTAAAATGTATAAATTAACATGAAGCATCCTTTATTCAGATATAGATTTAAAACAAGCAAAAAACCCTATTACAAGTAATTATTTTCTACTGATTTATGAATTATTCTTACATATTATATATTTATTTATTTTAGTTATATTTTATTTTTTATTATATATTAAAAAATTAATTGATTTAGACATCTAACTGGAACAATTTAATTTGCTTATATCAAATATTATACTTAAATATATTTAAATTTCAAAAATCATATTTAAATTTTAAAAAATCTGATTTAAATCAAAAAATCTGATTTTTTTTTTATTAAAAAAAAAAAAAAAATTGTTATTTTTATCAAATTATTGTTAGTACTATCAACTCAGTAACTGTGGATAAATAACTTATTCAGGATAAAAAATAAAACATATGCATTATTTTTTAACCAATTTTTTCAAAAATTATCTGTCAAAAATATTTATAACATTTATAATAAAAACATTAAATTAATTGCGATATCATTTATTCAAACTTTTTGTTAAAATAAAATAAATGTTAAAAAAATTAATGTGAATTTGCACAATTAAAAATATATAAAATTAAATTAATTTAAAAAAAGAAATTAAATTTTTATATTAAATTAAATATATATATAAACATATTTATATAAACAATTAATATTTAAACTCAACAAGAAAAAACAAAAGAAAAAATTTACAATTAATAAAAATTTTCTATGAATTAATAATTAAACATAATAAATTATATTATTTTTTTTATAATAGTTATTTGATTTTTTTATTATATATTTAAAAATTTAGGATGCACAATAATTTAAATGAAACTTTATGCAATTGTTATTAAGAATTAATATAACAAACATTTCAATTTTGAAAAAAAAAATAATGATTTTTAAAAAATCGTTTTTACACCTAGTGTTTTAAATAACATTTTTGTAAACATATAAACTTTCAGGACAAAAAAGCATTATTTCATTTCTCTAAAATTTCATAAAGCAAATTAATAAATTAAATATTTCAATTATCATTCATAAACAATATTTTAAATAACAGAGCTTGCATTGCTACTAAAAATAGAAAATGAAAAATTACAAATAATGACTAAAAAGTGACTAAACATTGAAAATAAAAAAAAAAAAGATTTTTTTCTCCTCTTGATTAAGATGCTATTATTAAATTTTTCTATTTATTTTATAAATCAAATGATTCATGCAAGACACGATTTTAGCATCAAATACAAAAAAAAGTTAAAAATTTTGTTTAACACAACATTGCTTTTTATTCAAGAAAATCTATAAATTAGATTTGAATACATACAATACATTAATTTTATAATCAATTTTCTGCATATATTAATGATGTTTTGAAATATGTACATAGCTAGATTAGAGTATCTAAACAAAAATTGTGAAGTAAAAGAAAAAGAGAAATGTGTGCTTTGACATAAGTTACTTTAATGTATTAAATGTACATTTCAGGAACTTCTTTACGACTTCTTAAAATCACTAAATTCTGGAAACCATATGACTAATTACATTTTAATAAGAAAAATAAGATTAGAGCATCACATTTTTGGTCTTAAAATATTTTTTATTAATTAAATTTTCTTTTTTCAACAACAGAAAGAATACTAGATCAAAAATCCAGCAGGGTAAATAGCCCCATGGGGTGATGTACTTGGAAAGAGAGGTGGGTCTGAACAGCCAATGATACTTGTAAGATTATGTAAAATTTTTCCCCACCATTAGCTGTTCCAACATGATTCAAATGTACTAAAATCTGCCAACCTCAGAGTGCACTTGAAAATAATACAGAAGTTTATAGGTCGTGTCGAGTGATTGTTTATAAGACAATACTTCAGTATTTGTCGGAATGATACACCATGAAAAAAGTGACTAAAAGTGATTGTTTCTTAAAAAGTATAAATGAGAAGAGTGACGGAATTTATTGAACATGAGAGAAAAAAAATGTTATTGTAAAGAGAAATTATACTTAATTCATATGGACAATAAAAAATAAGTTTTATTAATGTTTATACAATTATAAATGCTAAGAATAAAATGTATTTTTTATCATTTGTTTTCAAAAATCAAATTAATATGTGTTTCTCAAAAGTTTCTAAAAGATGAATTATTATTTTCTTGTCAAAATTGTTTAAAAAAATGTGCAGAGAAAAAAAATTTCCACTTAAAAGTAAAACCAACAGTTAGTTAGAAGTAAATCGAGAAACATGTTGTTTTAAGAATCGAAGTAATTATTTTTGTTCCATTTAATATTTAAGGTAAAAAAATATAATGAATATTGAAATCCTTGTCCAAAATAATGTTACATTTGTAATTCATTGCCATGACTAATGACTGTGTCATAAATTATGTTCATTTTCACTCAAGAATTAAAATTCAGTCAGTTATTTGCTATTATTTTCTGTTGAGAAAATATAACTTTAGTTGATATTTTAAACTATTCTTTTAATATTGAAATCGCAAATGTATCAATCTGATATAAGGGAGATTTATTGTTTTCAATTTTTAAAATGTTATAATCAAAATATAAAAAAAGGACAAAATTTAGAAAATTACAAACAAATGAAATATGCACTGCATAAGAAAAATTCCTTAAAAAGTTAAACTGCCTAGAACTTTCCTGATTAATATTCTAATGCAATTTTATAGCCCAGGAAAGTTCTAAATAAGGCAATTAAATGGCTCTTAGAATATTAAATACTTAAAGGTGACAAAAGACTTTTAAAATTAATATTTTGTTTTTGACCAATCTGCTTAAAAATATAATATGTTGTTAATAACATTTATGTAAAGTGATAAAAAATTTTAAAGCAAAATATTATTTTTTTTTATTATTAATCATATTAATATTTTTTTTCAAAATGCTTTATTAAAATGTTCTATGATCAATCTTCTAAAATGTTCTTAAAAAATTTTAAAAAGTTTTTTGAAAATGACTATATGCATAAAACATAGGTTATTTCTATTTATATAATTTTTAGAACTTTTTCAAAATATTACTGATAAGGATTTTCAAGAACTAAGAATTATTATTCTAACAGTATATTTACATTATTAATATTTTTTTTGTTCAAACTTATCTAGACTAATATTTAAATGTTATACATACTCATTGTACTTTTGACTGACATTAATTTGACAGTTTCATTTTTTAGATATATAAAAATGTCACATTTTTTTATTGCATTTTTTTTATTTACATTTTTAAGTAAAGATATGTTATTAAAATTAACATTTCTAATATTTTTAAGCATTTATTACAATTTTTTTCTTTCTATGAATCATAGAACTGAAGTTTATCAATATCATCAATATCCAAGTTAATTTTTGGAATTCCAGTGAAAGCAAATCTAGGAGGCGGATAAAGGATTATCACAATTAATTTTAAAAAATTGTCTTGCTTATGATTCCATCTGTACTACTATCAGAGTCACTACTATGGTCATCTAGTAAATTTCGCTACTATCATTTACATAATTCAGTTTCTGATTCCGAGTCACAGTTCGAATCACAAGAAATCAATTCCATAGGCTCTGAATTATCCATCATTTAAAAGTAAAAATATATTATTAAACTCTTACATCAATAAAATTATCAGGATTAGTAAAATATAACAAAAAGCTATACACTGAAAGATAACAATTCGTCTTCTGATACAAAACATAAAAAAACTACTTTTGAACCAAAATCAGAGTAGAAAATACAATAAACTGCAAACATCATTACTGGATAAATCTATACGAATAATTTGTTACTAAAATAAAAAAATATCCGAAAATGCAAAAATAGAAATCAGATTTTTACGATAGGGCAAATTAAACCAGAAACTGTACATAGGGCATAACAAATAACATTTATATAAAATATGTTTAAATTATATATATTTAACAATTATAAGCTGTCATTTAAAATATCTTTTGAACTTTAAATTTTTTACTATAACAGTAAACTGTGAAAAAATAATTTGTGTTGTTTTTAAATTGATTTGCTGAAAATGTATATTTATTTGAATATATGATGATAAAATGGTTAAAATTAAAAAGATAAAAGTATTAATTATTTGGATATTAATTAATAAGCTTGAAAATGAGATTTAATAAAAATGCTCCATATTTCTGTTATAATAGTCATTTTTGATTTTTAACTTACATTTTTACATAAGAATAATTAGCATATTTTGAACAATACAAAGGGAAAATAGAATAGTGAAAATACTCATTTTTCAGCATCAAATGTCTTTATCAACTTTTTTAAGTATAGAAAATAGCTTATTCAAATATATAAACTATTCTAATATCTTTAATTTTTGTATAATCTACAAGTAAATAAATGATATATTCAAGAGAGATATCAGTCAGAAATACACCTGGAATGCTTGAAATAATCATGAAATGCAAAATGTATGAAAAAAAACATTTGTATTCCTCTTAATAATTCATGTATTATTACTTTTGCTGAATTATTTTATGTTGATAAAAACATTCATTATAGGAAATCAGATAATCAAAATTCTCCAAATGTCCAAGTTTCTCATTCTTTTTCCAGAAAAAAATTAAGATTTCAAGAAAAAGTACTTTTTACAAACCTATTGAATACACAAATTTTGTGATATCTGTATTTGATATTGAATACTGAAAAATGATTTTTATTTCTATCGTAAAAAGTATCTAGTATTGTCTCAATATCTTGTACAGTTAACGAAATTTAAAATAAAGAAGTTTGAAATTATAACAAAAAAACATGATACAGGGTTAAACTTTTTTCCAGAACAAAATTAAGGACTTTTAAACAAAGTAACTTTTTATTGGACTTTGAAATACACAGCATAACGACATAAACCCTATTTCCTAAGAACATATTTTAATTATGAACACACAAGGCATGTTCTATAAATGCCCTACAATATTTCAGAATTAAGTTTTTAAAATACCTAAAAATTAATATAAGATAAACTTTTGACAAAAATTTTGAAAAATGTACATAAAATTTTTTGTGATAAATAAATAAATATATTAATAAAAAATATAATATTATAAACAGTACTTTCTTATAATATATTTATAAAAAAAATTTATAATAAAAATATATAAAATATTTATGTATGTTGTGTGTTTTGATGTTATAAAAGTAATTTGATGAAAGAAGAAAAAATTTTAGACTTTTTATTCAAAATGCAAAGAAAATTAAACTTCCATAAGTAACTGAAATATCTACAAAACCCCCACCATCCATGCTTTGTTTTAATTAAAATCTGCATGAATGTTAGCTATTAGGAAAAGGCAGCTGACTTTATAAACCTTTTCAGTATGGAAAAGATTATTTATTTGTCAAAAAAGTTTTCTAGCTTGTGACCATTTAAAAAGTACTAATAAGTTAAAAGCACTTTTATAATTTTTTAAGGATATCAAGGAAAGGAATTTTGAATTACTACAGTAATATACTGACAACATATATGTATTTGAGGATTTTCTTTACTATTAATACTACACTTTTCGCTAGAAAATGTCAAAGAATGTTATGAACTTTACAAATATTTATTTACTATTTATAAAGAAATTTCCAATAGTTCAAATTCACATACATAAATAATTTCATTTTGAAAGTTCAACAGATTTCTTTTTTTGTATCAGAAATTTTTTTGCTCAAGTTCTGTAACTCAGCTACTTTTTCTATCTTTCCATGGAAGAAATTGATAGAGTTCCAATTTCAAAATTAAGGACCTTTGATAAAAATTAAGTTGTTTTAAGGGTTTTAAAAATGAAAGCTAAAATTAAAGAGTTCTTAAGGCTCTGCTCTTTCAAAAGCTGCCCTAAAGGTGAATTAACTATCATCAGAAGAAACAGAATTGGAAAACATCTTTTCATTGCAAAATTTCTAAAGTAAATCAGGAAAAAACACATCCTACACTTTATAATAAGTGTGGTTTATTTTGCCTACGGGAAAAGTAAACTAGGAAGTGACCAATTGTCAGAGACTGACAAAAGTTGTAAAATCTTGGGAGTCAGGAAAAATTCTTAGGAGCCGATGGCACAAGTTCTTTCTTTAACTTAATGACTTTAATACATTTAATGCACAATGAAATATGGGCCACTCATAATCAAACATCAAGGACAAGGAAAATCTTTATTTGATTAGATTATGCAATGGAAAATTATATCAGATAATGTAACTATAAATCTTTAAAAGAAATTATTAACAGTGTCTTTGAGTTTTTCCTCTGAAATACCATCTATCAATTGATTTCTCAGGATTGAATTACTGAAAAGATGATCCATTTAAGTGTATAAACATTAGGCTATTTAAAGATTCTCTCTTTAAATTTGAACGTAGTTTGTTTTTGATGACATTCATTGCACTGAAACCACTTTCACAGGAAGATGTTGAAACAGAAAGGGTCAGTACAATTGAAAGAAGATTTGTTAAGTGTTGAATTCTGTTCTTCATTAAAAAACACCTTTCAAAAAGAGAATTAAGTGATAAATTTTTTCCAAGAACTTAGAATGCATAATTTTAGAAAGATCAATAACCTTAGAAACATCATCTTCACTGATAGTAACACAATCAGCAAAACGTCGAGAAAGCAATTCAATTTCACTTTCTCTAAAATCTTGCATCTTTTTGTCAAACAAAAGTATTAAGGTATCCGTCTACATTAAAAAACGTCATTTTTTGTCAAAATTCACAATTTTTTTTAATTTTTCTATTGTAAAATTTCAACTTTTAGCTATTAAATCTGTTTTGTTTTGTTTACAGCATTTTAAAGAAAAGTTACAGCTGTTTAAACATCAGTGACAGCTGTCAAAACAAAACGGAAGTAGCGACTTCGGAACTGGAAGTTGTGAATTTATTGCCTTTTAAAGAGCATTTTTAAGACAAAACTTTTAAATTTTCATGAAGCTTGGTTATAGTATTTTTAATAGTTTCTAGTATTTGTAATAATTAGCAGCTTGCCAATTAGAAAGTTTTGAAGCAATAAAGTGTGGGGAATTTTAAACATGTATTTTAATTTTTTAACAGTTAAAGTTGCTTTCATAAACTTCAAATGCATTTTCTCAGAATGGTATTTTTTATAAAATGTTGAAACTTGAAATGGGATTTCTCCAAAAGTTCTAAAAATATTTTGTTCGGACCAAAATTTTTTAATAAAGACCTAGAGTGACCCACTTTATTTTTACTTTGTCACACTCACAAGGTCTGTGGTGCAAAAATAAATAATAATAGAATTAAAAATAATTTAAATGGATGAGATGATTTAATGGTTTATAGTGGTATGTTGCTAATAATCTGTGTTATAAATATGAAATAACCCATAGGATAAAAAGAGCACCAGGTTTGTTGAGGGAATTAATTATCAAAAAATAACAGTAAAATTAAATTAAATAGGAAACAATACAGTTCATGACAAATACAATTACCCTGTACAATAATTTATTAAAACTTAACGATGGTAGCGTAAGTGTGCAATTTTTCCCCACTTAATATGTGTTTCAAGCACTCAACTAAATTTTCGTGCTCATAATGCCTAATGAAGGATATAGATGAACTACGAATGTTTCAAATATTCGTAAAATAAAAAAAAATTGCTACAAAAAAGTTGATTAGTTAATAATAATGAATGTTTTTGACTCATTAGGAACTTGAATTTTCGATTTCTAGGTAAATATTATAAAGAATAAAATTTCAATAAAATCCCAAATTTAATATAAGTAATCTGTCACTAATATTATTACAACTATCAGATTATGCAAAAGCAATACAAGGCTTTCTTTAATTAGGATTAGTTATTTTGCCAGGACAGTGGCAAAAACTGGAAAAAACAGCAAAAAATGGCAAAATCTAGAAAAATTGGCTGGATTTTAAAAAATGTACAAAATAATTAATAATTAATAAATAACAAAATAAATAATTTTGTACATAGTAATTGACTTAAATCAGAATATAATTAGGTATTTCATTAGTATTAATTTAAATTTAAACAATTTAAAATAATTTTCGTTGTGTTAGCAATGAAAATACAATATTCTATTTTTGTAAATTTATGATGGAGACATGGGATAAAAAATGTTTTCTTCATTTATCAATTTAATAGTAATGATTTAATGTAATGTGTTTTAATGTAATATTTATATATATGTAAGATATTTATATATTATATAAGTACTAAAAACGTTTAAACCTACAATTTGTAGGGAAAATAAGCAAATAATTATATTAAAAACAACATTGCACATAAAAATTTGCAAAATCAATCTTCATTTTATCTTTTTTTTTGTATCTCTAGGTAGTATAACTTAGATTACAGTTTCAATAATGCATTGAATATTCTATGTTAAAAAAAAAAAAAAAAAAAAACATATGTATTTTTAGATTAGAGTTAAAATTAGTAAAAGTTAAAATAGTTACATCCCCGTAAATAAAACATATCCATTTTTGCCACTTGGCAAAAAGTGGCAAAAACAGGGTTGGCATGATTTAAATCAGTTGATTTTTTTAAAAAAATCATTGATTTAAATAATTTTTTTCCCCTTCTTTTAAAACCTACATTCGAAAGACAGGAGAATTGGCAATCAGCACAGAAATACCAATAAGTAAATAAGTGTAAATAGATAGTATGTTTTCTAAGAATTTAGGGGTTGTTATCAGAAAGTATGTAGTAGGGGTAGGTACAATGACTAGTTATGACTAGTGAATTTTTTTTATGTAATGGGGGTAAAGTGAGTATTACAGAACTTGAAATCCAGTTTGTCTACCAAATAACAACAGCCGTCACATTATCTGCTAGAATGGAAAGACAGTTTTCTTCTTTTGGTATTTTCATTCTAACCTTCGTAACCAATTAGGAGTGGATACGACATCAAACTAGTTTTTTTTTATTGAAACAGTTAAATCCATAATTCGTTGCTTAAAAAATATTGAAATAATTGTGAATTTTTTTTTTTAATAGTTTGCATTAAATGAATATTTAATTTGTTCTTTAAATTTCTTTTATTTAGTTTGCCCATCCAATTAAAATAATGAAATGTATTTAGATTAAAATTATATTTAATTTTAGGTAATCAGTGTGTAGATATACTATAAGCTGTTACTTATACAAACTATTTGTGTATATTGCAAAAATTTAAAAACTAATTAAAATTTGAATTCAGAAAAAATCAAATAATTGATTTTTTTTTCAACCCTGAAAATGTATTTTTTGATAGTTTTTCCACTTTGGCAAAACATGCCAACTACAATATAGAACTATTATTGATTTTTGATATATATTCTAACCATTATAATACATACATTTCTTGTTTGAAAAAAATAAATTTAGTAATTACTTGTATTTTATTACATAAACTGTTTTATCAATGAATGACTTATTTCAGTCCTTGAAACATATTACTTTAACAAAAATATTACACATAAATAATTTATCTTGACATTTCTATTTTATAATATAAAAATGGTATTTAACTGTACCCAGTTCAGTTAAGTGCAATGTTTATTAAATTTACATTTATATTTTTAAAACCTTTTTTATTCAAATTGTATCTAATTATAATACCAAACAGTAAAATATTTTAAAATATTTATAGTATATTACACTGTTTTTAAATTACATTATTTTGTAATATGAGGTCAATTTTGTCCCTTGGATAGAAAAATCATTTATCATTTTCTTTAGAATTTTAAATAATATTTTTAAATAATTAATCTGTTGTTTTCTTTCGTTTTAAGCTAATTTCTAAAAGCATTTGTAACATACTTTATAATTATTGATAGTTTTAATAATTTCTTTAAATAGCAAGTATTTTATAAATATAACTAACATTTTATAAGCATTTTGACTAAAAATAACAATAATGTTATATTTTGCTTAATTTTCACCTATTGCAAAAATTCCGCGCTGTTTAGTTTAATAAACAGTACAAAAGCTCTTTTAAATACATTAACAACTCAAATTTAAATTTGTATTCATCTTAACAAAATTTCAAACTTTTTTTGTTGAAAATATGCTTTGAAATTGGGTATAAACAATACAAAATGAAGCACTAATTGTAAACATCACTTGGTGACAATTTGGCGATCACTTGTACAAAAATAGAGCCAAAAACATGGCGGCAGGCCCCCAAAACTAGGATTCTACCAATTTTAAATAATACTCTAAATGGATTTTTGGGACTGGTTCACTTTCGTAAACCAGGGCTAAAAAAATTATAACTTATTTTCTTATAAAGTTATTTTTAGAAAATATAAACTTACACAAAATTACAAATTCTGCAATAATATGATGTAGTATTACTTTGTCAAATAAAAATTTTCTAACAACATATCTGTAAAATGTTTGAGAATAAACATAAGAGCTTACATAATTTTAGTATTTTCCTTCATTTTTATTAACATGTCTTAAATTTACAAAAGACATTTATAACTCTTTACAATTGCAAATTGAATTTTAAATTCGAAATCAAAATCAAAATATGGAGGATCAAAGACGTGAATTCGTACATAACCATTCACCACCACTGCTGTAACTTTTACCATCTGGATGAAAAGCAACACTATTGATTGGACCGAAATGATCTTTTTACTCTAGCAAATTCTTCTTCAAAAACTAAATAAAAAAACGAGCATCAAATTTTCCAACTCGTAGGTGGTTGTGACATCCATAGTTCTTGACCACCACTAACACAACATGATCTCTGATGGTGATATCGCTGCAGAGTTGACAGGCCTTTCAGTTTTGTAATTTCATCAAATCCATTGTTTTGGTGTCAAATAATTTTGCTGTATGATCTTTAGAGGCTGTAATAAACATTGTTTGATCTTTATAATACTGTATCGTTAATGACATCTCGATGCTCTTGCTTAAATTTTCTGCTGATTTTTTATATCCATTTAACTAGTGCGCCATTATCAAGTCCTGTAATAAATATTCATCGCACGGAATACAGCATTGTTTTAGAGAATGGGATGGTACAAATTTGACCACTACCACTCATCTGAAGGATCTAAGGTATCGAATCGAATTTCACATTGCTTACCCATAGATCTGTCAGTAATACATTAGAAGTTTACCTGAATACGAGAAGCCACAGGTACGCACCGAAGTATCTGTTGATCATAGTCAAGCAATTCCACTTTCTAGAAGAATCCACATTTGCATCAGCTGCACCAGTTACTACTTTCGTTGATAATTCAATCTATAAATACAGTTGTGACATCAAAGGTTAATCTTTCACCATTAATGGAATACCAGATTAGGTGTAGCATCTTTAGAACACGAGAATAAGAATCTCCTTTTATTAATTTAATTTGAGTTATAGCCCTTTCATGCATATCATTAGAGGCCTCATTTTTTAAAAGTTATGAATTAAACGGTACAGATTTTACTTCTAATCCATAAACGATTCCGAAAAAGGCTACGAGGTTTTCAGAAACACGGCTACAGTTATACAATAGATTGACGTGCCAAGGAAATGAATTTCCTGATAAATTTAACATACCGAATAATAAAGCTAAAAAATAAGATAAATAGTTTAATACTATAGTTATCAGTTTGCTGAAAAAAATTGCTTTGAATTATTCTAATATATGAGTACTTTTAGTTTTTTTTTTTATTTCTTCGGAATTATTAAGCATACCATACGATACTAAAATCTACACTTCTTCCAATTTAGGTTGAAAGTTACTTAAATTTGACCAAATATTTTACCATAGTATTCCTATTTTGCTATAAATTAATACTAATATTAAAATTCCTTTTTAATTTTTAAATTTTTAGCATTGAAAAGATGTTTTGGCAACATCAAGTAGTAAACAGTGGCGCCTATTGAGGTGTCTTCTACAATATAGGACTAGAATGGGTCACGAATGGCCTACCAATGGCAACCCTTTGATTGGGTATGGTTGTTATAGTTTGCTACGTATCTTTATTTTGGCGCTTAGGATAACTTATGTATCTACAAAATTTATTTGTTAAAGATGTGTTTGTTTATATCTAGTATGCAAAATTAACCCATATATACTAACTAGTCTTAAATAATAAATAAAATAAACCCTGTTAATCTCTCTATCCTACTGAATAAAAATAGTGAAATATTGTTTTGTATAGATTAATATTATTATGTTTCATTTCTTCTTTTAGACTGTTTTAAATGTGCATATGTTTGTAGTAATACATTAAGTAACGTTTGAATGACTGAATATTTTAGAATACTTACAAATAAATATTTTAACTGTTAAATTTATTTATTATTATTTCTTCAAATAAAGTGTATAACATTTAAAACAGTCAAGTGAAAAAAAAGTTTTAAATCAACATTTCAATGTAATTTTGAATTAAAACTACATCTTATAATCCACTACGGAACATAATTGTTTTAATTCACTGCATTATTAATATTATGAACATTTAATATTTTTTTTATTATACATCATAATACTGAATAAATTTAATATTTATGATTATTTAATATTATTATATAAATTAAATTCAAAAAGTACTGAAAAAAAAACCCAAATAATGTAAAGAGACTAAGATATTTTTTTCACACAAATGTTTATTTTTCTGATTTCAGTGTATCCTGTTTGAGTATATCTAGTGGAAAAAGTGAAACCAGTGACTGAATTACAAGCTGCCTTCACCCTGTTTAAAAAAAAATTCTTAAATGTTAGTTTGAAAATATATTTACAGATTATATCAATTACAGATCAGGGTCCTCTGGGCAAAATCCTAATTTAACCATGCCTTTCTTCAAAAAGAATACTAATTGGTATAGGGAACCACAATCCTATATCTGCAGTACCATGTTACAAGCAAAAAACACTCTTGAAAAACTTGTGTATTGTTTTCTATAATCTTTTCTTTATTTTGTCCATATTAAATATATGCAATTTGCTAACGTTCCCACTAACAGTCTATTGCATTGTAGAATTGACTACTACTACTTATTACCTTAATAGCTCATTAAGGACTCGAGCCTGCCTCAAGCAAGATCAAATTTGATGTAATTGGTAGCAGAGACATGAAGATCTTAAAAATCAGCCTTTTAAATATATATATATATTTTGTTTTAAAATCTTTTTGTGTTTTCAGATTAAATATATGGCATAAATTATAATCGGAAGTAACATTCCTAACAGTAGAACTTCTAAAATTTTTGCTACTCACCTATTATGTAAATTTGTAAAATACCAAAAAGCTGAATTCAGCAGGAGACTGCGTGAGCCACTCTGCGAAAACAGCCATTTAGTTTTATTTACAGTTATCTACATATTACACTTTTCCAGCATTTCTTACAGATATCAAGGGATGAAAATATCAGCAAACATTGGGGAAATTTTTTCAAACATTTATGTATACTTTAGAGTCGATTAGTTATTTTACAATTTGTTTCAAGAGTACAAAATTTACATGCAAAGGCTATGAGTCCCCCAGCGTTATACTGTAGCTCTATGGCAGGGATATTACCAGAACCACCGGACACATTGTTGCTCAATTCATGCATGAAAATTAACAACATTCAATAAATTTAAAAAAGGATATTACACAATAAATACAAATACAACTCTTAAATCCTCACAAAATTCCATATGAAGGACTGAATACACTGAGTGGTGAGAAATGAGTTTGCAGACACTACAGCCAGTCTCTCAGACCTTCTTCATCAGAGGATTAAAAAAAAAAAAAATGTATGAAATTAAAAATGTTAGTCCTAAATTAAACATTCATAAATAAATTTTCTAAAAAAAGTGGGATTAAAAGACTGATTTAAGTTCAGTTTATTTAATTTTTGATATGCATAATAGCATACTAAAACACCACAATTTATGTCATCAATCTGCAAAATAAGTTGTGGGAATTTTATTTTCCATTTATTAAATGTTTTAAAAATATTTTTCAAAATTAAAAACCATTTGTGAATTACAAGATTATATGAATCAGTAGATAATTTTAATGGGCCATATACTTCAAAGCAATTTTCTTTTAAATTTGCTACAATTAATGCCCAAAGTGAGGTAAGATTAAACAGAATCAATAAATATTCTTTTGACACAATATTATCTAGCACTTTCTTATTGACACATTTAGATCAATAAACAGCTAGTGAAAGACAGGAACTAATAGACATATAATATATGCTTGAAAAAGATTTTAAAAAAATTTTCTTCTTCATCACTTATGAAAGGGTCTATAGATTTTAACATATTAGTGACAGAGAGGGTACTTGAAGTACCTCTCTTGAAGCTTCACTGTTGAGTGCCAATAAACCCTTGAATTAACTTTGCCTGCTACCACCTACAAAGTAGTCAGTCCTGAAAAGAGAGGAAGACCTGGACAGATATTCGGAGAAACTGCACATGAGTCATCCTAAGAAAGAGATTATGTTAGCAAAAATAACAAATACTTGGGAGTATTAATTAGATTACACTTTGGTACGATTTTAGATTATTAATTTGAATAATATAATACAGGAATGATAAAATTCAAACAATACCAAGTACAATGTGCATGCAACAATATTAGAAGAACATACAATCACAATAAGAGATACAAAATAAATAATAATAATGTTAATATCTTACCTGCACTTTTAAAGCTGATAAATCAAAATATTTACACTCAAGCAGTAAACTTTAAATAAGTTAATCCTATTATCGAAAGATACTACATTAACACTAAAATAGTTAACACTAGTTGCTTTTGAAATAATTTATAAAATCGACAAAAATGTCAGAAAGCCAAGCCTGCGTTATCTATGCGATAAAAACATTACTATCATTAAGATTTATAGTTAAATCATACAACAAATTGGTATTACGTTGCATAAAACACTGCTACGATGTTCAATTGTTAAATACCACGTGCATCCTGTACAAGATATAGCAATTAAAAATATAATTCAACCATAAGAGTGGAAATAAGTATACCTAATCTGAAAAGTTCTTAACGTATGTAATAACATAGTAAATACAGGGTATCTGCCAAAATAAAGTTTTTCAAATCCATGACTTTCCTGAGTTAGCAGATCATTTTCCATGACTTTAAAAAGCTTTCGTTAAAGTATATATGAATAAAACTTCTGATGTACATACAAATAAAATATATGCTTTTAGAGAAATTACAGGAATTTTATCATAAAAAAAAACTATAAACTTACTTTATAAGTGTTAATAAACTCACATACATAAAAATAAATTATTGTATCTACATACCTAAGTTTACTCATATAGCAATTTTTCAATGAAAATGTTTCCAATTTGAATTCAGGGTACTTTGGTATTATTCAGGTGACCATGAATAATAGACAAATATAACTCTATAATGTCTATATACAGTATCCCTAAAGATAAACTTATATTTTGAGCAAAAATCTTAATTTTTATTAAGAAATATTATTATATTAATAAAATTTTAATCTACAATTTAAGAAAAAACCTAGAATAATATACATTTACCCACCCATTACGCTTTCTTGCTATGAATTTCCTTAGTGAACAAATTTTACTTGGCAATAAGGTCAATAGGATAATACATAAATACCAAACTCAGTAACTTCAGCCAAATAATAAGTAAAAATAGAATTAAACAATTCAATGCATTTTTATTTAATCGATAGTTTAGCGGATCCATGACTTTTACTCATTTTACTTGAAAAATCATGACTTTCCATGACAAAATTAATCCATTGTCTAAATCCATGATTTTCCAGGTGCGCGGAAACCATGTAAATATCGTCAAAAAATCTAGACATCATGCTTGAGGTGTTCATTTAATGAAATTAATATTTGGAATTGAAAAATAAAACACGATGTGATTTCAATACATATAATAGATCTATAGTGATGATTTGTAAAACTCAAACAATAACACGTGCATTGGGCATAAGACAGAAAAGAAATAATAAAATAATCATAATTCATACTAATAATTGTTTCATACCTGAAAGACTCTTAGAAAAAGATCTAATGAACAAAAATATAAGAAATCAAGCAGCTAAATTTGGAGAAACCACCAACAGCTCGTAACCTTCGAACCGAACGAGTTATAGTACTAAGAGTGGCATGAGGACTCCGATAATCTACCTTGGCGTCGGATAATTTACCTTGGCGTAGAAACTTAGCGCACGCCAAGGTAGTCATTCATGACCCGAACCTGTTCCTATGTTGTATAAAACTCGACGTCGGTTGCAGCAAAAATTGCAGCTCAACTTCCACATTGGCAAAACATTTGAATATCATACGGAGTGTGCTTGTTATTAGGATTTTAATTTTGTCAATTATCTAAAAATGGTAACAAACTGTTGCGCGTATGGCTGTACTCAGCGTTTCAAAATAGGTGAAAACATATTGGATTTTATTGCTTTCCTAAAGATCCTACATTGCGAATGCTTTGAATAAAAGCTATGAAAAGGCGAGTCTGGACTCCCAGCTCTTCGAGAATTTGCGGCAAACATTTTCAGAATGGTAATAAAACATTAACCTTACTGTAATGTAATAGATTGTATAAAATTATTATGCTCGTGCAATTTTTTTATTAGTACTAAGTTGTTTTTCATATTTCTAATGTATTTTCTATGCTTTTGAGAGAGCTGTACCTATAATTGTAATTATATTTTGTCCTTAAAATGATCAGGCTTTTCACATTTTTATTAGATCCTTATTTATGTAATAGTTTATTGTGCCTATTATTTGTAGTTATACTTTGATTATGATACTTAATGGTACTGTGTAAAGAGTTTAATTTTTTTTTAAATATGATTTTGTAAGTGCTAAAAAATTTATTTTAAATTACTTGTCTAGTTTCTGACGTTTCATTCCCCTTCCCTTTTTTCATTGTATGAAAATCTCATTTAGTTCAATATCATGAATATAATTATGAGAACAAATTAATATATATATTTAAACTTTTACATTATATGGAGATGTACTTAGTATCCTAGTTTTGTATCTCCATCAGAAATTGTACTTTTATTTGATGCTGTGCTGTTTTAAAATATGATTAGTTATTCGTTTTTTTTTCAATTTTTAAATCAAATGCATATAATGCAGGTAAACCAAGTCTTAACAAAAATCATCCTGATTATGTTCCCAATGTATTCAAATTCAATCCCCCACAAAAAAGTGCTGTAGGGGAAACCGGGGTAAAATGGTCCGCTTTTGTGAATTTTGAGTATTTGCTCTCAAACTAATGATTTTTTGAATCTGAAAATATATATGCACATTGCCTATATATTAGGCTTTATATTACACTCAGTCAAATAATTTTTTTTATAGCAAGTGAGAAAGTGGACCATTTTACCCCGACCCCGGGGTAAAATGGACCGCAAAAAATTTCTACAGATAACTTAAATGTAGTACATTATTTAATAGTACAAAACATAAAATTAAAATGTATTATATTTATTTTCTATAGCTTCAATCTGTACACATAAAGCATAATATTAGCGAATATTGAAGTTAATGAATGATACACCAAAAGATTTGTGTGTTACTGAAAGTCTGCTATTTTCTTGAGAAGCAGTAGGATCTGGGAGACTCATCACAATATCTTGAACATTTCCGAGCGATTCATCAACATTGTCAGGGAAAATGAACACATTTTGATTAGGTTTTTGCCTTATAAATTTCACAAGAGCATAATCTTCATCATTTTTTCCTGTTATTAAACCAACCAAATGAACCACTTTCTTTTTTGTCAAAAATTTAACCAAAACATACTTGCCAACTTTTAATTCATTATCAGAATTAGCATCATGCTGTGAATTGCTTTCTTTATCACTGTGTTCTGTATCACTATAAACGGACATATTTTCCGAACACTCAAACTTTCTGATCCACATAAATTTTCTTTATTTGCTTTAAAATTCACAGTTTTATCATTTTTCTGCTTTGCTAAGACTAACATTTTTTCTAAATTCTTCCTATCTTTAACTAAAGCAGCATTTTTCTGTTTTAATTTTTTCTCTTCCTTCTCTTTGACATTTTTTCAATCATCATTTTCACTGGTGTATCAGTTAGAATTTTTGATGCACCCTTCTTTCGTTTCTTTGTTGTCTTGCTCATGCTAGCTTTTGCCAAGGGGCATAATTCAAAAGGTGATATTGTTTTCAACTGATGATTTTCACTTTGTACTGATTGTGATGTATTTGGTTGCTGATTACCTGTGCTTGGTTGACGATCAGCTGTACTTGTTAATTCAAAATCTGGTGACGGTTGATCAGTCACATATGATGAGAGATATTGAATATCCTCAAAGACATTTTCATTGAATTACCATATATCTGTTGCTTTAAATCCTGCATGTTTTTTAAAGTATCACACATAAAATCAATTTAGAAAGCATTACAGAAATTAAAAAAAAAAAAAACACAACCTGGAAAATGGACCATGGTCCATTTTACCCCAGGTTCTGGTGGTCCATTTTACCCCATGTGTAATTCTGACAAAAAGTGTCAGAAAAAAAGAACAAATCTTATATTAAATTGTTTTAGCTACATTAAATATAACAATACATCATCTTAGCTCTTTATTGTGAGAAGTTAAATCCTCCAAATCACAATTCTTAAATGAAGAGAAGAAGATATGTTATGATGAAAATATTTACTTCTGACTACCACAAATAAACTTTCTAGAATAAAATTGCTAAATTGTCAGCTAAAACACAATTACACATTCATTTTCAAGACTGCAGTGCTGTCATCTATGTATCAAAATATTAAACATTAAAAATAATAAATAAAATAAATAATAGGGAGTGGTCCATTTTACCCCGGTCTCCCATATATATATATATATATATATATATATATATATATATATATATATTGAACTTTTACATTATACAGAGATGTACTTTGTATCCTAGTTTTGTATCTCCATCAGAAATTGTCCTTTTATTTGATGCTGTGCTGTTTTAAAATATAGTTATTCCTGTTTTTTTTTTTTACTTTTTAATTAAATACATATAATGCAGGTAAACTAAGTCTTAACAAAAATCATCCTGATTATGTTCCCAATGTATTCAAATTCAATCTCCCACAAAAAAGTGCTGTATATAAGGAAAGAATGAAGAGATTGATGGAAAGACGTCATGCTCATAAAGTCCAAAGAGTAAGTTAAGTAAAATATATCTTTCTTTCTTGTTTGTGTTTTTATCAAGATTTGCAGCTTCTGGGACGGCAGACATATTCACTTCTCACTTAGCAACATTATACTGATAATTCATTGGATGATTTTTTAAAAATCTTTCTAAACAATATTTCACACTTAAACAGGTTTTTGAGAGAAATATAAAACAAACCACAGAAATAGGCTTCGTCTTCAATGTTTAAAGACATAGACTCCACACAAGTGGCATTTGAAAATTCTTCGATTGAAAATTAAGGAATTAAAGAAGCATAAATAAATAGTGCTAAAATGCAAGAATAAAAATCACCTATCAAATTCCTATAAATGACAAACATGTCATTCCACCAAAAGTCTTTAACATATCAGAGACAGCTAAAACCGATATCGAAAACATATAAAAATTAAAAAAAAAAAGTACATAAAAAGTACAAAAATCCATGTAAAATTAGTTATTGATTATAAGAAATTTATTGCTTGATCAAAAAATATATTTCCAAAAAGTTTTAAATATTGTTTCCAACGAGTAGATAAGAAAAAAAACAAAGCCGTCCCAGACACTGCAGTTTTACCGGCCACACTATTTACTCCTCTCTCTGCCGTGTCATTTTTAAAATATTTGTTTATTCCAGTGCAGGCTCTCTTTATGCAACCGTTTAATAACATATGAAATGTGCCTAATTCTCATTGGGTTATAAAATTGTGGAATTATATATTCATTGCTTGGGTGGTCAGCTGTGATTTCACTGAAAATTCAAACTGGTAAAACTTATATTCTACCATTTCCATTAAGATATTATTTCTTGCTGGTTTATGGTACCATTCTCCAGTAGTTCATTATGTCTAATTATTTTTATGATTTGGATGGATTAATTATATGTAAAACTGAATTACTATTTTTAATGGGTTTCCGGTTTGTTAAGTGTATACTTTAAAATTTTTAAGTGCTTTTTTAGGTTTCATAACTCGAAATTTCTGTCTGAGCCATTAAAGTCTAAAACTGCAGGCTTGTAATTCCGTCACTTTTCTCACCTTTAGTCACTTTTTTTACAATTGATCACTTTTTCAAGTAAACAGTCACTTTTTTTCACAGCAAAAGTCTGTTGTTGAAAAAAGAAAATCTGAATTAGTAACAAAATATTTTAATAAAAGACCAAAAATGGGATGCTCTAATCTTATTTTTCTTATTAAAATGTAGTTAGTCATATGGTTTCCTGAACTAAGTTCCTGAAATGTACATTTAATACATTAAAGTAATTTACATCAAAGCACACATTTATCTTTTTCTTTATCTTCACAATTTTTGTTTAGACATTCTAATCTAGCTATGTACATATTTCAAAACATCATTATTATATGCAGAAAATTGTGATTATAAAATTAATGTATGTATTCAAATCTAATTTATAGATTTTCTTAAATAAAAAGCAATGTTGAGTTGTGTTAAACAAAATTTTTAACCTTTTTTGTATTTGACGCTAAAATCATTTGATTTAGAGTTAAAATAAATAGAAAAATCTTAATAATAGCATCTGTAATCAAGAGGAGAAAAAAATCGCTTTTTTTTATGTTTAGTCACTTATTCTGTATTATTTGTCACTTTTTTCACCTTTTTGAAAGTACCTCAGCAGTTGCAAGCCTGAAACTATAATATATTAATTGTACCTACATTTCCAGTGTGGGGGGGGGTCAATGATTAATAAATTTTAAATACTGTAAATCTGAAATTTAAAATTGTAGAAAGCACTTGCATTTCATATACTTAATTATTTATCTGAGTTTTTTTTTATGTATGGATTAATATATTTATTTGGAAATTAAAATTATAATTTTATAATGATGAAAAGGTATGTATTTTTTAAAATTTTTCTTTTATAGTGATATTTTATGTTCTTTCTATAACTCTATCGCTCGAATCGGATGGTTTGGTGTTTTATTTTTGCGACCGGAAGCGGAAATCAGTATTGTTTTCTATAGCTAATGAGTTTTAGTTTATTTTTCTTATTGATACAATACAGAATATTATGAAATTGAAAAAAGTTAATATATTCATTGTTATAACATTCACGTGGGGTCAAGGGGGGGGTCTTGGTTAAAAAAATGTTCAACACTATAAATTCCAAATGAATCTTTAAATGTAAAAAGTACAAATCTTTTAATGTTCTTTAAAAATTTGCGCTATATCTGAGATAGTTTATTTATTTATTATTGATTTTATATCATATAAAATGAAATTTTTAATTGTTTTGTTTCTTAAAATCAGGAATTGTTTTACAAATCTCAAAAATAAAGAAAAAGGTATTTTAATATTTTAAAATTAACTTCCTTAATTACATTAAATATTCACAAACAATATATGAATAAACAAGTGTGACTTAACTCTTAACTCCCCCCCCCTTTTGTTGGCATTAATTGCACTACTATTATATTTTTCATTTTTATAGCTTACTATAAGTATAGCTATGTTATTTCCGTTGAAAATCTGCTCCTGCTCATAACACAGCCTTTGGGTTACTTCAGCCGAACGACGGCCGATTGGTTTGTATGCTGGCCTTCAGTACCGGAGTTCGTGGGTTCGAATCCCACTATGGCATGGATGTTCATAGTCGTTCGGAATCAGTTTTAAGCTGTAGGTCCGGTCTCATTAGCCTTCATGTTGCAAAAAAAGTAGACCATAGCACTCCAAACCAAACCAAAACCTTTGGGTTACTTCACACGAAAGGGTTGGCACAGTTGGCGCCATTTAAAAATCTCCAAAAATGGGAAGGGGCACCTAGTTCTTCAATAGTACCCAATGTAATATTTATGCTAATAATATGAACAAGTGTCAATGAATATTTAGTTGCTATTAAAAATACAGCTTGGGCTAATACAGGTTTTATTTATGATTTGTAAAATTTTAACTTTCTTTCATCTTCAGCTTTAGCAGTCATTATATGATACTGTAACGTTGCAACATACATACACCTCTGTGTTTGTGGGGGCTTAGTAAAAACAATCGCTTAAAGTCCTAGACTTTATTATTTCGACTATCTACAATATATACATGATATAAAACATCATCGTTTGGGAGAGAGAAACAACCTTCTCCACCCTCAAGCCCCCGACAACCACTGCCTGGTTCTTGAAAGATCCCTCTCAAAAAGAGAGGGGGGGAGAAAAAGGTCTGAGAGCAAGGGAGCGGTCAATGAACTGGACTCCTCAATGATAGCCGGCATTCCACAGAGATGTATGCAGGGACATAAAAATCCGAAACCCTCTAGGTCTGGAACTCCTGCTTTTTTCAGGGGAAAAAATTCCCACGGGTCCTGAGAATGACCAACCCACTCTCATTCTCTTGTGACCAGCTGCCACAATACACTTCATATAAGTATAGTTTACAAATTATTGTCTTGTAATTTTATGTCATTTATATCTTTCATAGCATCAACCACCATGAACTTGGTTATCCATTCGTCCCAAACATCTCCTGATGTACCCATTGTTGAGTCCTTGAGCAACAGATCCAATCACTGCAAATGGAAAATGGGAGGCTGAAAACAACTGTTCAACAATTTGAAGAAGAAAAGAATTTTTTCAGAGCTGAAAAAATATCACTAAAAGAGTCAGCTACAAAACTTATGATTTCTATTTTAGAAGGGCTGTTGTTATATAGGGCTGAAGTCACATGAGTTTTTCCATCACATTATTCAGGTAATTCGTGATGACTTCAGAGAGGGTCTTCTTAAAACTGGGTTCCCCCTGTTGTTTTTGGCAATTTTTTAATGGCGCCAATCGTGCCAACTCCTTCACGTGGAGTCTGACAATTTGAACGGGAGCGGATTTTCGGTGTGACTAAAATAACGGACTTATTTTATGGTCAAATAATATACTAATTTTGAAATTAATAGCAAAAAAGTTAAAAATTGCTTAAAATGATATTTATATTAATACAAATTTAGTTTATTCACGTTAATTTTTTTTAATATTGTTAATTTTAAAACATTAAAAATTGATTATTTTTGTTTTTTAATATTCTTTAAATGTTTCCTTATTTTAAACATAAAACAATTAAAAATTTCATTTTAAAAGATAAACCAGAAATAAAAAAATAAATAAAACATCCGCAGAGATTTATTTTTAATTTTCAAAGAACATAAAAGGTTAGTACTTTTTACAAATTAGCTATTACAAATAGTAGAAAAATTTATTAAAAATGTGTTATTTTTTTTATACGTATGAAAAATAAAATAAATACACACTAACTGCATCTAAAAAAATAATGCTTGAATTCACAACCATTCAAAAAAAGAAAAAATAATAATAAAATCAAAGCTTTCCTTCATTCCACGTGAAAGAGTTTACAATTAAAATAACATGAAATATCACTTGAAATTATAAAACATAAGCACTTTAGCCGTTGGATGCACTTCCATCGGGTAGATCTCTACGTTTGACCAGATGCATATCATTCTTACACACCGAACATTCATATTTATTACTGATAAGCCCCTCATTCACACACATAAAAACCAGGGTTGGCATGATTTAAATCACGATTTAAATCAGGTGATTTAAAAAAAATCATTGATTTAAATCTTTTTTTTTTTCACTTCTTTTAAAACCTATATTCCAAAGACAGGATTTTTTTTTTTTCACTTCTTTTAAAACCTATATTCCAATAAGGAGAAATGGGAATCAGTCAGCAAGTAATACCAATAAGAATAAGTGTAACAGATATGTGCTTTAAGAATTTAGGTTGTTATCAGAATGTGTAGTAGGGATTACAATGTTTGATTGACTGGAATTCATTTTATGTAATGTAAAGAGAGTATACAGAATTTAAATCAGTTTGTCTAAAATAAAAAACCATGGCTTCATCTGCTGGAATGGAAAGACAGTTTCTTCTTTTGGTATTATTCATTCTAGCCTTCGTAACCAATTAGGAGTGGAAAAGCATCAAATAGTGTTTTTATTGAAACATTAAATCATATTCGGTACTTAAAAATATTAAAATAATTGTGATTTGTTTTTTAAATAAATAGTTTGCGTTAAAAGAATATTTTAATTTGTTCTTTTAATTGACATCTTATTGAGTTTGCACTATCCAAGTACAAATAATGGAATGTATTTAGATAAAAATTTATATATTTAATTTTAGGTAATCATTGTGCAGAATATACTAGATAGGTAAGATGTTACTTATAACAAATATGTATATTGCAAAAAAACATAAAAACAACAATTAAAATTAGTATTCAGAAAAAAATTTTAAAAATCCGATTTAAATCAAAAAAATCTGATTTTTTTTTAAAAATCATGATTCTTTTATGTATAAAAACCAAACAAAATAATATACAATATCAAACGAAAATGGGAAAATCTAACCAATTATGTGCGTTAAATGTAGTTAACACAGAATAATAAAATTGATTAACACAGAATCATAGAAATTCTGCGCACTAAAGTCAAATCATGGATTTAGACAATGCATTAATTTTGTCTTTTAAAGTCAGGATTTTTCAAGTAAAATGAGTAAAAGTCATGGAAAGTCATGGATCTGTTAATCTACGTGAACGTGATCCATTTCTTCATCGGTGAGATCCACCGTCATCATGTGATTTCCTATCAGTTTTCTTATGACAGTGTTTTCTTAGTTACTTATTTGACAAATAATCTTTCGTTTACTTAAAAGGTTTAAAGTATAAAGTCAGCTGCTCTCTCCTAATAGTTAACAGTCTTGCAGATTTTAATTAAACGAGGTATGGAGGATGGGGGTCACAAGCTTGCAATTCCGTCCCTTTTCTCACCTTTAATCACTTTTTTTTACAATTGATCACTTTTAGTCACTTATTTAGGTAAACAGTCACTTTTTTTCATGGTATCACAGCAAAAGTCTGTTTTTGAAAAAAGAAAATCTGAATTAATAACAAAATATTTTAATAAAAGACCAAAAATGGGATGCTCTAATCTTATTTTTCTTATTAAAATGTAATTAGTCGTATGGTTTCCAGAATTTAGTGATTTTAAAAAGTCGTAAAGAAGTTCCCAAAATCTACATTTGTACTGAAAGTACATTTAATACATTAAAGTAATTTACTTCAAAGCACACGTTTCTCTTTTTCTTAACAATTTTTGTTTAAATACTCTATTCTAGCTATGTACATATTTCAAAACATCATTAATATATGCAAAAAATTGTGATTATAAAATTAATGTATGTATTCAAATCTAATTTATAGATTTTCTTGAATAAAAAGCAGTGTTGAGTTATGTTAAACAAAACTTTTAATCTTTTTTTATTTGACACTAAAATCATGTCTTGCATGAATCATTTGATTTAGAGTTAAAATAAATAGAGAAATCTTAATTGTCGACATATAATTGTCGAAAAATGTCAAACCCTGAATTCAAATCAGAAACATTTGATTAAAAATTGATATATGATTAAACTTAGGTATGTAGATATAACAATTTATTTTTATTATAAGCATATATTTTATTTGTATGTACATCAGAAGTTTTATTCATATATACTTTTAACGAAAGCTTTTTAAAGTCTTGGAAAATGATCTGCTAAATCAGGGAAAATCATTAAAAGTCGTGGATTTGAAAAATTTTATTTTGCCAGATACCCTGTATTAGTTTCTTAACATTAACCCAAGTGTTTCAAAAGTGTTTATACTGTTAATGCATTAATTCTATGCATCTAATTCTAAAATATTTAATAATTTTTGTTTCCACATACAGACATAAAACTTTGAAAGAATTGTTCTCAGTTTCTTTACAGCCACCTGAATCGTTGAAAAGTGTTTACTGTTAGCACATTGTATGCATTAACCCATCTTGCTGTGTATTTTTAGTTGTAAATTTGTAGGGTTGCAAGTGACCTGGAAAGTCAGGTAAATTTACAAGTACCCTAATTTTCGGCGTATAATCCGCAGGTACGAATTTCGCGATATTTTCAGAGAAAAATATCGTATAAACCGCAGATTAAATTTCCATTTTAATCTCATGTGACCAGTTTTCTATGTATATGGAAAAAAATATATGTTTTAATGTTAAAAAACTTAAATTTAAACTCTTTACTTAATGATATCATTTTCTTTAAATTAATCTAATAAAGTGAAAATTTGGAGAGACTTTAAATTTTATGTTTAACCACAGTAAAAATATAGTCAAAATATTTACATTAATGAGTACAGAAACAATGCTACAAATAAATTATTCGAACCCATATTTAAATAAAAAAAATATTAAAATTTAGAATTCTTAAAATGCATCTTTTCATTTTAATTTAATATGGTTATTTGCGATCTGTACTAAAATTTTATCCTGCAGTTGTAGCACCTCTGGCGAGCTAAAAGTGGAACAAAAATGAATGGAGCAAATTGCCGTTACTTTAGATTATACAAGTTTTATTTCTTAATAGAAATTAAAAAAAGAAAAAAGGGGCAAATTTATGTGTATATATGAGCAGGTGCTGCCATCTATTATTCTTTATGAAAGATATTTGTAAATTTTATAAAAATAATTTTTATCAGCAGATAATACGCCACGGAGTATAATACGCATTAGAAAAAAAATTAAACTTTTTTAGCGTATAAATCACGGATTATAAGCCGAAAATTAGGAATTTTTCTATTTTGAGAAGATTGTGGTACAGATGCATTATAGACGCCGTGTTTTTTTCTCGCCAAACTTGACGATTTTATGGGGCGATGACTGGGTTCTTGTATATACCCTAACTTTGGTTGGGGGATATGGGAGCTCCGATATGTTCTTGCATCCTATTGGTGCACGTGATTTTCGACGTCATTACTCGGCACTATATGAAAATTTGCTGTTCTTTTCGTTCCAGACGCGGAGTTGTAAGGTTAGGTAAGTAATTTAGTTTAAGCGGGTGTTTCCAAATTTTTTTTTTCTTTTTTTTTATCAATTTTTGAGATTTAGTATTTTAGTTATGGTGGGTGTAGTTATTTCGATTCTTACTATTTTTTATTCTAAATCAAACAACATATTTTGGTTTGGTACATTTTGTTTTTGTTCTTATCATTTTCTGAGATTTAGTTAATTTAGTTATGACGGGTGAAGTTATTTCGGTTTTGAAATTGTTAAAAATTATCAATTATTTTGGTTTTGAAATTGTTAAAAAGTATCAAAATATTCTAAACCAAACAAGATACTTTGGTTTGGAACATTTTGTTTTTATTCTTATCATTTTCTGGGATTTAGTTATTTTAGTTATGACGGGTGAAGTTATTTCGGTTTTGAAATTGTTTTCAAAATATTCTAAACCAAACAAGATGCTTTGGTTTGGAACATTTTGTTTTTGTTCTTATCATTTTCTGGGAATTAGTTAATTTAGTTATGACGGTTTGGCGATTTTTCAAATCATGCGTTTTTCTGTTGGTCGCCAAAAAAACATGGCGGACGGGACCGGCGTCTATAATGCATCTGTTCCGCTTCCAAGTTTATTAGACTCTTCGTGAGAAGTACTGTACCTAGTCTTATGTAATAGTTTATTGTGCATGTTAACGTAATCAAAGTAGTTATATTTTGATTATAATACTTAATAGTACTGTGTAAAGTGTTTAATTTTTTTAAAAAATATATAATTTTGTAAGTGCTTAAAAAATCTATTTTGAATTACTTGGTCAGTTTCTGATGTTTCCTTCCCCTTACCTTAAATAAAATTTAGTTTTATTTTATACGTGATCCATATCGAAGGCCATAAGATACAATGAAAACAAGCAGTGTGTTGGCAACTGAAAGTTGAGTTGTAGTCAGCCCCTCGTATTTGTTGACAAACATGCACTTTCTCTATAGGCAACGACCTGCCCACGAAACTGGGATTCTACCAGTAATGCTATTTATTACGTTAGTTACTTGCTTATTAGGCGATTTCACGTAGTAGGGCAAATTCTCAAATTATGACAATTCTGGCTTTAGTTTCAAACGGACGGGCAGTTTATTGTTTGTCTATTGGCTGTTGTAAACATGAAAATGAATGGGAAGGGCATTATAGTAGTTCGTGACGTTCCGACAAATTGTATAAAATATATACATAATTATTTTTATGATTGATACACGACTGAGTATATGAATATCTTTATAGGACCAGGACGAGTGAATCGGGACAGCCAATTTAGATGCTACACTTCCAGTAGAAAATTACTTGGTTCACAGGCGCCATCTATTCACTAATATATTGACTAAAACTACTCAATTAGGCAGTTTTTTTTTCTTATTTTATTTACATTTTTGACAATATTTTCAGTCAATTTTATATTTTATCCTTTTTATTTTTTGGTACCGAATTATATATTTTTTATTTTTGTTAGTTTTTGTCGTTTTAAGTTTATAAAATTAGTTTTTGCAAAGAAGTGAGCCTCAGAAGTGCTAGTATTTCTAATATTTTATTTTAATAAATTTATTAATTTTAATATTTATTATTATTTTCATATTTTAACTTTCTTTTATTTCTAATATTCATTTTTAATATTTTTTTTTATTTTTTTAACAATTTGTAAAATTGATTTTTATTTTTAACTGTCAATTTTATTTATAATTTTAAAATCAATTTTTGGCATTATAAACTTTATACCTCAAGCTGTCTATAATGGGCAGTAAACAGCCTGATTTTTAAAGATAAACATTGTTCTGAAAAAAATGTTATTCGATGTAATAATTTAGAAACTTGCATTTTTGTATCAAAGAATATTCACAAGTTTAAATTTTACTATTTCTCTCAAAAGTATACAGCAACATTGAGTAATTATTTCACTTAGAATTGAATTCTTCTTGACTATTCTTTGATAGAAAAATGTAAGCTTCTAGAGTTACTACATTGATTTATATTCCAATGAGTAATTTTTTCGTGCTTAAATCAGGCTATTTACTGTCCATTACAATAAACTGAGAACAAACATTGTCTGAATAATGCAATGTGATTGCATATTTTTACCAGTTATTGTTGATGATTTTAAACGGTAAAAGATCATACAAATAAATCTTTTTTATTTTAGCTGCAATATGTGTGATCAAAATCTGCATTAATTGATGCAATTTCTGTTTCACTCAACAGTAAGCCTTCTTTAATATTTATAACTAGCATATAGCCCATCATATGACGGGATTAGTAAAATTTTTAATATTCCAGAACTGTTAAGTACCCAATGAGGCAGGTAAAAAATGGTTTGTTTTTTGGCTGACAATTATTTGGTTCACTCTTAATAATTTATTTATCGTCATACTCGTCTAAAGTCTCCCGATCCTGTGAATGCAGTTTAGAATCACATTGAATTCATTTAGTCAAACCGTGTGGTTATGTATAATAAACAAACACACAAAAGAACAAACTTCTTAATTTCCAAATATATATAAATTAAAAGTTAGATATTTATTAGTCCGTGAAATAGACTCCTAGACTTATATGAAAAGAATTTATTGTTAATACCGGTGGTAAAAGTTTCATTGCAACAAAAATAATCGATGATTCAATTTAAAATTATCACGTATGTACCTAACTGATTCGATTTTATGACAAGTCTAATAGGCAGCGGTCTGCCCACGGAACTGGGATTCTACCAGTAATGTTATTTATTACCAGTTAGTTGCTTATTGTACAAAATATATACATCTCAATTATTTTTATAATTGATATACAACTAAGTATATGAATGTCTACATAGGATCAGGGCTAGTAGGTGTGCAGTGCGTGCATGCATACATGTAGGAAGCAAAATATCTAGGGCGACCGATAGACTATGTACTAGTTATAACCGTTGATAAGAGGCGGCGAAATATTACCGTGTGTGCTTGCGGCTAAAAGTACAAAACAGCCCTTGTGGATACATACACACACACACACACACACACACACACACACACATATATATATATGTGTGTTATATATATATATTATATATATATGTATATATATATATATATCATATATATGTATATATATTTTCATATATGGTTATAAATGCTCCACAAGTATGTGACAAAATGATTGTCATTTTTTAATGTAAAGTTTTAAAATTTATTAAGTTAATGAGTTTCATTCATTGGAGCAGTCTAAAAATTTTTATGTTCTTTGATTTAAGAATTTAAAGTTATTTTGTCTGTCAATTTCATGTTTAGAGAATTAACACAAAAATAATTCTAAATTTCTTTTTATTATATTATTCTAAACTTAAATGTCATGAAATTTATTTTTCAATTAAGGGGAACATTAAAAAATATTTATTAGAATTTAAAAAGTGACTATTGGATTTTTCTACCAACTGTATTTCATTGATTAGTATATCAATTAACACGTTCATAATAAATTTCATATTGTTACAATAGCTAGTGGTACCTAATTTGTTATAATTGGTGTATTTTATTTTACCATTTTGTTGATAGCTTATGAAAATTCACTACATGGATTATCGGCATCATTCAGCAGAAATTGAAATCTGATTCGATTTTATGACAAGTCTAATAGGCAGCGGCCTGCCCACGGAACTGGGATTCTACCAGTAATGTTATTTATTACCAGTTAGTTGCTTAGTGTACAAAATATATACATCTCAATTATTTTTATAATTGATATACAACTAAGTATATGAATGTCTACATAGGATCAGGGCTAGTAGGTGTGCAGTGTGTGCATGTATACATGTAGGAAGCAAAATATCTAGGGCGACCGATAGACTATGTACTAGTTATAACCGTTGATAAGAGGCGGCGAAATATTACCGTGTGTGCTTGCGGCTAAAAGTACAAAACAGCCCTTGTGGATACATACACACACACACACACACACACACATATATATATATATATATATATATATATATATATATATATATATATATATATATATTCATATATGGTTATAAATACTCCACAAGTATGTGACAAAATGATTGTCATTTTTAATGTAAAGTTTTAAAATTTATTAAGTTAATGAGTTTCATTCATTGGAGCAGTCTAAAAATTATGTTCTTTGATTTAAGAATTTAAAGTTATTTTGTCTGTCAATTTCATGTTTAGGAGAACTAACACAAAAAAATAATTCTAAGTTTCTTTTTATGTTATTCTAAATTTAAATGTTGTTTTTTCAATTAAGGGGAACATTAAAAAATATTTATTAGAATTTAAAAAGTGACTATTGGATTTTTCTACCAACTGTATTTCATTGATTAGTATATCAATTAACACGTTCATAATAAATTTCATATTGTTACAATAGCTAGTGGTACCTAATTTGTTATAATTGGTGTATTTTATTTTACCATTTTGTTGATAGCTTGTGAAAAGATTTCGGATGTTCCCGTCCAGTTGCACCTAATGGAGATTTACTAGTATATGTGTCTAATCCAAATACCCATATCTAATAAATCTCTTTTCGGCTCTATTACATTCATAATTTCTTTTTAACTCGAAAGGTAAGCATTAAATATTTCAACACTGTTTTCTTCTCTAATACTTAATTGTTTCTACGTCTGATTTTTTTTTATTACAGTGCTTTTAACCCATTGCATTCGAGAGGTGACTCTCGCTCACCACATGATTTAACATCGCGACTGGAGAAATGCCTCTCGATCACCATATGTTTTGATACCTCAACTGGCGATGTGACTCTCGATCACCACATGCTTTGATGCCGCGACTGGCGATGTGACTCTCGATCACCACATGCTTTGATGCCGCAACTGGCGATGTGACTCTCGATCACCATATGCTTTGATGTCACAACTGGAGAGGTGACACTCGATCACTACATGTTTTGATGCCTCAACTGGAGATGTGACACTCGATCACCACATGCTTTGATGCCGCAACTGGAGATGTGACACTCGATCACCACATGTTTTGATGCCGCAACTGGAGATGTGACTCTTGATCACTACATGCTTTGATGCCGCAACTCGATGGATGACTCTCGCTCATTACATAATTTAATGGCACAACTGGAGAGTTGACTCTCGCTCACTACATAATTGCGCAACTGGAGATGTAACTCTCGCTCACTACATGATTTAATGGCGCAACTGGAGAGGTGACACTCGATCACCACTTTGTTTGGTGCAGAAATTCTATGCGCGGTGATAACTATTGATTTTTAATTTCTTTGAAGTTGGTTCCTAAGCTCTTCCTATAGAATCTTACGAAGGTGACGTCGTATCCCTTCCAGATGACGTAAGATTTTCTTATCTGCGGAACCATGAACTAGACTCCATTTTCGGTCTTGACAGCTGAGACGAAAGGATTCTAAAACTGATCCCAATTAGCATGGACACTTAGTCATGAAATAAGCCAGAGTGAAGATGAGTTGGATTTAGAGTTACTGATTGAGGCAGTTATACAGAGAAAGCTTGACGACACAGCAATGGGGATGATAGCGATGGAGGAAGAAATGTAAGAAGACGAAAGAAGTTTAATCAACGATTAAAAGAAATTCACCAAAAGCACTAGAAAACATTTCAAGTTGCTCCGCGCGAAAACGGCCTCGAGTACAAAGGGTTAAAGTAAAACAAAACTTTTTGACGGAATTTTCGTTTAGTTTTCATTGTAACTTTTCGGTGCATCTTAAGGCCGGTGTCATCCAAGTTTAACGGCTAACTGTGATTAACCCATGGTGGAAAGAAATTCTCCGTTTAAAAGTAAAACAAAAATTTTCGAATTAATTTTCGTTTAGTTTTAACTTTAGTGCTAAACTGGATTTGGAGGAGGTGTGATACAGACCCCACTACCTGCAAAATGAACTGAAGTGAAGAGGAACTGATAATCGGAGATGGAACGACACACGTGTCGTGTGTTGAAATGATGTTTCGCTTAATGTCTGAAAGGTAAGATGGTATTAAATAAATGCTTACTGTGTCTTTGTTGACTCTTTTTAAATACTAGCGTAATAACATAAGGATATAGGCCAATTTCACAATTTTAATTGAATGTTTTACTAAAACCTTCCATGTTTTGTAACTGGCGGTTAACGCATTTGTTTATCATTCTTGTATTATTCTCGCATTTATCTTATCCCTGTAATAAACTCTTTAAGAAAAACATGTACAGCAATTGGTACTTTACTGATATAGTTTGTATCTACGCGTGTGAAAGCTGCAACCATAACAATACATTTTGGGTATGCAATAATTCCTTTTAATCTACACTGCACGATATTTTCTTTTACAAATACACTATTTTTTTCACACACACATTCGGACTCTGTTTCACAAAATTTCTAAAAATATTCTTTTACTGTTTATAAGGAAAAATTGTGTTTGATGCATATAACTTCAATATCGGTTGTAACTACCCTTGAAAAATATTGATATAAAATAAAAACTAAATGCTCTCTAAAACTAAGATAAAACAATCTTGGTTCAACCGTTAAAAAATAAAAAGGAAATGTATAACGTAAATATTAGTACGTAATTTTAAATGCAGAACTAAATGAGGATATACTTAGCAAGCCATTTCTGTGCTATATATTTTTGAGAATTTTTAAACAAAACCTAAATGTTCTCTAAAACTAAGATAAAACAATCTTGGATCAACCGTTAAAAAATAAAAGGGAAATGTATAACTTAAATATTAGTACGTAATTTTAAATGCAGTACTAAATGACGACATACTTAGTAAGCCATTTCTATGCTATATATTGAGAACTTTTAAGCAAAAACTAAATGTTCTCTAAAACTATGATAAAAAAATCTTGGCTTAACCGTTAAAAAATAAAAGGGAAATGTATAACGTAAATATTAGTATGTAATTTTAAATGCAGAACTAAATGACGATATACTTAGTAAACCATTTCTATGCTATATATTTTTGAGAATTTTGTACAAAATTGTCTTCAGTGTTTCATATTTTCCACTGTATTAATTGCCTTATATGCCTTACTCAAACATAATTTTATGTAGTATTCTACAGTGTTTGTACAGTATTCTACGGTGTTTGTAAGTAATAGATAAAAAAAATTTTAATCGATTTACGATTTTATGAATTTGGAAGTAATAGATTTCCTCAAAAATCAATTAACGCAATTCGCACCCAACAAAAATTGAAAAATTGTGAAATGAAGATTGTATCACTTCTAATTTCAACGTTATATTTAATTAATCTTATTTTTATTCCTAGATTTTGATGAAAACCTTTGAACCAATTTGACAAGACAACACACAGATTAACAACTCTGTTTTATCCTGGTTGAAATGGACTGTGAAATTGTTGTAAATCTATTCCTGTTATAACCCTTCAATGCCTATAGTCTCAATTTCGTTTCCTATAAAAAATAGCTTGTAGAATTTTTAGTTCTTAGAACGTGTTTTTCTTTTGAGAGTATGTAGTAGGAAATATAAACAATTTACAGAATTGTCCATTTGGATCTACGCTTTGATTTTTCGGAAGCGTACGTAGATTTACTTTTCGGCAGGTACATAGACTGAAATCATGATAAATTGCCTCATTTACTCTATTTTTCAGTACTTATTTTACATGTAATACCAAACAATTATTTTTTTCAGGAAGTTTTTCCTTTTTTATAAATGGCATCGTATGATACGACAGACGATCGCTAACATAACGTGCTGTAGTATTCAAAATTGTTTAAAATTCATCCATGTTTTATTCTGTTCAATCCATGATTTCGATTTAAGATATGCATCGATATGGAACTGGCAGAAATGAGTTTGGCATTAAAGGGTTAATAAATGTTATGTAACTACTTTTGAAATAAATTTTAATTTATTTTTATGAAATTGGTATGCAGTCTTTATTTGACACATCTGCTTAATTTTATATATTCCAAAATATAAAATGAATAAATATTATGTTAACGACAGTTTTGAGTAATCTTGGATCTCTTCAATATGTCGTTTAGGTGCCATTTCGAAATGACGGTCATATTGGATTACTTTGGTGCATTTTTGCAAAGAATCGTTTGCTGCAAACGTAAAGTAACTTTTACGTACATTTTCAGGACGTTTTAGCTTACAGCTTCCTTTTTAATAAAACCAATAATTCAGAATTACAGTGGACGTTTACTACATGCATACGGTGCTACAGATATTTTCAACGCTTAAAACATTCAACAGGTAGTATTCGAAAATTTCAATGTAGCTACACAGAGATATTACTTAAAGTTGCAATATCAATTTAGACAAATCCCAACTGTTCTTTAATAGGGAATTCATTTTATATTTTTTGGTCCTTGGCGGTGAGACTTATATTACACTACGATCAGCGCCACCTATTGGTTCTTTGTCATACTATATCAGAGCGTGATGAATAACACTGCATAAGATTCAAGCTAATGCCCAAACAACATGATACAGTAGAATGCCCTCCGACTCTTTTATACTTTCCTAGAAGACATTAGTACAACTACACAGAGTACAGCGCCCTCTATTGATCTAAAATAGTACTGAAGAAAGAACCAAGAAATGTCGTAAGGTATAAATGTCCCCAAACCCACCCTCTCCGTTGAGCAGCTTATTTTATAGCTTTCTTTAGCCCTCTGGTGGCAAATATTGCACTACTGAAGCGCCATCTATAGGTTATTTGTCACAGTACATCAGAGCGTAATGAATGAGGTATAAGATTCAAGCAAGGCCCATACAACATGGTACAGTAAAATGTTCCCTACCCTCCCACCCTTAATAGTGCTCTCTTTTTATACTTGTCCCTAGCAGTCAGTAATACAACTACATAGAAATGCAGCGCCCTCTATTACAGATGTCGAGAAAAATAATACAAGATTCTAGAGAGAACCAAGAAACATGGTAGAGCAGAATATTCCCAAACCCTCCCACCCTTGTTGGGCAATTTATTTTATAGGTTTCTTAGCCATCTGGTGGTCAATATTTCAGTACGAAAGCGCCCTCTATAGCTGTCATACTGTATACAGAGCGTAATAAGTATGATTGAAGCATAGGCCCAAACAACATGGTCAGTAGAATGTTCCCAAACCCTCCCACCCTTAATAGTGCTTTCCTTTTATACTTGTCCCTAGCGGTCAGTAATACAACTAATTAGAAGTACAGCGCCCTCTATTACAGATGTCGAGAAAAATACAAGATTCTGGAGCAGAATATTC